>VHKM01000028.1:7940000-9140000 GCA_007210695.1 Neogobius melanostomus | reverse complement strand
CAGACTAAAAATAGGCCACAGAGTAGAACATAACTCTGTTTTTCATTATAATAAATGGTAGAAATCAGTCTTTGGCTTGCACATTCATAATTCATAAACTACTGAGTACAAGGCTGGACATCAGCAACAGGGCGCTCCATACATCTTAAAGACAGTATCACACTTTCACCTGTAACTTACATGATGTCACTTCCTCTACACAGTGTGCGTGAGTTTCTGTTCTTGTCAGAGCAAATACAGCAATGGACCTGTGCAGATGGACATTAGGCTTTCTCCTGCTGATTCAACTGACTCTGTGTTTCAAGAATGAGAACGGTACAGTCATAACTTCTATAAGGATTTGCATTTTTAAATCTAGCTTTTCAATCTGTTTTATTGTGTTTCAGTGTTTTTGGAGAAGCACATCAGGTCAGGAGCAGACATGACTCCAGTCTGCAGCAATGACACAGACAAATTTATTACTAAAGTACAATGCAATATTCAAAAAGGAAATAATGGATCAGTCTTATGTAGTTTACGATATGTACCAGGACGTAGGAATAAAAGTGATTGTGGCTCCAGAATTACACTACAGGTGCAAAACCAGACTGTGTTCCTCAACCTGATGGACTTAACACCAGAGGACAGTGGGCTGATCTACTGTGAATGTACTAGAGAAGAAGACATTTTGAAACTTCATCTCAACGTCACTGTAGAAGGTATGACATAGCCCAAAGCACTTTAATTTAAACAACTAATTTACAAGTTTTTTACTTTTGTAGATTCAAATATGGACAATTTAAACAAGAGCAGGTCTTTAAAAGTGGTCCATATTGCCTTATTCGGTACAACGGCATTCCTCATTTCTGCTGCAATACTTGGATTTATCATTAAAAGAAAGCTTCACAGGTAACACAATACACTTCTCTTCTAAATATAAATGACTTTTGTGTTACATTTATCATATTGGGAGTTATTATGGCTATTATCTACAAAAGCATCTGCTGCAGGTGAGACTATGTCCCTTCTTTATGAATACACAAATGTGAATACTCCTCTCTAAAGCATTTCATTTCTTTGACAGTAAACTATCTCAGCCTGCAATGGAGGTATGGGGTAATTCATAACAATGATATGTGTAACTGATACAATGATGCTTTGTGTCTATAATGGTGTGGTACTTTTGTCTTAAAGGAAGGAGAGGAAATGGAAATGGACACATACGCAGCGCTTCAGCAGCCGAGCGATGATGTCTATCAAACAATTGTCAAGAGGAGTTCTGTTGGAGTTTCAGTCTCAAGACACCACTCACACACAGAAGAATATGAAAATATCAAGAATAATACAAACTGATTTTTTATAACATTAAATTACATAAGTACTTCTATGTGCTTATGGTGGACTAATGGTTTTATTAGTTCATCATATGTTGATGATTTGTGACAAAAGAAACTACTTACTGCTATTTAAGATAATAAAAATGTCGATACTAAACTTGGTTCACAATTGTCTCAATATACTGTCGGTCAGTGTTTTTAAAGATTACAGGAAGACCACTCTGACCCTGTGAGTCTCTCAAGCTTCAGAGGCTTGTCAGATCTGCAACTAAACCACTGACTAAAATATCTATCAGAAATATTCCTCTTGAAATACATGTGCACAGTTATTTTGGCTAACTCACAAGAGCATCTTTTAGAATACAGCAGATTAGATTAATAGAACTTTACCTCATTAAAACAAGTGGAACAAACTAGTCTTCAGCTTAATCACATCCATTCTGCAGTTTATGTGCACAGGAAATAATGGATCAGTCTTATGTAGTTTACATTATGCACCAGGACGTAGGATTGAAGGTGATTGTGGCTCCAGAATTACACTACAGGTGCAAAACCAGACTGTGTTCCTCAACCTGATGGACTTAACACCAGAGGACAGTGGGCTGATCTACTGTGAGTGCTTTATAGAAGAACACATTTTGATACTTCTGCTCAACGTCACTGTGGAAGGTAATTAATTCAACATCTAACCAGCCTAACATCCAAGAAATAATATTGTGTTCTGTTTTTAGATTCCCAACTTGTTCCAGCGCATGAACAAGGCAACAGAATGTATGAGTATGTGCAGCATGTGATTATAATCTGTTTATCTTTCTCATCATATTTGGAGTTATTGTGGGTTTGATCTACAAAAGGAGGTGCAGGAGGTGAAAACATGCCTTTTCTTCTGCATGCAACAATATCAGTCAAGTAACATATTTCCTCATCTTTAACAGGCAACAATCACGATCTGCACTGAGGGTATCGGCTGATTCATAATAATAATAAATCCTACTGAATATACTAATTATTTGGGTTAGTAACGGTGTGGTGCTGTGTCTTTGTGTCTTAAAGGAAGGAGAGGAAATGGAAATGGACACATACGCAGCGCTTCAGGAGCCGAGCGATGATCTCTATCAAACTATTGTCAAAAGTAGTTCTGCTGGAGTGTCGGGCTCTAGACACAGAGGAACAGATTATGAAAATGTCAAAGATATTGCAAAGAGAACAACTGCAATTTTACGGAATAAAAATTATTAACTCAAAATTGTCTCAACATAGACCTAATTGTTTTTGGGGTTTTTTTACGATTACAAGAAGACCAGTCTGCACTTGAGAGAGAAAGAGGAGGCTAAACAAGTGTCAGAGGCTTGTAAGGTCTCAAACTAAACCACAGACTAAAAATAGGCCATAGCAGATAGATCAGGGGTCACGAATTAAATTTCACCAAGGTCCGAAATGAAAAAAAATAGTCAAGCAAAGGTCAGGAACATACGGGGTTAATTCATGGTTATATCAGGATTTGTAAGCCTTTTTTAAAATCTATTTCTGTGATTTGAAAATAATGCAATCAATTGAATCCTGTTATTGTTTTTTGCTCTAAAAATACGTTTTGGCTCCTAAATAGCAGAATGCATAGGCTACTGTAGCCTCTATCAGGGGCGGCGCCAGGGTGGGGCTAGGGGGTGCTTGAGCACCCCTTGAGATTGCCAAAGCACCCCCAAAGATTGTGGCCACTAAATCAAAGGAGCACTAGTTATCTCTAGAAACATCCCTCGGATGTTTAACATGAAAAGGAGTGAGTAGGACAGGTTTAATTCCAACTAAAGGACGGGGCTTTGTCCGAGGCCCAGTGTGCTGTTAATGCGGCCGTGCGTCAGAGCGCACGCTCGGCGACAGCAGGAGTCGGGCAAACTCCTTCAGTCTCCCTCTTTGAAGTTATTTTCCATGAATATATTGTTCCTATGATTTAGTGCTTTTGTGTTTTCACTTTGTATGCTATTAAAAAAATGTTTAAAATATACATCACAACGTGAAGGCAGAGCTACGCAGAAGTTCGAACGATTCTGGCTTGCGTGAAGCAGACGGGGCTGCGGTGGGCGGGACCGGACGCTCGACTATAAAACAGCCTTGAAGCACAAGAACAGTGCGAGTCCTCCAGCAGCGAGACAAAGACTGGACGAGGAAATTACGCACAACCGCGGAAAAAAGTTCACTTAAGTCATGAGCGCGTTGCCCTTCTCTCAAGTCGTGGGCATCCGTCTGATAATCAGCTCAACTTTAACATTAACTGTGTTTGAGATAGAAGCGGCTCTAGGATGCTGAGTGTGAGGGGAGCGTGAGGGGAGATTACGACGTGAGGGCAAAGCCACACATTCACGAGGACCACTCCTCTGGCCACACGTCCTCCCCGGGTTGACATAAAACCGTCTCACGGAGGCTCCTCAGTGCGCGCTGGAGTTAAAGGCAGGTCCAGAGCGTCCTCCTTCTCCATACAGCACTTTGACCGCTCACGACGCCTTTGCAGCTCAAACACTGCTGTTCCGTTCTCTCGGACGCCGAAAATTACGCATTTGCGGGTGCACGCGCGTTTATTATGTATGTTATGTTGTCCAATTGCCCCAAAAATGATTTTTTTTTGTGAGCACCCCCAAGAAAGCCCTCAGCACCCCCTAAGCACCCCCTGGGACAATTGTCTGGCGCCGCCGCTGGCCTCTATTATACACAATGTGCACATAATATCTGACAGTGATGTGTTTCTTTGCTCAGTTCAACACACTGAGCCCTGTTTAGTCCAGGTTTAGTCCAGGTTCAGACCTGCTCGGGAAACAACCGCGCTATTTGCGCATTACAATCGTGCATGCATATATAGGGCGACCTCCGCTTTTGTTTTTAGCGAGCCATATTTCAGTCATTCCGAAACCGTTTCTAAAAATGTAAAAAGTATCATGAAGCTAAGATGTAGGACTTTCTGTTTCTGTTCGTCTGGGCTGTAGTTTATCGCTCTGGTGCAGTCAGAGAGGGAGAGAGAGAGTGAGAGAGAGCGCAGACGCAGCTGCTCGTCTAAGGAAATTCACGGTCGGGTCCAAAGTTCGAATCCACGGTTCGGGTCCGGATGGGCTGGCGCATGGGTCCGGATCCGGACCGAGGTCCGCCGTTTAGTGACCTCTGAGATAGATTAAAATAACTCTGTCTTTCATTATAATAAATGGTAGAAATCAGTCTTTGGCTTGCACATTCATAATTCATAAACTACTGAGTACATGACTGAGCATCAGCAACAGGGCGCTCTATACATCTTAAAGACAGTATCACACTTTCACCTGTAACTTACATGATGTCACTTCCTCTACACAGTGTGCGTGAGTTTCTGTTCTTGTCAGAGCAAATACAGCAATGGACCTGTGCAGATGGACATTAGGCTTTCTCCTGCTGATTCAACTGACTCTGTGTTTCAAGAATGAGAACGGTACAGTCATAACTTCCATAAGGATTTGCATTTTTAAATCTAACTGTTTAATCTGTTTTATTGTGTTTCAGTGTTTTTGGAGAAGCACATCAGGTCAGGAGCAGACATGACTCCAGTCTGCAGCAATGACACAGACAATTTTATAACAACAGTACAATGCAAGATTCAAAAAGGAAATAATGGATCAGTCTTATGTAGTTCACATTATGTACCAGGACGTAGGAATAAAAGTGATTGTGGCTCCAGAATTACACTACAGGTGCAAAACCAGACTGTGTTCCTCAACCTGATGGACTTAACACCAGAGGACAGTGGGCTGATCTACTGTGAATGTACTAGAGAAGAAGACATTTTGAAACTTCATCTCAACGTCACTGTAGAAGGTATGACATAGCCCAAAGCACTTTAATTTAAACAACGAATTTACAAGTTAAAACTGTACTTTTTTTAGATTCAAATTTGGACAATTTAAACAAGAGCGGGTCTTCAAAAGTGGTCCATATTGCCTTATTCGGTACAACGACATTCCTCATTTCTACTGCAATACTTGGATTTATCATTAAAAGGAAGCTTCACAGGTAACACAATACACGTCTCATCTAAATATAAATGATTTTTTCATTACATTTCTAAATATAAAGGCTGTTATTATTATGCATGTAGCTCTTTTGTCATGCAGGTCAGACAGGTCTCAATTCCTGTCAGCACAGCACACCACAAAGTTCACAGCTCAGTTTCTCATCGCACTGTTGTGTTTTTTTATGCAACAGACGGCAAAAGGAGTCACAAACGGAAGAGCGAGAGTTGGTAATGTAACTCTATCATTACTTGTCTAACATTTGGAGGGATTATGCTAATGGAAGGATTATAGCAAAAATATGTCTGTTTTTAGGAGGAGGAGCCGATTGAACCATACGGCACCTTCATCCAAACAGAGGGTTGGACTTTATTCAACTCTTAGCTTTAATAATAGGACGAACTGAAAGCACTGCCGGGCCAAAATAAAAGTCACCGTCTGGATATATACCTATTTATAATTAAGTTATAAACCTGCAGATACTGAATGACAAAGTTGTTTCATCAAATAGATTTTTTCTTTGCGGATATAATGGGCATATTCCAATATGGCCAGAATTCATTAAGCTAAAGTTGTGAAAGAGTGGTTCAGGGAGCATAAGGCCTCATTTTTACACATGGATTGACCACTGTAGATCTCTCCCATGATCAACACAAGATCTTGGTGAAAAATGTATGCAACACTGGACAGAAATGAATCTTGTGACACTGCAGAGGCTTATCCAACAATGACAACAGTAGTTATCCCTTTTGAACACAGAGGGGCACTGTGTCTCTGTCAAAAGTGGCCAAACATATCATTGCCTGTGTTATACTGCGTAAAGTATGAATAAATACAAATTGATATGTATTTAACTATCACACAAGTGGTTCCTGCTCGGCTCATTGTGTTGTTGTGTAACTTTCTGACGAAGCATTCAGGCTAAAAGCAAAACTGAGAGTTAAAATTAAATGCAAATGAATTTATGCAGGGACTTTTCAAATTGACTTCCATAGCAGTATTAGTAACATGTGGGGAATTATACAGCCCCAAGCACAAATCAAAAAGAAAATGTTACTGTAGAATTCAAGGGAATTTCATGTTTGCAACACTGGTATTCCTAAGGTTATTGTGTAACTTATAAGGAAGGACATTTCAGACAGTTATTTGTCACAGACTGGGACTTCCAGACTGACATTATACTTGGAAGAACTCTAATGTACTACTTCCTCTCTCAAAATGAAGTGCTCTAATTGGATTTTTAGCACTGGATGTTTATCCTATAAAAACCAGGCATTAAGTTACACTGATCAGCACATTGTACGACTTGCTTTGTCATTGCTGTCAGGTGTTATTTACAGCAGTAGTCTTCTTGGTTTTACTGGGACTTTTCCTTGTTATTATTAGTTCCAGCTCCGCCCCAACTCTTTAGAAATAAACATGTGAGTCACTATTCAAGTGCAGCAATTCTTCATCATTTATTGCACGTGATTAGCATTTGTACATGTTTTTTCTGTAAATACGAACACATGCTGGTACTGGCAGTGACTCAAGGTACAGTAAACAGTGTGACTAAAAAGTGTTTGTTCATGTGACAGTCATGCTATTGGAGATTTTACTATTATTTTCACTTCTGTATAAGGAGGGTGAGCAAAGTTTCAGTGTTACTGTACATGTAAATTACTTATGAGTGAGCTATATTTCTATTCTGTTCAGTTCAGTAGAATTTAGTATCGACTCAGGCTTAGAAACCGTCACACTCTCAATGGGACAAAATGTGCAAACAGCAATAATTTATAGTTTTTTACAGTTAAATTCAGACAAACTGAAATCATTATCATTAATCCATAGGAACAATGGAATCAATCAAGTTCGAAATCTAGGAGCAATAATGGAGATAATGGACCTAAATTGTAATTGATTAGTCACATTAAATCAATAACATCTGCAGCCTTTTATAATCTATAAAAAGATAGCCAAGATTAAAATTATAGTGCCTGAACCAGACTTGGAGAGATTAATCCACGTGTTTGTCTCCAGCGGGTTAGTCCACTGTAACAGTCTGCTTACTGGCTAAACTACAAAATGACCATATTAGTCCAGTGCTCAGGTGTCTGCACAGGCTTTATAGCAAGGAACCAGTCACTCATTCACACTCTCATTCATACACTACGCAGACACTGGAGGCAAGGAGGGTGAAGTGTCTTGCCCAGGGACACAACAACAGTGGGCACCTGAAGGAGAACCTAAAACTCTGGACAAGTCTTCTACACAATGTGAGGCAAGCATCTAGTGTGACATCTTTAAAGGATCTGTATCATGCTATTTTAGCCATTCCAAAGTAAAGTATAGGCATATATATGATATATTGTACCGCTATCACTATGGAGTACTCATTTTTGAGAGAAATATAAGTATTTTTGGGGGGTATTTTCCCTACCCGGAAGATAAGACGCTTCGATTCAGTTAACTCCGCCCCTCTCTCTGCTCATTCCACATTTGCAGTATTATAAATATAAATATCGCTGCAAAAAGTGAAGTTACTTCACATAATGCAGTTATAAGGAGTTGACATGTGCAAAGCAGTTTCATAAATGGCTAACACACATGCTAACACACACGCTAACATGCGTTTTGATTGACTCACCGCTCAGTCTGGCCTCCCCATGAGATCGCGTTGGTTATAAAAGTTATAAAAGTTAATCCACTTTGATTCTGGCCAAGGTTCACCAAGCATCCATCAGGTTGGTTGATATAGTAGCTAGCTTAATCCCGGAAAGAAATTCCAACTTCTGGCGAGTGCACTCTTCTTTAGGAAGGTTGAATAGTCCTGTTCCTCTCGTAGCCAAACGCGCATCCGTGGCATTATCGGTAAGAAAAAAGAGCAGGCGGTGTCCAGAGTAGGTTAGAAAGAGCTCAGTCTTCAAAAACAACACTTATGCTCGGATCCATGGCTCCTCCAGCCGTGGGTGCGCTTGATTAGCGTCGTGGGACAGCACAGACGCTTCGGAGGGTTGCTGTTTTTTTTTTTTTTTTTTTTTTTTCCAAAAAAAAAAAAAAAAAAAAAAAAAAAAACTGTTTTATAAATAAAAATCAGGCCGTAAGGCATTACATTACAGACGTAGAGCACTTCCGTTCCGCTGTGACGACACAACTGAACAGCTCAGTCGTTTACCAGGAGAGGGTGGAGCAGCTGCTCAGAGAGCAGGATTCAGGAGGATTACTTAGAACTGCGTGAATGAAGCCAAAAACCGCTCTGGGGGTGTTTTTGATAAGGAAATAGCATAACAACATGGCTAAAAGCTCCAAAAAGTCGATTTTGCATGATATAGGACCTTTAAGACAAGGCGGAAAATTACTTTGTTTATGGCAACTGAAGTTATTTTAGTCTATTCATATTATCTGGTTTCAATGGCTATTTATGTTTATTGTTTTTGTCTATTTATTCATTAACTGTAAAGCACTTTAAAATACTACATTTTCACTGATTGAACACATAAGGAGTAGCAGTGGCAGTGTTTCCCCCGGGTGTTTTGGCAGCAGAGGTCAACAAGCAGCCGGAGAAAATGGGTTTTATAGAAATGTTACTGTGTATAAAGCTTAGCCTATTTTTTTGATGAAGTAGGGAAATAGCCTACCAACAATGTATTTCAAAAAGTCTGAGGAATGCTATTACATTTTAGGCATAGATTATTTTAGGCCTATTATTTAACAGGAGTGACTTTGACAGATTATGATGTCACATTGTAGCCTATTAAAAAAGAAGCCAAAATCAAAGTCATTTACCTTTACGTTTACAAAATCCAAGTAGGACTTAAATTGCTGCAAATAAAGCGAGTAGCTTCAACTCAACTGTTAAGATTTGGTTTGCGCTGGATTTCATTATTTACAAAGTTGAATTTTAAAAAATTGTTTTAATTTTTTTTGCCATCTATGCGTCATCTCAAACGTGCTCGTGCAGTCGAAGCAACCTACCGGTCTGCCTCCTGTTTACCGGAGTTTCCTGGCGGAGGGAGACACGGTATTTTCCCCGGCCAAGACTTGACGGTCAATCGTTGACTTGTACTTTCGATGGACTTCCTTTTAAAGCACCCACACTCTCAAATCGAAACAGAGTGAGCCCTAGCCTTACAGAAAGATGTGGCGCAGATCTCTGCTCATGATGTGCCTGGCTTTTAAAGGTGAGTGTCAGTTTTTTTTTAAATTATTATTATTATTTACCAAGGGACACAGATTTATTAGACTGTATTGTGTTGTGTGTTGTTGTTGTTACAACGTTTTAATAATTAGATTCATGGTCAGCTATGTTTTTATTTAATTCACACAATTATTTTTTAATAAATGTTCCTTTGAGAAAATCAAATTAGAATGAATAATATGTAATGGTGTGACATCTTTGTTTTGTCTTGACACATAAACAAATGTACTAATGTTCTAATTATTGTATACCTGGTGTTGACATGCAGCTTTCTGTATCCAGCCTCGGCTTCACAGATAAAGGGACAAGGAGACACGTCAGCGGACTATGGCAGCCAGGCAGACTATAAATGCAAGCTGGATGATTCTAAAGGTACAGTCAGTAGAAGCGATGTGGACTTGATTATGTGCGTTCATATGACATCAAATAGCCCATGTTGGTTTCACACACTTGACTTTTTCCTGATATTCCATTTGCATGACTTTCATTAATCATACAAACAAGCGTCCATTACATTTTAAACCATTTTTAGCCCCAGTTTAGTCGAAATTTGATCCTGATAAAGGCCTGTGGTACTTGTGAAAAGTTTGAGAACCACATTATCTACAAGTAATCATCAGCTTTTATTTTGTTGAAAATCAGCAAAAACCTAAAACATCAAAGATGCTTTGCCACAAGCTGCAACTGTGGAACTACTCTGAAAATGGTAATGCCGGTCGTCTTCCGCGATGGTATTCCTTGGAGCAGCCACATTTTTGAAAACCCTTCTGCATCGTCAGCAGGCATCTCAGGTTCACAGGTGTTTCACCCCTTAACCTGTACACCTCGTCTGAGTGGGGCAGCGAACACTGACTAGGCTTCACCTGTGGAAGGGCTCCAGCTGTGGGCTCTCTTTAGCCACAGTCATCTTGAGCTGGACTCATCCCTGATGGCTTTCTTCAGCTGTTTGGGCTCCTTGACTTTGCAGGGAACCCATGGCAGCTGACTTCGATGGGAAAGATGGTTGCATGGCATCCTTTTAGAAAGGCTTTGTCTAGCAAATTTTCCTGAGGCTAATAAAAACATTAAATGGCGAGCAATATTTTAAAAAGGAATATTTTCTTTTCAATTGTTAATTCCTGACCGAGGGAAATACTCCTAAATTGCTATCAATTGAGAGCCAAGGATTGTATATTGATGTGGAGGACAAGGAATGGTAGGACTTGGTTTATGGTTGTTATCTTTGTAATTAAAGTTCAATGACTTCTCTGTCAGCACAAATGCTCTGTCAATCACATAGGCCGTGATTGTTGCAACAACATTAAGTCATACGTTTAATTAGGTCATTTCAGGACTTAAACACTATTGGCCCCTGCTCTCCATCTAAAATTTTGACATAAAATTCAACATCAACAACGCAACCTATTACTAAAAAGGAAAGAGAATGACTAACACAATTGTTATGCTACTGTATCATTGGGCGTTTCTCTTTATGACTCTGCAGATGTGCTCCAAGTCACATGGCAGCGTCTTTATGAGGACAACTCCATAGAGAACTTGGCCACATACAATAAACGCTTTGGGGAGCAGGTAAACAACCCGTACGTGGGGAAAATTGTATTCACAGAGGCATCTCTCCGCTCCACATCAATAACTGTGAAAAATCTAACGTGGACCGACGAAAGCTGCTACGTGTGTTCATTTAATGCTTACCCCCAAGGCTCCAAGAGACACCAGACTTGTCTCAAAGTGCGAGGTAAGACCACCACTGTCCTCTTCAGATTTTCATGATTGAGAAATAATACGTTCTTGTTTTCTTTAGGATTGTCCAAAGTCAAAACTCAGGTGTATGCGCCCATTGATGACCCTAAAGAGAAAAACATGAAAGTTACATTTAGCTGCACTGCAACTGGCAAACCCGCTCCCAAAATTCAGTGGGAATATCATCAGGCAAGTGTTGTGGAGCAGTCAGAAACTCCAGTGTTGACCAACGACGACCACACCAGCAGCAGAAACATCACGCTGCAGGCGTCTCTGGACTGGGACGGACATGTCGACTGTGTGATCAATCCTGGAACAAGAGGGGAAAAGAGGGAGACCATTATATTTACCAGGAAAACTGAGCAGACAGAGAATGGTAGGTCTATATTTATCTACCATAGTCTTAGTCTTTTTTGTAGTTTTGGTTAAGACGTGTGGCTGAGCAAGGTTTGGTCAGGACTTCAAAGCTTAGTGTTTGTCTACTGTAAGTTTATTAATAATTTCCAAGGCTTTTATTTACGTAGTTGATTTATTATGAATTGATTGTGTAAAAGTAAGAATTAAGAAAATTATTGTTGTAATTCTTGAGGTGTCCAGTAGGGGACAGTAGGGGTGAGTCAGCTGATTTTTTTATTTACTTTCATTTCGTGTCTTGCATTTCACACACTCTGCCCTGGAAAAGCCCTAGAGGAGTTGACTGTAACCTTAGGTCACAGATTAGAACTTCTCTGGAAGGAAATATCATTATTTTTGTCCTGAACAAGAATAACCTGTATTTATTTTGTGGTCTTTTTCTTCCCCCTTCCGACAGATACATTTTTCATTCCTATTATTGTTGTTACCATTATTATTACTACGACTGCGTTTCTGTCCATTGTTGCTTTTCTGTTTTGGACAAAAAGGTAAGCATTTGCTATCTAATATACAACATTTTGTAAATTACATGTTTTTAAATAAAACTTTATTTTTTTTCCAGGTTAAGGCTTTCTACAGGATGTGAAGAGAATGTACTATGACATTACATCTGACATAAGAAGCGTTGACTGTCACTCTTTCAGACACTTTATGGACTTAATCTAAGTTAAAGTATTGTATTTATTGTAGTAAATTATTTCAAATAGAATTTTGAGATGAGAACTGTATGTTTAGGTGATGAGTTATAGAAATACAAAGTGATACAGGAAACTGGATTATTTTTAAATTGCAGACGCTAAATGAACTGTTCTGTCTGAGGAGGTGGCATCTGTAAAACACTAGGGGTCGCCGTCTGTATTGACCCGCAGCAGGGTGTCTTCCCAAGAACGAGCCAGATGTCTTTAGAGAAGGTTTATTGAACCAGGGTGTGTAACCTACGTATGGGTGTGTGTGTGGTTCTATAATGGGAAACACAAAGGAAAATATACATGAATATAAAGATGACAATAATAATGTACATAATCATATCAATTACTAAACACTATTGAAATTCTACTAAATTCGAGGTAAATTAAGGACTGTATAAATGAATAGGAAAAGACACAGGAATAACTGTATTGCCCTTGCATATAACACCAAGAACTGTGGGGTTGGCCCGCTATGGGCCCTTTAAGAGAGCCGAGGTGGTGACGTCACCCGAGCCACGCTGCCTTCTTACTAGCAGGCTGCCTTAAACTTAGCTCTGCTACAGAGCACCTTATAATTGCACACTGAAAATCTGTAATCCTCACCAAATTAACTATAAACAAATATATACAACATGCGACTCATTAATGGTCACTTGCAGGAAAGGACCGCCATAGGCCTACGCTATTCTGGTCTATCGCAAGACACGAGGCACGCAGGCAGTATTACTCAATTAACTGCAGAAACACGATTAATATGCACACAGTGAACTGTTAATACACAGGTATAGTTACTCACGTTATATATGCACGCACACAATTGGGTCCAGAACAGGATAAAGCTAAAACTTCGCTACTAAATGCAACCTCTCCGCTCAGCGGTCTGTCTCACTCTGAGTAGCGCCACCTGGACTCGGCCCTGCACCGAGTTCCTGCAAAGTCATTGGGGGCGGAGCTAGAGCTCTGATTGGTTTCTGTATAAAGAGTCATTAGTCGCTAGGCAGCAGTTGGCTAATGCAGGGCCTTTTCAACAGCGTCTGAGAAGCAGGAAGTACTCTGTATTTAAGAGTGTCTTGTTATGTGCATGGATGTATTATAATTAACGGTTATGTGTGCGACAGTGATTTGTGAGTGTGGGATTTGTGTGGTAGTTCATTTGTCCTGTTGTTCGTTCACATGGTTTCATTGAGTGTAACACAGCCGTGCCACTTACAACGTACATTGTAAAATTACTGTTGGAGCCATTTGTAGTTCTGTTTGATCCTCCTGCCACTGCGTGGCGCTCTGTGTGAACTCGTGTCATTACCTGCCCTATAGACCCTTTAACTGCTGACATCATCAGTGACATCAGCTGGAGGCAGGAAGTGATCAAGAGAAATAAGATTAAACTAAAACTAGCGATTTTAAGTGTAAAACTACAACTGAAAAATGTGGTCCTGTTGTGGCTTAAGGTGCAAGAACGAGAGGAATGACATTTGAGACGATAAAATAAGGTTTATCTGATATTTCCAAAAACAGTTAGACATTTGTTTATCGTTACTATGACAACAGCTACAATGGAAATAGATAGGAATCGAGCTTCCCGCCTCCAGCTAAGCCCGGAATGTTTACAAACAATTAAAGGGTCTATAGACCCTTTAATTGTTTGTATCTGTAATGTAGCCTGTTGAAAGGAATGGATTTTCATTATCTGTTCTCATGAGGCACCGTTTTTTCTTCCTGCAATGCTGTGTACCAGGGCTCAATAGATGGTTCTAGAAAAGGGCAAAATAAAGGACTTTTTTATTATTTTGTTAAGAAGTCTTTTTTTTTCCAAGAAGTAATCTTGCCTTGTTCAATGCACTAATTCAATTAAAATTAACTAGTGACATGTGGTAGGACAAACTTAATTAATCCCCTGATGCATACAGTGCACTACATGTTTAACTATTTTAGTTAGTTTAGTTTATTTATTTTTGAGCAGTTTACATTTTAACAACATTCATATTCACCTTATTCTATTACAGGAGCTCAAAAAAAGGAGTAGGCTGAAGCCAGAAGCTCATATATACGCCTACCCTGTAATCAATATAATAAACATTTACATTTCCCGGTGATACTGCACAATCCGTCTATATCCAAAATAATAATTCAGAAAGCAAAAAAACAAAACAACAAAAAAAAGCTCAATTCCAGAGGCGGGTAGTACTCAATTACATTTACTCAAGTACATGGCCTTAAGTAACTTTTAAAAGTAATGTACTTTTAGAGTATTTCATCCATACAGTACTTAACAGTTCTACTGTACTCTTGCGTGAATAAAAATAATAGTTAAATTTTCCATCCAAAGAAAAGTTTCAAAACAGCATCAAGAAACAACATTTACCTATGGATTACAAAAATGAATCTTCTTTAAGTTTATCATTAAATAGACATCAAACAAAACTTATTTCTACAGAGTCAAAACTGGAGAAATTTACGGATTATATATCGGACTTGATCACAAACTGAACAAAGAAAAAACAGCACAACTCTATCAGTCTTGTTTATATATATATATATATATATATATATATATATATAAAAACTTCTTCCTCACCCTCCGCGGGCGGTCTCTTTTTCCTCCAAGCTCGGGTCCTCTACCAGAGGCCTGGGAGCTTGAGGGTTCTGCGCAGTATCTTTGCTGTTCCTAGAACTGCACTTTTCTGGACCGAGATGTCTGATGTATTTCCTGGGATCTGCTGGAGCCACTCCTCCAGTTTGGGGGTCACTGCCCCGAGTGCCCCAACGACCACGGGCACCACTGATGCCTTCACTCTCCAGGAGAACTCTCCTAGCTCTTCTCTGAGCCCCTGGTATTTCTCTAGTTTCTCGTGTTCCTTTTTCCTGATGTTGAAGTCGCTTGGTATTGCTATGTCAACCACCACGGCTTTCCTCTGCGCTTTGTCCACCACTACAATGTCCGGTTGGTTGGCCATTACCATTCTGTCCGTCTGTATCTGGAAGTCCCACAGGATCTTGGCTCGGTCATTCTCTACCACCTTTGGAGGTGTTTCCCACTTTGACCTTGGGGTTTCCAGCCCATACTCTGCACAGATGTTCCTGTACACTATGCCAGACACTTGGTTATGGCGCTCCATGTAAGCTTTCCCTGCAGCATCTTACACCCTGCAGTTATGTGCTGGATTGTCTCATTGGCCTCTTTGCACAGTCCACACCTGGGGTCTTGTCTGGTGTGATAGGTCTGGGCCTCTATTGCTCTGGTGCTCAAGGCCTGCTCCTGTGCAGCCATGATGAGTGCCTCTGTGCTGTCCTTCAGGCCAGCTCTGTCCAGCCATTGTTAGGATTTCTTGATATCCGCCACTTCAGTTATGTTTCGGTGGTACATGCCGTGTAGGGGCTTGTCCTCCCATGACGGGACCTCCAGCACCTCATCTTCTGTTCCCCATTGTCTGAGACATTCACTGAGCACGTCATCTGTTGGAGCCTTGTAGCCCTGTTCTCGCATCTCGCCCATTTCCTCCTTGTTCCAGTAGCCCATTTTTCATCTGGGTGCTCTGGTTCCCCAGCACCTGACGCAGACCTTGTTTGGCCGGGCGACGTCTGAGCCGGCATGTCATTCATTTCATTGTCTCTCATCATTGTATGAGGTAGGCGGTAGTGTGAAGGGTCTTGCCTAAGGACCCACACTGGCAGCTCATTTTCCCCCAACGGGGATTCGAACCGGGGTCTCGTTAGGTGCATTAAAAAGCCAGGGTGAAAAGTGGCCCATTGAGAGTGGTACATGCCCCCAATCAAAAGGCCCCCACCCGGCTGCCCTATCTATTCATCCTAAGCTGTGTAATGCAGTAGACAACGAGGTTAGCAATGACAACCGTAACAACTTGCACCACTACTTGCTGCTTGTAGTACCTCAGTGATTGAGTAATTTCCAAATTATCTTAAGAATTTAAATCCCTTCGTCGGCACTATATTCTAGTAAAACTTTTTCTTTATACTTTTTCTTGAATTTGTAAAGAGTTGGGCACTGCTTAAGAACTTCCTCCAACCCATTCCAGAGCCAGACCCCTTACACAGAAACGCACATACTTTTCTGGTTGAATGCACCATTTGCACTTTAAAGATCATACATTCTCTTAGATCATAATCCCCTTCTCTTAATTCAAACAGTTCTTGAATTTTAGCTGGTAACAATGATTTTGTAGCTTTGTATAATAGTTGTACTGTATAAAAGTCAACTAAATCATACAGTTTTAATAGATTAGATTGCAGAAATAATTTGTTGGAGTGCTCATAATATCCAGCCTTGTTAATTGTTCTGATTGCTCGTTTCTGGAGTAAGAAAAGGGAATGTAATGAACTTTTATAATTGTTACCCCAAATTTCTATACCATATGTCAGATACGACATGACCAGAGAACAGTATAGCAGATGAAGCGCTTTGTACTCCAGCACATGCTTAGTTTGATTAATCACTGCAATACTTTTTGATATTTTATGACCATTTTTTGTCATAGGTTTAAAGATTGCAATTAAGTCACAGCAGACGGATGTAGCAGTAAAAGCTGGAGAAGAAGCTTGTCTCCAGTGCCCTCTCAGTTACTTTGCAGATGTGCTTCAGGTCGTGTGGCAGAAGCTTCTCCCTGAGGAGGGGGAGGTCACTGTGGCCACCTGTCACCCGCACCGTTACAAACTCAACCCAGACTTCTCCACAAAGATCGGACTTAAAGAGACAACACTATGGAACTGCTCCATAGTGGTTCAAAATGTGACCGAGCAGGACGAGGGCTGCTACCTCTGTCTATTCATCACGTCCTCTGATGTGGCCTACTACGGAAAAGCTTGTCTTCACATGTATGGTAAGAACTAGCTCTAATGTATCAGTAGTGTTTATGTAAGTTATGACTATACCATGTGCAGGATGGTGTAGTTTGATGTATATATTTAACTTTTTCTTTGCAGAGCTGCACAAGCCTACCTTGACTGTCAGCAGATCCATTTCCACAGGGGAGCTGGAGGTGTCCTGCTCAGCCACTGGTCGTCCCGCTCCTAATGTCACCATACACATCCAAAAGACAATCAGAACACACACAAACGCTGTGAACAACTCTAATGGCACAGTCACTGTCATCAGGACTGCTGCTCTGTCCCCTCTCCACATGAACAAAACACTAGAGTGCTCAGCCACATCATCATTTGGGTCTGAGCGAAATAGGATGACAGTCCCAGGTGAGAGGCTTGTTATAATTTCAAATATTCGTTTTTAAGATTATAAAAATTTATGATTCTGTATATTTTCCTGCTTTATTCTTTACACAGATTTTGAAGACACTTATAGACAAGCAAAATCCACCTCAACAGAAGACGGTAAGTTTTAGTCCTACTCCTTGTCACTGTTACCCTTCTGTGCCTGAGTATTTCGGTGTTCTCTTTTAGACTCTACTCTGGCTTTGTGCATTGGACTGTTTCTATTCTGTGGATGTGTAGCTGTACTGGTATGGCTGTTTGTCAGAAAACAACTTAAGGCCAGGTACCAAAGCTTACTAGATACTTATTTATTACACACTATATTATTCATGTCATAGTTACACAATTGTTTTATATCTAATAGAGCTGCTGCTGATGTTGAAGATAATATGAACAAGAATAAGGACGTTATGCAAGGGTAAGTGTGGTTCTTTGTTTTGTTTTTTTTAACTAATAATTTCATTCATTTGCTATTTTGTTGTCCCTTTGTGCACTTTTTGTCCATAGAACACCACGAACACCACTGAAACTGTGTTTGAAGGAGGAAGATGAGACTTTACATAAGCTTACCCCCATGACAAACCAAAACAACCGTACCCCCAAGACAAAGCAAAACAATTATCCTAGTTTACTGTCGAAAAATAGCAGGAAAAAAAAACTACATTATGATCAATAATCCGAATAAAACAAAGCTCAATTTTTTTAAATGTAATTAACTGGAAAATATCCTGCAAGTGAAAGGTATTTGTGATCCTCCTGAATGGGTAAACTGTAATACCATCACTGTAACCTGCTCTAGTATTAATCCAGGATTGAAGCGGGGCCCTCTGGATCACTATATGGGTGCAAAAGGGGACATTGCAACCTTTTTAAAATGTTTCCCCCATCAGTTTTAGTTGCATCATGATTGTACTTTTGTTTTTTGGCAACAATTTTAATTTACCTGAAGAATGACGTCTCCTTTTCAATGTCCTCAAACTTTTGTTATTTTTATAAGAATATCTGCTGCTCAAAAATACTATTGTGACTGGTATAAGGCTCTAGACAATAAGAAGATCTGTGGAGCTGTACTACTTGACTTTTCCGCAGCATTTGATGTGATCGATCACGACCTCCTACTCCAAAAGCTGAAGTGTTACGGGTTTTCTCTGCCTGCAGTTGCCTGGGTTAGTAGTTACTTGTCAAAAAGAACACAAGGGGTATTCTTTAATGGGAGCCTCTCAGACAGTCTAGAGGTGGAATGCGGTATTCCGCAAGGAAGCTGTCTGGGCCCTTTAATATATTCTGTTTTCACAAATGACTTGCCCTTAACCTTCAAACATGCAAAGCTTGTGATGTATGCTGATGATACCACTGTGTACGCAGCAGCCTCTTCATCAGCCGAGCTTAATAACATACTCAGTAGTGAATTAAAAACTGTAGAGAAATGGATCACAGACAATAAACTGGTTCTAAACGTGGCCAAAACGAAAAGCATTGTAATTGGCTCATGCCACTCACTACAGAAGGGGCAGAGCCTGAAACTTCTGATAAACGATAAACCGATAGAACAGGTGACAGAAGCTAAATTACTTGGCGTTTATATTGACAGCAAACTGTCTTGGTCCACACAGGTAGAGGCTATAGTGAAGAAGATGGGTAAGGCCCTGGCTGTGGTTCGAAGATGCAGGAATTATATTCCATCAGACCTAACAAAATTAATTATAAATAGTTTAATTCTTTCACAATTAGATTACTGCCAGTTGATTTGGGCTACTGCCAAAAAGAAACATTTCAACAAATGCAACTTATGCAGAACAAAGCAGCACGATTAGCTTTATACTGCCCATATAGAACTAGTGTGGAGATTATGCATGCCCAACTCAACTGGTTAAAGGTAGAAGACAGAGTGAAAGCTGCTCTGCTTACTGTGGCATGGAAAGTATTACAGCATAAGAATCCCAAATTTATTTATGAGCAATTCAAACAAAATCGAGAGTCACATGGATACACAACAAGACAGGCAACTGCAGGTCGATTTCTCATACCAAGTTCCAAAGCCAATTTTGGTCAACAAACTGTAACCTTCAGAGCAATGAAAGAATGGAATAAATTGCCAGTAATGTTAATTAACACAAAACAAGTAGTGGCATTTAAGAAACAAATAAAGATGCTTTTGGGAGGGTCATATTTGAATTTGAATTATGAAATAACATAATATATGTAAAAACTATGTCAACGTTAGTGCCTATGTATGTGTAGAATGTATTGATGTTGATTGAAGACTTTGATGAATTTAAGTTTCTAATCAATCCTCAAGAGGTACTTCATAATTTCTTTCAGCAACTATTCTAGGTGGTGCAGATGGTAACGTTGGTAAAGCTAGCAAAGCAAAGTCAACACCATCCGGTAATTAACTTGTTCTGATTATACTCACCAACAAAGTCTGAAATAATGTAACTTAATGGCTTAACTTCAAAATAATAAACAAAAATACAATTTTAAAAGTGACATGTTTGATCCATAAATCTCGGCAGTCTCATCAGATGCAGGTGCGCCGCGGCTCTTAATGGTTTGCAGTCTGAGTCTGCCCCAAGCGGTGAAAACACAAACTGCAACTGTGCTACAATTATAATGCAAGTATCTGTCCTGGTTCCCTAAAACCTTTCTCAAACTCACAAAGAAGCCACAACATAATCATTTTACTGAAGGTGATGCCCAAACATTGTGAGGAAGTTTACTGATGGTGGCAACATAGTCTATTAACGTAGTACATTCTGGTTCGACAAAAAGGGCAGTGCAATATACTTTTCTTCACATTTAAATCAGTCATCTTTAAAACTTAAATCATGAATATATCTGCGTAATAACTGGTGATTCAACCCATTATTTACTATGATTTGAGGCTTTATAAAATTGTAAATTACTAAACATGGTTTGTTGTGAATTTTTACATCTGCGGTGAAGAAGATCAAAGACATTCTTGGTGCAGGGTAACATAGATTAATAATAAAAACAAAAGACATGTTACAGTAAATGTATTTGATGTGAAAGAATAGTTTTGTGGTAATAAATAAGAAATTGAGTATAATAAAGTGATTTCAAATTGTGACGTATTCAAAATCTCCCATTACAATATCTTTTAAAAATGCATTTAAGTAATCCATATATAATAGACTTCAATAATCAATGTCCAACATAGATAAAGGATATGATAACTTAGTGTAGCTTTAGATTTATATACGTTTATGGTACAATTTGCAAAGAATGTAGACTGTAATAACAAGGAGAGAGTTAGCAGCTTTTGTGGGCAATTAGAAACTTTACATATAATCTGAACAAATCTGATAAATATGGATCAATAACTTAAACACCTGTGTCATTCATTAAAGTACTTATTATTGAACTGTCCAAAGCTGTTAGTACACCATATTCACCAAATAACAGTTTCACAATCATTTCCTTTCCCAAATTGGATGAAAAATGTTCACTTTAACACAATCTTGTCTTTTGTTACAATCAAATTAGTGTCCACGTATTTAGAAAAGCTCTTTATGTAGTTTTGTTTCTTTAAAAAAAAGAAGAAGAAAATTCATTCACCACAATACCAAAGGTTACATTTTGACTCCAAAATTCGTCGCTCACTGCAAAACTCCAGAAAGTTGAAAAGTTTCCATCAATGGTACTCCAAAGACTCCAAAGTGAATAGGAAATGCAGTTACCACCACAGGCCACTAGGAGATGCTGTAAAACAACTAAAGCGCCACTGAAGCCGAGGTCCAAAACAGCCTCTAAGGTCAGTCTTGAAAGTTCTGTAGCCAAAAAGCAACGAAGGCAGTGATTGCTTCTTCTTTTTTACCAATATGTCCAGATAAATAAGTTATTATTATAGTTAGATAAAAAGAGAAAAAATATTGTGGTCCCATTGTTGTAGCAGGTCCATAGTCCTGATTAGGAGCAATAACTGGTGTAATGTATCCATAATAAATTAACACAAGAATATAATTTGAGTCTATAAGTGAGTCCAGAGCCAACATGTGAAGTCCTCCTTTGCACTGGAGAAAGATCATTCTAGACCAAAAGTGCTGGTTTGTTCTACAGCGGTCAGCATCTTCTCATAAAGCATGGAAAAGGATGGGTAAGGGGGCAGGTCCAGTCGGTTGAAACAAGTGTGAGCCCTAAAGGAAATAAATTAAGATATCATAAGGCAGTTATAATATCTTTTTCACTTTTTGGAGCCTGTTTTGTTGTGTTATGTAACTCTTTTGATACTTTCTTTTGCTGCATATTCATTTTTACTTATGTCTCGTTTTTGTCGCTATGTTGATGCTTTTTTCAAGAAGCTTTTATATTTGGTTAAAGTCGAACTGGAGAAAATGTGCTTGATTAATGCGGGTATTAAGAGGTTAAGTATTTGAATGGATTTAGAAATTATTTACTGTTTTACACTCAAGAATATACAGAAAATATTAGCATTTTTCTTTTCATTTCATTTGAAATCATCTGGGGACCCCCACTCAAGGCCTCGCAACACCCTACTCTGGGAACCACTGCTTTAGGCCACTCTTTTTTAACCCCTCAAGCTGTAAAGTTGTAAAAAATAATTGTATTTAGTGTTTATTTAGTGTACTCCGACCTCCTCTGTACTGTATTGTTCCTCCAGTCTGAAAGGTCACTGTGGAAGGTAACATCTGAGAAATAATTTCGTGTTCTGTTTTAGATTTACAACTTGCATGAACAAGGCAACAGGAAGTAAGTGCATGTGATTGTAATCTGTTCATCTATATCTGCCTCTCTCATCATATTTGGAGTTATTGTGGGTGTGATCAATGTTAATGAAGTAAGTTGTTTATAAAATATTTCCTCATCTTTCACAGGCAACAAACACGATCTGCATTGAGGGTATGGGCTGATTCATAATAATAAATCCTACTGAAAATAAATGATTTGGGTCATGTGTTTCTTTGTGTCTTAAAGGAAGGAGAAGATATGGACACATACGCAGCGCTTCATCAGCCGAGCGATGATCTCTATCAAACAATTGGCAAAAGGAGTTCTGCTGGAGTTTCAGGCTCTAGACACAGAGGAACAGATAATGAAAATTGGCTTGCACATTCATAATTCATAAACTACTGAGTACAAGGCTGGAAATCAGCAACAGGGATCTCTACATCCTTAAGACAGTATCACACTTTCACCTGTAACTCACATGATGCCACTTCCTCTACACACAAGTTTCTGTTCTTGTCAGAGCAAATACAGCAATGGACCTGTGCAGATGGACATTAGGCTTTCTCCTGCTGATTCAACTGACTCTGTGTTTCAAGACTGAGAAAGGTACAGTCATAACTTCTATAAGGATTTGCATTTTTAAATCTAACTGTTTCAATCTGTTTTATTGTGTTTCAAGCACATCAGGTCAGGAGCAGACATGACTCCAGTCTGCAGCAATGACACAGACAATTTTATTACTAAAGTACAATGCAATATTCAAAAAGGAAATAATGGATCAGCCTTATGTAGTTTACGATATATACCAGGACGTAGGAATGAAAGTGAATATGGCTCCAGAATTACACTACAGGTGCAAAACCAGACTGTGTTCCTCAACCTGATGGACTTAACACCAGAGGACAGTGGGCTGATCTACTGTGAATGTACTAGAGAAGAAACCATTTTGAAACTTTATCTCAACATCACTGTGGAAGGTACTGTAGGAACAAGAACACTGCAGTTTTAAATCAACATCTAACAATCCTGCAATCAATAGTAAAATAATTATTGCTAGGACTGATGTGAGGTTGTGTTTTTACAATTTGCTCCAGTGAATGAACGAGACAAAACCACAGACAACAAACAGACTCTGTACGTGCCCCATGTGATTATCATCTGTTCATCTATAATAGCCTTTATCATCATACTGGGAGTTATTATGGCTATTATCTACAAAAGCATCTGCTGCAGGTGAGACTGTGTCCCTTCTTCATGAATACACAAATGTGAATACTCCTCTCTAAAGCATTTTCATTTCTTTGACAGGAAACTATCTCAGCCTGCAATGGAGGTATGGGGTTATTCATAACAATGATATGTGTAACTGATACAATGATGCTTTGTGTCTATAATGGTGTGGTACTTTTGTCTTAAAGGAAGGAGAGGAAATGGAAATGGACACATACGCAGCGCTTCAGCAGCCGAGTGATGATGTCTATCAAACAATTGGCAAGAGGAGTTCTGTTGGAGTTTCAGTCTCATTTTTATAACATAAATTACATATGTACTTCTATGTGCTTATGGTGGACTAATGGTTTTAGTAGTTCATCATATGTCGATGATTTGTGCCAAAAGAAAACTACTTACTGCTATTTAAGATAATAAAAATGTGGATACTGAACTTGGTTCACAATTGTCTCAATCTACTGTCGGTCTGTGTTCTTAAAGATTACAGGAAGACCACTCTGACCCTGTGAGTCTCACAAGCTTCAGAGGCTTGTAAGATCTGCAACTAAACCACTGACTAAAATATCTATCAGAAATATTCCTCTTGAAATACATGTGCACAGTTATTTTGGCTAACTCACAAGAGCATCTTTTAGAATACAGCAGATTAGATTAGAAAAACTTCACCTCATTAAAACAAGTGGAACAAATTTGTCTTCAGCTTAATCACATCCATTCTGCAGTTTATGTGCACAGCCTATAATAAAACATATACAATAATTACAATAATGATCTCAGTTAATTGCAGTTCACTGTCATAAACATTAATTTCAGTTCATCAAAAGTCATTAAACTGCTGAGTACATGATTGAGCATCAGTAACAGGGCGCTCCACATCTTAAAGACAGTATGACACCTTCACATGTGTAAGTTACATGATGCCACTTCCTCTACACAGTGTGCGTGAGTTTCTGTTCTTGTCAGAGCAAATACAGCAATGGACCTGTGCAGATGGACATTAGGCTTTCTCCTGCTGATTCAACTGACTCTGTGTTTCAAGAACAAGAAAGGTACAGTCATAACTTCCATAAGGATTTGCATTTTTAAATCTAACTGTTTAATCTGTTTTATTGTGTTTCAGTGTTTTTGGAGAAGCACATCAGGTCAGGAGCAGACATGACTCCTTTCTGCAGCAATGACACAGACAATTTTATAACAACAGTACAATGCAAGATTCAAAAGGAAATAATGGATCAGTCTTATGTAGTTTACATTATGTACCAGGACGTAGGAATGATGGTGATTGTGGCTCCAGAATTACACTACAGGTGCAAAACCAGACTGTGTTCCTCAACCTGATGGACTTAACACCAGAGGACAGTGGGCTGATCTACTGTGAATGTACTACAGAAGAAAACATTTTGAAACTTCATCTCAATGTCACTGTAGAAGGTATGACATAGCCCAAATCACTTTAATTTAAACAACTAATTTACCAGTTAAAACTGTACTTTTTTATATTCAAATATAGACAATTTAAACAAGAGCTGGTCTTCAAAAGTGGTCCATATTGCCTTATTTGGTACAACGGCATTCCTCATTTCTACTGCAATACTTGGATTTATCATTAAAAGGAAGCTTCACAGGTAACACGATACACTTCTCTTCTAAATATAAATGACTTTTGCGTTACATTTATCATATTTGGAGTTATTATGGCTATTATCTACAAAAGCATCTGCTGCAGGTGAGACTATGTCCCTTCTTCATGAATACACAAATGTGAATACTCCTCTCTAAAGCATTTCATTTCTTTGACAGTAAACTATCTCAGCCTGCAATGGAGGTATGAGGTTATTCATAACAATGATATGTGTAACTGATACAATGATGCTTGTGTCTATAATGGTGTGGTACTTTTGTCTTAAAGGAAGGAGAGGAAATGGAAATGGACACATACGCAGCGCTTCAGCAGCCGAGCGATGATGTCTATCAAACAATTGTCCAGAGGAGTTCTGCTGGAGTTTCAGTCTCAAGACACCACTCACACACAGAAGAATATGAAAATATCAAGAATAATACAAACTGATTTTTTATAGCATTAAATTACATATGTACTTCTATGTGCGTATGGTGGACTAATGGTTTTAGTAGTTCATCATATGTCGATGATTTGTGACAAAAGAAACTACTTACTGCTATTTAAGATAATAAAAATGTGGATACTAAACTTGATTCACAATTGTCTAAATCTACTGTCGGTCTGTGTTTTTAAAGATTACAGGAAGACCACTCTGACCCTGTGAGTCTCACAAGCTTCAGAGGCTTGTCAGATCTGCAACTAAACCACTGACTAAAATATCTATCAGAAATATTCCTCTTGAAATACATGTGCAGAGTTACTTTGGCTAACTCACAAGAGCATCTTTTAGAATACAGCAGATTAGATTAGAAAAACTTTACCTTATTAAAACAAGTGGAACAAATTTGTCCTCAGCTTAATCACATCCATTCTGCAGTTTATGTGCACAGGAAATAATGGATCAGTCTCATGTAGTTTACATTATGCACCAGGACGTAGGATTGAAGGTGAATGTGGCTCCAGAATTACACTACAGGTGCAAACCAGACTGTGTTCCTCAACCTGATGGACTTAACACCAGAGGACAGTGGCTGATCTACTGTGAGTGCTTTATAGAAGAAAACATTTTGATACTTCTGCTCAACGTCACTGTGGAAGGTAATTAATTCAACATCTAACCAGCCTAACATCCAAGAAATAATATTGTGTTCTGTTTTTTAGATTCCCAACTTGCTCCAGCGCATGAACAAGGCAACAGAATGTATGAGTATGTGCAGCATGTGATTATAATCTGTTTATCTTTCTCATCGTATTTGGAGTTATTGTGGGTTTGATCTACAAAAGGAGGTGCAGGAGGTGAAAACATGCCTTTTCTTCTGCATGCAACAATATCAGTCAAGTAACATATTTCCTCATCTTTAACAGGCAACAATCACGATCTGCACTGAGGGTATCGGCTGATTCATAATAATAATAAATCCTACTGAATATACTAATTATTTGGGTTAGTAACGGTGTGGTGCTGTGTCTTTGTGTCTTAAAGGAAGGAGAGGAAATGGAAATGGACACATACGCAGCGCTTCAGCAGCCGAGCGATGATCTCTATCAAACTATTGTCAAAAGCAGTTCTGCTGGAGTGTCGGGCTCTAGACACAGAGGAACAGATTATGAAAATGTCAAAGATATTGCAAAGTGAACAACTGCAATTTTACGGAATAAAAATGATAAACTCAAAATTGTCTCAACATAGACCTGATTTTTTTTTTACGATTACAAGACCAGTCTGCACTTGAGAGAGAAAGAGGAGGCTAAACAAGTGTCAGAGGCTTGTAAGGTCTCAAACTAAACCACAGACTAAAAACAGGCCATAGAGTAGAACATAACTTTGTCTTTCATGATAATAAATGGTAGAAATCAGTCTTTGGCTTGCACATTCATAATTCATAAACTACTGAGTACAAGGCTGGACATCAGCAACAGGGCGCTCTATACATCTTAAACACAGTATCACACTTTCACCTGTAACTTATGTAACCCTGTCTCTGTGCTGGCGAGGACCCAATCAAATGTCTCTGCGTTGTGTGTGATTTCTACTGGACTGGGGCCAGCAGTGCGGACAGGGAAACTAGGACTCGGGATGATGGTTGAGGCTGAACAGACGCTCCTCATTTATTTCCCTTGTAAAACACAAATAGAACTGCCTCAATTACATTATAATAACAAAATGACCTCACAAAAGGTACAACAAATAAAATGTATGTCCGTTACAAATAAAGATATTTGCCGTTACGCTATTAACGTTCAAGATAGCGCCTTTACACAGGTGTAAAATAGTTATTTTCAACTCAATTATAAAACATTAGCTTGTGAAGCTTCTTTAAAACATATCTGTTCTCAAAACATTAACTGACAATCAACATTTCGGCTGTTAATTACAAGTGTGGTTTTTAGCACAATCGGGAGCCCTCCTTACCTTGTAAAACACAAATAGAACTGCAGCGTAACGTCGCTGCGGGGGCTTTTAAAGGCTTTGGGCGATCAAACAGTTAACGGAAAGGTCAGAGTGCCCTCTGCTGGCGAACATATAAATTACAACCTTACACTTACATGATGTCACTTCCTCTACACATGAGTTTCTGTTCTTGTCAGAGCAAATACAGCAATGGACCTGTGCAGATGGACATTAGGCTTTCTCCTGCTGATTCAACTGACTCTGTGTTTCAAGACTGAGAAAGGTACAGTTATAACTTCCATAAGGATTTGCATTTTTAAATCTAACTGTTTAATCTGTTTTATTGTGTTTCAGTGTTTTTGGAGAAGCACATCAGGTCAGGAGCAGACATGACTCCAGTCTGCAGCAATGACACAGACAATTTTATTACTAAAGTAAACTGCAATATTCAAAAAGGAAATAATGGATCAGTCTTATGTAGTTTACATTATGTACCAGGACGTAGGAATGAAGGTGAATGTGGCTCCAGAATTACACTACAGGTGCAAAACCAGACTGTGTTCCTCAACCTGATGGATTTAACACCAGAGGACAGTGGGCTGTTCTACTGTGAATGCATTAGAGAAGAAACCATTCTGAAACTTCATCTCAATGTCACTGTAGAAGGTATGACATAGCTCAAGCACTTTAATTTAAACAATTTACAAGTTTTTTACTTTTGTAGATTCAAATTTGGACAATTTAAACAAGAGCTGGTCTTCAAAAGTGGTCCATATTGCCTTATTCAGTACAACGGCATTCCTCATTTCTACTGCAATACTTGGATTTATCATTAAAAGAAAGCTTCACAGGTAACACAATACACTTCTCTTCTAAATATAAATGACTTTTGCGTTACATTTATCATACTGGGAGTATTATGGCTATTATCTACAAAAGCATCTGCTGCAGGTGAGACTATGTCCCTTCTTCATGAATACACAAATGTGAATACTCCTCTCTAAAGTATTTCATTTCTTTGACAGTAAACTATCTCAGCCTGCAATGGAGGTATGGGGTTATTCATAACAATGATATGTGTAACTGATACAATGATGCTTTGTGTCTATAATGGTGTGGTACTTTTGTCTTAAAGGAAGGAGAGGAAATGGAAATGGACACATACGCAGCGCTTCAGCAGCCGAGCGATGATGTCTATCAAACAATTGTCCAGAGGAGTTCTGTTGGAGTTTCAGTCTCAAGACACCACTCACACACAGAAGAATATGAAAATATCAAGAATAATACAAACTGATTTTTTATAACATTAAATTACATATGTACTTCTATGTGCTTATGGTGGACTAATGGTTTTAGTAGTTCATCATATGTCGATGATTTGTGCCAAAAGAAATTTAAGATAATAAAAATGTGGATACTAAACTTGGGTCACAATTGTCTCATCTACTGTCGGTCTGTGTTTTTAAAGATTACAGGAAGACCACTCTGACCCTGTGAGTCTCACAAGCTTCAGAGGCTTGTAAGATCTGCAACTAAACCACTGACTAAAATATCTATCAGAAATATTCCTCTTGAAATACATGTTTCTGGTTCAAGTCCTATCTCGAGGATAGGACGTACTTTGTCGAAATTGGCAACTGTGTCTCAGACAAAATTTCCATGACCTGTGGAGTCCCCCAGGGGTCAATCTTGGGACCCCTCTTATTCAACCTGTACATGCTTCCATTGGGTCAGCTAGTAAACAGCAACAATGTGTCGTACCACAACTACGCAGATGACACTCAGATCTACGTGTCACTGACGGCAGGTGAACATGGCCTGTAGATACACTCTGTCACTGCATCAAACAGATCAGTTTGTGGATGCAAAACAACTTTCTCCAACTAAATCAGACAAAACTGAGATCATTGTCTTTGGCCCACAGACACAAAGACAAAGTGTTATCAGTCACCTTGAGTCTCTCGCTCTAAAACCAAAAAATCAGGTTAGAAATCTAGGAGTAATCATGGACTCAGACCTGAACTTAAACAGCCACATCAAAGCAATAACATCATCAGCTTTTTACCATCTGAAGAACATTGCTAAGATCAGAGGAATAGTGTCAAAACCAGACTTAGAGAGACTCATCCATGCATTTGTCTCTAGCAGGTTAGACTACTGTAACGGCCTGCTCACTGGCCTTTCTAAACGAGCTGTTAGAGCTGCAGTACATCCAGAACGCTGCTGCTCGAGTCTTGACAAAAACCAGGAAATACGACCACATTAGTCCAGTGCTCCGGTCTCTGCACTGGCTTCCTGTCACTCAGAGAATAGAATTTAAAACAGCTCTGCTTGTGTACAAGTCTTTTCATGGTTTAGCACCAAAGTACATCTCTGACATGTTAGAGCCGTATGAACCATCTCGGGCCCTGAGAACTTCAGGGAGGGGTCTCCTGGTGGTTCCCAGAGTCAATAATAAACACGGTGAGGCTGCGTTTCAGTTTCATGCAGCTAAAATCTGGAACAGTCTTCATGAGGATATGAGACAGGCCTCAACTCTGACAATGTTCAAATCCAGGCTGAAAACAGCTCTTTTTACCCGTGCATATGAAAACTGAAAGTATTTTATCTGCACTCTTGCCTTTTACTGTAATTGATTAACTTTGTGTTGTTGTTTTATTGATTGATTTTAACTGTTTTCTTGTAATTTTTCTGCAACTGTGAAGCACTTTGAATTGCCTTGTGTATGAATTGTGCTCTACAAATAAACTTGCCTTGCCTTGCCATGTGCACAGTTATTTTGGCTAACTCACAAGAGCATCTTTTAGAATACAGGAGATTAGATTAGAAAACTTTACCTCATTAAAACAAGTGGAACAAACTAGTCTTCAGCTTAATCACATCCATTCTGCAGTTTATGTGCACAGGAAATAATGGATCAGTCTTATGTAGTTTACATTATGCACCAGGACGTAGGATTGAAGGTGAATGTGGCTCCAGAATTACACTACAGGTGCAAAACCAGACTGTGTTCCTCAACCTGATGGACTTAACACCAGAGGACAGTGGGCTGATCTACTGTGAATGTACTAGAGAAGAAAACATTTTGAAACTTCATCTCAATGTCACTGTGGAAGGTACTGTAGGAACAAGAACACTGCATTTTTAAATCAACATCTAACAATCCTGCAATCATAGTAAAATAATTATTGCTAGGACTGATGTGAGGTTGTGTTTTTACAATTTGCTCCAGTGAATGAACGAGACAAACCACAGACAACAAAAAGACTCTGTACGTGCCCCATGTGATTATCATCTGTTCATCTATAATAGCCTTTATCATCATACTGGGAGTTATTATGGCTATTATCTACAAAAGCATCTGCTGCAGGTGAGACTATGTCCTTCTTCATGAATACACACATGTGAATACTCCTCTCTAAAGCATTTCATTTCTTTGACAGTAAACTATCTCAGCCTGCAATGGAGGTATGGGGTTATTCATACAATGATATGTGTAACTGATACAATGATGCTTTGTGTCTATAATGGTGTGGTACTTTTGTCTTAAAGGAAGGAGAGGAAATGGGAAATGGACACATACGCAGCGCTTCAGCAGCCGAGCGATGATGTCTATCAAACAATTGTCAAGAGTTGTTCTGCTGGAGTTTCAATCTCAAGACACCACTCACACACAGAAGAAAATGAAAATATCAAGAATAATACAAACTGATTTTTATAACATTAAATACATATGTACTTCTATGTGCTTATGGTGGACTAATGGTTTTAATAGTTCATCATATGTCGATGATTTGTGCCAAAAGAAAACTACTTACTGCTATTTAAGATAATAAAATGTGGATACTAAACTTGGTTCACAATTGTCTCAATCTACTGTTGGTCTGTGTTTTAAAGATTCCAGGAAGACCACTCTGACCCTGTGAGTCTCACAAGCTTCAGAGGCTTGTAAGATCTGCAACTAAACCACTGACTAAAATATCTATCAGAATATTCCTCTTGAAATACATGTGCACAGTTATTTGGCTAACTCACAAGAGCATCTTTTAGAATACAGCAGATTAGATTAGAAAAACTTTACCTCATTAAAACAAGTGGAACAAATTTGTCTTCAGTTTAGTTTTTAGTTAGTTTAGTTTATTAATTTATTTCAACAGGGACAATGTGCAAACACATTAATTAAAGATGCTTGCACCAATTTAGCTTGAGCTAGTTTCCATCTGCAGTCCCTGAGCAGGTGAGTCACAACATGTACAATATAATATATATTTAACCACTCAAATACAAATATTCATTCATACATTCACCCGTTACATCCATCAGTCCACATAAAAGCATGCTAAAATTACTACATAAAACATCCACTAACGGTCATATTTACATTTACAGTTATCGGTGCTGACATGACTGGTTTTCCAACAGCACCTTTTTGTATTACGAGAGAAATCTTTCAGGTCTAAGGAAAGTTTCAGATTCTGTGGGAGTTTGTTCCATTCTTTGATGCCTTTGAATGAGAAGGATGTCTGCGCAAAGGCTGAGCTACGTTTAGGCCTTACTCTACAGTCATTGCGACTTGTGGACCTGGAGCTCCTAGTCATCTGCTCAGAACAGAGCTGGACAAATGTTTTCAATGGTGGAGGTGCAGTATTATTCAAAATTTTAAAAACTAATCGCACATTTGCGTACACAATTAAATTATCAAAGTTAAACATGCTGTATTTTCTAAGGATCAGACAGTGATGGTATCTCAGTGGCTTTTGTCTAGCACTTTAACAGCTTGATTATATAGAGATTTTAGAGGTTTTATTGTTGTGTCACTCGTCTGTGACCAACAAGAAATACAGTAATTAATATGAGGAATTATCATTGCCTCCAAATAAATTTTTGCAGCATCATGAGTCAGTGTATTCCTAATATGTTTAAAAACAGACAAACTGTATTTTACTGTGTTGCCGATTTTCTTAACATGTTTTTAAAACTAAACGTTGAATCCAAAACAAGGCCTAGATATTTAAATTCCTTCACTACTTTTATTTGACTCTGGTTTACATAAATGCATGGGAAGGAGGACTTCAGTTTTTGAGTTTTGGTAAAATACATCGCTACGGTTTTATTTACATTAAGTGTGAGCGAGGCAGAGGAAAGCCAGTTTGAGATGTTCCCATGACATTGGTTAGTTTATTGGCTACACTGGTTGCATCACTTCCATGCACGTAAACTACAGTATCGTCTGCATACATCTGTACAGTATGTCCACGTCACCGCACACCGAAAGGAGATCATTTATGTAAAGCGCAAACAGCAATGGCCCAAGAACAGAGCCTTATGGGACACCCATGTCATTAGCCTTAGATGTTGATAGCTTACTTTTGACTCTTACGCACTGGACACGGTCACTGAGGTATGATTCTACCCACTGTAGTGCTCTTGGAGACAGATTGTAATTGCTCAGCTTCCTCAGTAGCACAGAGTGGTTGACCGTGTCAAACGCCTTGCGTAGGTCCAAAAACACAGCGCCCACGACTCCGCCCTTGTCCAGCTTTGCCTTCACCACCTCAATAAAGTAACAACATGCAGTTTCCAGCTTAATCACATCCATTCTGCAGTTTATGTGCACAGCCTACAATAAAACATATACAATAATTACAATAATGATCTCAGTTGATTGCAGTTCACTGTCATAAAACATATTTTTTTAATCCAAAAAGTTAAGTATATTAATTGCAGTCAAAAGTCATTAAACTGCTGAGTACATGACTGAGCATTAGCAACAGGCGCTCCACATCTGAAAGACAGTATGACACTTTTCACATGTTTTTTATTTATTATTGGCATATTCATAATTCATAACTACTGAGTACAAGGCTGGACATCAGCAACATGGCGCTCCTATACATCTTAAAGACATTATCACACTTTCACCTGTAACTTACATGATGTCACTTCCTCTACACAGTGTGCGTGAGTTTCTGTTCTTGTCAGAGCAAATACAGCAATGGACCTGTGCAGATGGACATTAGGCTTTCTCCTGCTGATTCAACTGACTCTGTGTTTCAAGACTGAGAAAGGTACAGTTATGACTTCTACAGTATGAGGATTGGCATTTTTAAATCTAACTGTTTAATCTGTTTTATTGTGTTTCAGTGTTTTTGGAGAAGCACATCAGGTCAGGAGCAGACATGACTCCAGTCTGCAACAATGACACAGACAATTTTATAACAACAGTACGATGCAATATTCAAAAAGGAAATAATGGATCAGTCTTATGTAGTTTACATTATGTACCAGGACGTAGGAATGATGGTGAATGTGGATCCAGAATTACACTACAGGTGCAAAACCAGACTGTGTTCCTCAACCTGATGGACTTAACACCAGAGGACAGTGGGCTGCTCTACTGTGAGTGTATTAGAGAGGAAAACATGTTGAAACTTCATCTCAACGTCACTGTAGAAGGTATGACATAGCCCAAAGCACTTTCATTTAAACAACTAATTTACAAGTTAAAACTGTACTTTTTTAGATTCAAATTTGGACAATTTAAACAAGAGCGGGTCTTCAAAAGTGGTCCATATTGCCTTATTTGGTACAACAGCATTCCTCATTTCTACTGCAATACTTGGATTTATCATTAAAAGAAAGCTTCACAGGTAACACAATACACTTCTCTTCTAAATATAAATGACTTTTGCGTTACATTTATCATATTGGGAGTTATTATGGCTATTATCTACAAAAGCATCTGCTGCAGGTGAGACTATGTCCCTTCTTCATGAATACACAAATGTGAATACTCCTCTCTAAAGCATTTCATTTCTTTGACAGTAAACTATCTCAGCCTGCAATGGAGGTATGGGGTTATTCATAACAATGATATGTGTAACTGATACAATGATGCTTGTGTCTATAATGGTGTGGTACTTTTGTCTTAAAGAAGGAGAGGAAATGGAAATGGACACATACGCAGCGCTTCAGCAGCCGAGCGATGATGTCTATCAAACAATTGTCCAGAGGAGTTCTGTTGGAGTTTCAGTCTCAAGACACCACTCACACACAGAAGAATATGAAAATATCAAGATAATACAAACTGATTTTTATAGCATTAAATGACATATGTGCTTATGGTAGACTTGTGTTTTATTAGTTCATTATACTGTATGTTGATGATTTGTGACAAAGAAAACTACTTACTGCTATTTAAGATAATAAAATGTGGATACTAAACTTGGTTCACAATTGTCTAAATATACTGTCGGTCTGTGTTTTTAAAGATTACAGGAAGACCACTCTGACCCTGTGAGTCTCACAAGCTTCAGAGGCTTGTCAGATCTGCAACTAAACCACTGACTAAAATATCTATCAGAAATATTCCTCTTGAAATACATGTGCACAGTTATTTTGGCTAACTCACAAGAGCATCTTTTAGAATACAGCAGATTAGATTAGAAAAACTTTACCTCATTAAAACAAGTGGAACAAACTAGTCTTCAGCTTAAATCACATCCATTCTACAGTTTATGTGCACAGGAAATAATGGATCAGTCTTGTGTAGTTTACATTATGCACCAGGACGTAGGATTGAAAGTGAATGTGGCTCCAGAATTACACTACAGGTGCAAAACCAGACTGTGTTCCTCAACCTGATGGACTTAACACCAGAAGACAGTGGGCTGATCTACTGTGAGTGCTTTATAGAAGAACACATTTTGATACTTCTGCTCAACGTCACTGTGGAAGGTAATTAATTTAACATCTAACCAGCCAACATCCAAGAAATAATATTGTGTTCTGTTTTTTAGATTCCCAACTTGCTCCAGCGCATGAACAAGGCAACAGAATGTATTGAGTATGTGCAGCATGTGATTATAATCTGTTTATCTTTCTCATCGTATTTGGAGTTATTGTGGGTTTGATCTACAAAAGGAGGTGCAGGAGGTGAAAACATGCCTTTCTTCTGCATGCAACAATATCAGTCAAGTAACATATTTCCTCATCTTTAACAGGCAACAATCACGATCTGCACTGAGGGTATCGGCTGATTCATAATAATAATAAATCCTACTGAATATACTAAATTATTTGGGTTAGTAACGGTGTGGTGCTGTGTCTTTGTGTCTTAAAGGAAGGAGAGGAAATGGAAATGGACACCATACGCAGCGCTTCAGCAGCCGAGCGATGATCTCTATCAAACTATTGTCAAAAGGAGTTCTGCTGGAGTGTCGGGCTCTAGACACAGAGGAACAGATTATGAAAATGTCAAAGATATTGCAAAGAGAACAACTTGCAATTTTACGGAATAAAAATGATAAACTCAAAATTGTCTCAACATAGACCTGATTTTTGTTTACGATACAAGAAGACCAGTCTGCACTTGAGAGAGAAAGAGGAGGCTAAAACAAGTGTCAGAGGCTTGTAAGGTCTCAAACTAAACCACAGACTAAAAATAGGCCACAGAGTAGAACAGATAGATTAAATAACTCTTTCTTTCATTATAATAAATGGTAGAAATCAGTCTTTGGCTTGCACATTCATAATTCATAAAACTACTGAGTACAAGGCTGGACATCAGCAACAGGGCGCTCTATACATCTGAAAGACAGTATCACACTTTCACCTGTAACTTACATGATGTCACTTCCTCTACACAGTGTGCGTGAGTTTCTGTTCTTGTCAGAGCAAATACAGCAATGGACCTGTGCAGATGGACATTAGGCTTTCTCCTGCTGATTCAACTGACTCTGTGTTTCAAGAATGAGAACGGTACAGTCATAACTTCCATAAGGATTTGCATTTTTAAATCTAACTTTTTCAATCGTTTTATTGTGTTTCAGTGTTTTTGGAGAAGCACATCAGGTCAGGAGCAGACATGACTCCAGTTCTGCAGCAATGACACAGACAATTTTATTACTAAAGTAAACTGCAATATTCAAAAGGAAATAATGGATCAGTCTTATGCAGTTTACGATATATACCAGGACGTATGTTTGAAGGTGAATGTGGCTCCAGAATTACACTACAGGTGCAAAACCAGACTGTGTTTCCTCAACTTGATGGACTTAACACCAGAGGACAGTGGGCTGATCTACTGTGAATGCCTTAGAGAAGAAAACATTTTGAAACTTCATCTCAACGTCACTGTGGAAGGTACTGTAGGAACAAGAACACTGCATTTTTAAATCAACATCTAACAATCAATAGTAAAATAATTATTGCTAGGACTGATGTGAGGTTGTGTTTTTACAATTTGCTCCAGTGAATGAACGAGACAAACCACAGACAACAAAAAAGACTCTGTACGTGCTCCATGTGATTATCATCTGGTCATCTATAATAGCCTTTATCATCATACTGGGAGTTATTATGGCTATTATCTACAAAGCATCTGCTGCAGGTGAGACTATGTCCCTTCTTCATGAATACACAAATGTGAATACTCCTCTCTAAAGCATTTCATTTCTTTGACAGTAAACTATCTCAGCCTGCAATGGAGGTATGGGGTTATTCATAACAATGATATGTGTAACTGATACAATGATGCTTTGTGTCTATAATGGTGTGGTACTTTTGTCTTAAAGGAAGGAGAGGAAATGGAAATGGACACATACGCAGCGCTTCAGCAGCCGAGCGATGATATCTATCAAACAATTGTCAAGAGGAGTTCTGTTGGAGTTTCAGTCTCAAGACACCACTCACACACAGAAGAATATGAAAATATCAAGAATAATACAAACTGATTTTTTATAACATTAAATTACATATGTACTTCTATGTGCTTATGGTGGACTAATGGTTTTAATAGTTATCATGTCGATGATTTGTGACAAAAGAAAACTACTTACTGCTATTTAAGATAATAAAATGTCGATACTAAACTTGGTTCACAATTGTTCTCAATCTACTGTCGGTCTGTGTTTTTAAAGATTACAGGAAGACCACTCTGACCCTGTGAGTCTCTCAAGCTTCAGAGGCTTGTAAGATCTGCAACTAAACCACTGACTAAAATATCTATCAGAAATATTCCTCTTGAAATACATGTGCCACAGTTATTTTGGCTAACTCACAAGAGCATCTTTTAGAATACAGCAGATTAGATTAGAAAAACTTTACCTCATTAAAACAAATGGAACAAACTAGTCTTCAGCTTAATCACATCCATTCTGCAGTTTATGTGCACAGGAAATAATGGATCAGTCTTATGTAGTTTACATTATGCACCAGGACGTAGGATTGAAGGTGAATGTGGCTCCAGAATTACACTACAGGTGCAAAACCAGACTGTGTTCCTCAACCTGATGGACTTAACACCAGAGGACAGTGGGCTGATCTACTGTGAATGCTTTATAGAAGAAAACATTTTGATACTTCTGCTCAACGTCACTGTGGAAGGTAATTAATTAAACATCTAACCAGCCTAACATCCAAGAAATAATATTGTGTTCTGTTTTTTAGATTCCCAACTTGCTCCAGCGCATGAACAAGGCAACAGAATGTATGAGTATGTGCAGCATGTGATTATAATCTGTTTATCTTTCTCATCGTATTTGGAGTTATTGTGGGTTTGATCTACAAAAGGAGGTGCAGGAGGTGAAAACATGCCTTTTCTTCTGCATGCAACAATATCAGTCAAGTAACATATTTCCTCATCTTTAACAGGCAACAATCACGATCTGCACTGAGGGTATCGGCTGATTCATAATAATAATAAATCCTACTGAATATACTAATTATTTGGGTTAGTAACGGTGTGGTGCTGTGTCTTTGTGTCTTAAAGGAAGGAGAGGAAATGGAAATGGACACATACGCAGCGCTTCAGGAGCCGAGCGATGATCTCTATCAAACTATTGTCAAAAGGAGTTCTGCTGGAGTGTCGGCTCTAGACACAGAGGAACAGATTATGAAAATGTCAAAGATATTGCAAAGAGAACAACTGCAATTTTACGGAATAAAAATTATAAACTCAAAATTGTCTCAACAGAGACCTGATTTTTTTTTTTTTACGATTACAAGACCAGTCTGCACTTTAGAGAGAAAGAGGAGGCTAAACAAGTGTCAGAGGCTTGTAAGGTCTCAAACTAAACCACAGACTAAAAATAGGCCACAGAGTAGAACAGATAGATTAAAATAACTCTGTCTTTCATTATAATAAATGGTAGAAATCAGTCTTTGGCTTGCACATTCATAATTCATAAACTGCTGAGTACAAGGCTGGACATCAGCAACAGGGCGCTCTATACATCTTAAAGACAGTATCACACTTTCACCTGTAACTTACATGATGTCACTTCCTCTACACAGTGTGTGCGAGTTTCTGTTCTTGTCAGAGCAAATACAGCAATGGACCTGTGCAGATGGACATTAGGCTTTCTCCTGCTGATTCAACTGACTCCATGTTCCAAGAACAAGAACGGTACAGTCATAACTTCCATAAGGATTTGCTTTTTTAAATCTAACTTTTTAATCTGTTTTATTGTGTTTCAGTGTTTTTGGAGAAGCACATCAGGTCAGGAGCAGACATGACTCCAGTCTGCAGCAATGACACAGACAATTTTATGACAACAGTACAATGCAAGATTCAAAAAGGAAATAATGGATCAGTCTTATGTAGTTTTACATTATGCACCAGGACGTAGGAATGAAAGTGAATGTGGCTCCAGAATTACACTACAGGTGCAAAACCAGACTGTGTTCCTCAACCTGATGGACTTAACACCAGAGGACAGTGGGCTGTTCTACTGTGAATGTGCTACAGAAGACGACATTTTGAAACTTCATCTCAACGTGACTGTAGAAGGTATGACATAGCCCAAAGCACTTTAATTTAAACTAATTTACAAGTTTTTTTTACTTTTGTAGATTCAAATATGGACAATTTAAACAAGAGCTGGTCTTCAAAAGTGGTCCATATTGCCTTATTCGGTACAACGGCATTCCTCATTTCTACTGCAATACTTGGATTTATCATTAAAAGAAAGCTTCACAGGTAACACAATACACTTCTCATCTAAATATAAATGATTTTTGCATTACATTTCTAAATACAAATGCTGTTATTATTATGCACGTAGCTCTTTTGTCATGCAGGTCAGACAGGTCTCAATTCCTGTTAGCACAGCACACCACAAAGTTCACAGCTCAGTTTCTCATCGCACTGTTGTGTTTTTTTATGCAACAGACGGCAAAAGGAGTCACAAACGGAAGAGCGAGAGTTGGTAATGTAGCTCTATCATTACTTGTCTAACATTTGGAGGGATTATGCTAATGCAAGGATTATAGCAAAAATGTGTATGTTTTTAGGAGGAGGAGGAGCCGATTGAACCATACGGCACCTTCATCCAAACACAAACAGAGGGTGTACTTTATTCAACTCTTAGCTTTAATAATAGGACGAACTGAAAGCACTGCTGGGCCAAAATAAGAAGTCGTCATCTGGATATTTATACTTAATTTATAAACTTGCATGACAAAGTTGTTTCATCAATAGATTTTTTTCTTTGTGGATAAAACGGGCATATTCCAATATGGCAATGCCAGAATTCATTAAGCTAAAGCTGTGAAAGAGTGGTTCAGGGAGCATAAGGCCTCATTTTTACACATGGATTGGCCACTGTAGATCTCTCCCATGATCAACACAAGATCTTGTTGAAAAATGTATGCAACACTGGACAGAAATTAATCTTGTGACACTGCAGAGGCTTATCCAACAATGACAACAGTAGTTACCCCTTTTGAACACAGAGGGGCACTGTGTCTCTCTCAAAAGTGGCCAAACATATCATTGCCTGTGTTATACTGCGTAAAGTATGAATAAATACAAATTGATATGTATTTAACTATCACACAAGTGGTTCCTGCTATTGTGTTGTCTCTAGCCTATCTCTTATCATTTCGTCCTGCAGTGGTCCATACTGGCAGTTTTCTGCTAACTTGTAGACTGCCGTGATGAAGGATTCAGCTGATTCCCCGGGTTCTTGGCATCGCTTGTTAAAACGTGCTCTCTCGTATATTACATTGTGTTTGCCAATAAAGTGCTTGTCGAAGGCTCCTTTTACACTCTCGTACTTCTTAAGCTCATCCTGACTCAACCCCAGCGTACTCAAAATATCATCTGCTTTATCGCCCATGGTGTACACGAGAGAGTTTACTTGATAGCTTTCATCCTTGCCATCCCGTCCCGCTGCCACACGAAACCTTTCGAAACGGCGAATCCAGTTGGGCCATGCAGAGTAGTCGCTGAAGTCATAGTTTTCAGGTGGGTTGATTGAAAATAGGGAATCTTTTCTTGCGCTGTCCTCTGGGCGTCTTTTTTTTTTTTTTCTCGCGCCGTTAGCTTATTTCCCCGAAGGTAGCTTCACTCGCGGCAAAACTGCTACTTTACACTGACGTAGACTTCCGATCTCTGCCTGAGACGGGCTTCTTCACTTCTGACACCATGTACTATTATGTCTGACCATGGATACAAGCTTAAGTAAGACGGGAGCCACTTGTAGCGTTTAGACTCTAGCTTTATTGCAGTACATCAGGGAGTGTTCCTTCTTAATGTGTCCCACCAGGTATATATCATCACACAGTGGTTCCTATATACACACCCACAGTACATTATGTAGTTTACATTATGCACCAGGACGTAGGATTGAAAGTGAATGTGGCTCCAGAATTACACTACAGTCCCAAAACCAGGCTGTGTTCCTCAACCTGATGGACTTAACACCAGAGGACAGTGGGCTGATCTACTGTGAGTGCTTTATAGAAGAAGACATTTTGATACTTCTTCTCAACGTCACTGTGGAAGTTAATTAATTCAACATCTAACCAGCCTAACATCCAAGAAATAATATTGTGTTCTGTTTTTTAGATTCCCAACTTGCTCCAGCGCATGAACAAGGCAACAAATGAGTATGTGCAGCATGTGATTATAATCTGTTTATCTTTCTCATCGTATTTGGAGTTATTGTGGGTTTGTTCTACAAAAGGAGGTGCAGGAGGTGAAAACATGCCTTTTCTTCTGCATGCAACAATATCAGTCAAGTAATAATAATAATAATAATAATAATAATAATACATAAGTCTTATATAGCGCTTTTCAAAGAACACAAAGACGCTTTACAAATGAGACAAACAAACAAAGATGAGGGTACTATTGTAGGTTGTAGGCGAGCTGAAACAAGTGGGTTTTTAACAGATTTTTGTAGGTGGTCAGCGAGTCTGAGTTTCTGAGTGAGTTCCAGAGGGTGGGGGCGGCGATGGCGAAGGCTCGGTCCCCCAAGGTTCGGTGCTTTGACTTGGTGATGGGTTTGAGGAGGTTTAAGTCAGCAGAGCGGAGGCGACGGGAGGGGCGGTGGCGTTGTAGGAGGTCTGTGAGGTATGAAGGGGCCATATTGTTGAGGGCTTTGTAGGTGATGAGCAGAACTTTGTAATGGATGCGCTGTTGTACGGGGAGCCAGTGAAGCTGTTGGAGGACGGGGGTGATGTGGTCTCTGGAGCGGGTGTGGGTGAGAAGGCGGGCGGCAGAGCTTTGAACATATTGCAGCTTTTGTAAATCAGAGGTAGGGAGACCATACAGGAGGCTATTGCAGTAGTCGAGTCTTGATGTAATAAATGCATGGATGAGAGTTTCGGCAGCAGATGTGGAGAGGGTGGAGCGGAGGCGAGCGATGTTACGGAGGTGGAAAAAGGCAGTTTTAGTGATTTGACGGATGTGGGGTTTAAATGCGAGTGTGGGGTCGAACATGAAACCAAGATTTCTGATCTGGGGAGAGGTGGTGACTGTGTGACCAAGAGTGAAATCTTGGGAGGAGGGGAGGAGTGATTTGGGACCAATGACTATAATTTCAGATTTATTGCAGTTGAGTTTAAGCAAGTTGTCGTTCATCCAGGATTGTATTGCAGAGAGGCATTTTGTGATGGTGGATACTGTGGCAGGGTGATGGATCTGGTGCTGAGGTAGAGTTGTGTGTCATCTGCGTAACTGTGGAATTGTAGTCCGTGGGTGTGAATGATTAGTCCAAGGGGAAGCATGTACAGGATAAACAGAAGGGGACCAAGCACCGAGCCTTGAGGGACTCCGTGGTTGACAGGTATGGTGTGAGACGTACAGTTGTTGATGGATATGAATTGAGATCTATTATTGAGGTAGGAGGTGAACCAGGAGAGAGCTGAGCCAGAAATGCCAAGATGTTGTAGGCGTTGGAGAAGGATGGAGTGGTCAATGGTGTCAAAGGCGGCAGAGAGGTCAAGTAGGAGGAGAATGGAGAGGGAACCAGAGTCGGAGGCCAGCAGGAAGTCGTTTGTTACTTTGAGTAGTGCGGTTTCAGTAGAGTGATGAGTGCGGAATCCTGACTGAAAGGTTTCGTAGAGCTGATTGGAGAGGAGGTGATGTTTTAGTTGAGAGGCGACCGAGCGTTCCAGGATTTAAGACAGGAATGGGAGGTTGGAGATGGGGCAGAAGTTGTTGGGGTTGTCAGGATCCAGGCCAGGTTTTTTAAGTATTGGTGTGATGGCGGCAATTTTGAAGGAGGGGGAACTGTTCCAGAGGTGAGAGAGGAATTGATGATGTCCATGATGAGTGGACTGAGGCAGGGAAGGCAGTGCTTGACCAGTGCAGATGGGATGGGGTCCAGTGGGCAGGTTGTTAGGTGAATTTTATTGAAGTGGTTTGTGAGATCAGATTCTGTGATAACTGATAGGGAGGGGAGAATGGTGTGAGATGGAAGGGTTGAGTCAGGTTGAGGGTCTGTACTGGGAGAGATGGTTACAGAGAGTTCTTGGTGAATGCTGTCAATTTTGGATTTAAAGAAGTCAATGAAGTTATTGCATTTGTCCATGGTGAATAAGTGAGTGATATTGTCAGTAACATATTTCCTCATCTTTAACAGGCAAAACTTACTGCTATTTAAGATAATAAAAATGTGGATACTAAACTTGGTTCACAATTGTCTCAATATTCGTAGGTCTGATTTATTTTAAAGATTACAAGAAGGCCACTCTGACCCTGTGAGTCTCTCAAGCTTCAGAGGCTTGTAAGATCTGCAACTAAACCACTGACTAAAATATCTATCAGAAATATTCCTCTTGAAATACATGTGCACAGTTATTTTGGCTAACTCACAAGAGCATCTTTTAGAATACAGCAGATTAGATTAGAAACACTTTATCTCATTAAAACAAGTGGAACAAATTTGTCTTCAGCTTAATCACATCCATTCTGCAGTTTATGTGCACAGCCTACAATAAAACCATAAACATTTTTTTTAATCCAAAAAGAGTAGTATATTAATTGCAGTTTATCAAAAGTCATTAAACTGCTGAGTGCGTGACTGAGCATCAGTAACAGGGCGCTCCACATCTGAAAGACAGTATGACACCTTTCACATGTGTAAGTTACATGATGTCACTTCCTCTACACAGTGTGCGTGAGTTTCTGTTCTTGTCAGAGCAAATACAGCAATGGACCTGTGCAGATGGACATTAGGCTTTCTCCTGCTGATTCAACTGACTCTGTGTTTCAAGCCTGAGAAAGGTACAGTCATAACTTCTATAAGGATTTGCATTTTTAAATCTAACTGTTTAATCTGTTTTATTGTGTTTCAGTGTTTTTGGAGAAGCACATCAGGTCAGGAGCAGACATGACTCCAGTCTGCAACAATGACACAGACAATTTTATAACAACAGTACAATGCAAGATTCAAAAAGGAAATAATGGATCAGTCTTATGTAGTTTACGATATATACCAGGACGTAGGAATGAAAGTGAATGTGGCTCCAGAATTACACTACAGGTGCAAAACCAGACTGTGTTCCTCAACCTGATGGACTTAACACCAGAGGACAGTGGGCTGATCTACTGTGAATGCATTACAGAAGAAACCATTTTGAAACTTCATCTCAACGTGACTGTAGAAGGTATGACATAGCCCAAAGCACTTTAATTTAAACTAATTTACAAGTTTTTTTTACTTTTGTAGATTCAAATGTGGACAATTTAAACAAGAGCGGGTCTTCAAAAGTGGTCCATATTGCCTTATTTGGTACAACAGCATTCCTCATTTCTACTGCAATACTTGGATTTATCATTAAAAGAAAGCTTCACAGGTAAGACAATACACTTCTCTTCTAAATATAAATGACTTTTGCGTTACATTTATCATATTGGGAGTTATTATGGTTATTATCTACAAAAGCATCTGCTGCAGGTGAGACTATGTCCCTTCTTCATGAATACACAAATGTGAATACTCCTCTCTAAGCATTTCATTTCTTTGACAGTAAACTATCTCAGCCTGCAATGGAGGTATGGGGTTATTCATAACAATGATATGTGTAACTGATACAATGATGCTTTGTGTCTATAATGGTGTGGTACTTTTGTCTTAAAGGAAGGAGAGGAAATGGAAATGGACACATACGCAGCGCTTCAGCAGCCGAGCGATGATGTCTATCAAACAATTGTCCAGAGGAGTTCTGTTGGAGTTTCAGTCTCAAGACACCACTCACACACAGAAGAATATGAAAATATCAAGAATAATACAAACTGATTTTTTACATTAAATTACATATGTACTTCTATGTGCTTATGGTGGACTAATGGTTTAGTAGTTATTATATGTCGATGATTTGTGACAAAAGAAAACTACTTACTGCTATTTAAGATAATAAAATGTGGATACTAAACTTGGTTCACAATTGTCTCAATCTACTGTCGGTCTGTGTTTTTAAAGATTACAGGAAGACCACTCTGACCCTGTGAGTCTCACAAGCTTCAGAGGCTTGTCAGATCTGCAACTAAACCACTGACTAAAATATCTATCAGAAATATTCCTCTTGAAATACATGTGCACAGTTATTTTGGCTAACTCACAAGAGCATCTTTTAGAATACAGCAGATTAGATTAGAAACACTTTACCTCATTAAAACAAGTGGAACAAATTTGTCTTCAGTTTAGTTTTTAGTTTTTAGTTTAGTTTATTAATTTATTTCAACAGGGACAATGCGCAAACACATTAATTAAAGATGCTTTGCACCAGATTTAGCTTGAGCTAGTTTCCATCTGCAGTCCCTGAGCAGGTGAGTCACAACATGTACAATATAATATATATTTAACCACTCAAATACAAATATTCATTCATACATTCACCCGTTACATCCATCAGTCCACATAAAATCATGCTAAAATTACTACATAAAACATCACTAACGGTCATATTTACATTAACAGTTATCGGTGCTGACATGACTGGTTTTCCAACAGCACTGTTTTGTATTACGAGAGAAATCTTTCAGGTCTAAGGAAAGTTTCAGATTCTGTGGGAGTTTATTCCATTCTTTGATGCCTTTGAATGAGAAGGATGTCTGCGCAAAGGCTGAGCTACGTTTAGGCCTTACTCTACAGTCATTGCGACTTGTGGACCTGGAGCTCCTAGTCATCTGCTCAGAACAGAGCTGGACAAATGTTTTCAATGGTGGAGGTGCAGTATTATTCAAAATTTTAAAAAACTAATCGCACATTTGCGTACACAATTAAATTATCAAAGTTAAACATGCTGTATATTCTAAGGATCAGACAGTGATGGTATCTCAGTGGCTTTTTGTCTAGCACTTTAACAGCTTGATTATATAGAGATTTTAGAGGTTTTATTGTTGTGTCACTCGTCTGTGACCAACAAGAAATACAGTAATTAATATGAGGAATTATCATTGCCTCCAAATAAATTTTTTGCAGCATCATGAGTCAGTGTATTCCTAATATGTTTAAAACAGACAAACTGTATTTTACTGTGTTGCCGATTTTCTTAACATGTTTTTTAAAACTAAACGTTGAATCCAAAACAAGGCCGTAGATATTTAAATTCCTTCACTACTTTTATTTGACTCTGGTTTACATAAATGCATGGGAAGGAGGACTTCAGTTTTTGAGTTTTGGTAAAATACATCGCTACGGTTTTATTTACATTAAGTGTGAGCGAGGCAGAGGAAAGCCAGTTTGAGATGTTTCCCATGACATTGGTTAGTTTATTGGCTACACTGGTTGCATCACTTCCATGCACGTAAACTACAGTATCGTCTGCATACATCTGTATGTCCACGTCACCGTACACCGAAGGGAGATCATTTATGTAAAGCGCAAACAGCAATGGCCCAAGAACAGAGCCTTGTGGGACACCCATGTCATTAGCCTTAGATGTTGATAGCTTACTTTTGACTCTTACGCACTGGACACGGTCACTGAGGTATGATTCTATCCACTGTAGTGCTCTTGGAGACAGATTGTAATTGCTCAGCTTCCTCAGTAGCACAGAGTGGTTGACCGTGTCAAACGCCTTGCGTAGGTCCAAAAACACAGCGCCCACGACTCCGCCCTTGTCCAGCTTTGCCTTCACCATCTCAATAAAGTAACAACATGCAGTTTCCAGCTTAATCACATCCATTCTGCAGTTTATGTGCACAGCCTACAATAAACATATACAATAATTACAATAATGATCTCAGTTGATTGCAGTTCACTGTCATAAACATATTTTTTTAATCCAAAAGTTAAGTGTGACCTGCCTCGGGACTACAGATGTAAATTAGCAGTTTTGCTATAATCTGACACATTTACAATTTGTGTACAATTTGTATATGATTGTTCATTAATGTGTGTTGTCCCGATCAAATAAATAAATAAATAAAGTATATTAATTGCAGTCAAAAGTCATTAAACTGCTGAGTACATGACTGAGCATTAGCAACAGGGCGCTCCACATCTGAAAGACAGTATGACACTTTTCACATGTTTTTTATTTATTTATTGGCATATTCATAATTCATAAACTACTGAGTACAAGGCTGGAAATCAGCAACAGGGCGCTCTATACATCTTAAAGACAGTATCACACTTTCACCTGTAACTTACATGATGTCACTTCCTCTACACAGTGTGCGCGGCGTGAGTTTCTGTTCTTGTCAGAGCAAATACAGCAATGGACCTGTGCAGATGGACATTAGGCTTTCTCCTGCTGATTCAACTGACTCTGTGTTTCAAGAATGTGAAAGGTATAGTTATGACATCTACAGTATGAGGATTGGCATTTTTAAATCTAACTGTTTAATCTGTTTTATTGTGTTTCAGTGTTTTTGGAGAAGCACATCAGGTCAGGAGCAGACATGACTCCAGTCTGCAGCAATGACACAGACAATGTTATTACTAAAGTACAATGCAGTATTCAAAAAGGAAATAATGGATCAGTCTTATGTAGTTTACATTATGTACCAGGACATAGGTATGAAAGTGAATGTGGCTCCAGAATTACACTACAGGTGCAAAACCAGACTGTGTTCCTCAACCTGATGGACTTAACACCAGAGGACAGTGGGCTGTTCTACTGTGAATGTACTACAGAAGAAGACATTTTGAGACTTCATCTCAACGTCACTGTAGAAGGTATGACATAACCCAAAGCACTTTAATTTAAACAACTAATTTACAAGTTTTTTACTTTTGTAGATTCAAATGTGGACAATTTAAACAAGAGCTGGTCTTCAAAAGTGGTCCATATTGCCTTATTTGGTACAACGGCATTCCTCATTTCTACTGCAATACTTGGATTTATCATTAAACGAAGCTTCACAGGTAACACAATACACTTCTCTTCTAAATATAAATGACTTTTGCGTTACATTTATCATCATACTGGGAGTTATTATGGCTATTATCTACAAAAGCATCTGCTGCAGGTGAGACTATGTCCCTTCTTCATGAATACACAAATGTGAATACTCCTCTCTAAAGCATTTCATTTCTTTGACAGTAAACTATCTCAGCCTGCAATGGAGGTATGGGGTTATTCATAACAATGATATGTGTAACTGATACAATGATGCTTTGTGTCTATAATGGTGTGGTACTTTTGTCTTAAAGGAAGGAGAGGAAATGGAAATGGACACATACGCAGCGCTTCAGCAGCCGAGCGATGATGTCTATCAAACAATTGTCCAGAGGAGTTCTGCTGGAGTTTCAGCCTCAAGACACCACTCACACACAGAAGAATATGAAAATATCAAGAATAATACAAACTGATTTGTATAACATTAAATTACATATGTACTTCTATGTGCTTATGGTGGACTAATGGTTTTATTAGTTCATCATATGTCGATGATTTGTGACAAAGAAAACGACTTACTGCTATTTAAGATAATAAAATGTGGATACTAAACTTGGTTCACAATTGTCTCAATCTACTGTCGGTCTGCGTTTTTAAAGATTAGAGGAAGACCACTCTGACCCTGTGAGTCTCACAAGCTTCAGAGGATTGTCAGATCTGCAACTAAACCACTGACTAAAATATCTATCAGAAATATTCCTCTTGAAATACATGTGCACAGTTATTTTGGCTAACTCACAAGAGCATCTTTTAGAATACAGCAGATTAGATTAGAAAAACTTTACCTCATTAAAACAAGTGCAACAAATTTGTCTTCAGCTTAATCACATCCATTCTGCAGTTTATGTGCACAGGAAATAATGGATCAGTCTTATGTAGTTTACATTATGCACCAGGACGTAGGATTGAAAGTGAATGTGGCTCCAGAATTACACTACAGGTGCAAAACCAGACTGTGTTCCTCAACCTGATGGACTTAACACCAGAGGACAGTGGGCTGTTCTACTGTGAGTGTTGCCTGGCCTGCCAGACACTCCTCCTTTCTGTTCAAAGAAGAACCGTCTGGGCGGCTGCTCGCAGCCAATCATTTCACGATTTGACCCACATCGGTCCAATCACGCACCAAGAGACGGAAGCCGTCACCTGTCACCACCACGCACTCTTCCAAAACATTAAAGATGGCGGCCGATACAGCGTTTTCTTCTGCTCTTTCGTCGGTTTTAAATCATTTGGAAAATAGGAAATCCCTAAAACCGGAGCAAGAAACAGCGTTCAAAGCGTTCCTCGTAAAAAAGGACGTTTTTGGAAAGGCTTTGCTCTAATTGGTTGATGCCATCTGTCAATCACGCCCACCGGGAAATTATTGAGATCGTGCTTGCTCCCAGACTATATGTCTTTGAAATATCTATGAAAAGGCATGTCGTTTGGCAGGCCAGGCAACTGTGAGTGCTTTAGAGAAGAACACATTTTGATACTTCTGCTCAACGTCACTGTGGAAGGTAATTAATTCAACATCTAACCAGCCTAACATCCAAGAAATAATATTGTGTTCTGTTTTTTAGATTCCCAACTTGCTCCAGCGCATGAACAAGGCAACAGAATGTATGAGTATGTGCAGCATGTGATTATAATCTGTTTATCTTTCTCATCGTATTTGGAGTTATTGTGGGTTTGATCTACAAAAGGAGGTGCAGGAGGTGAAAACATGCCTTTTCTTCTGCATGCAACAATATCAGTCAAGTAACATATTTCCTCATCTTTAACAGGCAACAATCACGATCTGCACTGAGGGTATCGGCTGATTCATAATAATAATAAATCCTACTGAATATACTAATTATTTGGGTTAGTAACGGTGTGGTGCTGTGTCTTTGTGTCTTAAAGGAAGGAGAGGAAATGGAAATGGACACATACGCAGCGCTTCAGGAGCCGAGCGATGATCTCTATCAAACTATTGTCAAAAGGAGTTCTGCTGGAGTGTCGGGCTCTAGACACAGAGGAACAGATTATGAAAATGTCAAAGATATTGCAAAGAGAACAACTGCAATTTTACGGAATAAAAATGATAAACTCAAATTGTCTCAACATAGACCTGATTGTTTTTTTTCACGATTACAAGACCAGTCTGCACTTGAGAGAGAAAGAGGAGGCTAAACAAGTGTCAGAGGCTTGTAAGATCTCAAACTATACCACAGAATAAAAATAGGCCATAGAGTAGAACGGATAGATTAAAATAACTCTGTATTTCATTATAATAAATGGTAGAAATCAGACTTTGGCTTGCACATTCATAATTCATAAACTACTGAGTACAAGGCTGGACATCAGCAACAGGGCGCTCTATACATCTTAAAGACAGTATCACACTTTCACCTGTAACTTACATGATGTCACTTCCTCTACACAGTGTGCGTGAGTTTCTGTTCTTGTCAGAGCAAATACAGCAATGGACCTGTGCAGATGGACATTAGGCTTTCTCCTGCTGATTCAACTGACTCTGTGTTCCAAGAACAAGAACGGTACAGTCATAACTTCCATAAGGATTTGCTTTTTTAAATCTAACTTTTTAATCTGTTTTATTGTGTTTCAGTGTTTTTGGAGAAGCACATCAGGTCAGGAGGAGACATGACTCCAGTCTGCAGCAAAGACACAGACAATTTTATTACTAAAGTAAACTGCAATATTCAAAAAGGGAATAATGGATCAGTCTTATGTAGTTTACGATATGTACCAGGACATAGGAATGAAAGTGAATGTGGCTCCAGAATTACACTACAGGTGCGTTTTTAAAGATTACAGGAAGACCACTCTGACCCTGTGAGTCTCACAAGCTTCAGAGGTTTGTCAGATCTGCAACTAAACCACTGACTAAAATATCTATCAGAAATATTCCTCTTGAAATACATGTGCACAGTTATTTTGGCTAACTCACAAAGCATCTTTTAGAATACAGCAGATTAGATTAGAAAAACTTTACCTCATTAAAACAAGTGGAACAAACTACTCTTCATCTTAATCACATCCAATCTGCAGTTTATGTGCACAGCCTACTATAAAACATATACAATAATTACAGTAATGATCTCAGTTAATTGCAGATACAATTGCAGTTCACTGTCATAAACATATTTAAGTATATTAATTGCAGTTTATCAAAAGTCATTAAACTGCTGAGTGCGTGACTGAGCATCAGTAACAGGGCGCTCCACATCTGAAACACAGTATGACACCTTTCACATGTGTAAGTTACATGATGCCACTTCCTCTACACAGTGTGTGCGAGTTTCTGTTCTTGTCAGAGCAAATACAGCAATGGACCTGTGCAGATGGACATTAGGCTTTCTCCTGCTGATTCAACTGACTCTGTGTTTCAAGAACAAGAACGGTACAGTCATAACTTCCATAAGGATTTGCATTTTTAAATCTGTTTAATCTGTTTTATTGTGTTTCAGTGTTTTTGGAGAAGCACATCAGGTCAGGAGCAGACATGACTCCTTTCTGCAGCAATGACACAGACAATTTTATAACAACAGTACAATGCAAGATTCAAAAAGGAAATAATGGATCAGTTTTATGCAGTGTACATTATGCACCAGGACGTAGGAATGAAAGTGAATGTGGCTCCAGAATTACACTACAGGTGCAAAACCAGACTGTGTTCCTCAAACTGATGGACTTAACACCAGAGGACAGTGGGCTGTTCTACTGTGAATGTGCTAGAGAAGTAAACATTTTGAAACTTCATCTCAACGTCACTGTGGAAGGTATGACATAGCCCAAAGCACTTTAATTTAAACAACGAATTTACAAGTTAAAACTGTACTTTTTTTAGATTCAAATATGGACAATTTAAACAAGAGCGGGTCTTCAAAAGTGTTCCATATTGCCTTATTCGGTACAACGGCATTCCTCATTTCTACAGCAATACTTGGATTTATCATTAAAAGGAAGCTTCACAGGTAACACAATACACTTCTCATCTAAATATAAATGATTTTTGCATTACATTTCTAAATACAAATGCTATTATTATTATTATTATGCACGTAGCTCTTTTGTCATGCAGGTCAGACAGGTCTCAATTCCTGTCAGCACAGCACACCACAAAGTTCACAGCTCAGTTTCTCATCGCACTGTTGTGTGTTTTTTTTATGTAACAGACGGCAAAAGGAGTCACAAACGGAAGAGCGAGAGTTGGTAATGTAGCTCTATCATTACTTGTCTAACATTTGGAGGGATTATGCTAATGGAAGGGTTATAGCAAAAATGTGTATGTCTTTAGGAGGAGGAGGAGGAGGAGCCGATTGAACCATACGGCACCTTCATCCAAACAGAGGGTGGACTTTATTCAACTCTTAGCTTTAATAATAGGACGAACTGAAAGCACTGCCAAGGCTTATCCAACAATAACACCAACAGTAGTTATCCCTTTTGAACACAGAGGGGCACTGTGTCTCTGTCAAAAGTGGCCAAACATATCATTGCCTGTGTTATACTGCGTAAAGTATGAATAAATACAAATTGATATGTATTTAACTATCACACAAGTGGTTCTTGCTCGGCTCATTGTGTTGTTGTGTAACTTTATGACGAAGCATTCAGGCTAAAAGCAAAACTGAGAGTTAAAATTAAATGCAAATGAATTTATGCAGGGACTTTTCAAATTGACTTCCATAGCAGTATTAGTAACATGTGGGGAATTATACAGCCCCAAACACAAATAAAAAAGAAAATGTTACTGTAGAATTCAAGGGAATTTCATGTTTGCAACACTGGTATTCCTAAGGTTATTGTGTAACTTATAAGGAAGGACATTTCAGACAGTTATTTGTCACAGACTGGGACTTCCAGACTGACATTATACTTGGAAGAACTCTAATGTACTACTTCCTCTCTCAAAATGAAGTGCTCTAATTGGATTTTTAGCACTGGAGGTTTACCCTATAAAAACCAGGCATTAAGTTACACTGATAAGCACATTGTACGACTTGCTTTGTCATTGCTGTCAGGTGTTATTTACAGCAGTAGTCTTCTTGGTTTTACTGGGACTTTTCCTTGTTATTATTTGTTCCAGCTCCGCCCCAACTCTTTAGAAATAAACATGTGAGTCACTATTCAAGTGCAGCAATTCTTCATCATTTATTGCACGTGATTAGCATTTGTACATGTTTTTTCTGTAAATATGAATATATGCTGGTACTGGCAGTGACTCAAGGTACAGTAAACAGTGTGACTAAAAGTGTTTGTTCATGTGACAGTCATGCTATTGGAGATTTTACTATTATTTTCACTTCTGTATAAGGAGGGTGAGCAAAGTTTCATTGTTACTGTACATGTAAATGACTTATGAGTGAGCTTTATTTCTATTCTGTTCAGTTCAGTAGAATTTAGTATCGACTCAGGCTTAGAAACCGTCACACTCTCCACCCTATGGGACAAATTTGTAAACGGCAATAATTTATAGTTTTTTACAGTTAAATTCAGACAAACTGAAATCATTATCATTAATCCATAGGAACAATGGAATCAATCAAGTTCGAAATCTAGGAGCAATAATGGAGATAATGGACCTAAATTTTAATTGATTAGTCACATTAAATCAATAACATCTGCAGCCTTTTATCGTCTAAAAAAAGATAGCCAAGTCACCCATTCACACTCTCTTTCATACACTAATGTACGCAGACACTGGAGGCAAGGAGGGTGAAGTGTCTTGCCCAGGGACACAACGACAGTGGGCACCTGAAGGAGAACCTAAAACTCTGGACACAATGTGAGGCAAGCATCTAGTGTGACATCTTTAAGACGAGGCGGTTTCAATGACTATTTATGTTTATTGTTTTTGTCTATTTATTCATTAACTGTAAAGCACTTTAAAATACTACATTTTCACTGATTGAACACATAAGGAGTAGCAGTGGCAGTGTTTCCCCCGGGTGTTTTGGCAGCAGAGGTCAACAAGCAGCCGGAGAAAATGGGTTTATAGAAATGTTACTGTGTATAAAGCTTAGCCCATTTTTTTGATGAAGTAGGGAAATAGCCTACCAACAATGTATTTCAAAAAGTCTGAGGAATGCCATTACATTTTAGGCATAGATTATTTTAGGCCTATTATTTAACAGGAGTGACTTTTCGACAGATTATGATGTCACATTGTAGCCTATTAAAAAAGGAGCCAAAATCAAAGTCATTTACCTTTACGTTTACAAAATCCAAGTAGGACTTAAATTGCTGCAAATAAAGCGAGTAGCTTCAACTCAACTGTTAAGATTTGGTTTGCGCTGGATTTCATTATTTACAAAGTTACAAAGTTGAATTTTAAAAAATTGTTTTAATTTTTTTTGCCATCTATGCGTCATCTCAAACGTGCTCGTGCAGTCGAAGCAACCTACCTGTCTGCCTCCTGTTTACCGGAGTTTCCTGGCGGAGGGAGACACGGTATTTTCCCCGGCCAAGACTTGACGGTCAATCGTTGACTTTTACTTTCGATGGACTTCCTTTTAAAGCACCCACACTCTCAAAGCGAAACAGAGTGAGCCCTAGCCTTACAGAAAGATGTGGCGCGGATCTCTGCTCATGATGTGCCTGGCTTTTAAAGGTGAGTGTCACTTTTTTTTAAATTATTATTATTTACCAAGGGACACAGATTTATTAGACTGTATTGTGTTGTGTGTTGTTGTTACAACGTTTTAATAATTAGATTCATGGTCAGCTATGTTTTTATTTAATTCACACAATTATTTTTTAATAAATGTTCCTTTGAGAAAATCAAATTAGAATGAATAATATGTAATGGTGTGACATCTTTGTTTTGTCTTGACACATAAACAAATGTACTAATGTTCTAATTATTGTATACCTGGTGTTGACATGCAGCTTTCTGTATCCAGCCTCGGCTTCACAGATAAAGGGACAAGGAGACACGTCAGCGGACTATGGCAGCCAGGCAGACTATAAATGCAAGCTGGATGATTCTAAAGGTACAGTCAGTAGAAGCGATGTGGACTTGATTATGTGCGTTCATATGACATCAAATAGCCCATGTTGGTTTCACACACTTGACTTTTTCCTGATATTCCATTTGCATGACTTTCATTAATCATACAAACAAGCGTCCATTACATTTTAAACCATTTTTAGCCCCAGTTTAGTCGAAATTTGATCTTGATAAAGGCCTGTGGTACTTGTGAAAAGTTTGAGAACCACATTATCTACAAGTAATCATCAGTAATAGGCTTTTATTTAGTTGAAAATCAGCAAAAACCTAAAACATCAAAGATGCTTTGCCACAAGCTGCAACTGTGGAACTACTCTGAACATGGTAATGCCGGTCGTCTTCCGCCATGGTATTCCTTGGAGCAGCCACATATTTGAAAACCCTTCTGCATCGTCAGCAGGCATCTCAGGTTCACAGGTGTTTCACCCCTTAACCTGTACACCTCGTCTGAGTGGGGCAGCGAACACTGACTAGGCTTCACCTGTGGAAGGGCTCCAGCTGTGGGCTCTCTTCAGCCACAGTCATCTTGAGCTGGACTCATCCCTGATGGCTTTCTTCAGCTGTTTGGGCTCCTTGACTTTGCAGGGAACCCATGGCAGCTGACTTCGATGGGAAAGATGGTTGCATGGCATCCTTTTAGAAAGGCTTTGTCTAGCAAATTTTCCTGAGGCTAATAAAAACATTAAATGGCGAGCAATATTTTAAAAAGGAATATTTTCTTTTCAATTGTTAATTCCTGACCGAGGGAAATACTCCTAAATTGCTATCAATTGAGAGCCAAGGATTGTATATTGATGTGGAGGACAAGGAATGGTAGGACTTGGTTTATGGTTGTTATCTTTGTAATTAAAGTTCAATGACTTCTCTGTCAGCACAAATGCTCTGTCAATCACATAGGCCGTGATTGTTGCAACAACATTAAGTCATACGTTTAATTAGGTCATTTCAGGACTTAAACACTATTGGCCCCTGCTCTCCATCTAAAATTTGACATAAAATTCAACATCAACAACGCAACCTATTACTGAAAAGGAAAGAGAATGACACATAATTGTTATGCTACCGTATCATTGGGCGTTTCTCTTTATGACTCTGCAGATGTGCTCCAAGTCACATGGCAGCGTCTTTATGAGGACAACTCCATAGAGAACTTAGCCACATACAATAAACGCTTTGGGGAGCAGGTAAACAACCCGTACGTGGGGAAAATTGTATTCACAGAGGCGTCTCTCCGCTCCACATCAATAACTGTGAAAAATCTAACGTGGACCGACGAAAGCTGCTACGTGTGTTCATTTAATGCTTACCCCCAAGGCTCCAAGAGACACCAGACTTGTCTCAAAGTGCGAGGTAAGACCACCACTGTCCTCTTCAGATTTTCATGATTGAGAAATAATACGTTCTTGTTTTCTTTAGGAGTGTCCGAAGTCAAAACTCAGGTGTATGCGCCCATTGACGACCCTAAAGAGGAAAACATGAAAGTTACATTTAGCTGCACTGCGACTGGCAAACCCGCTCCCAAAATTCAGTGGGAATATCATCATGCAAGCGTTGTGGAGCAGTCAGAAACTCCAGTGTTGACCAACGACGACCACACGCTCACCAGCAGCAGAAACATCACGCTGCAGGCGTCTCTGGACTGGGACGGACATGTCGACTGTGTGATCAATCCTGGAACAAGAGGGGAAAAGAGGGAGACCATTATATTTACCAGGAAAACTGAGCAGACAGAGAATGGTAGGTCTATATTTATCTATCATAGTCTTACAGTCTTTTTTGTAGCTTTGGTTAAGACGTGTGGCTGAGCAAGGTTTGGTCAGGACTTCAAAGCTTAGTGTTTGTCTACTGTAAGTTTATTAATAATTTCCAAGGCTTTTATTCACGTGGTTGATTTATTATGAATAGATTGTGTAAAAGTAAGAATTAAGAAAATTATTGTTGTAATTCTTGAGGTGTCCAGTAGGGGACAGTAGGGGTGAGTCAGCTGATTTTTTTATTTACTTTCATTTCGTGTCTTGCATTTCACACACTCTGCCCTGGAAAAGCCCTAGAGGAGGTGCTGTAACCTTAGGTCACAGATTAGAACTTCTCTGGAAGGAAATATCATTATTTTTGTCCTGAACAAGAATAACCTGTATTTATTTTGTGGTCTTTTTCTTCCCCCTTCCGACAGATACATTTTTCATTCCTATTATTGTTGTTACCATTATTATTACTACGACTGCGTTTCTGTCCATTGTTGCTTTTCTGTTTTGGACAAAAAGGTAAGCATTTGCTATCTAATATTCAACATTTTGTAAATTACATGTTTTTAAATAAAACTTTATTTTTTTTCCAGGTTAAGGCTTTCTACAAGATGTGAAGAGAATGTACTATGACATTACATCTGACATAAAAGAAGCGTTGACTGTCACTCTTTCAGACACTTTATGGACTTAATCTAAGTTAAAGTATTGTATTTATTGTAGTAAATTATTTCAAATAGAATTTTGAGATGAGAACTGTATGTTTAGGTGATGAGTTATAGAAATACAAAGTGATACAGGAAACTGGATTATTTTTAAATTGCAGACGCTAAATGAACTGTTCTGTCTGAGGAGGTGGCATCTGTAAAACACTAGGAGGCGCTGTCTGTATTGACCCGCAGCAGGGTGTCTTCCCAAGAACGAGCCAGATGTCTTTAGAGAAGGTTTATTGAACCAGGGTGTGTAACCTACGTATGGGTGTGTGTGTGGTTCTATAATGGGAAACACAAAGGAAAATATACATGAATATAAAGATGACAATAATAATGTACATAATCATATCAATTACTAAACACTCTATTGAAATTCTACTAAATTCGAGGTTAATTAAGGACTGTATAAATGAATAGGAAAAGACACAGGAATAACTGTATTGCCCTTGCATATAACACCAAGAACTGTGGGGTTGGCCCGCTATGGGCCCTTTAAGAGAGCCGAGGTGGTGACGTCACCCGAGCCACGCTGCCTTCTTACTAGCAGGCTGCCTTAAACTTAGCTCTGCTACAGAGCACCTTATAATTGCACACTGAAAATCTGTAATCCTCACCAAATTAACTATAAACAAATATATACAACATGCGACTCATTAATGGTCACTTGCAGGAAAGGACCGCCATAGGCCTACGCCATTCTGGTCTATCGCAAGACACGAGGCACGCAGGCAGTATTACTCAATTAACTGCAGAAACACGATTAATATGCACACAGTGAACTGTTAATACACAGGTATAGTTACTCACGTTATATATGCACGCACACAATTGGGTCCAGAACAGGATAAAGCTAAAACTTCGCTACTAAATGCAACCTCTCCGCTCAGCGGTCTGTCTCACTCTGAGTCGCGCCACCTGGACTCGGCCCTGCACCGAGTTCCTGCAAAGTCATTGGGGGCGGAGCTAGAGCTCTGATTGGTTTCTGTATAAAGAGCATTGAATTATATAGTCATTAGTCGCTAGGCAGCAGTTGGCTAATGCAGGGCCTTTTCAACAGCGTCTGAGAAGCAGGAAGTACTCTGTATTTAAGAGTGTCTTGTTATGTGCATGGATGTATTATAATTAACGGTTATGTGTGCGACAGTGATTTGTGAGTGTGGGATTTGTGTGGTAGTTCATTTGTCCTGTTGTTCGTTCACATGGTTTTATTGAGTGTAACACAGCCGTGCCACTTACAACGTACATTGTAAAATTACTATTACAACATGTCCTTTAAGCACTTTATTTTTCTTGCACGTTAACGCTTTAACTGCAACAAAACAATATGTCTATTTATAAATGAGTTATGCACTTTGTTTATTGGAAGCATTGGCGTAGCCACGGGTGTGCCAGGGTGTGCCAGTGCCACCCACAGAGCCAGCTGGCACACCCAAAAAACTGAATGCATTTTTTTTTACATATATGTAGCTTTTCCTAACATGTTTGATAACCAGTCGATCAATTTGTAAAAATTGTCACCAGGCGATGCGTTGCGACACCTGCACTGGGCATGTTAACTCGATCAATCAATAAAAAAGTGTAATCAGGCGAACCAACCAACCAACCTAATGACCTCACTGTGACCCTCCCGCACAGCGAGCACTGCAGGAGCGATAAAAGTGTTAGTAGCCTAGCTAGAGTGTGCTCCGTGGAGCGCCTTTTTTCAGTGGTGAACTGGATTAAAACCAGCAGTAGAGCTGCAATGCTCACTGAGAGACTTAATAGCATATCATTGCTCATGTTCGAAAAAGAGCTTGCAGACAAACTGGACTCTGACGAAATAATAAACCTATTCAAGGCCAAGCCACGCCGCCTTGCCTTGTGAAGCTGCAATAAGAAGGTGGAAGTTCAGATGCTTAAATAATACATGTGATAGTGTGAGTAAGAAATAAATAGGATAAACAGGTTTTCTTATAAATATGACAGGAAATACATGTGAAAAGTGTTAACAACTCATTTAAATCGCGTTAAAACATGTGTTTGAAGGTTGAACACATGTTCAACCTTATGATGTATCAGAAGTTGAGAATGTGTTTGATTATACAAGTTAATGCCAGCCAGTGATTTTGAATAGTCGGAATGTATTAGGGGAGCCCTTGCCACTCTGCTTTAAGCAAATTATGAAACTGGCAACATTTTCCCCCGTCAGAGGGGCATTACAAAAAAAAGTTTTATTTGTTAAGAATATATTTGGCACACCCAGTGTTTGCTGGTGCACACCCAGTGTCTTTTTTCTGGCTACGCCACTGGTACCAGGACATAGGATTGAAGGTGAATGTGGCTCCAGAATTACACTACAGGTGCAAAACCAGACTGTGTTTCTCAACCTGATGGACTTAACACCAGAGGACAGTGGGCTGATCTACTGTGAATGTACTAGAGAAGAAGACATTTTGAAACTTCATCTCAACGTCACTGTAGAAGGTATGACACAGCCCAAAGCACTTTAATTTAAACAACTAATTTACAAGTTAAAACTGTACTTTTTTAGATTCAAATTTGGACAATTTAAACAAGAGCTGGTCTTCAAAAGTGGTCCATATTGCCTTATTTGGTACAACGGCATTCCTCATTTCTGCTGCAATACTTGGATTTATCATTAAAAGAAAGCTTCACAGGTAACACAATACACTTCATATTTGGAGTTATTATGGCTATTATCTACAAAAGCATCTGCTGCAGGTGAGACTATGTCCCTTCTTCATGAATACACAAATGTGAATACTCCTCTCTAAAGCATTTTCATTTCTTTGACAGTAAACTATCTCAGTCTGCAATGGAGGTATGGGGTTATTCATAACAATGATATGTGTAACTGATACAATGATGCTTTGTGTCTATAATGGTGTGGTACTTTTGTCTTAAAGGAAGGAGAGGAAATGGAAATGGACACATACACAGCGCTTCAGCAGCCGAGCGATGATGTCTATCAAACAATTGTCCAGAGGAGTTCTGCTGGAGTTTCAGTCTCAAGACACCACTCACACACAGAAGAATATGAAAATATCAAGAATAATACAAACTGATTTTTTATAACATTAGACCTTGTAAGGTCTCAAACTAAACCACAGACTAAAAATAGGCCATAGCAGATAGATCAGGGGTCACGAATTAAATTTCACCAAGGTCCGAAATGAAAAAAAAATTGTCAAGCAAAGGTCCGGAACATACGGGGTTAATTCACAGTTATATCAGGATTTGTAAGCCATTTTAAAATCTATTTCTGTGATATGAAATAATGCAATCAATTGAATCCTGTTATTGTTTTTTTGCTCTAAAAATAAGTTTGGCTCCTAAATAGCAGAATGCATAGGCCACTGTAGCCTCTATTATACACAATGTGCACATAATATCTGACAGTGATGTGTTTCTTTGCTCAGTTTAACACACTGAGCCCTGTTTAGTCCAGGTTCAGACCTGCTCGGGAAACAACCGCGCTATTTGCGCATTACGATCGTGCATGCATATTTAATAGGGCGACCTCCGCTTTTGTTTTTAGCGAGCCATATTTCAGTCATTCCGAAACCGTTTCTAAAAATGTAAAAAGTATCATGAAGCTAAGATGTAGGACTTTCTGTTTCTGTTCGTCTAGGCTGTAGTTTATCGCTCTGGTGCAGTCAGAGAGGGAGAGAGAGAGGGAGAGAGAGCGCAGACGCAGCTGCTCGTCTAAGGAAATTCACGGTCGGGTCCAAAGTTCGGATCCAAGGTTTGGGTCCGGATGGGCTGGCGCATGGGTCCGGATCCGGACCGAGGTCCGCCGTTTAGTGACCTCTGAGATAGATTAAAATAACTCTGTCTTTCATTATAATAAATGGTAGAAATCAGTCTTTGGCTTGCACATTCATAATTCATAAACTACTGAGTACAAGGCTGGACATCAGCAACAGGGCGCTCTATACATCTTAAAGACAGTATCACACTTTCACCTGTAACTTACATGATGTCACTTCCTCTACACAGTGTACGTGAGTTTCTGTTCTTGTCAGAGCAAATACAGCAATGGACCTGTGCAGATGGACATTAGGCTTTCTCAGGGGCGTGCTGGGACCTAATTTCAGCCTGGGAATGTGGAAAAGACCGGCCCGGAATTATGGCTCCGTAATTGTGCGCTGGTCTCAAGTACAAGAGGTCGCTGGATCAAATACCACACATTGACAATTTTCTAACAATTTCTCTTTTCACATGGGCCGCTGCACACACAGTCTGAGCCTGATACAAACCCACAATCAGCACAAGTTATGTAGATAAAAACATTTATTTGACCACTTTTCTACCTTTCACTGCCTTTTAGTCTCTCAACTCGCGCAGACACTTGTCTCCGCTGGATTGGACTGCACCAACTTGAACTAAAGCGGAGGGGTGTTCCACTTAAACACCCCTCTGAGTTAGTTCAATATGAAATGGTATCTCCCCGCCGCAAGAATGAAAAGTTCGATGCAAATATTTTTCAGATTTTCATATCAGTCGTTATTTTGATAGATTTCCATGACAATTACGCTTGTGTTCCTTCATTTATATCTGGAACAGCAGCTCATGCTCCTGCTGCAGCCCAGTTAAAGCCTTTAGGCCCGGAATAGTGAGTTATAGTGAATAGTGAATAGTATTATTTCATTATTTTATTCTGATGGCCCGGCCCAGAAGCACCGGAACCGAGCGGCCCACCGGGAAACGTCCCGACTCTCCCTATGGCCAGCACGCCTCTGGGCTTTCTCCTGCTGATTCAACCGACTCTGTGTTTCAAGAATGAGAAAGGTACAGTCAATACTTCTATAAGGATTTGCATTTTTAAATCTAACTGTTTAATCTGTTTTATTGCGTTTCAGTGTTTTTGGAGAAGCGCATCAGGTCAGGAGCAGACATGACTCCAGTCTGCAGCAATGACACAGACAATTTTATAACAACAGTACAATGCAAGATTCATAAAGGAAATAATGGATTAGTCTTATGTAGTTTATGGTATGCACCAGGACGTAGGATTGAAGGTGAATGTGGCTCCAGAATTACACTACAGGTGCGTTTTTAAAGATTACAGGAAGACCACTCTGACCCTGTGAGTCTCACAAGCTTCAGAGGCTTGTCAGATCTGCAACTAAACCACTGACTAAAATATCTATCAGAAATATTCCTCTTGAAATACAAGTGCACAGTAACTTTTGGCTAATTCACAAGAGCATCTTTTACAATACAGCAGATTAGATTAGAAAAACTTGACCTCATTAAAACAAGTGGAACAAACTTGTCTTCATCTTAATCACATCCATTCTGCAGTTTATGTGCACAGCCTACAATAAAACATAGACAATAATTACAATAATGATCTCAGTTAATTGCAGTTCACTGTCATAAACATTAATTGCAGCGTATCAAAAGTTATTAAACTGCTGAGTACGTGACTGAGCATCAGCAACAGGGCACTCCAGTTCTGAAACACAGTATGACGCCTTTCACATGTGTAAGTTACGTGATGTCACTTCCTCTACACAGTGTGCGTGAGTTTCTGTTCTTGTCAGAGCAAATACAGCAATGGACCTGTGCAGATGGACATTAGGCTTTCTTCTGCTGATTCAACTGACTCTGTGTTTCAAGAACAAGAACGGTACAGTCATAACTTCCATAAGGATTTGCATTCTTAAATTTAACTGTTTAATCTGTTTTATTGTGTTTCAGTGTTTTTGGAAAAGCACATCAGGTCAGGAGCAGACATGACTCCTTTCTGCAGCAATGACACAGACAATTTCATAACAACAGTACAATGCAAGATTCAAAAAAGAAATAATGGATCAGTCTTATGTGGGTTACATTATGTACCAGGACGTAGGAATGATGGTGAATGTGGCTCCAGAATTACACTACAGGTGCAAAACCAGACTGTGTTCCTCAACCTGATGGACTTAACACCAGAGGACAGTGGGCTGATCTACTGTGAATGCACTACAGAAGAAAACATTTTGAAACTTCATCTCAATGTCACTGTAGAAGGTATGACACAGCCCAAAGAACTTTAATTTAAACAACTAATTTACAAGTTAAAACTGTACTTTTTTAGATTCAAATTTGGACAATTAAACAAGAGCTGGTCTTCAAAAGTGGTCCATATTTCCTTATTTGGTACTACGGCATTCCTCATTTCTGCTGCAATACTTGGATTTATCATTAAAAGAAAGCATCACAGGTAACACAATACACTTCTCTTCTAAATATAAATGATTTTTGCGTTACATTTATCATCATATTGGGAGTTATTATGGCTATTATCTACAAAAGCATCTGCTGCAGGTGAAACTATGTCCCTTCTTCATGAATACACAAATGTGAATACTCCTCTCTAAAGCATTTCATTTCTTTGACAGTAAACTATCTCAGCCTGCAATGGAGGTATGGGGTTATTCATAACAATGATATGTGTAACTGATACAATGATGCTTTGTGTCTATAATGGTGTGGTACTTTTGTCTTAAAGGAAGGAGAGGAAATGGAAATGGACACATACGCAGCGCTTCAGCAGCCGAGCGATGATGTCTATCAAACAATTGGCAAGAGGAGTTCTGTTGGAGTTTCAGTCTCAAGACACCACTCACACACAGAAGAATATGAAAATATCAAGAATACTACAAACTGATTTTTTATAGCATTAAATTACATATGTACTTCTATGTGCTTATGGTGGACTAATGGTTTTATTAGTTCATCATATGTCGATGATTTGTGACAAAAGAAAACTACTTACTGCTATTTAAGATAATAAAAATGTGGATACTAAACTTGGTTCACAATTGTCTAAATATACTGTCGGTCTGTGTTTTAAAGATTACAGGAAGACCACTCTGACCCTGTGAGTCTCACAAGCTTCAGAGGCTTGTCAGATCTGCAATTAAACCACTGACTAAAATATCTATCAGAAATATTCCTCTTGAAATACATGTGCACAGTTATTTTGGCTAACTCACAAGAGGATCTTTTAGAATACAGCAGATTAGATTAGAAAAACTTTACCTCATTAAAACAAGTGGAACAAATTTGTCTTCAGCTTAATCACATCCATTCTGCAGTTTATGTGCACAGGAAATAATGGATCAGTCTTATGTAGTTTACATTATGCACCAGGACGTAGGATTGAAGGTGAATGTAGCTCCAGAATTACACTACAGGTGCAAAACCAGACTGTGTTCCTCAACCTGATGGACTTAACACCAGAGGACAGTGGCTGATCTACTGTGAGTGCTTTATAGAAGAACACATTTTGATACTTCAGCTCAACGTCACTGTGGAAGGTAATTAATTCAACATCTAACCAGCCTAACATCCAAGAAATAATATTGTGTTCTGTTTTTTAGATTCCCAACTTGCTCCAGCGCATGAACAAGGCAACAGAATGTATGAGTATGTGCAGCATGTGATTATAATCTGTTTATCTTTCTCATCGTATTTGGAGTTATTGTGGGTTTGATCTACAAAAGGAGGTGCAGCAGGTGAAAACATGCCTTTTCTTCTGCATGCAACAATATCAGTCAAGTAACATATTTCCTCATCTTTAACAGGCAACAATCACGATCTGCACTGAGGGTATCGGCTGATTCATAATAATAATAAATCCTACTGAATATACTATTATTTGGGTTAGTAACCGTGTGGTGCTGTGTCTTTGTGTCTTAAAGGAAGGAGATGAAATGGAAATGGACACATACGCAGCGCTTCAGGAGCCGAGCGATGATCTCTATCAAACAATTGTCAAAAGCAGTTCTGCTGGAGTGTCGGGCTCTAGACACAGAGGAACAGATTATGAAAATGTCAAAGATATTGCAAAGAGAACAACTGCAATTTTACGGAATAAAAATTATAAACTCAAAATTGTCTCAACATAGACCTGATTTTCTTTTTTTACGATTACAAGAAGACCAGTCTGCACTTGAGAGAGAAAGAGGAGGCTAAACAAGTGTCAGAGGCTTGTAAGGTCTCAAACTAAACCACAGACTAAAAATAGGCCACAGAGTAGAACGGATAGATTAAAATAACTCTGTCTTTCATTATAATAAATGGTAGAAATCAGTCTTTGGCTTGCACATTCATAATTCATAAACTACTGAGTACAAGGCTGGACATCAGCAACAGGGCGCTCTATACATCTTAAAGACAGTATCACACTTTCACCTGTAACTTACATGATGTCACTTCCTCTACACAGTGTACGTGAGTTTCTGTTCTTGTCAGAGCAAATACAGCAATGGACCTGTGCAGATGGACATTAGGCTTTCTCCTGCTGATTCAACTGACTCTGTGTTTCAAGAATGAGAACGGTACAGTCATAACGTCTATAAGGATTTGCATTTTTAAATCTAACTGTTTAATCTGTTTTATTGTGTTTCAGTGTTTTTGGAGAAGCACATCAGGTCAGGAGCAGACATGACTCCAGTCTGCAACAATGACACAGACAATTTTATAACCTGCAAGATTCATAAAGGAATAATGGATCAGTTTTATGTAGTTTACGATATGTACCAGGACGTAGGAATGATGGTGAATGTGGCTCCAGAATTACACTACAGGTGCAAAACCAGACTGTGTTCCTCAACCTGATGGACTTAACACCAGAGGACAGTGGGCTGTTCTACTGTGAATGCTTTAGAGAAGAAACATTTTGAAACTTCATCTCAGCGTCACTGTGGAAGGTACTGTAGGAACAAGAACACTGCATTTTTAAATCAACATCTAACAATCCTGGAATCAATAGTAAAATAATTATTGCTAGGACTGATGTGAGGTTGTGTTTTTACAATTTGCTCCAGTGAATGAACGAGACAAAACCACAGACAACAAAAAGACTCTGTACGTGCTCCATGTGATTATCATCTGTTCATCTATAATAGCCTTTATCATCATATTGGGAGTTATTATGGCTATTATCTACAAAAGCATCTGCTGCAGGTGAGACTATGTCCCTTCTTCATGAATACACAAATGTGAATACTCCTCTCTAAAGCATTTCATTTCTTTGACAGTAAACTATCTCAGCCTGCAATGGAGGTATGGGGTTATTCATAACAATGATATGTGTAACTGATACAATGATGCTTTGTGTCTATAATGGTGTGGTACTTTTGTCTTAAAGGAAGGAGAGGAAATGGAAATGGACACATACGCAGCGCTTCAGCAGCCGAGCGATGATGTCTATCAAACAATTGTCCAGAGGAGTTCTGTTGGAGTTTCAGTCTCAAGACACCACTCACACACAGAAGAATATGAAAATATCAAGAATAATACAAACTGATTTTTTATAACATTAAATTACATATGTACTTCTATGTGCTTATGGTGGACTAATGGTTTTAATAGTTCATCATATGTCGATGATTTGTGTCAAAAGAAAACTACTTACTGCTATTTAAGATAATAAAAATGTGGATACTAAACTTGGTTCACAATTGTCTCAATCTACTGTCGGTCTGTGTTTTAAAGATTACAGGAAGACCACTCTGACCCTGTGAGTCTCACAAGCTTCAGAGGCTTGTAAGATCTGCAACTAAACCACTGACTAAAATATCTATCAGAAATATTCCTCTTGAAATACATGTGCACAGTTATTTTGGCTAACTCACAAGAGCATCTTTTAGAATACAGCAGATTAGATTAGAAAAACTTTACCTCATTAAAACAAGTGGAACAAATTTGTCTTCAGCTTAATCACATCACTTCTGCAGTTATGTGCACAGGAAATAATGGATCAGTCTTATGTAGTTTACATTATGCACCAGGACGTAGGATTGAAAGTGAATGTGGCTCCAGAATTACACTACAGGTGCAAAACCAGACTGTGTTCCTCAACCTGATGGACTTAACACCAGAGGACAGTGGGCTGATCTACTGTGAGTGCTTTATAGAAGAACACATTTGACACTTCACTTCAAACTATTGTCAAAAGGAGTTCTGCTGGAGTGTCGGGCTCTAGACACAGAGGAACAGATTATGAAAATGTCAAAGATATTGCAAAGAGAACAACTGCAATTTTACGGAATAAAAATTATAAACTCAAAATTGTCTCAACATAGACCTGTTTTTTTTTTTTTACGATTACAAGACCAGTCTGCACTTGAGAGAGAAAGAGGAGGCTAAACAAGTGTCAGAGGCTTGTAAGGTCTCAAACTAAACCACAGACTAAAAACAGGCCACAGAGTAGAACAGATAGATTAAAATAACTCTGTCTTTCATTATAATAAATGGTAGAAATCAGTCTTTGGCTTGCACATTCATAATTCATAAACTACTGAGTACAAGGCTGGACATCAGCAACAGGCGCTCTATACATCTTAAAGACAGTATCACACTTTCACCTGTAACTTACATGATGTCACTTCCTCTACACAGTGTACGTGAGTTTCTGTTCTTGTCAGAGCAAATACAGCAATGGACCTGTGCAGATGCACATTAGGCTTTCTCCTGCTGATTCAACTGACTCTGTGTTTAAAGAATGAGAAAGGTACAGTTAAGACTTCTATAAAGATTAGCATTTTTAAATGTAATTGTTTAATCTGTTTTATTGTGTTTCAGTGTTTTGGAGAAGCACATCAGGTCAGGAGCAGACATGACTCCAGTCTGCAGCAATGACACAGACAATTTTATAACAACAGTACAATGCAATATTCAAAAAGGAAATAATGGATCAGTCTTATGTAGTTTACATTATGTACCAGGACGTAGGATTGAAAGTGAATGTGGCTCCAGAATTACACTACAGGTGCAAAACCAGACTGTGTTCCTCAACCTGATGGACTTAACACCAGAGGACAGTGGGCTGATCTACTGTGAATGTACTAGAGAAGAAGACATTTTGAAACTTCATCTCAATGTCACTGTAGAAGGTATGACATAGCCCAAAGCACTTTAATTTAAACAATTTACAAGTTTTTTTTACTGTTGTAGATTCAAATGTGGACAATTTAAACAAGAGCAGGTCTTCAAAAGTGGTCCATATTGCCTTATTTGGTACAACGGCATTCCTCATTTCTTCTGCAATACTTGGATTTATCATTAAAAGAAAGCTTCACAGGTAACACAATACACTTCTCTTCTAAATATAAATGACTTTTGTGTTACATTTATCATCATACTGGGAGTTATTATGGCTATTATCTACAAAAGCATCTGCTGCAGGTGAGACTATGTCCCTTCTTCATGAATACACAAATGTGAATACTCCTCTCTAAAGCATTTCATTTCTTTGACAGTAAACTATCTCAGTCTGCAATGGAGGTATGGGTTATTCATAACAATGATATGTGTAACTGATACAATGATGCTTTGTGTCTATAATGGTGTGGTACTTTTGTCTTAAAGGAAGGAGAGGAAATGGAAATGGACACATACGCAGCGCTTCAGCAGCCGAGCGATGATGTCTTTCAAACAATTGTCCAGAGGAGTTCTGTTGGAGTTTCAGTCTCAAGACACCACTCACACACAGAAGAATATGAAAATATCAAGAATAATACAAACTGATTTTTTATAACATTAAATTACATATGTACTTCTATGTGCTTATGGTGGACTAATGGTTCAGTAGTTCATCATATGTCGATGATTTGTGACAAAAGAAACGACTTACTGCTATTTAAGATAATAAAAATGTGGATACTAAACTTGGTTCACAATTGTCTCAATCTACTGTCGGTCTGTGTTTTTAAAGATTACAGGAAGACCACTCTGACCCTGTGAGTCTCACAAGCTTCAGAGGCTTGTAAGATCTGCAACTAAACCACTGACTAAAATATCTATCAGAAATATTCCTCTTGAAATACATGTGCAGAGTAACTTTGGCTAACTCACAAGAGCATCTTTTAGAATACAGCAGATTAGATTAGAAAAACTTTACCTCATTAAAACAAGTGGAACAAACTAGTCTTCAGCTTAATCACATCCATTCTGCAGTTTATGTGCACAGGAAATAATGGATCAGTCTTATGTAGTTTACATTATGCACCAGGACATAGGATTGAAAGTGAATGTGGCTCCAGAATTACACTACAGGTGCAAAACCAGACTGTGTTTCTCAACCTGATGGACTTACACCAGAGGACAGTGGGCTGATCTACTGTGAATGCTTTAGAGAAGAACACATTTTGATACTTCTGCTCAACGTCACTGTGGAAGGTAATTAATTCAACATCTAACCAGCCTAACATCCAAGAAATAATATTGTGTTCTGTTTTTAGATTCCCAACTTGCTCCAGCGCATGAACAAGGCAACAGAATGTATGAGTATGTGCAGCATGTGATTATAATCTGTTTATCTTTCTCATCGTATTTGGAGTTATTGTGGGTTTGATCTACAAAAGGAGGTGCAGGAGGTGAAAACATGCCTTTTCTTCTGCATGCAACAATATCAGTCAAGTAACATATTTCCTCATCTTTAACAGGCAACAATCACGATCTGCACTGAGGGTATCGGCTGATTCATAATAATAATAAATTCTACTGAATATACTAATTATTTGGGTTAGTAACGGTGTGGTGCTGTGTCTTTGTGTCTTAAAGGAAGGAGATGAAATGGAAATGGACACATACGCAGCGCTTCAGCAGCCAAGTGATGATCTCTATCAAACAATTGTCAAAAGCAGTTCTGCTGGAGTGTCGGGCTCTAGACACAGAGGAACAGATTATGAAAATGTCAAAGATATTGCAAAGAGAACAACTGCAATTTTACGGAATAAAAATTATAAACTCAAAATTGTCTCAACATAGACCTGTTTTTTTTACGATTTCAAGAAGACCAGTCTGCACTTGAGAGAGAAAGAGGAGGCTAAACAAGTGTCAGAGGCTTGTAAGGTCTCAAACTAAACCACAGACTAAAAACAGGCCATAGAGTAGAACAGATAGATTAAAATAACTCTGTCTTTCATTATAATAAAAGGTAGAAATCAGTCTTTGGCTTGCACATTCATAATTCATAAACTACTGAGTACAAGGCTGAGCATCAGTAACAGGGCGCTCTATACATCTTAAAGACAGTATCACACTTTCACCTGTAACTTACATGATGTCACTTCCTCTACACAGTGTACATGAGTTTCTGTTCTTGTCAGAGCAAATACAGCAATGGACCTGTGCAGATGGACATTAGGCTTTCTCCTGCTGATTCAACTGACTCTGTGTTTCAAGAATGTGAAAGGTACAGTCATAACTTCTATAAGGATTTGCATTTTTAAATCTAACTGTTTAATCTGTTTTATTGTGTTTCAGTGTTTTTGGAGAAGCACATCAGGTCAGGAGCAGACATGACTCCAGTCTGCAGCAATGACACAGACAATTTTATTACTAAAGTAGCCTGCAGTATTCAAAAAGGAAATAATGGATCAGTCTTATGTAGTTTATGGTATGTACCAGGACGTAGGAATGAAGGTGAATGTGGCTCCAGAATTACACTACAGGTGCAAAACCAGACTGTGTTCCTCAACCTGATGGACTTAACACCAGAGGACAGTGGGCTGTTCTACTGTGAATGTGCTAAAGAAGAAGACATTTTGAAACTTCATCTCAAAGTCACTGTGGAAGGTACTGTAGGAACAAGAACACTGCATGTACACTGCATAAATCAACATCTAACAATCCTGGAATCAATAGTAAATAATTATTGCTAAGACTGATGTGAGGTTGTGTTTTTACAATTTGCTCCAGTGAATGAACGAGACAAAACCACAGACAACAAAAAGACTCTGTACGTGCCCCATGTGATTATCATCTGTTCATCTATAATAGCCTTTATCATCATACTGGGAGTTATTATGGCTATTATCTACAAAAGCATCTGCTGCAGGTGAGACTATGTCCCTTCTTCATGAATACACAAATGTGAATACTCCTCTCTAAAGCATTTCATTTCTTTGACAGTAAACTATCTCAGCCTGCAATGGAGGTATGGGGTTATTCATAACAATGATATGTGTAACTGATACAATGATGCTTTGTGTCTATAATGGTGTGGTACTTTTGTCTTAAAGGAAGGAGAGGAAATGGAAATGGACACATACGCAGCGCTTCAGCAGCCGAGCGATGATGTCTATCAAACAATTGTCCAGAGGAGTTCTGTTGGAGTTTCAGTCTCAAGACACCACTCACACACAGAAGAATATGAAAATATCAAGAATAATACAAACTGATTTTTTATAACATTAAATTACATATGTACTTCTATGTGCTTATGGTGGACTAATGGTTTTATTAGTTCATCATATGTCGATGATTTGTGACAAAAGAAAACTACTTACTGCTATTTAAGATAATAAAAATGTGGATACTAAACTTGGTTCACAATTGTCTAAATATACTGTCGGTCTGTGTTTTTAAAGATTACAGGAAGACCACTCTGACCCTGTGAGTCTCACAAGCTTCAGAGGCTTGTAAGATCTGCAACTAAACCACTGACTAAAATATCTATCAGAAATATTCCTCTTGAAATACATGTGCACAGTTATTTTGGCTAACTCACAAGAGCATATTTTATAATACAGCAGATTAGATTAGAAAAACTTTACCTCATTAAAACAAGTGGAACAAACTAGTCTTCAGCTTAATCACATCCATTCTGCAGTTTATGTGCACAGGAAATAATGGATCAGTCTTATGTAGTTTACATTATGCACCAGGACGTAGGATTGAAAGTGAATGTGGCTCCAGAATTACACTACAGGTGCAAAACCAGACTGTGTTCCTCAACCTGATGGACTTAACACCAGAGGACAGTGGGCTGATCTACTGTGAGTGCTTTATAGAAGAACACATTTTGACACTTCAGCTCAACGTCACTGTGGAAGGTAATTAATTCAACATCTAACCAGCCTAACATCCAAGAAATAATATTGTGTTCTGTTTTTTAGATTTCCAACTTGCTGCAGCGCATGAACAAGGCAACAGAATGTATGAGTATGTGCAGCATGTGATTATAATCTGTTTATCTTTCTCATCGTATTTGGAGTTATTGTGGGTTTGATCTACAAAAGGAGGTGCAGGAGGTGAAAACATGCCTTTTCTTCTGCATGCAACAATATCAGTCAAGTAACATATTTCCTCATCTTTAACAGGCAACAATCACGATCTGCACTGAGGGTATCGGCTGATTCATAATAATAATAAATCCTACTGAATATACTAATGATTTGGGTTAGTAACGGTGTGGTGCTGTGTCTTTGTGTCTTAAAGGAAGGAGAGGAAATGGAAATGGACACATATGCAGCGCTTCAGCAGCCGAGCGATGATCTCTATCAAACAATTGTCAAAAGGAGTTCTGCTGGAGTGTCGGGCTCTAGACACAGAGGAACAGATTATGAAAATGTCAAAGATATTGCAAAGTGAACAACTGCAATTTTACGGAATAAAAATTATAAACTCAAAATTGTCTCAACATAGACCTGATTTTTTTTTTTTACGATTACAAGAAGACCAGTCTGCACTTTAGAGAGAAAGAGGCTAAACAAGTGTCAGAGGCTTGTAAGGTCTCAAACTAAACCACAGACTAAAAATAGGCCATAGAGTAGAACGGATAGATTAAAATAACTGTCTTTCATTATAATAAATGGTAGAAATCAGTCTTTGGCTTGCACATTATAATTCATAAACTACTGAGTACAAGGCTGAGCATCAGCAACATGGCGCTCTATACATCTTAAAGACAGTATCACACTTTCACCTGTAACTTACATGATGTCATTTCCTCTACACAGTGTGCGTGAGTTTCTGTTCTTGTCAGAGCAAATACAGCAATGGACCTGTGCAGATGGACATTAGGCTTTCTCCTGCTGATTCAACTGACTCTGTGTTTCAAGAACAAGAACGGTACAGTCATAACTTCTATAAGGATTTGCATTTTTAAATCTAACTTTTCAATCTGTTTTATTGTGTTTCAGTGTTTTTGGAGAAGCACATCAGGTCAGGAGCAGACATGACTCCAGTCTGCAGCAATGACACAGACAATTTTATTCTTAAAGTAAACTGCAATATTCAAAAAGGAAATAATGGATCAGTCTTATGTAGTTTACGATATGTACCAGGACGTAGGAATGAAAGTGAATGTGGCTCCAGAATTACACTACAGGTGCAAAACCAGACTGTGTTCCTCAACCTGATGGACTTAACACCAGAGGACAGTGGGCTGTTCTACTGTGAATGTGCTACAGAAGAAGACATTTTGAAACTTCATCTCAACGTGACTGTAGAAGGTATGACAGAGCCCAAAGCACTTTAATTTAAACAACGAATTTACAAGTTTTTTTACTTTTGTAGATTCAAATATGGACAATTTAAACAAGAGCTGGTCTTCAAAAGTGGTCCATATTGCCTTATTCGGTACAACGGCATTCCTCATTTCTACTGCAATACTTGGATTTATCATTAAAAGGAAGCTTCACAGGTAAGACAATACACTTCTCTTCTAAATATAAATGACTTTTGCGTTACATTTATCATACTGGGAGTTATTATGGCTATTATCTACAAAAGCATCTGCTGCAGGTGAGACTATGTCCCTTCTTCATGAATACACAAATGTGAATACTCCTCTCTAAAGCATTTTCATTTCTTTGACAGTAAACTATCTCAGCCTGCAATGGAGGTATGGGGTTATTCATAACAATGATATGTGTAACTGATACAATGATGCTTTGTGTCTATAATGGTGTGGTACTTTTGTCTTACTGTAAAGGAAGGAGAGGAAATGGAAATGGACACATACGCAGCGCTTCAGCAGCCGAGCGATGATGTCTATCAAACAATTGTCCAGAGGAGTTCTGTTGGAGTTTCAGTCTCAAGACACCACTCACACACAGAAGAATATGAAAATATCAAGAATAATACAAACTGATTTTTTTTTTATAGCATTAAATTACATATGTACTTCTATGTGCTTATGGTGGACTAATGGTTTTATTAGTTCATCATATGTCGATGATTTGTGACAAAAGAAACTACTTACTGCTATTTAAGATAATAAAAATGTGGATACTAAACTTGGTTCACAATTGTCTCAATATACTGTTGGTCTGCGTTTTTAAAGATTACAGGAAGACCACTCTGACCCTGTGAGTCTCTCAAGCTTCAGAGGCTTGTCCATAGACTGTAAAAAATAATAGACAGCTCCTCCTCACTCCTCCCCGTTTACCACAATGACCACGTTCGAGGGGGAAATTATGGCGGATTTACAGGCTCCTCCTCCCTAGCTCTGACGAAGCATGTTCCTAATAAGGGCATAAGGGGGGGAGCTTCACTGTAGACTCGGCCCTTGTGTGACGTGTAGCTCGCGCAGCTCCAATGCCAACAGTCAGACCCCCGTTAAGTAGGAGATTTCTAAAAATATTTGCTACCATAACCAGCCCGGTGCCCCAGATTGTTTTTTAACCCAGCGTAATCACAGGAGGAATATCTAGCTCTAGCCACTTCTAAAACATTAGGCACCGGGCATTAAAGCTGTTTTTAACGTGTCTAAAGTCCAATGCATTCCAATGGGGGAATAGCGGCCATATGGAGGTACTACAGCAATAGCGGAGCAATGGCGGCCTCCAGTGTCGTAGTCACAAAGCAGAGCAGTCAGCGGCCATTGGGCTTGTCAGATCTGCAACTAAACCACTGACTAAAATATCTATCAGAAATATTCCTCTTGAAATACATGTGCACAGTTATTTTGGCTAACTCACAAGAGCATCTTTTAGAATACAGCAGATTAGATTAGAAAAACTTTACCTCATTAAACGTTTATGTGCACAGCCTAAAATAAATATGTAATACAATAATGATCTCAGTTGATTGCAGTTCACTGTCATAAACATATTTTTTTAATGCAAAAAGTTAAGTATATTAATTTCAGTTTATCAAAAGTCATTAAACTGCTGAGTACATGACTGAGCATCAGTAACAGGGCGCTCCACATCTGAAACACAGTATGACACCTTTCACATGTGTAAGTTACGTGATGTCACTTCCTCTACACAGTGTGTGCGAGTTTCTGTTCTTGTCAGAGCAAATACAGCAATGGACCTGTGCAGATGGACATTAGGCTTTCTCCTGCTGATTCACCTGACTCTGTGTTTCAAGACTGAGAACGGTACAGTCATAACTTCTATAAGGATTTGCATTTTTAAATCTAACTTTTTAATCTGTTTTATTGTGTTTCAGTGTTTTTGGAGAAGCACATCAGGTCAGGAGCAGACATGACTCCAGTCTGCAGTAATGACACAGACACATTTATAACAACAGTACAATGCAAGATTCAAAAAGGAAATAATGGATCAGTCTTATGTAGTTTACATTATGTACCAGGACGTAGGATTGAAGGTGAATGTGGATCCAGAATTACACTACAGGTGCAAAACCAGACTGTGTTCCTCAACCTGATGGACTTAACACCAGAGGACAGTGGGCTGATCTACTGTGAATGCTTTAGAGAAGAAGACATTTTCAAACTTCATCTCAACGTCACTGTAGAAGGTATGACATAGCCCAAAGCACTTTAATTTAAACAACTAATTTACACGTTTTTTACTTTGTAGATTCAAATTTGGACAATTTAAACAAGAGCGGGTCTTCAAAAGTGGTCCATATTGCCTTATTTGGTACAACGACATTCCTCATTTCTACTGCAATACTTGGATTTATCATTAAAAGGAAGCTTCACAGGTAACACAATACACTTCTCATCTAAATATAAATAATTTTTGCATTACATTTCTAAATACAAATGCTGTTATTATTATGCATAAAGCTCTTTTGTCATGCAGGTCAGACAGGTCTCAATTCCTGTCAGCACAGCACACCACAAAGTTCACAGCTCAGTTTCTCATCGCACTGTTGTGTGTTTTTTTATGTAACAGACGGCAAAAGGAGTCACAAACGGAAGAGCGAGAGCTGGTAATGTAGTTCTATCATTACTTGTCTAACATTTGGAGGGATTATGCTAATGCAAGGATTATAGCAAAAATATGTATGTTTTTAGGAGGAGGAGGAGCCGATTGAACCATACGGCACCTTCATCCAAACACAAACAGAGGGTGGACTTTATTCAACTCTTAGCTTTAATAATAGGACGAACTGAAAGCACTGCCGGGCCAAAATAAGAAGTCACCGTCTGGATATTTATACTTAATTTATAAACTTGCATGACAAAGTTGTTTCATCAATAGATTTTTTCTTTGTGGATGAAATGGGCATATTCCAATATGGCAATGCCATAATTCATTAAGCTAAAGTTGTGAAAGAGTGGTTCAGGGAGCATAAGGCCTCATTTTTACACATGGATTGGCCACTGTAGATCTCTCCCATGATCAACACAAGATCTTGTTGAAAAATGTATGCAACACTGGACAGAAATGAATCTTGTGACACTGCAGAGGCTTATCCAACAATGACAACAGTAGTTATCCCTTTTGAACACAGAGGGGCACTGTGTCTCTCTCAAAAGTGGCCAAACATATCATTGCCTGTGTTATACTGCGTAAAGTATGAATAAATACAAATTGATATGTATTTAACTATCACACAAGTGGTTCCTGCTATTGTGTTGTCTCTAGCCTATCTCTTATCATTTCGTCCTGCAGTGGTCCATACTGGCAGTTTTCTGCTAACTTATAGACTGCCGTGATGAAGGATTCAGCTGATTCCCCGGGTTCTTGGCATCGCTTGTTAAAATGTGCTCTCTCGTATATTACATTGTGTTTGCCAATAAAGTGCTTGTCGAAGGCTCCTTTTACACTCTCGTACTTCTTAAGCTCATCCTGACTCAACCCCAGCGTACTCAAAATATCATCTGCTTTATCGCCCATGGTGTACACGAGAGAGTTTACTTGATAGCTTTCATCCTTGCCATCCAGTCCCGCTGCCACACGAAACCTTTCGAAACGGCGAATCCAGTTGGGCCATGCAGAGTAGTCGCTGAAGTCATAGTTTTCAGGTGGGTTGATTGAAAATAGGGAATCCATCATTCTTGCGCTGTCCTCTGGGCGTCTTTTTTTTTTTTTTCGCGCCGTTAGCTTATTTCCCCGAAGGTAGCTTCACTCGCGGCAAAACTGCTACTTTACACTGACGTAGACTTCCGATCTCTGCCTGAGACGGGTTTCTTCACTTCTGACACCATGTACTATTATGTCTGACCATGGATACAAGCTTAAGTAAGACGGGAGCCACTTGTAGCGTTTAGACTCTAGCTTTATTGCAGTACATCAGGGAGTGTTCCTTCTTAATGTGTCCCACCAGGTATATATCATCACACAGTGGTTCCTATATACACACCCACAGTACATTATGTAGTTTACATTATGCACCAGGACGTAGGATTGAAGGTGAATGTGGCTCCAGAATTACACTACAGGCCCAAAACCAGACTGTGTTCCTCAACCTGATGGACTTAACACCAGAGGACAGTGGGCTGATCTACTGTGAGTGCTTTATAGAAGAACACATTTTGACACTTCTGCTCAACGTCACTGTGGAAGTTAATTAATTCAACATCTAACCAGCCTAACATCCAAGAAATAATATTGTGTTCTGTTTTTTAGATTCCCAACTTGCTCCAGCGCATGAACAAGGCAACAGAATGTATGAGTATGTGCAGCATGTGATTATAATCTGTTTATCTTTCTCATCGTATTTGGAGTTCTCTATCGTATCGAGACTATCTCTCCACCCAGTTACATATTCCATATGTACGGGGACTGACCCCACGAGGGTCAGGCGACGTGGATAATTATTTAAGACACACCACCTGTGAGGTGGCTGATTGCGCTACAAAGGCACCTGCGTGCCATGCGCACATCGATCATTTTGATTCCACGACGCGAGCAGGTTGACGTGGGAAGCAATCAAACAAACAAACTAACAAGGAAGATAAAGATAAAGATAGGAGACAGTCTTGCCACTTACTTGTTGTAAGAGAGAGGGGAGATACCTCTCGGGGTGACTGTTTTCAGTGTTGGAAAGCGGCTGTGTCTGGCGTATTGCTCTGCCAAGGGGTTCACGCGCCTTAGACACGAGGTCTTGCTGAACCCGTTTGGGGGACGCGGCCTTCTGTATCCACGGTACTGGTCGGTCCGGTCCGCCTGACGCATTGCTCCGTGCGGGGTTTACGCGTCACAGGCGCTGACGGGCAGCGGTGGAACCCGGTGCGGGGGAAACCGCTGTCCATTCCGGTCGGCTCGTGTGGGAGTCCTTTCCCGTGTGCGTTGGCTCCAAACACGCTGACGCAGTGTTTGGGTTGGGATTCGACTCTGTAGTGGGGTTGATTCCAAGCCACGAGTTCACGAAGTTCTAAGCACTACCACAACACAAGCGCGGCATTTTCGCGTTCGCGTGAGACTGTGCGTAATGTCGCACACGTGTGAAGATTGTGGGGTGCAAATGCCCGTTGAAGACGGGCATATGAAGTGTGTTTTGTGTTTGGGGGAGGATCATGCCTCTGTTGCCAGGGAGGATCCTTCCTCTTGCATGAACTGCTTTATTATACCCAGACCGTCACTCGAAGCTCGTTTTCGTCTGTTTAAAGGGGGGAAACGGGCAGCCTCGTTTAAAGGGCCGAGTCAGGCAAAACGTCACAGAGGGTTGGGGGCTAGTCTTAAGACCTCCCAGGCGGTGCCTCCTCTCACGGTCAGGCTACATAACACGTATGAGCCTCTTGAGCAGGAGGACAGTGGTGATGTAGATGTTTTGGGCTCTTCTGACAGTGATCTGCCACCTGGCCAGGGGGAGGCAGCATCTGTGTGTGAGGAAGGTGAGCGTAGCAGTGCAGTGCTTCAGTTTAGAGGGCTGATTGAAAGAGCGGCTCAGGCTCTTGGGGTGGAGTCTGGAGCTGCTGCTGCGCCAGCCCCCTCACGCTTTGACAGTGACTCGGGGCAGTCACATGGATCTTTTTCTGTTCCCCTACTTTCTGACGTGGGGGACTTAATCCGGGCTGGTTTTGCCAGGCCCACAGATCCATTTAAAACCTCTGTTAGCTGCAGACGGCTGTCTGCCATGCAGGATCGTGAGAAGGTTGGCTGTGCTGCCCTTCCGCAAGTGGACCAGTCCATTGCAGCCCTGGTTTTTCCATCCGGTTCTGGGTTAGGGAAACCTACATGTCCCTCCAGAGGGAGCAGAATGGTGGAGGCACAGTTGGCTAAGGTGCATAGAACCATTGCGGTTCAAACACAGTTGGCCAATACTATGTCTATACTGACCTTGTATAACCGCCAGCTTATACGTGAGTTGGAGGGGGGTCAGGACTTAGAGCAGCTGACTGGAGAATTGCGGCTTGTTTCCTCAGTTATGGTTCAGCTGATGAAGGAACAAGCAGCTGTGGCAGGGAAAGGTATTGCCTCTCTCTGGGTGGCCAGGCGGCAGCTGTGGCTCTCCCAGTCGTCCCTGCAGCCGGAGGATCAGAGTGGCTTGTTGAAACTGCCAGTTGACCCCCAAGCCATGTTTGGTCCTGGTGCTACGGCTATGTTGCAACAGGCCCAGGAGGCACGCCGATGTGCACGTGAAATGTCCGGGGCATTGGTGCGGCGCCGCAAGTGGCAGGGTGCTGGTTCGGCAATCCGACCACCTGCACAGCCCTGCCAACAGCAACACTGGGGCTCAGGGGACTTACGAGCCACTATCGAGGCCCAGCGCCGTAGGACTAGGGGCAAAGGGAAGCAAGGTTTCGGGGCTCAGGCTAAGGGTCGACCCAAGCCTTCGCCTCGGTCCTGACGCCATGATGGGCCCGGTGTGTCTCCTCAACACCGAGACACACGGGGCTGCCTGGAGGGCACTGGACGCGTCCCCATGGGTCGTTTCTACTATGATTCAGGGTACCGCATCCAGTTTTCCCGACGGCCTCCCACCTCAGTGTCCCCTATGGTGGTCACTCAGGTGCTTCCCGAGCACAGGGCAGTTCTCTTGTCAGAGATTTCTACCCTGTTGGACAAGAAGGCTATCAGGCAGGTCCCGCCGGGCGACAGACAGGCTGGGTTTTATTCCCGGTACTTTCTGGTTCCCAAAAAGGACGGCAGACTCCGCCCCGTCCTCGATCTGAGAGGACTGAACCGATTCCTTCGTCCTCTGCGATGCAAAATGTTGACTGTCCCAGGGTGAGACGGTTCATTTGCAGAGGGGATTGGTTTGTTACAATCGATTTGAAGGATGCCTATTTCCAGATTCCAATCTGGAAAGGGCACTGGCGCTTTCTCCGCTTCGTCTTCGACAGCAAGACGTACGAGTTTCGGGTACTCCCTTTTGGGTTGTCCCTAGCGCCTCGCACATTCACAAGGTGCATGGAGGCAGTGCTCTCACCACTGAGGCAGAAAGGCGTCAGAATCCTGAATTACTTGGACGACTGGCTTTTGTGTGCGCAGACACGGCAGGAGTGTCTGGCTCACTTGTCTCTGCTGCTGGAGCATCTGCATCATTTGGGGCTGACTCTCAACTTCGAGAAAAGCAGGCTTGTGCCCTCTCAGGAGACACAGTTTCTGGGCCTGGTCTTGAATTCTCAGACGGCGGAACTCACAGTGTCACGAGCGAGGATGACGTCTCTGGAGACTTGTCTCTCGCACTTCAGATTGGGGCCCGAGTCACATGGCGACAGTGTCTCCGACTCATGGGCCTTATGGCCTCCATGTCGCAGGCGGTCCCTTTGGCACTGCTGCACATGCGCCCAGTCCAGCGGTATCTCCTGGGTCTGGGTCTGGGTCCCCGGAGTCACCTACGTGCCACAGTGTTCGTCACCAGGCAGTTCTTATTGACTCTTCGCTGGTGGCGGCGCGCAGAGAACGTGAGCAGGGGTCTCACTCTCGGTCCAGTGATTCGGCGTCAGCTTCTGTCGACGGACGCGTCGCTGACAGGATGGGGAGCTGTGTTCAGAGGAAATGGGGTCAGCGGACGCTGGCACGGCACCTACTCAACACAGCATATCAACGTCCTAGAGCTGCGGGCGATCCATCTGGCCCTTCGCCACTTCTTGCCTCACTTACGAGGGCAACATGTCCTCGTGAGGACGGACAGTGTAGTGGCAGCCTCGTACATAAACAGGCAGGGCGGCTTGGGCTCCGTTTGCCTTTGCAAACTGGCGCATCGTCTATGGCTGTGGGCGCACCCCAAATTCCTGTCACTGCGAGCGGTGCATGTGCCGGGACTGGACAATGTGGCAGCGGATCTGCTCTCCAGGGGAGGGCCGGATCCGGGAGGCTGGAGGTTGCATCCTCAGGTGGTGCTGGCCATTTGGGACCATTACGGACGTGCGATGGTCGATCTGTTTGCGTCCCGCGAGAACACACATTGTCCCCTGTTTTTCTCCCTGGGGAGGGACGATCCTCCTCTCGGAACCGATGCAATGTCTCACCCATGGCCTCAGGGTCTGCTTTATGCCTTCCCGCCATTCAGTCTCCTCCCGTCTCTGTTGCAGAGGGTTCGGGTGGAGGAGGTGAGACTAGTCCTGGTGGCTCCTCTGTGGCCCCACATGACATGGTTTTCGGACATTCCGCCTCTTCTAGACGGGACTCCGTGGGAACTCCCAGCACGTCCAGACTTGTTGTCGCAGGGTCTGGGAATTCTGCATCACCCGTTTCCCCGGGGGCTGAGGCTCTGGGCCTGGCCACTGCGAGGTCCGAGTTGCTAGCTATGGGCCTTCCAGGTTCTGTGGTCCAGACTTTGGAAGGGGCCCGGGCACCGTCCACACGCGCTCTCTACAGGCACAGATGGAACTCATTTGTGAAGTGGTGTGAGCATCGTGAGGTTGACCCTCTTACTTGCATGGCCCCAGAGATTCTGCAATTTTTGCAAGACCTCTTGGAGGCAGGCAGGTCGCCGTCCACACTGAGGGGGATGGTGGCTGCTATCAAGGCTGCAAGGGAGGGTAGATACGCTCTGTCTGTGGATGTGTCCAACCTGGTCTCCAGGTTTCTCAAAGGGGCCCGGAGGCGTAGTGGCAGTTGTGTGAGACCTCCCCTCCCCTCTTGGGATTTGGAGCTGGTTTTGCAGGCTTTGGTGGGGGCTCCATTTGAGCCTCTGGCAACAACGGACCTGAAGTGGGTGTCCTTGAAAACTGCCCTTTTGCTAGCGTTGGCTTCAGCTAAAAGGGTGGGGGAACTCCATGCTCTCTCGGTGCATCAGGACCTGTGTAGGTTCCTGCCAGAGATGGCAGGTGTGGTCTTGCGACCGAATCCAGCCTTTCTCCCTAAGGTCATGACGGGTCGGCGCTCGGACCTGGTCATCACACTCGGATCCCTCTTCTCTGCTCAGCAGACGGGGATGAGCGGGAGCGGTCGCTTGTCTGTCCAGTTAGGGCCCTGGAGGTATACCTCGCTCGGACTAGGGGACACAGGACCACGGATCAGCTGTTTGTCTGTTTCAAAAGCGGTAAGTTGGGCCAGCCCTTGTCTAGGGCTCGCCTGTCTCATTGGCTTGTGGACGCGATCCGTCAAGCCTATGAGGGCATGGGGGTTCAGTTTCCCCTGAATGTCAGAGCTCATTCGACACGGGGGATGGCAGCGTCCTGGGCTTTGTGGCGTGGCGCCTCGCTGGATGAGATCTGCGCTGCCGCCACATGGTCTGCCCCTTCTACGTTTGCCCGCTTCTACAAGCTTAATGTGGCAGCAGGCACTTCCTTCGGGGAGCGGGTGCTTGGTGCTGCTCAATAGCATTGAGGCTTTTCCTGTGGCCTTGCGTCTTGCAGGTTGGAATGCCCTTGCTGTGTCGGGGTGAGAGTTGTTGCTTGCTCTTTCTTTGAAGAGCTCTTGACCAGCCTTTGCGGCTTGCGGGGCTGTGTCACCTTGGTTGCGTCTGGCGCCAAGGTTGTGGCACTCGTACCTAGCGTCTGGCGGGTATGGGTGCTTGTGTACATAGTTCATTTTGTCACTTGGGTGTGTTTTTTGTTCTCGTGCACTTGGTGGCGGCAACGACTCATTCGAATTTCACCCTGCTCGATCCCCTCGCGGTGTGTCTTACAGAGTCCCCGTACATATGGAATATGTAACTGGGTGGAGAGATAGTCTCGATACGATAGAGAACGTTACGGTTACAGTATGTAACCATGGTTCTCTGAGTGAAGAGACTATCTCTCCAGCTCGATTCCGCTCGGGGATGCGTTCCATCAAAATTTAATCGATGTGCGCATGGCACGCAGGTGCCTTTGTAGCGCAATCAGCCACCTCACAGGTGGTGTGTCTTAAATAATTATCCACGTCGCCTGACCCTCGTGGGGTCAGTCCCCGTACATATGGAATATGTAACTGGGTGGAGAGATAGTCTCTTCACTCAGAGAACCATGGTTACATACTGTAACCGTAACGTTATTGTGGGTTTGTTCTACAAAAGGAGGTGCAGGAGGTGAAAACATGCCTTTTCTTCTGCATGCAACAATATCAGTCAAGTAATAATAATAATAATAATAATAATAATAATACATAAGTCTTATATAGCGCTTTTCAAAGAACACAAAGACGCTTTACAAATGAGACAAACAAACAAAGATGAGGGTACTATTGTAGGTTGTAGGCGAGCTGAAACAAGTGGGTTTTTAACAGATTTTTGTAGGTGGTCAGCGAGTCTGAGTTTCTGATGTGGATGGGGAGTGAGTTCCAGAGGGTGGGGGCGGCGATGGCGAAGGCTCGGTCCCCCAAGGTTCGGTGCTTTGACTTGGTGATGGGTTTGAAGAGGTTTAAGTCAGCAGAGCGGAGGCGACGAGAGGGGCGGTGGCGTTGTAGGAGGTCTGTGAGGTATGAAGGGGCCATATTGTTGAGGGCTTTGTAGGTGATGAGCAGAACTTTGTAATGGATGCGCTGTTGTACGGGGAGCCAGTGAAGCTGTTGGAGGACGGGGGTGATGTGGTCTCTGGAGTGGGTATGGGTGAGAAGGCGGGCGGCAGAGTTTTGAACATATTGCAGCTTTTGTAAATCAGAGGTAGGGAGACCATACAGGAGGCTATTGCAGTAGTCGAGTCTTGATGTAATAAATGCATGGATGAGAGTTTCGGCAGCAGATGTGGAGAGGGTGGGGCGGAGGCGAGCGATGTTACGGAGGTGGAAAAAGGCAGTTTTAGTGATTTGACGGATGTGGGGTTTAAATGCGAGTGTGGGGTCGAACATGAAACCAAGATTTCGGATCTGGGGAGAGGTGGTGACTGTGTGACCATCGATGGAAAGAGTGAAATCTTGGGAGGAGGGGAGGAGTGATTTGGGACCAATGACTATAATTTCAGATTTATTGCAGTTGAGTTTAAGCAAGTTGTCGTTCATCCAGGATTGTATTGCAGAGAGGCATTTTGTGATGGTGGATACTGTGGCAGGGGTGATGGATCTGGTGCTGAGGTAGAGTTGTGTGTCATCTGCGTAACTGTGGAATTGTAGTCCGTGGGTGTGAATGATTAGTCCAAGGGGAAGCATGTACAGGATAAACAGAAGGGGACCAACATCGAGCCTTGAGGGACTCCGTGGTTGACAGGTATGGTGTGAGACGTACAGTTGTTGATGGATATGAATTGAGATCTATTGTTGAGGTAGGAGGTGAACCAGGAGAGAGCTGAGCCAGAAATGCCAAGATGTTGTAGGCGTTGGAGAAGGATGGAGTGGTCAATGGTGTCAAAGGCGGCAGAGAGGTCAAGTAGGAGGAGAATGGAGAGGGAACCAGAGTCGGAGGCCAGCAGGAAGTCGTTTGTTACTTTGAGTAGTGCGGTTTCAGTAGAGTGATGAGTGCGGAATCCTGACTGAAAGGTTTCGTAGAGCTGATTGGAGAGGAGGTGATGTTTTAGTTGAGAGGCGACCGAGCGTTCCAGGATTTTAGACAGGAATGGGAGGTTGGAGATGGGGCGGAAGTTGTTGGGGTTGTCAGGATCCAGGCCAGGTTTTTTAAGTATTGGTGTGATGGCAGCAATTTTGAAGGAGGGGGAACTGTTCCAGAGGTGAGAGAGGAATTGATGATGTCCATGATGAGTGGACTGAGGCAGGGAAGGCAGTGCTTGACCAGTGCAGATGGGATGGGGTCCAGTGGGCAGGTTGTTAGGTTGTTAGGTGAATTTTATTGAAGTGGTTTGTGAGAATCAGATTCTGTGATAACTGATAGGGAGGGGAGAATGGTGTGAGATGGAAGGGTTGAGTCGGGTTGAGGGTCTGTACTGGGAGAGATGGTTAGAGAGTTCTTGGTGAATGCTGTCAATTTTGGATTTAAAGAAGTCAATGAAGTTATTGCATTTGTCCATGGTGAATAAGTGAGTGATATTGTCAGTAACATATTTCCTCATCTTTAACAGGCAACAATCACGATCTGCACTGAGGGTATCGGCTGATTCATAATAATAAATCCTACTGAATATACTAATTATTTGGGTTAGTAACGGTGTGGTGCTGTGTCTTTGTGTCTTAAAGGAAGGAGAGGAAATGGAAATGGACACATACGCAGCGCTTCAGCAGCCGAGCGATGATCTCTATCAAAGAATTGTCAAAAGGAGTTCTGCTGGAGTGTCGGGCTCTAGACACAGAGGAACAGATTATGAAATGTCACAGATATTGCAAAGAGAACAACTGCAATTTTACGGAATAAAAATGATAAACTCAAAATCGTCTCAACATAGACCTGATTTTTTTTTTTCGATTACAAGAAGACCAGTCTGCACTTGAGAGAGAAAGAGGAGGCTAAACAAGTGTCAGAGGCTTGTAAGGTCTCAAACTAAACCACAGACTAAAAATAGGCCACAGAGTAGAACGGATAGATTAAAATAACTCTGTCTTTCATTATAATAAATGGTAGAAGTCAGTCTTTGGCTTGCACATTCATAATTCATAAACTACTGAGTACAGGCTGGACATCAGCAACAGGCTCTATACATCTTAAAGACAGTATCACACTTTCACCTGTAACTTACATGATGTCACTTCCTCTACACAGTGTGTGTAAGTTTCTGTTCTTGTCAGAGCAAATACAGCAATGGACCTGTGCAGATGGACATTAGGCTTTGTCCTGCTGATTCAACTGACTCTGTTTTTAAAGAATGAGAAAGGTACAGTCATAACGTCTATAAGGATTTGCATTTTTAAATGTAACTTTTCAATCTGTTTTATTGTATTTCAGTGTTTTTGGAGAAGCACATCAGGTCAGGAGCAGACATGACTCCTTTCTGCAGCAATGACACAGACAATTTTATTACTAAAGTAAACTGCAATATTCAAAAAGGAAATAATGGATCAGTCTTATGCAGTTTACATTATGTACCAGGACGTAGGATTGAAAGTGAATGTGGCTCCAGAATTACACTACAGGTGCAAAACCAGACTGTGTTCCTCAACCTGATGGACTTAACACCAGAGGACAGTGGGCTGATCTACTGTGAATGTACTAGAGAAGAAAACATTTTGAAACTTCATCTCAACGTCACTGTAGAAGGTACTGTTGGAACAAGAACACTGCATTTTTAAATCAACATCTAACAATCCTCCAATCAATAGTAAAATAATTATTGCTAGGACTGATGGGAGGTTGTGTTTTTACAATTTGCTCCAGTGAATGAACGAGACAAAACCACAGACAACAAAAAGACTCTGTACGTGCCCCATGTGATTATCATCTGTTCATCTATAATAGCCTTTATCATCATACTGGGAGTTATTATGGCTATTATCTACAAAAGCATCTGCTGCAGGTGAGACTATGTCCCTTCTTCATGAATACACAAATGTGAATACTCCTCTCTAAAGCATTTCATTTCTTTGACAGTAAACTATCTCAGCCTGCAATGGAGGTATGGGTTATTCATAACAATGATATGTGTAACTGATACAATGATGCTTTGTGTCTATAATGGTGTGGTACTTTTGTCTTAAAGGAAGGAGAGGAAATGGAAATGGACACATACGCAGCGCTTCAGCAGCCGAGCGATGATGTCTATCAAACAATTGTCCAGAGGAGTTCTGTTGGAGTTTCAGTCTCAAGACACCACTCACACACAGAAGAATATGAAAATATTAAGAATAATACAAACTGATTTTTTATAACATTAAATTACATATGTACTTCTATGTGCTTATGGTGGACTATTGGTTTTAGTAGTTCATCATATGTTGATGATTTGTCACAAAAGAAAACTACTTACTGCTATGTAAGATAATAAAAATGTGGATACTAAACTTGTCTAAATATACTGTCAGTCTGTGTTTTTAAAGATTACAGGAAGACCACTCTGACCCTGTGAGTCTCACAAGCTTCAGAGGCTTGTAAGATCTGCAACTAAACCACTGACTAAAATATCTATCAGAAATATTCCTCTTGAAATACATGTGCACAGTTATTTTGGCTAACTCACAAGAGCATCTTTTAGAATACAGCAGATTACAGTAGATTAGAAAAACTTTATTTCATTAAAACAAGTGGAACAAACTAGTCTTCAGCTTAATCACATCCATTCTGCAGTTTATGTGCACAGGAAATAATGGATCAGTCTTATGTAGTTTACATTATGCACCAGGACGTAGGATTGAAGGTGAATGTGGCTCCAGAATTACACTACAGGCCCAAAACCAGACTGTGTTCCTCAACCTGATGGACTTAACACCAGAGGACAGTGGGCTGTTCTACTGTGAGTGCTTTATAGAAGAACACATTTTGACACTTCTGCTCAACGTCACCGTGGAAGGTAATTAATTCAACATCTAACCAGCCTAACATCCAAGAAATAATATTGTGTTTTTTAGATTCCCAACTTGCTCCAGCGCATGAACAAGGCAACAGAATGTATGAATATGTGCAGCATGTGATTATAATCTGTTTATCTTTCTCATCGTATTTGGAGTTATTGTGGGTTTGATCCAGAGATGCACATAAGTCCCTCACCTGCAAGTCCAAGTCAAGTCCAAGTCTCTGACCCAAAGTCCCAGTCTAGGTCCAAGTCTCTGACCCACAAGTCCAAGTCAAGTCCAAGTCTCTGACCCAAAGTCCCAGTCTAGGTCCAAGTCTCTGACCCACAAGTCCAAGTCAAGTCCAAGTCCCATGGTTTCTATGTTTTACACTAATTCAAATCACAGTACAATAAAACTATTTTAAAATCAATTAACACCTGTAAATTAAAAACAACTATCAGACAAATACGAGCCCAGGCCTTCCACACACAAATAATCAACATCTCAATATTTCTATGAAGCATAAGGCCATTCACAGTCAATCCCAATGTAATGGTAAGTTAGGAAAACATAAAAATAATATGAACCATTTACCACTGTCTACAGCTGTGGCAAAAGGCAAGGCCCTGTGTCATTCATTCAACTAGCCCTCCCACACCACTACATTACTTAGTTCAGTTTAGTAAAAGTAACATCAGTATAGTTATCACAGCTGTACTCGGTCACAAACATGTCTGCAGAATTAGCTTCAGAATGTTACTGAAGTGCCCTTTATCATACAGTAAAACTCCACTGTGGATAATAATACTTCCAGTCTTACCTTGAAGGTTTACAGACTGTTGACATGAGTGTCCTATCTTCAGCCTGTAGCTACAGGACCTGCTATATCCACTGCCAGCTTTTGGTCTTTGACAAAATATTCCCTAAATAAACGGTAGCCTCGTAATGGTAATGATTTGATCACTAATCACTTTACTGAGTAGTAGCTTTAAGTTACAACTTATGCAGCAGCTCAAACTCTTAACTCCGCCTTTTTCCTTCACTCTTGCTGTGGCGCTTATGCTAGTATTAAGCCCGATGAAGGCTTACGGCGGGGGCTTTACATTAATAATGAGAGAAACTGTTGTATTTCGCCGTGACCGCTACGTCCGAATAGCGCGCTCACGATGTCAACAAACCCACGACAGGACAGCGTGCGCACGCAGGGAGGGGGGCATACGGCAGAGGAGCCGATGAGCAGCGCGCTGCTGGGGGAGAGGGAGCGCACACAGAGGAGACAGAGACAAGAGAGCGGCCGATAAAAAAGCCAGAATCAAGCGTCCAAACAGCGTGTGTAAAGTGCGCAAGGGACTCGTAATGTTCACGAGTCTCAGACATTAACGTGACCTGGCCCCCATCATACTCAAAATTGTATAAAACATATGTCAGTCGTTTGTGCTACGTTTGTGCTGTTTTGTGTTGTAAAAGTTTTGTTTGTGCTGTTATCGTTTTTGAGATATTTATGATTGTTTTTTGCATGCAATGTGTGTTGTCGTGCACTCCCGACACGTGTGCGCGCTTCAGATGAGGACGAGCATGGACGCGTGAAGGCTCTAAAGTTTGTAATAGTTTAAAAACCGAACCAGCACAAACGGAAATCTTTACAGCACAAAACAGCACAGATGTAGAGGAAGCGTTCGACACCATTTTAACCCGTTTTGGAGTTTTATAACGAGCAGGGTGACCTTAGATCTGACCAATAAAACAATCATTAATATCTCAAAAACGATAACAGCACAAACAAAAATGTTTATAGCACAAAACAGCACAAACGTAGCACAAACGACTGACATATTTTTTATACAATTTTGAGTATGATGGGGGGCCAGGTTCACGTTAATGTCTCAGACCACGAGTCCGAGTCAAGTCTCGAGTCTTTAGGGTACAAGTCCGAGTCGAGTCGCAAGTCTCTAAATATAGCGACTCGAGTCCGAGTCCGACTCGCGAGTCCCCATCTCTGGTTTGATCTACAAAAGGAGGTGCAGGAGTTGAAAACATGCCTTTTCTTCTGCATGCAGCAATATCAGTCAAGTAACATATTTCCTCATCTTTAACAGGCAACAATCACGATCTGCACTGAGGGTATCGGCTGATTCATAATAATAATATATTCTACTGAATATACTAATTATTTGGGTTAGTAACGGTGTGGTGCTGTGTCTTTGTGTCTTAAAGGAAGGAGAGGAAATGGAAATGGACACATACGCAGCGCTTCAGCAGCCGAGCGATGATCTCTATCAAACAATTGTCAAAAGGAGTTCTGCTGGAGTGTCGGGCTCTAGACACAGAGGAACAGATTATGAAAATGTCAAAGATATTGCAAAGAGAACAACTGCAATTTTACGGAATAAAAATGATAAACTCAAAATTGACCTGACCATAGACCTGATTTTTTTTTTTTTTACGATTACAAGAAGACCAGTCTGCACTTGAGAGAGAAAGAGGAGGCTAAACAAGTGTCAGAGGCTTGTAAGGTCTCAAACTAAACCACAGACTAAAAATAGGCCACAGAGTAGAACAGATAGATTAAAATAACTTTGTCTTTCATTATAATAAATGGTATAAATCAGTCTTTGGCTTGCACATTCATAATTCATAAACTACTGAGTACAAGGCTGGACATCAGCAACAGGGCGCTCTATACATCTTAAAGACAGTATCACACTTTCACCTGTAACTTACATGATGTCACTTCCTCTCCACAGTGTGCGTGAGTTTCTGTTCTTGTCAGAGCAAATACAGCAATGGACCTGTGCAGATGGACATTAGGCTTTCTCCTGCTGATTCAACTGACTCTGTGTTTCAAGACTGAGAAAGGTACAGTCATAACTTCTATAAGGATTTGCATTTTTAAATTTAACTGTTTAATCTGTTTTATTGTGTTTCAGTGTTTTTGGAGAGGCACATCAGGTCAGGAGCAGACATGACTCCAGTCTGTAGCAATGACACAGACAATTTTATTACTAAAGTACAATGCAAGATTCAAAAAGGAAATAATGGATCATGTAGTTTACATTATGCACCAGGACGTAGGAATGATGGTGAATGTGGCTCCAGAATTACACTACAGGTGCAAAACCAGACTGTGTTCCTCAACCTGATGGACTTAACACCAGAGGACAGTGGGCTGATCTACTGTGAATGTACTAGAGAAGAAGACATTTTGAAACTTCATCTCAATGTCACTGTGGAAGGTACTGTAGGAACAAGAACACTGCATTTTTAAATCAACATCTAACAATCCTGGAATCAATAGTAAAATAATTATTGCTAGGACTGATGTGAGGTTGTGTTTTTACAATTTGCTCCAGTGAATGAACGAGACAAAACCACAGACAACAAAAAGACTCTGTACGTGCCCCATGTGATTATCATCTGTTCATCTATAATAGCCTTTATCATCATATTGGGAGTTATTATGGCTATTATCTACAAAAGCATCTGCTGCAGGTGAGACTATGTCCCTTCTTCATGAATACACAAATGTGAATACTCCTCTCTAAAGCATTTCATTTCTTTGACAGTAAACTATCTCAGCCTGCAATGGAGGTATGGGGTTATTCATAACAATGATATGTGTAACTGATACAATGATGCTTTGTGTCTATAATGGTGTGGTACTTTTGTCTTAAAGGAAGGAGAGGAAATGGAAATGGACACATACGCAGCGCTTCAGCAGCCGAGCGATGATGTCTATCAAACAATTGTCCAGAGGAGTTCTGTTGGAGTTTCAGTCTCAAGACACCACTCACACACAGAAGAATATGAAAATATCAAGAATAATACAAACTGATTTTTTATAACATTAAATTACATATGTACTTCTATGTGCTTATGGTGGACTAATGGTTTTAGTAGTTCATCATATGTCGATGATTTGTGTCAAAAGAAAACTACTTACTGCTATTTAAGATAATAAAAATGTGGATACTTAACTTGGTTCACAATTGTCTCAATCTACTGTCGGTCTGCGTTTTTAAAGATTACAGGAAGACCACTCTGACCCTGTGAGTCTCACAAGCTTCAGAGGCTTGTCAGATCTGCAACTAAACCACTGACTAAAATATATATAAGAAATATTCCTCTTGAAATACATGTGCAGAGTTACTTTGGCTAACTCACAAGAGCATCTTTTAGAATACAGCAGATTAGATTAGAAAACTTTACCTCATTAAAACAAGTGCAACATACTAGTCTTTAGCTTAATCACATCCATTCTGCAGTTTATGTGCACAGCCTATAATAAAACATATACAATAATTACAATAATGATCTCAGTTAATTGCAGTTCACTGTCATAAACATTAATTTCAGTTCATCAAAAGTCATTAAACTGCTGAGTACGTGACTGAGCATCAGCAACAGGGCGCTCTATACATCTTAAAGACAGTATCACACTTTCACCTGTAACTTACATGATGCCACTTCCTCTACACAGTGTACATGAGTTTCTGTTCTTGTCAGAGCAAATACAGCAATGGACCTGTGCAGATGGACATTAGGCTTTCTCCTGCTGATTCACCTGACTCTGTGTTTCAAGAACAAGAAAGGTACAGTCATAACTTCCATAAGGATTTGCATTTTTAAATTTAACTGTTTAATCTGTTTTATTGTGTTTCAGTGTTTTTGGAGAAGCACATCAGGTCAGGAGCAGACATGACTCCAGTCTGCAGCAATGACACAGACAATTTTATAACAACAGTACAATGCAAGATTCAAAAAGGAAATAATGGATCAGTCTTATGTAGTTTACATTATGTACCAGGACGTAGGAATGATGGTGAATGTGGCTCCAGAATTACACTACAGGTGCAAAACCAGACTGTGTTCCTCAACCTGATGGACTTAACACCAGAGGACAGTGGGCTTATCTACTGTGAATGCACTACAGAAGAAAACATTTTGAAACTTCATCTCAATGTCACTGTGGAAGGTATGACAGAGCCCAAATCACTTTAATTTAAAACAACTAATTTACAAGTTAAAACTGTACTTTTTTATATTCAAATATAGACAATTTAAACAAGAGCGGGTCTTCAAAAGTGGTCCATATTGCCTTATTTGGTACAACGGCATTCCTCATTTCTAGTGCAATACTTGGATTTATCATTAAAAGAAAGCATCACAGGTAACACAATACACTTCTCATCAAAATATAAATGACTTTTGCGTTACATTTATCATATTGGGAGTTATTATGGCTATTATCTACAAAAGCATCTGCTGCAGGTGAGACTATGTCCCTTCTTCATGAATACACAAATGTGAATACTCCTCTCTAAAGCATTTCATTTCTTTGACAGTAAACTATCTCAGCCTGCAATGGAGGTATGGGGTTATTCATAACAATGCTATGTGTAACTGATACAATGATGCTTTGTGTCTATAATGGTGTGGTACTTTTGTCTTAAAGGAAGGAGAGGAAAAGGAAATGGACACATACGCAGCGCTTCAGCAGCCGAGCGATGATGTCTATCAAACAATTGTCCAGAGGAGTTCTGTTGGAGTTTCAGTCTCAAGACACCACTCACACACAGAAGAATATGAAAATATCAAGAATAATACAAACTGATTTTTTATAACATTAAATTACATAAGTACTTCTATGTGCTTATGGTGGACTAATGGTTTTAATAGTTCATCATATGTCGATGATTTGTGCCAAAAGAAAACTACTTACTGCTATTTAAGATAATAAAAATGTGGATACTAAACTTGGTTCACAATTGTCTCAATCTACTGTCGGTCTGTGTTTTTAAGATTACAGGAAGACCACTCTGACCCTGTGAGTCTCACAAGCTTCAGAGGCTTGTCAGATCTGCAACTAAACCACTGACTAAAATATCTATCAGAAATATTCCTCTTGAAATACATGTGCACAGTTATTTTGGCTAACTCACAAGAGCATCTTTTAGAATACAGCAGATTAGATTAGAAAAACTTTACCTCATTAAAACAAGTGGAACAAACTAGTCTTCAGCTTAATCACATCCATTCTGCAGTTTATGTGCACAGGAAATAATGGATCAGTCTTATGTAGTTTACATTATGCACCAGGACGTAGGAATGAAAGTGAATGTGGCTCCAGAATTACACTACAGGCCCAAAACCAGACTGTGTTCCTCAGCCTGATGGACTTAACACCAGAGGACAGTGGGCTGATCTACTGTGAGTGCTTTATAGAAGAACACATTTTGATACTTCTGCTCAGCGTCACTGTGGAAGGTAATTAATTCAACATCTAACCAGCCTAACATCCAAGAAATAATATTGTGTTTTTTAGATTCCCAACTTGCTCCAGCGCATGAACAAGGCAACAGAATGTATGAGTATGTGCAGCATGTGATTATAATCTGTTTATCTTTCTCATCGTATTTGGAGTTATTGTGGGTTTGATCTACAAAAGGAGGTGCAGGCGGTGAAAACATACCTTTTCTTCTGCATGCAACCATATCAGTCAAGTAACATATTTCCTCATCTTTAACAGGCAACAATCACGATCTGCACTGAGGGTATCGGCTGATTCATAATAATAATAAATCCTACTGAATATACTAATTATTTGGGTTAGTAACGGTGTGGTGCTGTGTCTTTGTGTCTTAAAGGAAGGAGAGGAAATGGAAATGGACACATACGCAGCGCTTCAGGAGCCGAGTGATGATCTCTATCAAACAATTGTCAAAAGGAGTTCTGCTGGAGTGTCGGGCTCTAGACACAGAGGAACAGATTATGAAAATGTCACAGATATTGCAAAGAGAACAACTGCAATTTTACGGAATAAAAATGATAAACTCAAAATCGTCTCAACATAGACCTGATTTTTTTTTTTTCGATTACAAGAAGACCAGTCTGCACTTGAGAGAGAAAGAGGAGGCTAAACAAGTGTCAGAGGCTTGTAAGGTCTCAAACTAAACCACAGACTAAAAATAGGCCACAGAGTAGAACGGATAGATTAAAATAACTCTGTCTTTCATTATAATAAATGGTAGAAGTCAGTCTTTGGCTTGCACATTCATAATTCATAAACTACTGAGTACAAGGCTGGACATCAGCAACAGGCTCTATACATCTTAAAGACAGTATCACACTTTCACCTGTAACTTACATGATGTCACTTCCTCTACACAGTGTGTGTAAGTTTCTGTTCTTGTCAGAGCAAATACAGCAATGGACCTGTGCAGATGGACATTAGGCTTTGTCCTGCTGATTCAACTGACTCTGTTTTTAAAGAATGAGAAAGGTACAGTCATAACGTCTATAAGGATTTGCATTTTTAAATGTAACTTTTCAATCTGTTTTATTGTATTTCAGTGTTTTTGGAGAAGCACATCAGGTCAGGAGCAGACATGACTCCTTTCTGCAGCAATGACACAGACAATTTTATTACTAAAGTAAACTGCAATATTCAAAAGGAAATAATGGATCAGTCTTATGCAGTTTACATTATGTACCAGGACGTAGGATTGAAAGTGAATGTGGCTCCAGAATTACACTACAGGTGCAAAACCAGACTGTGTTCTTCAACCTGATGGACTTAACACCAGAGGACAGTGAGCTGATCTACTGTGAATGCGCTAGAGAAGACGGCATTTTGAAACTTCATCTCAACGTCACTGTGGAAGGTACTGTTGGAACAAGAACACTGCATTTTAAAATCAACATCTAACAATCCTGGAATCAATAGTAAAATAATTATTGCTAGGACTGATGTGAGGTTGTGTTTTTACAATTTGCTCCAGTGAATGAACGAGACAAAACCACAGACAACAAAAAGACTCTGTACGTGCCCCATGTGATTATCATCTGTTCATCTATAATAGCCTTTATCATCATACTGGGAGTTATTATGGCTATTATCTACAAAAGCATCTGCTGCAGGTGAGACTATGTCCCTTCTTCATGAATACACAAATGTGAATACTCCTCTCTAAAGCATTTCATTTCTTTGACAGTAAACTATCTCAGCCTGCAATGGAGGTATGGGGTTATTCATAACAATGATATGTGTAACTGATACAATGATGCTTTGTGTCTATAATGGTGTGGTACTTTTGTCTTAAAGGAAGGAGAGGAAATGGAAATGGACACATACGCAGCGCTTCAGCAGCCGAGCGATGATGTCTATCAAACAATTGTCAAGAGGAGTTCTGTTGGAGTTTCAGTCTCAAGACACCACTCACACACAGAAGAATATGAAAATATCAAGAATAATACAAACTGATTTTTTATAGCATTAAATTACATATGTACTTCTATGTGCTTATGGTGGACTAATGGTTTTAATAGTTCATCATATGTCGATGATTTGTGACAAAAGAAAACTACTTACTGCTATTTAAGATAATAAAAATGTGGATACTAAACTTGGTTCACAATTGTCTCAATCTACTGTCGGTCTGTGTTTTTAAAGATTACAGGAAGACCACTCTGACCCTGTGAGTCTCACAAGCTTCAGAGGCTTGTCAGATCTGCAACTAAACCACTGACTAAAATATCTATCAGAAATATTCCTCTTGAAATACATGTGCACAGTTATTTTGGCTAACTCACAAGAGCATCTTTTAGAATACAGCAGATTAGATTAGAAAAACTTTACCTCATTAAAACAAGTGGAACAAACTAGTCTTCAGCTTAATCACATCCATTCTGCAGTTTATGTGCACAGGAAATAATAAAACATATACAATAATTACAATAATGATCTCAGTTAATTGCAGTTCACTGTCATAAACATTAATTTCAGTTTATCAAAAGTCATTAAACTGCTGAGTACGTGACTGAGCATCAGTAACAGGGCGCTCCACATCTGAAACACAGTATGACACCTTTCACATGTGTAACTTACGTGATGTCACTTCCTCTACACAGTGTGTGCGAGTTTCTGTTCTTGTCAGAGCAAATACAGCAATGGACCTGTGCAGATGGACCTTAGGCTTTCTCCTGCTGATTCAACTGACTCTGTGTTTCAAGACTGAGAAAGGTACAGTCAATACTTCTATAAGGATTTGCATTTTTAAATCTAACTTTTCAATCTGTTTTATTGTGTTTCAGTGTTTTTGGAGAAGCACATCAGGTCAGGAGCAGCCATGACTCCAGTCTGCAGCAATGACACAGACAATTTTTTAACAACAGTACAATGCAAGATTCAAAAAGGAAAGAATGGATCAGTCTTATGTGGTTTACGATATTCACCAGGACTTAGGATTGAAAGTGAATGTGGCTCCAGAATTACACTACAGGTGCAAAACCAGACTGTGTTCCTCAACCTGATGGACTTAACACCAGAGGACAGTGGGCTGTTCTACTGTGAATGTACTACAGAAGAAAACATTTTGAAACTTCATCTCAACGTGACTGTAGAAGGTATGACATAGCCCAAAGCACTTTAATTTAAACAACTAATTTACAAGTTAAAACTGTACTTTTGTAGATTCAAATATGGACAATTTAAACAAGAGCGGGTCTTCAAAAGTGGTCCATATTGCCTTATTCGGTACAACGGCATTCCTCATTTCTACTGCAATACTTGGATTTATCATTAAAAGAAAGCTTCACAGGTAACACAATACACTTCTCTTCTAAATATAAATGATTTTTGCATTACATTTCTAAATACAAATGCTGTTATTTTTATGCATAAAGCTCTTTTGTCATGCAGGTCAGACAGGTCTCAATTCCTGTTAGCACAGCACACCACAAAGTTCACAGCTCAGTTTCTCATCGCACTGTTGTGTGTTTTTTTTATGCAACAGACGGCAAAAGGAGTCACAAACGGAAGAGCGAGAGTTGGTAATGTAGCTCTATCATTACTTGTCTAACATTTGGAGGGATTATGCTAATGGGGATTATAGCAAAAATATGTTTGTTTTTAGGAGGTGGAGGAGGAGGAGCCGATTGAACCGTACGGCACCTTCATCCAAACAGAGAGTGGACTTTATTCAACTCTTAGCTTTAAGAATAGGACGAACTGAAAGCACTGCCGGGCCAAAATAAGAAGTTGTCATCTGGATATTTATACTTAATTTATAAACTTGCATGACAAAGTTGTTTCATCAATAGATTTTTTTCTTTGTGGATAAAACGGGCATATTCCAATATGGCAATGCCAGAATTCATTAAGCTAAAGTTGTGAAAGAGTGGTTCAGGGAGCATAAGGCCTCATTTTTACACATGGATTGGCCACTGTAGATCTCTCCCATGATCAACACAAGATCTTGGTGAAAATGTATGCAACACTGGACAGAAATTAATCTTGAGACACTGCAGAGGCTTATCCAACAATGACAACAGTAGTTACCCCTTTTGAACACAGAGGGGCACTGTGTCTCTGTCAAAAGTAAAACATATCATTGCCTGTGTTATACTGCGTAAAGTATGAATAAATAAAAATTGATATGTATTTAACTATCACACAAGTGGTTCCTGCTCGGCTCATTGTGTTGTTGTGTAACTTTCTGACGAAGCATTCAGGCTAAAAGCAAAACTGAGAGTTAAAATTAAATGCAAATGAATTTATGCAGGGACTTTTCAAATTGACTTCCATAGCAGTATTAGTAACATGTGGGGAATTATACAGCCCCAAGCACAAATAAAAAGAAAATGTTACTGTAGAATTCAAGGGAATTTCATGTTTGCAACACTGGTATTCCTAAGGTTATTGTGTAACTTATAAGGAAGGACATTTCAGACAGGTATTTGTGACAGACTGGGACTTCCAGACTGACATTATACTTGGAAGAACTCTAATGTACTACTTCCTCTCTCAAAATGAAGTGCTCTAATTGGATGTTTAGCACTGGAGGTTTACCCTATAAAAACCAGGCATTAAGTTACACTGATCAGCACATTGTACGACTTGCTTTGTCATTGCTGTCAGGTGTTAATTACAGCAGTAGTCTTCTTGGTTTTACTGGGACTTTTCCTTGTTATTATTAGTTCACTATTCAAGTGCAGCAATTCTTCATCATTTATTGCACGTGATTAGCATTTGTACATGTTTTTTCTGTAAATATGAATATATGCTGGTACTGGCAGTGACTCAAGGTACAGTAAACAGTGTGACTAAAAAGTGTTTGTTCATGTGACAGTCATGCTATTGGAGATTTTACTATTATTTTCACTTCTAAGGAGGGTGAGCAAAGTTTCAGTGTTACTGTACATGTAAATTACTTATGAGTGAGCTATATTTCTATTCTGTTCAGTTCAGTAGAATTTAGTATCAACTCAGGCTTAGAAACCGTCACACTCTCCACCCTATGGGACAAAATTTGTAAACGGCAATAATTTATAGTTTTTTACAGTTAAATTCAGACAAACTGAAATCATTATCATTAATCCATAGGAACAATGGAATCAATCAAGTTCGAAATCTAGGAGCAATAATGGAGATAATGGACCTAAATTTTAATTGATTAGTCACATTAAATCAATAACATCTGCAGCCTTTTATCATCTAAAAAAGATAGCCAAGTCACCCATTCACACACTCATTCATACACTAATGTACGCAGACACTGGAGGCAAGGAGGGTGAAGTGTCTTGCCCAGGGACACAACGACAGTGTGCACCTGAAGGAGAACCTAAAACTCTGGACAAGTCTTCTACACAATGTGAGGCAAGCATCTAGTGTGACATCTTTAAGACAAGGCGGAAAATTACTTTGTTTATGGCAACTGAAGTTATTTTAGTCTATTCATATTATCTGGTTTCAATGGCTATTTATGTTTATTGTTTTTGTCTATTTATTCATTAACTGTAAAGCACTTTAAAATACTACATTTTCACTGATTGAACACATAAGGAGTAGCAGTGGCAGTGTTTCCCCCGGGTGTTTTGGCAGCAGAGGTCAACAAGCAGCCGGAGAAAATGGGTTTTATAGAAATGTTACAGTTTATAAAGCTTAGCCTATTTTTTGATGAAGTAGGGAAATACCAACAATGTATTTCAAAAAGTCTGAGGAATGCTATTACATTTTAGGCATAGATTATTTTAGGCCTATTATTTAACAGGAGTGACTTTTCGACAGATTATGATGTCACATTGTAGCCTATTAAAAAAGGAGCCAAAATCAAAGTCATTTACTTTTCTGCTTAACGTTTACAAAATCCAAGTAGGACTTAAATTGATGCAAATAAAGCGAGTAGCTCAACTCAACTGTTAAGATTTGGTTTGCGCTGGATTTCATTATTTACAAAGTTACAAAGTTGAATTAAAAAATGTGTTTTAATTCTTTTTGCCATCTATGCGTCATCTCAAACGTGCTCGTGCAGTCGAAGCAACCTACCCGTCTGCCTCGTGTTTCTCGGAGTTTTCTGGCGGAGCGAACCCCCATACAAACAAGACCGCGCACGGGAGACTTTGACAGTACGGTATTTTCCTGCGTTGACTTCTACTTTCGATGGACTTCCTTTTAAAGCACCCACACTCTCAAAGCGAAACAGAGTGAGCCCTAGCCTTAGAGAAAGATGTGGCGCGGATCTCTGCTCATGATGTGCCTGGCTTTTAAAGGTGAGTGTCACTTTTTTTTAAATTATTATTATTATTTACCAAGGGACACATATTTATTAGACTGTATTGTGTTGTGTGTTGTTGTTGTTGTTACAACGTTTTAATAATTAGATTCATGGTCAGCTATGTTTTTATTTAATTCACACAATTATTTTTTAAGAAATGTTCCTTTGAGAAAATCAAATTAGAATGAATAATATGTAATGGTGTGACATCTTTGTTTTGTCTTGACACATAAACAAATGTACTTATGTTCTAATTATTGTATACCTGGTGTTGACATGCAGCTTTCTGTATCCAGCCTCGGCTTCACAGATAAAGGGACAAGGAGACACGTCAGCGGACTATGGCAGCCAGGCAGACTATAAATGCAAGCTGGATGATTCTAAAGGTACAGTCAGTAGAAGCGATGTGGACTTGATTATGTGCATTCATATGACATCAAATAGCCCATGTTGGTTTCACACACTTGACTTTTTCCTGATATTCCATTTGCATGACTTTCATTAATCATACAAACAAGCGTCCATTACATTTAAAACAATTTTTAGCCCCAGTTTAGTCGAAATTTGATCCTGATAAAGGCCTGTGGTACTTGTGAAAAGTTTGAGAACCACATTATCTACAAGTAATCATCAGTAATAGGCTTTTATTTTGTTGAAAATCAGCAAAAACCTAAAACATCAAAGATGCTTTGCCACAAGCTGCAACTGTGGAACTACTCTGAAAATGGTAATGCCGGTCGTCTTCCGCGATGGTATTCCTTGGAGCAGCCACATTTTTGAAAACCCTTCTGCATCGTCAGCAGGCATCTCAGGTTCACAGGTGTTTCACCCCTTAACCTGTACACCTCGTCTGAGTGGGGCATCGAACACTGACTAGGCTTCACCTGTGGAAGGGCTCCAGCTGTGGGCTCTCTTTAGCCACAGTCATCTTGAGCTGGACTCATCCCTGATGGCTTTCTTCAGCTGTTTGGGCTCCTTGACTTTGCAGAGAACCCATGGCAGCTGACTTCAATGGGAAAGATGGTTGAATGGCATCCTTTTAGAAAGGCTTTGTCGATCAAATTTTGGTACTGACCTGAGGCTAATAAAACATTAAATGGCGAGCAATATTTTAAAAAGGAATATTTTCTTTTCAATTGTTAATTCCTGACCAAGGGAAATACTCCTAAATTGCTATCAATTGAGAGCCAAGGATTGTATATTGATGTGGAGGACAAGGAATGGTAGGACTTGGTTTATGGTTGTTATCTTTGTAATTAAAGTTCAATGACTTCTCTGTCAGCACAAATGCTCTGTCAATCACATAGGCCGTGATTGTTGCAACGACTTTAAGTCATACTGTACGTTTAATTAGGTCATTTCAGGACTTAAACACTATTGGCCCCTGCTCTCCATCTAAAATTTTGACATAAAATTCAACATCAACAACGCAACCTATTACTAAAAAGGAAAGAGAATGACACATAATTGTTATGCTACTGTATCATTGGGTGTTTCTCTCTATGACTCTGCAGATGTGCTCCAAGTCACATGGCAGCGTCTTTATGAGGACAACTCCATAGAGAACTAAGCCACATACAATCAACGCTTTGGGGAGCAGGTAAACAACCCGTACGTGGGGAAAATTGTATTCACAGAGGCGTCTCTCCGCTCCACATCAATAACTGTGAAAAATCTAACGTGGACCGACGAAAGCTGCTACGTGTGTTCATTTAATGCTTACCCCCAAGGCTCCAAGAGACACCAGACTTGTCTCAAAGTGCGAGGTAAGACCACCACTGTCCTCTTCATATTTTCATGATTGAGAAGTAATACGTTCTTGTTTTCTTTAGGAGTGTCCGAAGTCAAAACTCAGGTGTATGCGCCCATTGACGACCCAAAAGAGGAAAACATGAAAGTTATATTTAGCTGCACTGCGACTGGCAAACCCGCTCCCAAAATTCAGTGGGAATATCATCATGCAAGCGTTGTGGAGCAGTCAGAAACCCCAGTGTTGACCAACGACGACCACACGCTCACCAGCAGCAGAAACATCACGCTGCAGGCGTCTCTGGACTGGGACGGACATGTCGACTGTGTGATCAATCCTGGAACAAGAGGGGAAAAGAGGGAGACCATTATATTTACCAGGAAAACTGAGCAGACAGAGAATGGTAGGTCTATATTTATCTACCATAGTCTTACAGTCTTTTTTCTAGCTTTGGTTAAGACGTGTGGCTGAGCAAGGTTTGGTCAAGACTTCAAAGCTTAGTGTTTGTCTACTGTACGTTTATTAATAATTTCTAAGGCTTTTATTCACGTAGTTGATTTATTATGAATTGACTGTGTAAAACTAAGAATTAAGAAAACGTAGTCAAATTATTGTTGTAATTCTTGAGGTGTCCAGTAGGGGACAGTAGGGGTGAGTCAGCAGATTTTTTTATTTTACTTTCATTTCGTGTCTTGCATTTCACACACTCTGCCCTGGAAAAGCCCTAGAGGAGTTGACTGTAACCTTAGGTCACAGATTAGAACTTCTCTGGAAGGAAATATCATTATTTTTGTCCTGAACAAGAATAACCTGTATTTATTTTGTGGTCTTTTTCTTCCTCCTTCCCACAGATACATTTTTCATTCCTATTATTGTTGTTACCATTATTATTACTACGACTGCGTTTCTGTCCATTGTTGCTTTTCTGTTTTGGACAAAAAGGTAAGCATTTGCTATCTAATATACAACATTTTGTAAATTACATGTTTTTAAATAAAACTTTATTTTTTTTCAGGTTAAGGCTTTCTACAAGATGTGAAGAGAATATACTATGACATTACATTTAACTGTCACTCTTTCAGACACTTTATGGACTTTATCTAAGTTAAAGTATTGCATTTATTGTGGTAAATTATTTCAAATAGAATTTTGAGATGAGAACTGACTTTAGGTGATGAGTTATAGAAATACAATGTGATGCAGGAAACTCTGGATTATTTTTTAAACTGCAGGCGGTAAATGAACTGTCTGAGGAGCAGGGTTGCCAGGTCTGGGGAGCTAAACCCGCCCAAAATATCTGAAAAACCGCGGAAAACCCGCGGACATACGGCGCGGCTGGAATTTCCAATATTGTTTACCAGTAAACAGAGCCCATGTGCTCCCGCGATGATGAGAAACCGCCCATTTCTCCCTCTCTTATTTAAAAAGCAGCTCACAGAGCCTTGGATTTGAGATTTTGTCATTTGAAATAGTGATTTTGATCAAAAAATAAGATAGAAATAGCCAATTTTACATTGATAACAGCAAGGCAAAAAACCGCGGACAGTTTTTTTCACCCGCGGAATGGCTTAAAAAACCGCCCAATTCCGCGGTTTAACCGCGGACCTGGCAACCCTGCTGAGGAGGTGGCGTCTGAGAAGCAGGAAGTACTCTGTATTTAAGAGAGTGTTGTGTTATGTGTGCGACAGTGATTTGTGAGTGTGGGATTTGTGTGGTAGTTCATTTGTCCATGTCATTTAAGCACTTTATTTTTCTTGCACTGTAACACTTTCAATGCAACAAAACAATATGTCTATTTATAAATGAGTTGTGTACTTTATTTATTGGATGCAATAGCCACTAAATGTTAAAACAATAACACTTACTTATTGCGTGGGTTTGACCTTTTTCTTTCTTTTACACACACACACACACACACACACACACACACACACACACACACGCACACACACACAAAAAGGGCCATAGATTCTCAGAAATTAATAAATATGTTCTGAGGCACTGGCAAATGACAAACTCTTCTTTCGTCACAACAGTAGAAAGCTGGTTATCACGTAAGATTTTGAACTCGGTACGTTTCCATCATAGCAGCGACCCCTGGTGGTGGTTCTGCGCAAGCTTGCTGTTTGACCCATCCTCCGGAACAGTAGGTGGCGGTAATGCTCTAACATTTGGTTGCAAACCGCCGGAATAATCCCTAAGAGCCCATCACCATGGATCTAATATAATAAACACATCACTTTCACTCATTTGAATTCAAGCGCCAAGATGGTTCTTAGTGGCTCGCATTTGCTGATCTTTTTGTTGCCTGCTGTCTTCATACAAGGTAAAGTTCAAACTCCAAACCTTTATAACAAGTAGTGATGGGTAGATGAGGCCTCGTGAAGCGTTTCGGCACATCCCCCAAACTGTATTGATACTGTGTCGGTACAGTGTCGCTCTATACCAGGGGTCACGAATTAAATTTCACCAAGGTCCGAAATGAAAAAAAAAATAGTCAAGCAAAGGTCCGGAACATACGGGGTTAATTCACGGTTATATCAGGATTTGTAAGCCTTTTTTAAATCTATTTCTGTGATTTGAAAATAATGCAATCAATTGAATCCTGTTATTGTTTTTTTGCTCTAATAATACGTTTTGGCTCCTAAATAGCAGAATGCATAGGCCACTGTAGCCTCTATTATACACAATGTGCACATAATATCTGACAGTGATGTGTTTCTTTGCTCAGTTCAACACACTGAGCCCTGCTTAGACCAGTGCTCTATCCGAAACCAGTAAATTGGTAAGAGGTCTTACGCCAAACCGGATGTGCGTCAGCGTCCGCCATGATAAGATCATTTTTTTTATTTTATTTTTTTTATTTATTTATTTTTATTTTATTTTTATTTTTTTTGTTGCAGTACTAAATACAAAACAATTTTTTTTTATACAAAAGAAAAAAGGGAGGAAGAAAAATAATAATAATAATAATAGTAAACATACAAAAAAGAATAAAACATGGCCAGGGTACACAGACCAAAACGGGATACAGTACAGAAACAATAGCACACATTCTAATTACACAAACAGCTGTGCAGCTTGGCTTGCCACTATATCAGATGATATTTGCAGGAAGCATCATGGACCTTAATAGCTTTTTGATTGGTCACAGTCTTTATTGTTTTAAGGTACTGGTTGAGTTCGTTTATCAAATGAAGTCCATTTGGTTTGTCTGTGCCCATTTAGTTTTATGAATATGATATTTGGCCAGGTGAATGATAGTCTGAATCAGAAGGGAAAGGTCATTAGGGATATTTGGATTATCAAAATAAAACAATATGTCACTCTCCTGAAGGCTGATCATGTAGCCAGTTTTGTTCTGGATAAGTTGTTGTATATGTAACCATAGGTTTTGACTGTAAGTGCAGTGATAAAACAGGTGGATAATGGTTTCTTGTTCAGCTTGACAGAAGTCGCATTTGTAATCTATGTCAAGTTTGAATCTTTCAAGTGTTTTTTTGACTGGGTATATGTTATGTAGGATTTTAAATGAGATTTCTTTGACTTTGTTAAAGACGCACAGCCTCTCACCAGCCAGCCAAGCCCTACTCCAGTTTATTTCCCCAAATACTGAGTTCCAGTGCGAAGTTGCTACTGGTCTTTGTAAAGGTTGGATGAGGTTTCTGATGTATTTATTTGGATAAGATCATAAGATGCGTCCGAATTGGGCTTTCAGTTAGGAAGGAGTTATATTAGGGAAAGTGGCCTGTATGCTAACTATCATAGCCACTTTAGCATAGGGACCTCTGATGCTAACTTACTGGCGATTAGGAGCTATGTGCCATCACATAAGCCACTGCGCCAATCTCCCCACCCTCGAGTGATTCATGCTCAACCACTGTTGATTGACAGGTGCACATTTAATAATAATAATAAAATAAAAAAAAGATTCTGCACAAGCCAAACTTTATAAAAGTGACAAAATACATGTTAGAGTCACCACAGCACATTCACAGGGTTTTAAAGAGCCTCCTCAGTAAATGGCCTAAATGACGGCAGTTTGTGCATTTGCTTTCTTTTAGTAGAAACTTAAGCAACATGGCTAATTTGCATACTGTAGCTTTTTGAAACAGCTGTTGAGATAAAATAAAGGGAAATGTGAAGGATCATTTGGATGTTTCTCTTTTTCCCCCCTTAAATGTCTTTATTTGGACACTATGTTGTTGTTGGACAATATACAGTAGGTGGCGGTATGCGCTTTTGTTTGGCCTGCACTGAACTTTAAAGAAGAAGAACCGCTGTTGGTGATGTCACTTCCCCTTCCCTGGGTAAGGACGGTCGAATTGGGCAAATGCTGCTGAAGCAGAAGTTCACTAACTGCATAGAGATCTAACAGTTGACCCCATGAAAGGTTAAGGATTAGTTGCTAGTGTTAGTACTTAGAGGCTACAATTTAGTGGTTTCGGATGGGGCCCAGGTTTAGTCCAGGTTCAGACCTCCGGAAACAACCGCGCTATTTGCGCATTACGATCGTGCATGCATATTTAATAGGGCGACCTCCGCTTTTGTTTTTAGCGAGCCATATTTCAGTCATTCCGAAACCGTTTCTAAAAATGTAATAAGTATCATGGAGCTAAGATGTAGGACTTTCTGTTTCTGTTCGTCTGGGCTGTAGTTTATCGCTCGGGTCCAAAGTTCGGATCCAAGGTTCGGGTCCGGATGGGCTGGCGCATGGGTCCGGATCCGGACCGAGGTCCGCCGTTTAGTGACCTCTGAGATAGATTAAAATAACTGTCTTTCATTATAATAAATGGTAGAAATCAGTCTTTGGCTTGCACATTCATAATTCATAAACTACAAGGCTGGACATCAGCAACAGGGCGCTCTATACATCTTAAAGACAGTATCACACTTTCACCTGTAACTTGCATGATACCACGTCCTCTACACATGAGTTTCTGTTCTTGTCAGAGCAAATACAGCAATGGACCTGTGCAGATGGACATTAGGCTTTCTCCTGCTGATTCAACTGACTCTGTTTAAAGAATGAGAAAGGTACAGTTATGACTTGACTTCTATAAGGATTTGCATTTTTTAATTTAACTTTTTAATCTGTTTTATTGTGTCTCAGTGTTTTGGAGAAGCACATCAGGTCAGGAGCAGACATGACTCCAGTCTGCAACAATGACACAGACAAATTTATAACAACAGTACAATGCAAGATTCAAAAAGGAAATAATGAATCAGTCTTATGTGGTTTACAATATGTACCAGGACGTAGGATTGAAGGTGAATGTGGCTCCAGAATTATACTACAGGTGCGTTTTTAAAGATTACAGGAAGACCACTCTGACCCTGTGAGTCTCACAAGCTTCAGAGGCTTGTAAGATCTGCAACTAAACCACTGACTAAAATATCTATCAGAAATATTCCTCTTGAAATACATGTGCACAGTTATTTTGGCTAACTCACAAGAGCATCTTTTAGAATACAGCAGATTAGATTAGAAAAACTTTATATCATTAAAACAAGTGGAACAAATTAGTCTTCAGCTTAATCACATCCATTCTGCAGTTTATGTGCACAGACTACAATAAAACATATACAATAATTACAATAATGATCTCAGTTAATTGCAGATACAATTGCAGTTCACTGTCATAAACATATTTAAGTATATTAATTGCAGTTTATCAAAAGTCATTAAACTGCTGAGTACGTGACTGAGCATCAGTAACAGGGCGCTTCACATCTGAAACACAGTATGACACCTTTCACATGTGTAAGTTACGTGATGCCACTTCCTCTACACAGTGTGCGTGAGTTTCTGTTCCTGTCAGAGCAAATACAGCAATGGACCTGTGCAGATGGACATTAGGCTTTCTCTTGCTGATTCAACTGACTCTGTGTTTCAAGAATGAGAAAGGTACAGTCAATACTTCTATAAGGATTTGCATTTTTAAATCTAACTTTTTAATCTGTTTTATTGTGTTTCAGTGTTTTTGGAGAAGCACATCAGGTCAGGAGCAGACATGACTCCAGTCTGCAGCAATGACACAGACAATTTTATTAATAAAGTACAATGCAATATTCAAAAAGGAAATAATGGATCAGTCTTATGTAGTTTACGATATATACCAGGACGTATGAATGAAAGTGAATGTGGCTCCAGAATTACACTACAGGTGCAAAACCAGACTGTGTTCCTCAACCTGATGGACTTAACACCAGAGGACAGTGGGCTGATCTACTGTGAATGTACTACAGAAGGCATTTTGAAACTTCATCTCAACGTCACTGTAGAAGGTATGACATAGCCCAAATCACTTTAATTTAAACAACTCATTTACAAGTTTTTTACTTTTGTAGATTCAAATATGGACAATTTAAACAAGAGCTGGTCTTCAAAAGTGGTCCATATTGCCTTATTTGGTACAACGACATTCCTCATTTCTACTGCAATACTTGGATTTATCATTAAAAGAAAGCTTCACAGGTAACACAATTTTCTCATCTAAATATAAATGATTTTTGCATTACATTTCTAAATACAAATGCTGTTATTATTATGCATAAAGCTCTTTTGTCATGCAGGTCAGACAGGTCTCAATTCCTGTCAGCACAGCACACCACAAAGTTCACAGCTCAGTTTCTCATCGCACTGTTATGTGTTTTTTTATGTAACAGACGGCAAAAGGAGTCACAAACGGAAGAGCGAGAGCTGGTAATGTAGCTCTATCATTACTTGTCTAACATTTGGAGAGATTATGCTAATGAAAGGATTATAGCAAAAATATGTCTGTTTTTAGGAGGAGGAGGAGCCGATTGAACCGTACAGCACCTTCATCCAAACAAAGGGTGGACTTTATTCAACTGTTCACTTCAATAATAGGATAAACTGAAAGCACTGCCGGGGCAAAAAAAAAAAAAAAAAAGTTGCCATCTGGATATATACCTATTTATACTTTATGTATAAACCTGAATGACAAAGTTGTTCCATCAAAGGATTTTTTCTTTGCAGATGGCACTGGCATATTCCAAGATGACAATGCCAGAATTCATTAGGCTAAAGTTCATTTTCAAACATGGATTGGTCACTGCAGAGTCCATACTTTAATTTTTATTTTTGTGCTTGAGAAGGCTTTGTGCTGCAGGGCGGCTCTCCCATGATCAACAAAAGATCTTGGTGAGAAATTAATGCAACACTGGACAGAAATACATTTTATGACACTGCAGAGGCTTATCCAACAATAACACAGCGAAAGCATGCCACTCTGTCATTGATCACAGCATTGCATAAGGCTGGGTAGTGTATTTTAGGAGGGCTTTCAACAGCAATTACGCCTTTTGAACACAGAGAGGCACTGTGTCCCGGCCAAAAGTGGTTAAGCATATTATTTTCTGTGTTATTCTGTGGAATAACTGAATGCATTGATAAATTGATAGGTTTTTAACTATTACACAAGTGACTTGGCTTTGTACAATGCATTGTTAATTTTTTCTGACATATTATTCGGGCTAAAAACAAAACTGAAAGTTAAAACTGAAAATAAACAAATGAATACTGGGTACTTTTTACTAGTATTTCCATAGCAGCCTTAGGGAATTAAACACCAAGCACAAATAAAAGAAGGAAGAGAAAATGTTTTACTGTAACATTCATCTGAATTTCATGTCTGCAACACTGGAATTTTTGAAGTCATTTTGAAGTCTGAACTTATTCCTCCTCAACAGAGACTTGGAGAGTTTTAGATTTACATGTTCTGAATGGATTTATTCCACTTATTGGAAGTTTACCCAATGAAAATCCAGTAATTACAGTACTTACACAAATCAGCATTGTTTGATCTATTGCTTGCTTTGTTATTTGCAGGCGTCTTCTTGGTTCTTCCAGTACTTTCCATAATTCAAGGTAATTTGAGAGGCAGTGTCTGCCTCAACTCTTAAGAAATATTAAATGTGTGAGTCACTATTCACAGCTATTCTCTATGATTTATTGACAGTGATAAACATGGGATTTTTTATTGTATTTTCTGAAAATAACGTAAGGCACATCAAGTAAAGTATGACTAAAGTGTGACTGGTGGCTTTCTCATTTGCTCATTTCCTTTTCTTTTTTTTTTACACAATTGAGCAAAGTGATGTTGCATATCAATTACTTGCAAGTGAGCTATATATGTATGTATTCAGTTCAGTAGAGTTTCTCATCGACAACCTCATATAAAACATATAAACAGTGTTACTTGCCACCATATGATAGTCCAGCCCTCAGGTCTCTGCACTGACTTCCTGTCGAAGAGGATAGGCTTTAACACAGCTCTGCTTGTGTACAAGTCCCTTGATGGTCTACTAACACGGTACATCTCTGACATGTTAAGAGCCATATGAACCTTCTCAGGCTCTGAGAACCTCAGGGAGGGGTCTCCTGTATACGCAGCTACAATCTGGAACAGTCTTCCACACAATGTAAGTGTGGCAATCTTTAAGACAAGGCTGAAAATGGCTTTGTTTATGTCATGGCAACTGAAATCATTTTAGTTTATTTATGAGATCAGGTTTTAGATTAAATAATTTATTGACAACTTGTCTTTGTCTGTTTGTTTGCTTGTTTGTTAATTAATAATAATAATGCATTTTATTTCTTAGGCGCCTTTCTAGAGACTCAAGGTCGCCTCACATCTACAAGTAAATTAACATCAACAATTAAAAACAGTTAAAATAGTTTTGAGGATGGATTTGAAGTGTGGGAGTGAGTCAGTGTTACGGAGGTCATGTTATTAACTGTAAAGCTACTCTAGTATGAACACATTAAACACATTTACGGAGCAATATCAAATATAGCCGCAAAGCGGCGATTATCGGCCCTCGCTGACCGCCCTGCCCAAAGCAAGGGGGCGCTTCTCGCCCTTTTGTCTCCCTCAATCTAAAATTACCGTATTGCTACTGCCTTTTTACCTTTTTTCCCTATAGGGTCTTAGTTTTAGGATTTTTGGAATGCGCTCAATTTTGACATTATACAGAGAAAAATTAGTATGAATTTGTATCACACTATATCTGCAAACTGAAGCATATTTTTACATTTTACTTAGGGTAGTGGAAAATCCAAAATTTGGTTCCTCACTTCTCGCTGAATTATGGACGTTCTGGTCATCGCTACGGCAATACCGTAAAAAATATGTCATGGGTGTGATTGACTTTTCTGATCGGAACGACCAAATAGAATTTTGTGCCAAATTATTTAAATTTTCGTAAAACAAAAATTTGTACTCTCCATATAATTCCTATCGGGGGCGCTATTTTTGCCAAATGATAGAGTTTAGGACTGTGACTGTTATGGCCATTTATGACCTTGTTGGTATGTGATTATGCTGCACCATCATGGCATCGGTTTGGGTGTGTTGGGTGGAGCCTTGTACCTCATAGCCAGGTGGGCAAGGTTGTTAGCTCATTGAGTGTGGAAGCTGTTCAGGGCTAGAGGCCAAACAGTTTTTTGACCGTGTGACACAACATTGAATATTGAATTTGGAATCAATATCATCCTTATTAAATCATCCGTAACTTCATCTGTAAGTTTGGACATTAAGTTTATTCACTTTCATCCTGGACACATGAGTCAAGCTTAAGCCATGCCCGGACAGCTATAGTGGTAAGCCGTGGATTTGAACTGCCACAACAGTGATTTTAACAACTGGTAACAAAATTAGCGAAATCGGGCTTCATATGTGCGAATGGGAGCCATTTTTTGTTTGCGAAAAATCTCAAAATACTTTGTACAGTTAATGGCTTTGCCACATAAAAAACATTATCTGTATACTGTAAACAGTATTTCTCCACCTCCACAACACAAGCCAACAAGATCAGCTGGTGTCCGGGATTCCCCACTTTCACTTGCATTTAAAGCTCTCACACACTCAAAGTGAAACAGAAGTTAGAGCCTTACAGAAAGATGTGGTGCGTTTTACTGCTCATGATTTGCCTTAAAGGTGAGTGTCACAAGGATTTATTTTTTTAATCACTGGACACAAATATTTCATTATATTGTATTGTGTTGTTGTGCTGTTTCATTGACAGTATAACATTTTATTTATTGTTTAGAAATATGGTCATGTATGTTTTTATTTAATTTACTCTATTTGTTTTATGCTTGTCATATCTTTGTTCAAAATAAATGTTCCTTTTCCAAAATTCCAAAATAAGAATTATGTAATGGTGTGACATTTTTGCTTTGCCTTGACATATACACATTTTCTAATATACTATACCTGGTGATGACATGCAGCTTTCTATATCCAGCCTCGGCTTTACAGATTAAGGGGAATGGAGACACGTCAGCAGAATATGGTGGTGAGGCACACTACAAGTGCGGGCTGGACGACCCTAAAGGTACAATCGGTAGCAATGTGGACTTGACATATGACATCCAAGAGCCTATTCACTGGTTTCAGACACTTGATTTTGACATTTAGCATAACCCAATAAAACACTTAAGTCTGTCACTAGTTATTCTGGACAGTTGGGTTAAAAAACAACAATAAGATTCTGTTTACAATAAGATCATTACGGTAAATGTGCGGAACCTATTCTAGAACTAGTTAAACCTAGACAATTTCAGACTTAATTTGTTTCATTTAGAGATCATTTCATTTATGCTTCAGTAATGCATTTATGTTAGGTGTTTTTTCTGGTTTAGACATGGTTCACATTCAGTACATAATTTAGACCAATTTATCAATTTTAATCCATTTTCGACCCAGTTTAGTCCTAATTTGATCTTGGTTTAGGCTTAGTGGTACTTAGAAGATCAAATATTTTATGAGGAGGCATTTGTGAAAAGTTTGAGAACCACATGATCTATATGTGACAATCAGTAGGCTTTTATTTTGTTTTTAAATTTGCATAAACTTCTTAACTATTTAAAATGAGTAAACACATAAAGTGGCGAATACTTTCTTTTCAGTTGTTAATTTCTGACCGAGGGCAGTACTCCTAAATTGTTATCAATGGAGAGCTATGGATACTGGACAGTTTCATAATGATGTGGAGGACAGGCTATAGTGCAATTCACAGATGTATGACTATGGTTTATGGTTGTTATCTATCCACAACATCCTCATTAAACAAAAACTGTTACAAAGTTCAAATACTTCTCTGTCAGCACAAATTTAATCAGGTAATTTGAAGTGTGGGAGTGTTATGCTACTGTATCATTGGGTGTTTCTCTCTATGACTCTGCAGATGTACTCCAAGTCACATGGCAGCGTCTTTATGAGGACAACTCCATAGAGAACTTGGCCACATACAATAAACGCTTTGGGGAGCAGGTAAACAACCCGTACGTGGGGAAAATTGTATTCACAGAGGCGTCTCTCCGCTCCACATCAATAACTGTGAAAAATCTAACGTGGACCGACGAAAGCTGCTACGTGTGTTCATTTAATGCTTACCCCCAAGGCTCCAAGAGACACCAGACTTGTCTCAAAGTGCGAGGTAAGACCACCACTGTCCTCTTCATATTTTCATGATTGAGAAATAATACGTTCTTGTTTTCTTTAGGAGTGTCCGAAGTCAAAACTCAGGTGTATGCGCCCATTGATGACCCTAAAGAGAAAAACATGAAAGTTATATTTAGCTGCACTGCGACGGGCAAACCCGCTCCCAAAATTCAGTGGGAATATCATCATGCAAGCGTTGTGGAGCAGTCAGAAACTCCAGTGTTGACTAACGACGACCACACGCTCACCAGCAGCAGAAACATCACGCTGCAGGCGTCTCTGGACTGGGACGGACATGTCGACTGTGTGATCAATCCTGGAACAAGAGGGGAAAAGAGGGAGACCATTATATTTACCAGGAAAACTGAGCAGACAGAGGGTAGGTCTATATTTATCTGCCATGTAAGTCAGTCTTTTTTAGCTTTGGTTAAGACGTGTGGCTGAGACAGGTTTGGTCTTATCTTAGTGTTTGTCTACTGTAAGTTAATTAAGTTCAAGGCTTTTTTCACGTAATTGATTTATTATGAATTAATAATGTAAAAGTAAACATTAAGAAAATATATATAGTCAAATTAAATACGTTGTTTTTGTAATTCCTGAAGTGTCCATTGGGGCCTGTTGTGATTCAGCTGATTTTTTACTTTCATTTCGTGGCTTGCATTAGATAAGTTTCTGCTTCACACACTCTGCCCTAGAAAAGCCCTAGAGGAGGTGACTGTAACCTTAGGTCACAGATTACAGCTTCTAAGGAAATATCATTATTTTTGTCCTGAACAAGAATAACCTGTATTTCTTTTTCTTTTTTGTCTTTTTCTTCCTCCTCCCCACAGATACATTTTTAATTTCTATAATTGTAGCTGCCATTATTCTTACTGTGCTTCTGTCCATTATTGTTGCTTTTCTGTTTTGGACAAAAAGGTAAGCATTTGCTGTCTAATATACAGCATTTTGTAAATTACATGTTTTTAAATAACACTTTTTTTTTCCAGGTTAAGGCTTTCTACAAGATGTGAAGAGAATGTACTATGACATTACGTCTGACATAAAAGAAGCGTTGACTGTCACTCTTTCAGACACTTTGTGGACTTAATCTAAGTTAAAGTATTGTATTTATTGTAGTAAATTATTTCAAATAGAATTTTGAGATGAGAACTGACTTTAGGTGATGAGTTATAGAAATACAATGTGATACAGGAAACTCTGGATTATTTTTGAAACTGCAGAGGGTAAATGAACTGTTCTGTCTGAGGAGGTGGCGTCTGAGAAGCAGGAAGTACTCTGTATTTAAGAGAGTGTTGTGTTATCTGTGCGACAGTGATTTGTGAGTGTGGGATTTGTGTGGTAGTTCATTTGTCCATGTCCTGTTGTTTGTTCCCTGCTGAAAAAACCAGCATAGACCAGCAAGGAAATCATGCTGGTCTATGCTGGTTTATGCTGGTCCATGGTGGTTTGGTGCTGGTTAATGCTGGTCTAGCTGGTGGGCACCAGCTAGACCAGCATTCACCAGTAAGACCAGCATTAGCCAACAGAAACCAGCACCAGACCAGCAAAGACCCCCACAAAACCAGCATGACCCCCAAAAAAATATTCACTAACTTACCTCATCTTTCAGTTAGACATTTTGCATGCTTAGTAATGTAAATTGTATCTATTTTTGGTGCCAACCTTTGAAATGTGTCTATTTACTTTTCCTCCAGATTACAAAAATATAAACTGTATGTGTCAGGGCAATTAAATTGGTGAATCCTCAGATTCTGTTCCATACTGTTAACTTCAGTGTCATCTAAAGGTGTTGGACCAGTGATGGTGGATGACATGACTCAAATTAACAACATGTGCTTGTAAAAAAATTAAATAAAATAAAATAAATAAATAAAAATAAAGTTTTATGTTGAAAAACAAGTTAAAATGCTATATAAGCTAATATAAACTATTGCACAAATAAGTTACAATTCATAAATGTATTTCATATGTTAATTTACCCCCTATTATTTTTTAATGATAGTGTCTAAAGGAAGCTAAGTGCTTTTTAACAATGAAATGCAGGAGTTGTACCTTGGAGTGCCACAAGGGGGCGCACCGGTAATATGAGTCAGGGCCAGAGGGACGTAACGGCAGAATAAACCCTGCAGTAGAGGGCTGCGCAAAGCGAACTCGTCGTCTTCCTTGTTTCCTTCTCAGGTTGGTTAAATGTTCTTTGAATGTCATATAAACCATACTGCTGTTGAGTTAAGACCTTTGTGAAACATATGTGTAAAAGTGAATACTGAAGAAAGTCGACTCACTTGGTAAAATTAATTAGATTGTGAGCTCATGTAAAAGACGTTAAGCTAACGTTAGCGGCGCCACCATAGGGATCATAGTGCGCGTGCCCTTTTGAATTTAAGTTTTATGTTGGTTTATAGCAACTGTGTGCCAGTAGCCAATGTAATTGTTGTTCTGTACTTTTGTAAAAGATGTTATTAGCACTCAGTGCAGTCATTGAGCCCTGTAGAAGTTCAGTTCAGGCTCAAGTGTGATTTCTAGGCCGCCGTTAGAGACGCCGCCATATTGAAGCGTAGTAGATGTGTTATGCTGTTGCTAATGGTTACTGCAGTAGACCAAATGGGATTTTTGTCTTTTGGTTTATTGAAAATGTGTAATTTGGACAATGTTGGATAATAAGCAAAGCAACATCAAATCACTTTATTGATTATTAGAAACTACAAAGAAGATGCTGTAAACTAAATTGTTCCATAAAATGTGAAGACTCTGCAGCAGAGCAATGCGCAAAGCGAACTCATAGTCTCTTGTTTCCTTCTCAGGGTTTAACAATATCACCCCTCTCGGGCGCACGCCAGGCGCGGGAGAGGGAACATACACAATGGAAAAAGATGGTATCTTTGAAAATCATTCCCCTTTTAACGCTGTGCTCCAGGCTTTTTAAGTGATGCTGGCCAACAAAAGTTCTTTAAAAAAAAAAAGTTTATAATTTTTCCTCTTGTTTTCCTTTTCTGTATTTTAGGTCAACAATTATTGTTGTTAAGGAGACGACAAAGAAAATTAAGAACACACAAAGTTCAAGAAGCAACTAATAATTACTGTACCAATATCCTGGAAATCAGTGGTGAGTAATGTACGTATTCTATCTCGCAACTTCTTAGTAGAATGGTAATTTCCCTTCTGAGCTGGCAACATGGCTCCCCCATTGTCATAGCATTTGTGCAGTAGTTTAGTTTAGTGTAATTTATGTGTTTATTTGGTGGGCAATTTTTGGTGCCAACCTTTTAACTTTTGTCTATTTACTTTTCCTCCAGATTACAAAAATATAAGCTGTATGTGTCAGGACAACTTCAGATGGTGAAACCTCAGGTTCTGGTCCATACTGTAGCCATTAACTTCAATGTCATCTAAAGGTGTTGGACCAGTGATGGTGTAGTAGAATTATGTGAGTTTTGATCACAAAAACGTTAAGGCCTACTGTTCTTGGTATATTACAAAGACACAATTCTCACATTATTTCTGGTATATTTTTGTTAGATCAATCGGAGGAGAGATCATTATCAGGAAAGATGTCTGAATTAGATTAAAAGCAACAACTGAGATTCCATGTTTGCAAAGAGAGGCTGTATGGAGTTGAGCGGTCCACAGATCCCAGAGCAGCATTTAACTCAACAAAAGCTCAAACACTCAAAGGTATGAACTCAAAGGTATGAACTATACGTTAATCTCTATACACCAGATGCGGTGTTACTAGATATAGACTTTAGCACTATTAGTATTACTTCAGACAAAAACTATACCTTAAACATAGCTGGTTCAACATCTTTCTCAGTGTATTCAAACAGAGAAAATTTGTCTGGTGCTGCTTGTTTGAATTTAAGATTGAGTTTCATTGATTCGACAACAACAAAGTCACCTTGGGCCAATGTTGATAGTATTATTATGATAGTATTATATGAATAATTTTACTGAAAGTCTAATATCATCTTTTCTACCAATTAAACATGTACATTCACCTCTGAGTTGTGTTGTGAGAATATGTTACTTAGATGCCTGTATTTTAGGCTTCAGAGAGTGCGTTGGACAACCAAGAATAGTAGGACCAGCTGGGATCAAGTTGGAGGACTTATAACTGATAAAATATGGACTGACAATGGCAACATTTCAGGTAAGATGCTTGGGTTATAAAATGAATATTACAGAAAGCATGTCATGAATAATATAGGTGCTATGACTATGAAGTAAAACCTTGAGCTTTGGACATACAGCAAACAACAGCACTTAAAACATTTTTTTTCTGTACATTTCTTCACCTGCTTTGGTGTAATTAACAGATCGGAACTTAAATAATGACTTCAAAATTACCTCTTAACCAAGTTGTAACTTTTGCTAATTGTAAGAAACATACGACAAACATAAATGTTTTTTGTTTGTGTGTGTTTGTAATATAAAGCAGGGGCGGACCGGCTATATGTCTGTTCTGGAAGAGCACAGAACAGGTGGGGGGGGCCATCTCGCCCAGCCCTGCAGTTGCACAGCGGAGAAACAGAAAGAAGTAGAGAAACTGCAAGCTCGTTGTGTGACTACTCTGCAGTCATCTGATGACCTAATAGAGACTTGGGAAGAGTGTACGAAGCAGGCAGTCAGAGGTGTAAAAACACTGTTTACTAGTGGCAGCAGGGCGCCACTGACACCAAAACTACAGCACAAGAAAAGAAGATGCAGCTGTTGATCCAGGGCACATTAGCATATCAGACACTGCACAGGGACAGTCAGAAGAACATGTGGAAGTTCTACCTCAGATGATCTCTATGTAGAGAGCAAACGGTGAGCAACGATGTAAGCCACACACACAGCAGGGCTTGATTAAAATAAATTGAAGGGAGTTGTTAGCTATAAGATTTCCAAACACAACATACTTAAAACCAGGTCATTATACCATCTGGTTTTGCAGTATGGCATGTTTCCATGTAGCCATTTGATTTGTGTAAAACATTGTGTCTGAGAGGATATGAAGGTGCAATTAGTTTGAAACTATTTAAAAACATAATTTTGGTATTTTATTTATTTAACAGCTCTGTTGTTGTTAATTAGTGACACACCAATTGCGGAATGAAGATTTTCATAAATTGATGTTCAAAATGCCTTAATGAAAGCTCACAATTATGCTAATTTGGGCCTGGCTACTCATAGTTTCACACTTTATTATTTATTTTAATATTTGAACAGAAAATATACGTATCATGCAGTTTTTTGAAGATACATGTTGCTATTACTGACTATGGACCAGCATATTCGCTGCTCACAAAATGTGTCCTTTGGAGTATTTGAATGGAGTTTAATGGGATTTAGCAGCTGCAGATTAGTGTCAGTGTCTGCACACCTCAGACAATTTTCTATTTTGAAAGATTTTAGTCATAAGGTTCAGATTTTTGTATATTGTACGTTGTGTTCTGCTTTTTTGGTAGTATTTGTTTTGTAAATGTAGAAATGTCTGTGAAGACACAATTCCATGGCTCAATAAACTATAGTCTACAGACTGAGGTGTTATAATATTCATTCTCCCATTTCATGTCATTTTAATATAGTGTTATATTAAATTAATTTTCACAATATACATCTGATTTTTCCTTGAAAATGTGCATGCGTATGTAAAAAAAAAAAAAAAAAAGTTTGATAAGGTGTGCATTACAATGGATGCTGGATGAACACAACATAAGCTGGTCTATGCTGGACCAGCAACACCAGCAACATAAACTGGTCTATGCTGGACCAGCAACATAAGCTGGTCTATGCTGGACCAGCAACACCAGCAACATAAGCTGGTCTATGCTGGACCAGCAACACCAGCAACATAAGCTGGTCTATGCTGGACCAGCACCAAAACACAACTTATGCTGGTCTTGCTGGAATGACCACTGCTGGTCTTTGCTGGTACCAGCTATGCTGGTCCATGCTGGTTTTTACAGCAGGGTTCACATGGTTTTATTGAGTGTAACACAGCCCTGCCACTAGAGGGCAGTAAATGTCCCTCTTTTCCCCTAACATATATTGTAAAATTACTATTACAACTACTACTTAGCCATCCGTAAACTCCGGTCAATTATATTTTCCCTGCATGTACGTCTGGGTTTGATCTCAGTGGCTGCGTTTCATCGGTTGAATTTCAACCTACCACTCGGCGAGTGGGGGAGGCGGGTGTTGTCGGTGACGTCAAGCATTTGCGCCGCATTTGCTGGTTGTAGTTCGGCAATGGCGGCGGATACGAACGTAAAGGTAGCTCTTCAATCCGTTCTGGCTCAGCTCCCAAATATCCAGAAATTATAACTGAAGCCTTGGAATACGCAAGGAATGCTCCCAAGAGTTATGATAGCTGCTTCACTCAACACGGGCGCACTACAAACGTCACGACCACACGCTAGCGAAAATCAGATCCAATCGTTTCAAAGGAGTTCACCCCTCCCACCTGTTAACGGAGCTCATTTGAGAAAGTCCAGACCCTCTGTACGAAACGAAATGAGTACGAGGGGATGGTAAAACCAGGCTATATTACAACATGTCCTTTTAAGCACTTTATTTTTCTTGCACTTTAACTCTTTAACTGCAACAAAACAATATGTCTATTTATAAATGAGTTGTGCACTTTATTTATTGGATGCAATATCCACTAAATGTTAAAACAATAAAGCTTATTTATTTCGTGGGTTTGACTTTTTTCTTTCTTTACACACACACAAAGGGCCATAGATTCTCAGAAATTAATAAATATGTTCTGAGGCACTTAGTTTCAAATGACAAACTCTCCTTTCGTCACAACAGTAGAAAGCTGGTTATCACGTAAGATTTTGAACTCAGCACGTTTCCATCATTGCAACGTGACGTCTCCTGGTGGTTGGAGATGCCAGCAAAGTAATTAGGAAAGAGCTGTTGCGGTATCTGATAGACACGAAGTTAATTTCTCGCATATAAAAACTAGCGGTTGAATCTTTGTGATCAGTATTCTCTAACTGAGCGCGAGTTTCCCTCTGACCATTCTCAATGACTTACACTCCAGTCCGGTAAGTGGCGGTAATGCCCCGACGAGGGTGGCCAGCTGCCAATAAACCAAATAGAAGAAGAAGAAGTCTCCTGGTGGTGGTTCTGCGCATGATCGCCCCCCCCCCCATCACTTTCACTCATTTTGAATTCAAGCGCCAAGATGGTTCTGAGTGGCTCGCATTTGCTGATCTTTTTGTTGCCTGCTGTCTTCATACAAGGTAAAGTTCAAACTACAAACCTTTATAACGAGCCTCATTTGTATCTGTAATGTAGCCTGTTGAAAGGAATGGATTTTCATTATCTGTTCTCATGAGGCACAGTTTTTTCTTTCTGCAATGCTATGACCCAGGGCTCAATAGATATTTCTAGAAAAGGGCAACATAAAGGACCTTTTATTATTTTGTTAAGAAGTCTTTTTTTCCCCAAGACTAAGTAATCTTGCCTGGATCAATGCACTAATTCAATTAAAATTAACTAGGGACATGTGGTAGGACAAACTTAACTAATCCCCTGAAGCATACAGTGCACCACATATTTAACTATGTCTATTTTTTTGTCATAGGTTTAAATATTGTAATTAAATCACAGCAGACTCATGTAGCAGTAAAAGCTGGAGAAGAAGCTTGTCTCCAGTGCCCTCTCAGTTACTCTACAGATGTGCTTCAGGTCATGTGGCAGAAGCTTCTCCCTGAGGAGGGGGAGGTCACTGTGGCCACCTGTCACCCGCACCGCTACAAACTCAACCCAGACTTCTCCACAAAGATCGGACTTAAAGAGACAACACTGAGGAACTGCTCCATAGTGGTTCAAAATGTGACCAAGCAGGACGAGGGCTGCTACCTCTGTCTATTCATCACGTCCTCTGATGTGGCCTACTACGGAAAAGCTTGTCTTCACATGTATGGTAAGAACTAGGTCTAATGTATCAGCAGTGTTTATGTAAGTTATGCTGATGACTCGTCCCTATGCCATGTTCAGGATGGTGTAGGTTGATGTATATATTTAACTTTTTCTTTGCAGAGCTGCACAAGCCTACCTTGAATACCAGCAGATCCAATTCCACAGAGCAGCTGGAGGTGTCCTGCTCAGCCACTGGTCGTCCCGCTCCTAATGTGACCATACACGTCCAAAAGACAATCTGGACACACACAAACGCTGTGAACAACTCTAATGGCACCGTCACTGTCATCAGGACTGCTGCTCTGTCCCCTCTCCACATGAACAAAACACTAGAGTGCTCAGCCACATCATCATTTGGGTCTGAGCGAAATAGGATAACAATCCCAGGTGAGAGACTTGTTATAATTTCAAATATTTGTTTTTAAGATTATAAAAATGTATTATACTGTATATTTTCCTGCTATATTCTTTACACAGATTTTGAAGACACTTATAGACGAGCAAAATCCACCTCAACAGAAGACGGTAAGTTTTAGTCCTACTCCTTGTCACTGTTACCCTTCTGTGCCTGAGTATTTCTGTGTTCTCTTTTAGACTCTACTCTGGCTTTGTGCATTGGACTGTTTCTATTCTGTGGATGTGTTGTAGCTGTAGTTGTACTGGTATGGCTGTTTGTCAGAAAACAACTTAAGGCCAGGTACCAAAGCTTACCTGATACTTATTTATTACACACTATATATTATTCATGTCATAGTTACACAATTGTTTTATGTCTAATAGAGCTGATGCTGATGTTGAAGAAAATATGAACAAGAATAAGGAGGTTATGCAAGGGTAAGTGTGGTGTGTTTTTTTTTAACTAATAATTTCATTCATTTGCTATTTTGTTGTCACTTTGTGCACTTTTTGTCCGTAGAACACCACGAACACCACCACATCAGTGTTTGAAGGAGGAAAATGAGACTTTACGTAAGCGTACCCCCATGATAAAGCAAAACAATGAGGCTAGTTTACTGTTGAAAAATAGCAGAAAAGAACTAGATTTTGAACAATTATCCGAATAAAACAAAGCTCAATTTGTTTTTTAAAATGTAATTAACTGGAAAATATCCTGCAAGTGAAAGGTATTTGTGATCCTGACCTGAATGGGTAAACTGTAATACCATCACTGTAACCTGCTCTAGTATTAATCCAGGATTGAAGCAGGGCCCTCTGGATCACTATATGGGTGCAAAAGGGGGCATTGCAACTTTTTAAAATGTTTCCCCCCTCAGTTTTTGTTGCATCATGATTGTACTTTTGTTTTTTTGGCAACAATTTTAATTTACCTGAAGAATGACGTCTCCTTTTCAATGTCTTCAAACTTTTGTTATTTTTATAAAAATATTTGCTGCTCAAAAATACTGTTGTATTGTATATGTTTGTTTGCTGTGTAGTATTACATGCTTTATTTTTTATTCATTCATTATTATTTACCTTCATAATTTCTTTCAGCAACTATTAGTATATGGAGTGTAACGTTATGGTAAAGCTAGCAAAGCAAAAGTTCTGATTATACTAACTTGTTCTGATTATACTCACCAAAAAAGTCTGAAATAATGTAACTTACTGAATTAACTTCAAAATAATAAACAAAATACAATTTTAAAAAGTGACATGTTTGATCCATAAATCTCGGCAGTCTCATCAGTTGCAGGTGCGCCGCGGCTCTTGTTAATGGTTTGCAGTCTGCCCCAAGCGGTGGAATCACAAACTGCTACTGTGCTACAATTATATGCAAGTATCTGTCCTGGTTTCCTAAAACCTTTCTCAAACTCACAAAGAAGCCACAACATAATCATTTTCCAGCGGTGATATTTTACTGAAGGTGATGCCCAAACAAACATTGTGAGGAAGTTTACTGATGGTGGCAACATAGTCTATTAACTTTAGTACATTCTGGTTCCACAAAAAGGGCAGTGCAATACTTCACATTTAAATCAGTCATCTTTAAAACTTCAAATCATGAATATATCTGCGTAATAACTGGTGATTCAACCCATTATTTACTATGATTCGAGGCTTTATAAAATTGTAAATTACTAAACGTGGTTTGTTATTGTGAGTTTTTACATCTGCGGTGAAGAAGATCAAAGACATTCTTGGTGCAGGGTAACATAGATTAATAATAAAAACAAAAGACATGTTACAGTAAATGTATTTGATGTGAAAGAATAGTTTTGTGGTAATAAATAAGAAATTGAGTATAATAAAGTGATTTCAAATAGTGACATATTCTAAATCTCCCATTACAATATCTTTTAAAAATGCATTTAAGTAATCCATATATAATAGACTTCAATAATCAATGTCCAACATAGATAAAGGATATGATAACTTAGTGTAGCTTTAGATTTATATACTTTTATGGTACAATTTGCAAAGAATGTAGACTGTAATAACAAGGAGAGAGTTAGCAGCTTTTGTGGGCAATTAGAAACTTTACATATAATCTGAACAAATCTGATAAATATGGATCAATAACTTAAACACCTGTGTCATTCGTTAAAGTACTTATTATTGAACTGTCCAAAGCTGTTAGTACACCATATTCACCAAATAACAGTTTCACAATCATTTCCTTTCCCAAATTGGATGAAAAATGTTCACTTTAACACAATCTTGTCTTTTGTTACAATCAAATTAGTGTCCACGTATTTAGAAAAGCTCTTTATGTAGTTTTGTTTCTTTAAAAAAGAAAAAGAAATTCATTCACCACAATACCAAAGGTTACATTTTGACTCCAAAATTTGTCGCTCACTGCAAAACTCCAGAAAGATGAAAAGTTTCCATCAATGGTACTCCAAAGACTCCAAAGCGAATAGGAAATGCAGTTACCACCACAGGCCACTAGGAGATGCTGTAAAAAAACTAAAGCGCCACTGAAGCCGAGGTCCAAAACAGCGTCTAAGGTCAGTCTTGAAAGTTCTGTAGCCAAAAAGCAACGAAGGCAGTGATTGCTTCTTCTTTTATACCAACATGTCCAGATAAATAAGTTATTTCCAAAGATAAAAAAGAAAAAATATTGTGGTCCCATTGATGTAGCAGGTCCATAGTCCTGATTAGGAGCAATAATTTGTGTAATGTATCCATAATAAATTAACACAAGAATATAATTTGAGTCTATAAGTGAGTCCAGAGCCAACATGTGAAGTCCTTCTTTGCAATGGAGAAAGATCATTCTAGACCAAAAGTGCTGGTTTCTTCTACAGCGGTCAGCATCTTCTCATAAAGCATGGAAAAGGATGGGTAAGGGGGCAGGTCCAGTCGGTTGAAACAAGTGTGAGCCCTGAAGGAAATAAATTAAGATATTATAAGGCAGTTAGCAAAAATATGATAACTGAAAAAAATATGATGCTAGAGTAAATAACACTTAGGCTTATCCAGCACCTTTTTGTGGGAATCTCTAAATCAATAAAGAAATATTATGCGCCTAAATAAAAGTAGAAGTATCAGCATTCGAATCATTAACCTAACAAGGGGCCACAGTCTCCAACCACTATGCAACAAAGAATATTGTTTTTTTGGACCAATTACCTGGGCAGTGACGTGACTTTGCCCCACTTCTCCACACAGAATCTCCCGGGCCCGTTGCTGCCTCGAAGAGCCGCAAAGCCCTCGTAGGGGATGCTGGAGGTCCCCGTCACAAACTTTTCAAAAACACATTGTTACAAAGTGCAACACATAGGAGGAACGTAAAATCAAATCAACAAGACAAACCTGTAGCAGCCGTAGTCTCTGCTCATTGTTGAATCTCTCTACTGCCGCCCAGAACCACCTGATCACTATGTGGTAGTCATGGTAACCTAGAGATGAAGGTCACACTTGTAAACAAAGTCAACGTATTTGCCCCTTTTTTGGCATGTACCTTGATTGACAGCATTTGCAGACACTTTAGGCCAGGGGAACCACTGCTTTAGGCCACACTCAAGCTGTAAAGTTGTAAAAATAATTGTATTTAGTGTTTATTTAGTGTACTCCGACCTCCTCTGTACTGTATTGTTCCTCCAGTCTGAAAGGTCACTGTGGAAGGTAACATCCGAGAAATAATTTCGTGTTCTGTTTTTAGATTTACAACTTGCATGAACAAGGCAACAGGAAGTATGTGCATGTGATTGTAATCTGTTCATCTATATCTGCCTCTCTCATCATATTTGGAGTTATTGTGGGTGTGATCTACAAAAGGAGGTGCAGCAGGTGAAAACCTGTCTTTTCTTATGCATAGATCAATGTTAATGAAGTAAGTTGTTTATAAAATATTTCCTCATCTTTCACAGGCAACAAACACGATCTGCATTGAGGGTATGGGCTGATTCATAATAATAAATCCTACTGAATATAAATGATTTGGGTCATGTGTTTCTTTGTGTCTTAAAGGAAGGAGAAGATATGGACACATACGCAGCGCTTCAGCAGCCGAGCGATGATCTCTATCAAACAATTGGCAAAAGGAGTTCTGCTGGCGTTTCGGGCTCTAAACACAGAGGAACAGATAAGGAAAATTGGCTTGCACAATCATAATTCATAAACTACTGAGTACAAGGCTGGAAATCAGCAACAGAGATCTCTACATCCTTAAGACAGTACCACACTTTCACCTGTAACTTACATGATACCACTTCCTCTACACACGAGTTTCAGTTCTTGTCAGAGCAAATACAGCAATGGACCTGTGCAGATGGACATTAGGCTTTCTCCTGCTGATTCAACTGACTCTGTGTTTCAAGAACATGAACGGTACAGTCATAACTTCCATATTGCATTTTTAAATTTAACATATTAATACATTTTTGTCTTGTGTTTCAGTGTTTTTGGAGAAGCGCTTCAGGTCAGGAGCAGACATGACTCCAGTCTGCACCAATGACACAGACAATGTTATTACTAAAGTACAATGCAGTATTCAAAAAAGAAATAATGGATCAGTCTTGTGTAGTTTACATTATGTACCAGGACGTAGGATTGAAGGTGAATGTGGCTCCAGAATTACACTACAGGTGCAAAACCAGACTGTGTTCCTCAACCTGATGGACTTAACACCAGAGGACAGTGGGCTGATCTACTGTGAATGTACTAGAGAGGAAGACATTTTGAAACTTCATCTCAACATCACTGTGGAAGGTACTGTAGGAACAAGAACACTGCATTTTTAAATCAACATCTAACAATCCTGCAATCAATAGTAAAATAATTATTGCTAGGACTGATGTGAGGTTGTGTTTTTACAATTTGCTCCAGTGAATGAACGAGACAAAACCACAGACAACAAAAAGACTCTGTACGTGCCCCATGTGATTATCATCTGTTCATCTATAATAGCCTTTATCATCATACTGGGAGTTATTATGGCTATTATCTACAAAAGCATCTGCTGCAGGTGAGACTATGTCCCTTCTTCATGAATACACAAATGTGAATACTCCTCTCTAAATCATTTTCATTTCTTTGACAGTAAACTATCTCAGCCTGCAATGGAGGTATGGGGTTATTCATAACAATGATATGTGTAACTGATACAATGATGCTTTGTGTCTATAATGGTGTGGTACTTTTGTCTTAAAGGAAGGAGAGGAAATGGAAATGGACACATACGCAGCGCTTCAGCAGCCGAGCGATGATGTCTATCAAACAATTGTCCAGAGGAGTTCTGCTGGAGTTTCAGTCTCAAGACACCACTCACACACAGAAGAATATGAAAATATCAAGAATAATACAAACTTTTTATAACATTAAATTACATATGTACTTCTATGTGCTTATGGTGGACTAATGGTTTTAATAGTTATTATATGTCGATGATTTGTGACAAAAGAAAACTTACTGCTATTTAAGATAATAAAAATGTGGATACTGAACTTGGTTCACAATTGTCTCAATATTCGTAGGTTTGATTTATTTTAAAGATTACAGGAAGACCACTCTGACCCTGTGAGTCTCACAAGCTTCAGAGGCTTGTAAGATCTGCAACTAAACCACTGACTAAAATATCTATCAGAAATATTCCTCTTGAAATACATGTGCACAGTTATTTTGGCTAACTCACAAGAGCATCTTTTAGAATACAGCAGATTAGATTAGAAAAACTTTACCTCATTAAAACAAGTGGAACAAATTTGTCTTCAGCTTAATCACATCCATTCTGCAGTTTATGTGCACAGACTACAATAAAACCATAAACATTTTTTTGAATCTAAAAAAAGTAGTATATTAATTGCAGTTTATCAAAAGTCATTAAACTGCTGAGTACGTGACTGAGCATCAGCAACAGGGCGCTCCACATCTAAAACACAGTATGACACCTTTCACATGTGTAAGTTACATGATGCCACTTCCTCTACACAGTGTACATGAGTTTCTGTTCTTGTCAGAGGAGCAAATGTACCTGTACAGATGCTAATTCAACTAACTCTGTGTTTCATGAATGACAAAGGTACAGTACACAGGTACATAACTTCGATAAGGATTTGCATCTTTAAATGTAACGTTTTAATCTGTTTTATTGTGTTTCAGTGTTTTTAGAGAAGCACATCAGGTCAGGAGGAGAGATGACTCCAGTCTGCAGCAATGACACAGACGAATTTATTACTAAAGTAAACTGCAATATTCAAACAGGAAATAATGGATCAGTCTTATGTAGTTTACGATATGTACCAGGACTTAGGAATGAAAGTGAATGTGGCTCCAGAATTACACTACAGGCCCAAAACCACTGTGTTCCTCAACCTGAACAGGGCTGTTCTGCTGTGAATGCGCTAGAGAAGACGGCATTTTGAAACTTCATCTCAGAGTCACTGTGGAAGGTATGGCATCGCCCAAACAACTAATGAGTTAAAACTGTACTTTTGTAGATTCAAATATGGACAATTTAAACAAGAGCAGGTCTTCAAAAATGGTCCATATTGCCACTTCATGGATATGAGAGGGCATTTACTTAATTTCGCAGATTTCAATCGTAAATACAATATTGCTTGTACAATCAAACCATTTTTTGATGTTATTAATGCAATCCCACAAGCTATTGTACGCACTCATTTGCACTCATTTTAACAATGGACAATGTTTATCTCTGTTAAGACTTTTTACACTGCAAATTTAATATTGGTGAACATTATGAACAATAGGCCTATAGAAACTGAAGAACATCTATTTTTTAACTTGTATTTTTACAAAAATCTTTTGGGACAGTATTTGTATTTTTTATCCAAATATATTTATTGAATTTTACAGTTAAAATCACATTGATCATTCACACTTTGCTCACTCACACCCTTGGGACAATATTTGTTTATGAGCTTCATATAATAATTTTGAAATAATGTCTTTGACTTATACTGATGTTAAATTCGGAGCTATTTTGGAGAACAAGAAAAAACAATTTACAATTAATAATCTTATTATTATGGCAATTGTTTGTACACAAATGTAAATTTGGTGACACCAAACCTGCTTTTACTGTGTTTCTTAAAGAACTAATATCTCTGAAGGACTCTTTAAAACTATAGAATTCCAAGAAGGCAATATGGCTTTATAATAATATGATGGCTATGACTTTTAACCTCATTGCACCTTAATGTTGTTGGCTTTCCACTTTCCTCCCTACCTCCATCCGCCTGCTGAATAAATGACTGTGTGGACCTTGGTCTATCACAGGCCCACTATATTGTTTTTAATGTATTTATTATTGCACATGTTGATTATGTCTGTGGATGTACTGTTATTATTGGGCCCGTACTGGCACTTCCTCTGCAAATGAAGTTCCTAACGGATAAATAAAGTGAATTTGATTTGATTTACAATTACACATTGTATTATTCTTTCTTTTATTCTTCATTTCTTTGTACATTGAGCAATTGTCTGTTTGAAAAGTGTTAGCCTATAAGCTTCGTCAAAGACTATAAGCTTCGTCAAAGACTTTTTTCTTTCTTTACTTACACACACACAAAATGGGCCCTACATTCTCAGAAATTAATAAATATGTTCTGAGGCACTTACAGTTTCAAATGACAAACTTCTTTCGTCACAACAGTATAAAGCTGGTTTTCACGTAAGATTTTGAACTCAGCACGTTCCCATCATAGCAGCGTCCCCTGGTGGTGGTTCTGCGCGAGTGCTTCTGTAGCCCCGCCCATCACTTTCACTTTCACTCATGTTGAATTCAAACTAAGAAGCCCCAAGATGGTTCTGAGTGGCTCGCATTTGCTGATCTTTTTGTTGCCTGCTGTCTTCATACAAGGTAAAGTTCAAACTCCAAACCTTTATAACGAGCCTCATTTGTATCTGTAATGTAGCCTGTTGAAAGGAATGGATTTTCATTATCTGTTCTCATGAGACACAGTTTTTTCTTTTTGCAATGCTATGACCCAGGGCTTAATAGATATTTCTAGAAAAGGGAAAAATAAAGGACTTTTTTATTTTGTTAAGTCTTTTTTTCCCCAAGACTAAGTAATGTGGCCTGGATCAATGCACTAATTCAAGGACAAACTTAACTAATCCCCTGATGCAGAGGTTCCCAAACTGTGGTACGCGTACCCCCGGGGGTACGCAGGACGCCCACGGGGGTACGCAAAGAAAATAAAAGTTCATCACAATCTGATCGACACTGACCCGTTAAAACCGCAGCACGGGGAGCGCGCTTATACAGGCGAAAGAGTCCCTATAGAGTTCTATATTCAGACGTGGATGAGCTTGTTCTGGACCTAAACATGTCCACTCCAGAACCGAACCTCAAGAGCCGCTTTGGACCCGAGCGCGTAAAACTCCGCGGAGGCCGAGAGCGCGGCTGAGGCTGAGCGTCAGCCGCGCTACAACAGCAACTCCATCGAACCAAAGTTCGATGGAGTTGCATTTTCTGTAATATCTGTCAGGAGCTTGTGCGCGTGCCGTCAGACTGACGGTGACTTCGATTTGCAACAGGAGTTTTTCTCGCATTCTGATCCGAGGGGAGAAGCGAGGGGAGAAGGAGAAGCGTCCGTGTCCCCTCCTCTGCCACTAAACCCGTGGCTTTGTATCTGACAAATACATTCAAATTTACGAGCTGATGTGCGGTGGCTCGCGCAAAGATGGTTATGTCTTGCGTATACATTATCTCCACTTTAACCAAAGCTTAAACCAGCACATTTGAGTCTGTACCGGTGGTTTGACAGTACGGCTGAGTGAGACGCAGAGGAGGCGGGGCCAGAGCGCAGAGTCCAAACCAGAGTCTGAAGTTCAGAATGAGTGACAAAGGCAGCAGAGTCCTGGTCCACTGGGACAAAGCTAAACACTCAGCTTTATCCATTCACACTAACAGCCTTGTTTACAAAATAATCAAAACTCTTTTGTATTTACATATTCTTAATAGCCTTAATCACCCAGACAAGCAAAAATATACTGAATGTGGAAAACCTGCTTGAGTTCACTGTAATAATTGAGGAAATAAACATATTACATGTGATATTCCCAGTGTTTTCAATCGCGTCAAACTAGGGGGTACGCGACTCGTCACTAAAGGCTTCAGGGGGTACATGGCTCCAAAAAGTTTGGGAACCTCTGCCCTGAAGCATACAGTGCACCACATATTTAACTATGACTATTTTTTGTCATAGGTTTAAATATTGTAATTAAGTCACAGCAGACGGATGTAGCAGTAAAAGCTGGAGAAGAAGCTTGTCTCCAGTGCCCTCTCAGTTACTCTGCAGATGTGCTTCAGGTCATGTGGCAGAAGCTTCTCCCTGAGGAGGGGGAGGTCACTGTGGCCACCTGTCACCCGCACCGTTACAAACTCAACCCAGACTTCTCCACAAAGATCGGACTTAAAGAGACGACACTGAGGAACTGCTCCATAGTGGTTCAAAATGTGACAGAGCAGGACGAGGGCTGCTACCTCTGTCTGTTCATCACGTCCTCTGATTTTGCCGACTACGGAAAAGCTTGTCTTCACATGTATGGTAAGAACTAGCTCTAATGTATCAGCAGTGTTTATGTAAGTTATGCTGATGACTCGTCCCTATGCCGTGTGCAGGATGGTGTAGGTTGATGTATTTAACTTTTTCATTGCAGAGCTGCACAAGCCTACCTTGAATGTCAACAGATCCATTTCCACAGGGGAGCTGGAGGTGTCCTGCTCAGCCACTGGTCGTCCCGCTCCTAATGTCACCATACACGTCCAAAAGACAATCTGGACACACACAAACGCTGTGAAAAACTCTAATGGCACAGTCACTGTCATCAGGACTGCTGCTCTGTCCCCTCTCCACATGAACAAAACACTAGAGTGCTCAGCCACATCATCATTTGGGTCTGAGCGAAATAGGATAACAATCCCAGGTGAGAGGCTTGTTATAATTTCAAATATTTGTTTTTGAGATTATAAAAAACTTATTATACTGTATATTTTTCTGCTTTATTCCATGCAGATTTTGAAGACACTTATAGACGAGCAAAATCCACCTCAACAGAAGACGGTAAGTTTTAGTCCTACTCCTTGTCACTGTTACCCTTCTGTGCCTGAGTATTTCTGTGTTCTCTTTTAGACTCTACTCTGGCTTTGTGCATTGGACTGTTTCTATTCTGTGGATGTGTTGTAGCTGTAGTTGTACTGGTATGGCTGTTTGTCAGAAAACAACTTAAGGCCAGGTACCAAAGCTTACTAGATACTTATTTATTACACACTATATATTATTCATGTCATAGTTACACAATTGTTTTATATCTAATAGAGCTGATGCTGATGTTGAAGAAAATATGAACAAGAATAAGGACGTTATGCAAGGGTAAGTGTGGTTCTTTGTTTTTTTTAACTAATTATTTCATTCATTTGCTATTTTGTTGTCACTTTGTGCACTTTTTGTCCGTAGAGGTAAAACACCACTGAAACCGTGTTTGATGGAGGAAGATGAGACTTTGCGTAAGCGTACCCCCATGATAAAGCAAAACAATGATGCTAGTTTACTGTTGAAAAATGGCAAAAAAAAACCTACCTTTTTGATCAATAATCCGAATAAAACAAAGCTCTGTGTTTTTAAATGTAATTAACTGGAAAATATCCTGCAAGTGAAAGGTATTTGTGATCCTGACCTGAATGGGTAAACTGTAAAACCATCACTGTAACCTGCTCTAGTATTAATCCAGGATTGAAGCAGGGCCCTCTGGATCACTATATGGGTGCAAAAGGGGGCATTGCAACCTTTTTAAAATGTTTCCCCCCTCAGTTTTTGTTGCATCATGATTGTACTTTTGTTTTTTTGGCAACAATTTTAATTTACCTGAAGAATGACGTCTCCTTTTCAATGTCCTCAAACTTTTGTTATTTTTATAAAAATATTTGCTGCTCAAAAATACTGTTGTATTGTATATGTTTGTTTGCTGTGTAGTATTACATGCTTTATTTTTTATTTATTCATTATTATTCATTCAAGAACCAGGAAATACGACCACATTAGTCCAGTGCTCCGGTCTCTGCACTGGCTTCCTGTCACTCAGAGAATAGAATTTAAAACAGCTCTGCTTGTGTACAAGTCTTTTCATGGTTTAGCACCAAAGTCCATCTCTGACATGTTAGAGCCGTATGAACCATCTCGGGCCCTGAGAACTTCAGGGAGGGGTCTCCTGGTGGTTCCCAGAGTCAATGATAAACACGGTGAGGCTGCGTTTCAGTTTCATGGTAAATGGTCTCAAATATAGCGCTTTTCCACCTACATTAGGCACTCAAAGCACTTTACAGCAAGGATCCACTCACCCATTCATACACCAATGTACGCAGACACTGGAGGCAAGGTGGGTGAAGTGTCTTGCCCAAGGACACAACCCCCCACCTTCCAATCATGGGCAGTCTTCATGAGGATGTGAGACAGGCCTCAACTCTGACAATGTTCAAATCCAGGCTGAAAACAGCTCTTTTTACCCGAGAATATGAAAACTGAAAGTATTTTATCTGCACTCTTGCCTTTTACTGTAATTGATTAATTTTTATGTTGATGTTGATTGATTTAATCTGTTTTCTTGTAATTTTATGCAACTGTGAAGCACTTTGAATTGCCTTGTATAAGAATTGTGCTCTACAAATAAACTTGCCTTGCCTTGCCAGGTCTGGTGCTTGTTAATGGTTTGTGGTTTTGCTCGATGTGGAATAACAAACTGCAGACCATAATTGTGCTCAAAGTATATTTGCAAATATCTGTCCTCCTGGTTTCCTAAAACCTTTCTCAAACTCACAAAGAAGCAACAACATAATCATTTTCCAGCGGTGATATTTTACTGAAGGTGATGCCCAAACAAACATTGTGAGGAAGTTTACTGATGGTGGCAACATAGTCTATTAACTTTAGTACATTCTGGTTCCACAAAAAGGGCAGTGCAATACTTCACATTTAAATCAGTCATCTTTAAAACTTCAAATCATGAATATATCTGCGTAATAACTGGTGATTCAACCCATTATTTACTATGATTTGAGGCTTTATAAAATTGTAAATTACTAAACGTGGTTTGTTATTGTGAGTTTTTACATCTGCAGTGAAGAAGATCAAAGACATTCTTGGTGCAGGGTAACATAGATTAATAATAAAAACAAAAGACATGTTACAGTAAATGTATTTGATGTGAAAGAATAGTTTTGTGGTAATAAATAAGAAATTGAGTATAATAAAGTGATTTCAAATAGTGACATATTCAAAATCTCCCATTACAATATCTTTTAAAAATGCATTTAAGTAATCCATATATAATAGACTTCAATAATCAATGTCCAACATAGATAAAGGATATGATAACTTAGTGTAGCTTTAGATTTATATACGTTTATGGTACAATTTGCAAAGAATGTAGACTGTAATAACAAGGAGAGAGTTAGCAGCTTCTGTGGGCAGTTAGAAACTTTACATATAATCTGAACAAATCTGATAAATATGGATCAATAACTTAAACACCTGTGTCATTCATTAAAGTACTTATTATTGAACTGTCCAAAGCTGTTAGTACACCATATTCACCAAATAACAGTTTCACAATCATTTCCTTTCCCAATTTGGATGAAAAATGTTCACTTTAACACAATCTTGTCTTTTGTTACAATCAAATTAGTGTCCACGTATTTAGAAAAGCTCTTTATGTAGTTTTGTTTCTTAAAAAAAAAAAAAAAAAATTCATTCACCACAATACCAAAGGTTACATTTTGACTCCAAAATTCGTCGCTCACTGCAAAACTCCAGAAAGTTGAAAAGTTTCCATCAATGGTACTCCAAAGACTCCAAAGCGAATAGGAAATGCAGTTACCACCACAGGCCACTAGGAGATGCTGTAAAACAACTAAAGCGCCACTGAAGCCGAGGTCCAAAACAGCCTCTAAGGTCAGTCTTGAAAGTTCTGTAGCCAAAAAGCAACGAAGGCAGTGATTGCTTCTTCTTTTATACCAACATGTCCAGATAAATAAGTTATTTCCAAAGATAAAAAAAAAAAGATTGCGGTCCCATTGGTGTAGCAGGTCCATAGTCCTGATTAGGAGCAATAATTTGTGTAATGTATCCATAATAAATTAACACAAGAATATAATTTGAGTCTATAAGTGAGTCCAGAGCCAACATGTGAAGTCCTCCTTTGCACTGGAGAAAGATCATTCTAGACCAAAAGTGCTGGTTTCTTCTACAGCGGTCAGCATCTTCTCATAAAGCATGGAAAAGGATGGGTAAGGGGGCAGGTCCAGTCGGTTGAAACAAGTGTGAGCCCTAAAGGAAATAAATTAAGATATTATAAGGCAGTTAGCAAAAATATGATAACTGAAAAAAATATGATGCTAGAGTAAATAACACTTAGGCTTATCCAGCACCTTTTTGTGGGAATCTCTAAATCAATAAAGAAATATTATGCGCCTAAATAAAAGTATCAGTATCAGCATTCGAATCATTAACCTGACAAGGGGCCACAGTCTCCAACCACTATGCAACAAAGAATATTGTTTTTTTGGAGCAATTATCTGGGCAGTGACGTGACTTTGCCCCACTTCTCCACACAGAATCTCCTGGGCCCGTTGCTGCCTCGAAGAGCCGCAAAGCCCTCGTAGGGGATGCTGGAGGTCCCCGTCACAAACTTTAAAAAAACACATTGTTACAAAGTGCAACACATAGGAGGAATGTAAAATCAAATCAACAAGACAAACCTGTAGCAGCCGTAGTCTCTGCTCATTGTTGAATCTCTCTACTGCCGCCCAGAACCACCTGATCACTATGTGGTAGTCATGGTAACCTAGAGATGAAGGTCACACTTGTAAACGAAGTCAACGTATTTGCCCCTTTTTTGGGATGTACCTTGATTGACAGCATTTGCAGACACTTTAGGCCAGGGGAACCACTGCTTTAGGCCACACTCTTTTTTTTCCCCCTCAAGCTGTAAAGTTGTAAAATTGTATTTAGTGTTTATTTAGTGTACTCCGACCTCCTCTGTACTGTATTCTTCCTCCAGTCTGAAAGGTCACTGTGGAAGGTAACATCCGAGAAATAATTTCGTGTTCTGTTTTTAGATTTACAACTTGCATGAACAAGGCAACAGGAAGTATGTGCATGTGATTGTAATCTGTTCATCTATATCTGCCTCTCTCATCATATTTGGAGTTATTGTGGGTGTGATCTACAAAAGGAGGTGCAGGAGGTGAAAACCTGTCTTTTCTTATGCATAGATCAATGTTAATGAAGTAAGTTGTTTCTAAAATATTTCCTCATCTTTCACAGGCAACAAACACGATCTGCATTGAGGGTATGGGCTGATTCATAATAATAAATCCTACTGAAAATCAATGATTTGGGTCAATAACGGTCTGGTGCTGTGTTTCTTTGTGTCTTAAAGGAAGTAGAAGATATGGACACATACGCAGCGCTTCATCAGCCGAGCGATGATCTCTATCAAACAATTGGCAAAAGGAGTTCTGCTGGAGTTTCGGGCTCTAGACACAGAGGTACAGATAATGAAAATTGGCTTGCACATTCAAGGCAAGGCAAGGCAAGTTTATTTGTAGAGCACAATTCATGCACAAGGCAATTCAACTTACTTCAATCTAAATTGGTGTGATACAGCACGTAAGAAAAAACTTAAGGATATAACGAAAACCTATCAAATGACCCAAATGATAAATAAACCTACTAGAATAACGAAAACTTCTCAAACACTTATAGATTTAATCTTTACAAACAAACCTGAAAGGATAATAAAAACCTATAATCTAATTACTGGACTATCTGACCATACAGTAACCTCACATTAGTAGCGAGAAAATTGAATAAAACTAGATACAAGTACCAAGAAGTCAATAATAGTATATCGTTCATACCTCAAAAAGATCTTCCCCTTTTAGATAATGATTTAAAGTTAACTAATTGGAATGCCATCATTGGAAATAAATCGTGTGAACAAGCATGCAGCGACCTAACACTGACTTTACAAGATCTCATACTAAAATATACAAAAAAGAAGAAAAGAAAACAGCTCCAAAAACGGAGTCTCCCTGGTTTAATGGAGAACTCTGGGATTTAATGAAAAAAAGAGATGCCACTCTGAAAAAATTCATAAAAAGTGGTCTATCTACTGACCACCTACTATACAAAGGCCTAAGAAATAAAGTTACAGCACAGATTAGAAAAGCCAAAGCCACCTTCTTCCTTAACTTAATTAAGGAAGCAAAAGGAAATAGTAAGTTATTGTGGAGAAATATTGACAAGCTCCTTGGCAAACGCCATACCTATTGTGACATACAATTAAAAGTGAACGGTGTCATTCAAAATGATAGTGCTATTGTAGCTACAAATTTTAATGAATATTTTATCAATTCTGTACAAAAATTAGCTCAGTTGTTTCCAATATCGTGTTCATCTAACCTACCCCAAGTCAATGAAGCAATTCTTTTTACACTGAAGCCTGTAAATGAAGAAACAGTTGTAAGAGTTATTGATAAATTAAATAATAGTAAAGCTAAAGATATCTATGGGATGGATAGCCCGTTTAAAAAAAAGCATAAGGACATATTATGTTCACCTCTTGCAAAAGCAATAAATCAGTCAATAAGTGACAGCACTTTTCCTGCCGCACTGAAAACCGGCATCATTACACCTGTGCATAAGTCAGGTGACAAACAGGAGGTCAGTAATTACCGCCCCATCAGCATCGTCCCCACAATCTCCAAAATTTATGAAAAGGTTATAGCAGAACAGCTGACTGAACACATTGACAGTAATGCGTTCTTAAACCCTCTCCAATTTGGTTTTAGGAGTAAATACTCTACAGAAGCTGCCTGCTGCTACTTTATTGAGGAACTGAAATCCAGCCTGGACCAAGGAGGTGTGATGGGTGCGGTGTTCCTTGACCTCCGTAAAGCTTTTGACACAGTCAGCCACGATGTTCTCCTTAACAAAATGAGACAATATCAACTCTCTAATCAGACAATAAACTGGCTCAAGTCATATCTCAGTGGCAGACAACAGTGTGTGAGAATAAAAAACACCCTCTCTCCACCTAAAGATTACACCATGGGAGTGCCGCAAGGCTCCATCTTGGGACCTTTGCTTTTTAGTGTTTACATCAACGACCTCCCCTCTGTCTGCACTGCCAATGTCATCATGTACGCAGACGATACAGTACTGTATGTACATGGAAAAAATGAAAGTGATGTGGCAATAAAATTAACTGACCAAATGCAAAAAGTATCTGACTGGCTGAGTCAAAACTGTCTGACATTAAATACTGAAAACAGTTGCAATGTACTTTACAAATAGAGGTAAACGCATAAATTATCCAAATATTTTTAATGATGGCAAAAAAATAAAAAATGTTAACGAATTCACCTACTTGGGTGTAACCCTGGACCCAACTCTGACTTTCAAAAATCACGTAAAAAAAACTTCAAAACTCTTTAAAATTTAACTTGTCCAACTTTAGATACATACGGGGGTCTCTTACCACGGAGGCTTCCCATTTGTATCTGAACTCTATGATCTTGTCACATTTTGTGTATTGCATATCGAGTTGGTCACAGGGCTGTAAAACGGTTCTGGGGCCTCTTGAATCATTATATAAATATGCACTCAAGATCCATGATAAGAAACCCAGGCGCTATCACCATTGTCAAATACTAAATAAGTATGGAATTCTGAATTTTAAAAACCTTATAATCTACACAAATGTTTGCTTACTTTTTAAAATTATTCATGGAGTCACTGCACCCCCTCTGAGAAAATGTATAACTTTGTGTACTGATAAAATGACTCGAACAACTCGATCTACTTCTAGAGGAGAATGCAGCATCCCAAAATGTAAAACTGCCTTCACTAAATCTGCCTTCTCTGTAATCGCAATGGGTCAGTGGAACACACTGCCAACAGAGATTATTGCATGTACTACATTCAAAAGATTTGCGCATTTAACTAAAAAATGGCTTCTAGAAAATCAAACTTGCACTCATGATCTGTAACGACGTCATGAGGGAGCGACCGTTTACCTAGAAAAAGGATTGGTAGGAAAAGTTATAATGTTTTAAACGTATTTAAATTAAATGTATGTTCTGATGATGTTAAAATGTATAAATCCATGGTCACGTATTCATCTACATTTAAAATCAGTTTTTGTACTGTACATCAACCTGCCCAGGGACTACAGGTGGAAATTAGCATTTTTGCTATAACCTGGTACAATGCATCTTTTCTTTTGGTCAATGTTAAATTGTGCTCTGTCCCTGTCTAAATAAAATCATACCATACCATACCAAAGTGCTTCACAGTTGCAGAAAAAATTACAAGAAAACAGATAAAATCAATCAATAAAACATCAACATAAAGTTAATCAATGACAGTAAAAGGCAAGAGTGCAGATAAAATACTTTCAGTTTTCATATGCACGGGTAAAAAGAGCTGTTTTCAGCCTGGATTTGAACATTGTCAGAGTTGAGGCCTGTCTCACATCCTCATGAAGACTGTTCCAGATTTTAGCTGCACGAAACTGAAACGCAGCCTCACCGTGTTTATTATTGACTCTGGGAACCACCAGGAGACCCCTCCCTGAAGTTCTCAGGGCCCGAGATGGTTCATACGGCTCTAACATGTCAGAGATCTACTTTGGTGCTAAACCATGAAAAGACTTGTACACAAGCAGAGCTGTTTTAAATTCTATTCTCTGAGTGACAGGAAGCCAGTGCAGAGACCGGAGCACTGGACTAATGTGGTCGTATTTCCTTGTTCTTGTCAGGACTCGAGCAGCAGCGTTCTGGATGTACTGCAGCTCTAACAGCTCGTTTAGAAAGGCCAGTGAGCAGCCGTTACAGTAGTCTAACCTGCTGGAGACAAATGCATGGATGAGTCTCTCTAAGTCTGGTTTTGACACTATTCCTCTGATCTTAGCAATGTTCTTCAGATGGTAAAAAGCTGATGACGTTATTGCTTTGATGTGGCTGTTTAAGTTCAGGTCTGAGTCCATGATTCTAACCTGATTTTTTGGTTTCAGAGCGAGAGACTCAAGGTGACTGATAACACTTTGTCTTTGTGTCTGTGGGCCAAAGACAATGATCTCAGTTTTGTCTGAGTTTAGTTGGAGAAAATTGTTTTGCATCCACAAACTGATCTGTTCGATGCAGTGACAGAATGTATCTACAGGCCCATGTTCACCTGCCGTCAGTGACACGTAGATCTGAGTGTCATCTGCGTAGTTGTGGTACGACACATTGTTGCTGTTTATTAGCCGACCCAATGGAAGCATGTACAAGTTGAATAAGAGGGGTCCCAAGATTGACCCCTGGGGGACTCCAAAGGTCATGGAAATTTTGTCTGAGACACAGTTGCCAATTTCGACAAAGTACGTCCTATCCTCAAGATAGGACTTGAACCAGTTTAGAGCAGTACCAGAGATTCCCACCCAGTTTTCTAACCTGTGAAGTAAGATCCCGTGGTCCACTGTGTCAAATGCAGCGCTCAGGTCCAGCAGAACTAAAACTGAGACCATACCTGCGTTGGTGTTCATACGAATATCATTTGTCATTCATAATTCATAAACTACTAATTCATAAACTACTAATTCATAAACTACTGAGTACAAGGCTGGAAATCAGCAACAGGGATCTCTACATCCTTAAGACAGTACCACACTTTCACCTGTAACTTACATGATGCCACTTCCTCTACACACAAGTTTCTGTTCTTGTCAGAGCAAAAACAGCAATGGACCTGTGCAGATGGACATTAGGCTTTCTCCTGCTGATTCAACTGACTCTGTGTTTCAAGAATGAGAACGGTACAGTCATAACTTCCATATTGCATTTTTAAATTGAACATATTAATTACATTTTGCTGTGTTTCAGTATTTTTGGAAAAGCGCTTCAGGTCAGGAGCAGACATGACTTCAGTCTGCACCAATGACACAGACAATTTTATAACAACAGTACACTGCAGTATTCAAAAAGGAAATAATGGATCAGTCTTATGTAGTTTACGGTATGCGCCAAGACGTAGGAATGAAAGTGAATGTGGCTCCAGAATTACACTACAGGTGCAAAACCAGACTGTGTTCCTCAACCTGATGGACTTAACACCAGAGGACAGTGGGCTGTTCTACTGTGAATGCTTTAGAGAAGAAAACATTTTGAAACTTCATCTCAACGTCACTGTAGAAGGTACTGTAGGAACAAGAACACTGCATTTTTAAATCAACATCTAACAATTCTGGAATCAATAGTAAAATAATTATTGCTAGGACTGATGTGAGGTTGTGTTTTTACAATTTGCTCCAGTGAATGAACGAGACAAAACCACAGACAACAAAAAGACTCTGTACGTGCCCCATGTGATTATCATCTGTTCATCTATAATAGCCTTTATCATCATATTTGGAGTTATTATGGCTATTATCTACAAAAGCATCTGCTGCAGGTGAGACTATGTCCCTTCTTCATGAATACACAAATGTGAATACTCCTCTCTAAAGCATTTCATTTCTTTGACAGTAAACTATCTCAGCCTGCAATGGAGGTATGGGGTTATTCATAACAATGATATGTGTAACTGATACAATGATGCTTTGTGTCTATAATGGTGTGGTACTTTTGTCTTAAAGGAAGGAGAGGAAATGGAAATGGACACATACGCAGCGCTTCAGCAGCCGAGTGATGATGTCTATCAAACAATTGTCAAGAGGAGTTCAGTTGGAGTTTCAGTCTCAAGACACCACTCACACACAGAAGAAAATGAAAATATCAAGAATAATACAAACTGATTTTTTATAACATTAAATGACATATGTACTTCTGTGTGCTTATAGTGGACTAATGGTTTTAGTAGTTCATCATATGTCGATGATTTGTGCCAAAAGAAAACTACTTACTGCTTACTTAGGATAATAAAAGTGTGGATACTGAACTTGGTTCACAATTGTCTCAATATTCGTAGGTCTGATTTATTTTAAAGATTACAGGAAGACCACTCTGACCCTGTGAGTCTCACAAGCTTCAGAGGCTTGTCAGATCTGCAACTAAACCACTGACTAAAATATCTATCAGAAATATTCCTCTTGAAATACATGTGCACAGTTATTTTGGCTAACTCACAAGAGCATCTTTTAGAATACAGCAGATTAGATTAGAACAACTTTACCTCATTAAAACAAGTGGAACAAATTTGTCTTCGGCTGAATCACATCCATTCTGCAGTTTATGTGCACAGCCTACAATAAAACCATAAACATATTTTTTTAATCAAAAAAGAGTAGTATATTAATTGCAGTTTATCAAAATTCATTAAACTGCTGAGTATGTGACTGAGCATCAGCAACAGGGCGCTCCACATCTGAAAGACAGTATGACACCTTTCACATGTGTAAGTTACATGATGCCACTTCCTCTACACAGTTTACGTGAGTTTCTGTTCTTGTCAGAGGAGCAAATGTACCTGTACAGATGCTAATTCAACTAACTCTGTGTTTCAAGAATGACAAAGGTACAGTACACAGGTACATAACTTTGATAAGGATTTGCATCTTTAAATGTAACATTTTAATCTGTTTTATTGTGTTTCAGTGTTTTTGGAGAAGCACATCAGGTCAGGAGGAGACATGACTCCAGTCTGCAGCAATGACACAGACAAATTTATATATTCAAACAGGAAATAATGGATCAGTCTTATGCAGTTTATGGTATGCGCCAGGACGTAGGCATGATGGTGAATGTGGCTCCAGAATTACACTACAGGCCCAAAACCACTGTGTTCCTCAACCTGATGGACTTAACACCAGAGGACAGTGGGCTGTTCTACTGTGACTGCATTAGAGAAGAAAACATTTTGAAACTTCTCAACTCAACGTGACTGTAGAAGGTATGACATCGCCCAAACAACTAATGAGTTAAAACTGTACTTTTGTAGATTCAAATATGGACAATTTAAACAAGAGCAGCGGGTCTTCAAAAGGGGTCCATATTGCCACTTCATGGATATGAGAGGGCATTTACTTAATTTCGCAGATTTCAATCGTAAATACAATATTGCTTGTACAATCAAACCATTTTTTGATGTTATTAATGCAATCCCACAAGCTATTGTATGCACTCATTTGCACTCATTTTAACAATGAACAATGTTTATCTCTGTTAAGACCTTTACACTGCAAATTTAATATTGGTGGAAAATTATGAACAATAGGCCTGTAGAAGAACATTTTTTATTTGTATTTTTACAAAAATCTTTTGGGACAGTAAATTTGTATTTTTTATCCAAATATATTTATTGAATTTTACAGTTAAAATCACATTGATCATTCACACTTTGCTCACTCACACCCTTGGGACAGTATTTGTTTATGAGCTTCATATAATAATTTAGAAATAATGTCTTTGACTTATACTGATGTTAAATTCGGAGCTATTTTGGAGAACAAGAAAAAACAATTTACAATTAATAATGTTATTATTATGGCAATTGTTTGTACACAAATGTAAATTTGGTGACACCAAACCTGCTTTTACTGTGTTTGTTAAAGAACTAATATCTCTGAAGGACTCTTTAAACTATGGAATTTCAAGAAGGCAATATGGCTTTATAATAATATTATGGCTATGACTTTTAACCTCATTGCACCTTAATGTTGTTGGCTTTCCCCTTTCCTCCCTACCTCCATCCGCCTGCTGAATAAATGACTGTGTGGACCTTGGTCTATCACAGGCCCACTATATTGTTTTTAATGTATTTATTATTGCACATGTTGATTGTGTTGTATGTCTGTGGATGTACTGTTTTTTATTGGGCCCGTACTGGCACTTCCTTTGTAAATGAAGTTCCTAACGTATGATTGATTGATTGATTGATTGATTAACTTTGTCCTCACTGAGGAAATTTGTCTTGGGCTCATTGCCCGCAGCTGCCACACATACAGTACAACCATTCATATAAAACAATCCAGTTAGTCAGTTACAACCAGTTCACAATAATGCAATTCAGTTCATCTTAGTTATGACGACCTCTTCACCTGTTCTTTATTCTTCCGTTTGTTTAAAAGAGACACAGAGTTGGGGAGGAATGAGAGCCAACTGTATCTGTTGTTCTTGAAGATGTGTGCTCTGTAGGCTACTGTCTTCCTGATGGGAGAATTTCATATTCACCATTCAGAAAATGTGAGGATTCTCAATGATTTTCTGAGCTTGAATGAGGACAGTGCTTTCAAAACATCTTTCATGGACGGAAACTCTTTTGTTCGTCAGCTTCCTGGCCCTTAGGACTAGTCTCTCAATTTGTGTTTTGCTCTGCACAGTTAGAGGACCGTACCAGGCTACGATCCCGTACGGATAAGACTCTAGAATGACATTATAAAAGTGAGTCAACATTTCTGTGCTCACACTAAACAGACGCAGTCTCCTTAAACAGTGGAGTCTTTGGGACAGTTTAGAACACAAATACTCAGTGTGCACATCACATTTGAGCAGGTCATCAATGTGTACACCTAGATGCTTTAAGGATTTGACCTGCTCAATTTGTTTGCCTCCGATCACCACAGGGTCATGTTTTTGTGTTGCTCTGGGATCAAAAATGACCTCTTTTGTTTCGGCTGCATTTAGTGACAGGTGGTGGTCCTCGCACCAGGAGATGGAGTCAATCTCTGCGTAGTACGAGGAGGGGCTGTGATCTGCATACAGGAGACTCACAATCACCGTGTCATCAGAGAATTTAATTGTCTTATTGTCTGGTGCAGTGTTTCGACAGTCGTTTGTGTAAAGAGTGAACAAAATGGAAAAGCACACAGCACCCTGTGGCACACCTGCAACTGCAACTTTATTATAACGCACTTTAAAAACAACCAGGTTGACCAAAGTACTACAAAATGCAAATACCTTAAAATATATAAAAAACAGTTAAAATGACACTAAAAGCTAAAAGGACGCAAGGATAGGCATGACAGCTCCAAGTCCGGACAGCAAAGACTCTCGCGGTGACATGTGTGCACCACTCATTCTTGATGTTCTTGACATACGCACAGACCCCGCCTCCTCGCGTTTTCCCAGAGGAGGCGGGCCTATAATAAAGTTATAAAGTGAATTTGATTTTGATTTGATTTACAATTATTACACATTGTATTGTAATGCCCCGCACTTACAGGCAATAACCAGCCGACGTGTACTTCAAGGTGTTTTATTAATAAACAAGCTGCCAAAAGTACAGCTACTGTTCAGGCCGCAGCTCACGCACAACACACTCAACACAGGCCGAGAGCTAAACTTCTCCCTCTCCCAGAGCACACTTTCACACATGCTCACAGCGCCCCTGGTAGCATAACAGGTCAATAACAACCGAACACAAAGGAAAACACAACAAGTAATACACAGCTATTACAGTATTATTCTTTCTTTTATTCTTCATTTCTTTGTAATCCATGTTCAATGCAAAATGTCTGTTTGAAAAGTGTTAGCCTATAAGCTTCGTTTGTTTAATAAAAAAGAAAAAAAATATACGTTTTTTTTTATGAAGAGACTGTTGTGTTATGTGTGCAACAGTGATTTGTGAGTGTGGGATTGATGTGGTAGTCAATGTATTTGTCCATGTTCATGCTGCACTTGTCTTCCTTGCTTTCAATGCAAAAAAACAAAACAAACAAACAATATGTCTATTTATAAATGAGTTGTGGACTTTATTTTAATGTATAAAATATCTACAACATTTATTGCGTGGGTCTGACTTTTTTCTTTCTTTACTTATATACACACACAAAATGGGCCCTACATTCTCAGAAATTACTCTGAGGAACAGTTTCAAATGACGATCTCTTCTCTGTTCACAACAGTAGAAAGCTGGGTATCACGTAAGATTTTGAACTCAGCACGTTTCCATCATAGCAACGCCCCCTGGTGGTGGTTCTGCGCATGATCGAGTGCTTCTGTAGCCCATCACTTTCACTTTAACTACAATTCAAAGAAGCCCCAAGATGGTTCTGAGTGGCTCGCATTTGCTGATCTTTTTCTTGCCTGCTGTCTTCATACAAGGTAAAGTTCAAACTCCAAACCTTTATAACGAGCCTCATTTGTATCTGTAATGTAGCCCGTTGACAGGAATGGATTTTCATTATCTGTTCTCATGAGGCACAGTTTTTTCTTTCTGCAATGCTATGACCCAGGGCTCAATAGATATTTATAGAAATGGGCAAAATAAAGGACTTTTTATTATTGTGTTAAGAAGTCTTTTTTTCCAAGACTAAGTAATGTAGCCTGGATCAATGCACTAATTCAATTAAAATTAACTAGTGACGTGATAGGACAAACTTAACTTGTGTACAAGTCTTTTCATGGTTTAGCACCAAAGTCCATCTCTGACATGTTGTATGAATCATATCGGGTCCTGAGAACTTCAGGGAGGGATCTCCTGGTGGTTCCCAGAGTCAATAATAAACACGGTGAGGCTGCGTTTCAGTTTCATGCAGCTCTTTTTACCCGTGCATATGAAAACTGAACGTATTTTATCTGCACTCTTGCCTTTTACTGTAATTGATTAACCAGCCTGCCATCCGCCACCTTAGTTGTGTTTTACTCACTAAGATCTTCCGCATATTTTCATAAACTACAAGGTCTTAGCTTTCAAATGAGGATTTGCACTGGCCTATGGGCTTTAAACTATTTGTTTAACAAATCCGCAACAAAACATGACACGAAAAGTGACGCAACTAAAAGTGACTAAAAATTGACACAAAGAGACAAAATGCAACAAAATGTGACATAGATGCGGCAACAACCCAGCAGAAGTGTTTAGATCAGTTTTGTAGCTTTCATATGAGGCGTTACACTGGCCTATAGGGTGTTAGCGCTCCAGTCGAGAAACTTTTAGGCTAGGGTCAAGCTGAACTGGAGAAAATGCGCTTAGTAAGGTGGGGGTTAAGAGGTTAACTTTATGTTGATGTTTTATTGATTGATTTGATCTGTTTTCTTGTAATTTTATGCAACTGTGAAGCACTTTGAATTGCCTTGTGTATGAATTGTGCTCTACAAATAAACTTGCCTTGCCTTAACTAATCCCCTCATGCATAATGCTCATGCTCATGCACACCACATGTTTAACTATGTATTACTATATTTTTTTTGTCATAGGTTTAAAGATTTCAATTAAGTCACAGCAGACGGATGTAGCAGTAAAAGCTGGAGAAGAAGCTTGTCTCCAGTGCCATCTCAGTTACTCTACAGATGTGCTTCAGGTCATGTGGCAGAAGCTTCTCCCTGAGGGGAGGTCACTGTGGCCACCTGTCACCCGCACCGCCACAAACTCAACCCAGACTTCTCCACAAAGATCGGACTTAAAGAGACAACACTGAGGAACTGCTCCATAGTGGTTCAAAATGTGACAGAGCAGGACGAGGGCTGCTACCTCTGTCTGTTCATCACGTCCTCTGATGTGTACGAAAGAAAAGTCTGCCTTCACATATATGGTAAGAACTAGCTCTTAGCTACTCCATCAATTGGTCAAATCAGAAATTCGTCCTCTGAATAACAGCTGGGATGCAGCAGGTTTGTCATCGCCCATTCCACTGTGCACTACCCCATCACATATTTGGGCATTAGGGTTTCCTCCAGGCTGTCAGAGCTCATCAAATTAAATTTCAACCCACTTCTCAATTCAATAAATAAAGATCTTCAACACTGGATAAACCTCCTATTGTCTCTTATTGGTAGAATTGCAACAATTAAAATGTCAATACTTCCCAGAGTAAACTATTTATTTGCAATGATTCCAACCCATACCAGTAGCCTATATCATGGTTTCAATCTCTTAATTCCAAATTCTACTGGAAAAATTAGCAACCAAGAATCAAATCCACAACCTTAACAAGACCAAAGAACAAGGGAGGCCTTGAAGCCCCAAACCTCCTCCATTACTCATTAGCATATCATATTCAATATATACTCCAATGGATACATCCCCAGTCTCTTGATAACAACTGGCTCGATATTGAACAAACATTGCAATAACCTTTCCATTTCTGACTTACCTTCTTGTAGTGAATCAATAAAACACAACCCCTGTTTCAAGACCCCGACAATATCAAGAGCTCTGACAGCCTGGTGGAAATGTATCACGTTACTAACAACACTCTGGCACCTTCAAAAAACAGTCCCATCTAGAACAACTCCAAGTTCAAAATTAACAAAAATGCTTTACAGTTTAACACATGGGCTATCAGGGCATAACTCACTTAAGACACATCTACAACCATGACTCTTTCACCCCTTTCCTAATCTGGTTCAAACATTCAATCTGGACAATACACTATCTAGAATACCTCCAAATTAAATCCGGCCTTCAGTACAAGTTCAGAAAGACACCTTTTAACCCAGATATCCCGGCTCAAATCTCCAAATTCTTGTATATTGTGGGATATCTGATTACCTGATTATTTGGTGTTGTAGAATACTTTTATTTTTGCCACCTCAGAGTATGTTGTAAACACAGCAAAACACAGACCTTGTTGTATTGTCTACACCTAAAGTTTTATTGAGCAATGGATGATAGAGGTCTAATCTAAATGAGTGTAATTTATCTTGCTTCACTTCGTCACCACTCAGTGCTGTATATGGGTGTGAAATGTGCATATAACTACATTCTTTGAACAATTTGAATACACAGGAGGGACTGTGAGAGCTAGAAACAAGTTTGGGCCAAAACAAAAAATGTCACTGTTTGAACAGGAAAAATCAGCTTTAATATTTCACTAAAACTGTTATCCAAAAATGTATAAAGCTAGACCATCTTTTGACCAATTGATACTGTAGCAACTAAAGGGCATTCAGAGTTATCGGTATCATTTACTCACGATCACTGGCAATAAATCTGTAATAACATCTTTTCAATGACAAATACTTCAATCTTCATAATTCAATACAAAGTAATCCATAGATATCATTACACGGGGCATAGATTATTTCAAATGGGCTTCACTTCTGACACATATTCACACTGTACCCAAGGAAATCCTGAGACATACACTCACGCTCTCTGGTTCTGCACTCCGGTCAACTCTTTGGATAAAAATACTACAATTACTCTCCACCTATTTGGGCTGCTTCACCCACCCTCTGCCTTTTGGGTGATACATCAGTGATACATTGAAATAAAAGCTAATGCAGAATTCTACTTATTCAATTCTCATGAACTGGAAAACAAGATCAAGTATTCACATATCAATCTGGAAAAATGTAGTTCTTCATCTATTACATTCATTAATTCTTAACGCATTATTTTCTTTTATTTAATTGTTTCACCGAGAAGCCACCAACCGCCCCCACACACCATGCACAAACAAATTAGCTAATAAACATAGAGAAAGACATGTATATAGACAGTACTTTTCTTTTTTTAATATCATAATTACTTTGCTATATATCATAAGTAATTATGATATATATATCATCATGGCTGCACAGGAGCAGGCCTTGAGCACCCGAGCAATAGAGGCCCAGATCTATCACACCAGACAAGACCCCAGGTGTAGACTGTGCAAAGAGGCCAATGAGACAATCCAGCACATAACTGCAGGGTGTAAGATGCTGCAGGGAAAGCTTACATGGAGCGCCATAACCAAGTGGCTGGCATAGTGTACAGGAACATCTGTGCAGAGTATGGGCTGGAAACCCCAAGGTCAAAGTGGGAAACAGCTCCAAAGGTGGTAGAGAATGACCGAGCCCAGATCCTGTGGGACTTCCAGATACAGACAGACAAATGGTAATGGCGAACCAACCGGACATTGTAGTGGTGGACAAAGAGCAGAGAAAAGCCGTGGTGGTTGACATAGCAATACCAAGTGACTTCAACATCAGGAAAAAGGAACACGAGAAACTAGAGAAATACCAGGGGCTCAGAGAAGAGCTAGAGAAGGCCTGGAGAGTGAAGGCATCAGTGGTGCCCGTGGTCGTTGGGGCACTCGGGGCAGTGACCCCCAAACTGGAGGAGTGGCTCCAGCAGATCCCAGGAAATACATCAGACATCTCAATCCAGAAAGTGCAGTTCTAGGAACAGCAAAGATACTGCGCAGAACCCTCAAGCTCCCAGGCCTCTGGTAGAGGACCCGAGCTTGGAGGAAAAGAGACACCGCCTGCGGAGGGTGAGGAAGAGTTTTTTTATTTTTTTATTATATATATATATATATATATATACACACACACACACACACACACACACACACACACACACACACACACACACACACACACACACACACACACACACACACACACACACACACACACACACACACACACACACACATTTATGTCTTTTGTTGCTTCAGCAATGTCTTGGAATGTTACATTTTTGGATTTAGATGACTTAATTTGTACACGTATATGTTCGCTGTAAGTCCGTTAATCTTTGTTATGCAAATAACTGTGAAACTGCCAAATGGGTAAATAAAGGAAAAAAGAAAGAACTAGCTCTAATGTACAAGTAGTGTTTATGTAAGTTATGATGATGTATATATTTAACTTTTTCATTGCAGAGCTGCACAAGCCTACCTTGACTGTCAGCAGATCCATTTCCACAGGGCAGCTGGAGGTGTCCTGCTCAGCCACTGGTCGTCCCGCTCCTAATGTCACCATACACGTCCAAAAGACAATCAGGACACACACAAACGCTGTGAACAACTCTAATGGCACCGTCACTGTCATCAGGACTGCTGCTCTGTCCCCTCTCCACATGAACAAAACACTAGAGTGCTCAGCCACATCATCATTTGGGTCTGAGCGAAATAGGATGACAATCCCAGGTGAGAGGCTTGTTATAATTTCAAATATTAGTTTTTAAGATTATAAAAATGTATTATACTGTATATTTTCCTGCTATATTCTTTATGCAGATTTGAAGACACTTATAGACAAGCAAAATCCACCTCAACAGAAAACGGTAAGTTTTAGTCCTACTCCTTGTCACTGTTACCCTTCTGTGCCTGAGTATTTCTGTGTTCTCTTTTAGACTCTACTCTGGCTTTGGCTTTCTGCATTGGACTGTTTCTATTCTGTGGATGTGTGCAGTAGCTGTAGCTGTCCTTGTACTGCAGAGGTCACTAAACGGCGGACCTCGGTCCGGATCCGGACCAATGCACCAGCCCATCCGGACCCGAACCTTGGATCCGACCCGAATCCCCTCAGACGAGCGGCTGCGTGTGCGCTCTCTCCCTCCCTCTCTCGCTCTCTCCCTCTCTGACTGCAGAGCGGTAACAGCCCAGATGTACAGAAAGAGAAAGTCCTACATCTTAGCTCCATGATACTTTTTACATTTTTAGAAAAGGTTTCGGAATGACTGAAATACGGCTTGTTAAAAACAAAAGCGGAGGGCGCCTTAATTAAATATGCACGCGCGATCGTAATGCGCAAATAGCGCGGCTGTTTCCGATCGGCAGTGAGCAGGTCAGAAGCAGGACTAAACCTGGACTAAGCCAGGACTAAACCTGGACTAAGCCAGGACTAAACCTGGACTAAACCTGATCTGAACCAGGACTAAGCAGGACTCAGTGTGTTGAACTGAGCAGAGGAGAAACACATCACTGTCATATATTATGTGCACATTGAGTAAAATAGAGGCTATGCATTTTGCTTTTTAAGAGCCAAATATATTTTTAGAGCCAAAACACAATAACAGGATTCACTTAATTTCATTATTTTCAAATCACCGTAATAGATTTAATAAAGTCTTAAAAATCCCAATATAACTGTGAATTATGTTCCGGACCTTTGCTTGACATTTTTTTCATTTCGGAACTTGGTTAAATTTAATTCGTGACCCCTGTTGTACTGGTATGGCACAAGTTGTTAAGTTGTTTTCTGCTTGTCACAAAACAACTTAAAGCCAGGTACCAAAGCTTACTAGATACTTAATTATTACACACTATATATTATTCATGTCACAGTTACACCATTGTTTTATATCTAATAGAGCTGATGTTGAAGATAATATGAACAAGAATAAGGTTGTGCAAGGGTAAGTGTAGTTCTTTTTTAACCTAATCATTTTATTCATTTGCTGTTTTGTTGTCACTGTGACCTTTTGTCCGTAGAGATAAAACACCACTGAAACAGTGTTTGAAGGAGGAAGATGAGACTTTATGCAAGCGTACCCCCCACAAACAACAGAGCAAAACAAATCCATTTTACTGTCGGCACCAAAAAGAAAACAACTTTTTTAGTAAGTCATCCAAATAAAACAAAGCTCTATGTTTTTTAAATGAAATTAACTGGATAATATCAAGCAAGTGAAAGGTATTTGTGAGCCTGAATGGGTAAACTGAAATACTATCACTGTAACCTGCTCTAGTTAATAATGATAATTAATGATAACCCAAATTAAATTATATTGAGGATGGTAATGACAACTGGGAAGTAGCAAGATCTCAGAGTATAATATGTATTAATGAACCTTATAACATAAAAGTAGCACATTCTTTTGTTCTTCTTTATTTTGCTGTTGTTTTTGTTTTATTCTTCTTCATCATTTATTGTTACTTTGCCCTATGTTCCTTTGTTTATGATTTGCTACCTTGTAAATATTAAATGTAATGTTATATTTTTATTTTGGGGTGGGCACTTATAAGCCTTTGGCTTCAGCCCACTCCCTTTGGGCAGGTTAACTGCTCAAACAAATAAATAAACTAAACTAAACTAAGTATTAATCCAGGATTGTTGTATACAGGACCAGGACCCTTTGGATCACTATATGGGTGCGAATACCTGAAGAATAACGTTTCCTTGTCAGTGTGCTGAAACCTTATTACTCGAAGAATATTTGTTGCTCAAAAATACTGGTTTAATAATATTTTATGTTTGTTTGTTTGCTGTGTGGTATTACATGCTCTATTTTTTATTCATTTATTTTAATTTTTATATTTATTTTTACATAATTGATAATGATTTAGTTTTATTATTTCTTCTAAGTGTTAAGTGCCGAGGGTAACGTAAAGCTAGGAAAGCAAAACACTAGCTCCGGTAATAAACTTGTTCTGATTATACACACCAACAAAGTAGGAGAGTTTAAATAATTTAACTTAATCTTTCAAAATGATAAACAAAAATATTATATATTATTGTTTTAAAAGTGACATGTTAAATCCGAAATCTCGGCAGTCTCATCAGTTGCAGGTGCATCCATGCATTTGTCTCCAGCAGGTTAGACTACTGTAACGGCCTGCTCACTGTTAGACAGCTGCAGTACATCCAGAACGCTGCTGCTCGAGTCCTGACAAGAACCAGGAAATACGACCACATTAGTCCAGTGCTCCGGTCTCTGCACTGGCTTCCTGTCACTCAGAGAATAGAATTTAAAACAGCTCTGCTTGTGTACAAGTCTTTTCATGGTTTAGCACCAAAGTCCATCTCTGACATGTTAGAGCCGTATGAACCATCTCGGGCCCTGAGAACTTCAGGGAGGGGTCTCCTGGTGATTCCTAGAGTCAATAATAAACACGGTGAGGCTGCGTTTCAGTTTCATGGTAAATGGTCTCAAATATAGCGCTTTTCCACCTACATTAGGCACTCAAAGCACTTTACAGCAAGGATCCACTCACCCATTCATACACCAATGTATGCAGACACTGGAGCAAGGTGGGTGAAGTGTCTTGCCCAAGGACACAACGACAGCATGCACCTTCAGGAGGCGGGATTCGAACCCCTGACCTTCCAATCATGGGCAGTCTTCATGAGGATGTGAGACAGGCCTCAACTCTGACAATGTTCAATCCAGGCTGAAAACAGCTCTTTTTACCCGTGCATATGAAAACTGAAAGTATTTTATCTGCACTCTTGCCTTTTACTGTAATTGATTAATTTTTATGTTGATGTTGATTGATTTGATCAGTTTTCTTGTAATTTTATGCAACTGTGAAGCACTTTGAATTGCCTTGTATAAGAATTGTGCTCTACAAATAAACTTGCCTTGCCAGGTCTGGTGCTTGTTAATGGTTTGCGGTTTTGCTCGCGGTGGAATAACAAACTGCAGACCATAATTGTGCTCAAAGTATATTTGCAAATATCTGTCCTCCTGGTTCCTAAAACCTTTCTCAAACTCACAAAGAAGCCACAACATAATCATTTTCCAGCGGTGATATTTTACTGAAGGTGATGCCCAAACAAACATTGTGAGGAAGTTTACTGATGGTGGCAACATAGTCTATTAACTTTAGTACATTCTGGTTCCACAAAAAGGGCAGTGCAATACTTCACATTTAAATCAGTCATCTTTAAAACTTCAAATCATAATATATCTGCGTAATAACTGGTGATTCAACCCATTATTTACTATGATTTGAGGCTTTATAAAATTGTAAATTACTAAACGTGGTTTGTTATTGTGAATTTTTACATCTGCAGTGAAGAAGATCAAAGACATTCTTGGTGCAGGGTAACATAGATTAATAATAAAAACAAAAGACATGTTACAGTAAATGTATTTGATGTGAAAGAATAGTTTTGTGGTAATAAATAAGAAATTGAGTATAATAAAGTGATTTCAAATAGTGATGTATTCAAAATCTCCCATTACAATATCTTTTAAAAATGCATTTAAGTAATCCATATATAATAGACTTCAATAATCAATGTCCAACATAGATAAAGGATATGATAACTTAGTGTAGCTTTAGATTTATATACGTTTATGGTACAATTTGCAAAGAATGTAGACTGTAATAACAAGGAGAGAGTTAGCAGCTTTTGTGGGCAATTAGAAACTTTACATATAATCTGAACAAATCTGATAAACACCTGTGTCATTCATTAAAGTACTTATTATTGAACTGTCCAAAGCTGTTAGTACACCATATTCACCAAATAACAGTTTCACAATCATTTCCTTTCCCAATTTGGATGAAAAATGTTCACTTTAACACAATCTTGTCTTTTGTTACAATCAAATTAGTGTCCACATATTTAGAAAAGCTCTTTATGTAGTTTTGTTTCTTTAAAAAAAAAAAAATTCATTCACCACAATACCAAAGGTTACATTTTGACTCCAAAATTGTCGCTCACTGCAAAACTCCAGAAAGTTGAAAAGTTTCCATCAATGGTACTCCAAAGACTCCATAGCGAATAGGAAATGCAGTTACCACCACAGGCCACTAGGAGATGCTGTAAAACAACTAAAGCGCCACTGAAGCCGAGGTCCAAAACAGCCTCTAAGGTCAGTCTTGAAAGTTCTGTAGCCAAAAAGCAACGAAGGCAGTGATTGCTTCTTCTTTTATACCAATATGTCCAGATAAATAAGTTATTTCCAAAGATAAAAAAAAAATATTGGGTCCCATTGGCGTAGCAGGTCCATAGTCCTGATTAGGAGCAATAATTTGTGTAATGTATCCATAATAAATTAACACAAGAATATAATTTGAGTCTATAAGTGAGTCCAGAGCCAACAGTGAAGTCCTTTGCACTGGAGAATCATTCTAGACCAAAAGTGCTGGTTTCTTCTACAGCGGTCAGCATCTTCTCATAAAGCATGGAAAATGATGGGTAAGGGGGCAGGTCCAGTCGGTTGAAACAAGTGTGAGCCCTAAAGGAAATAAATTAAGATATTATAAGGCAGTTAGCAAAAATATGATAACTGAAAAAAATATGATGCTAGAGTAAAAACATTTAGGCTTATCCAGCACCTTTTTGTGGGAATCTCTAGATCAATAAAGAATATTACGCGCCTAAATAAAAGTAGCAGTATCAGCATTCGAATCATTAACCTACAAGGGGCCACAGTCTCCAACCACTATGCAACAAAGAATATTGTTTTTTTGGAGCAATTACCTGGGAGTGACGTGACTTTGCCCCACTTCTCCACACAGAATCTCCTGGGCCCGTTGCTGCCTCGAAGAGCCGCAAAGCCCTCGTAGGGGATGCTGGAGGTCCCCGTCACAAACTTTAAAAAGGCACAATGTTACAAAGTGCAACACATAGGAGGAACGTAAAATCCAATCAACAAGACAAACCTGTAGCAGCCGTAGTCTCTGCTCATTGTTGAACTCTCTACTGCGCCCAGAACCACCTGATCACTATGTGGTGGTCATGGTAACCTAGAGATGAAAGTCACACTTGTAACCAAAGTCGATTTTTGGATGCACTTGATTGACAGCATTTGCAGACTACTTGAGGCCACTCTTTTTTGATTGTATTTAGTGATTATTTTCTGTACTCCTACCTCCTCTGTACTCCGTGTTGTTCCTCCAGTCCGAAAGGTCAATCTCAGCTGTGCCAGCGATCACCAGCTCAAGTTCTCTGGCATCAAACACAGACACCAGCCTGGCATCCACCACCTCAAAGATAACACAACATTTTATTAATAACTTGAGCTAAATCAGTGATTCTTCTTTGGATGTCGAGATGAAAAGTACCTCACAAAAGCCCCGGACCAGGCTTTCTGTTTGCTGCACCACGCCCCTCTCTATCCTCCACTTCACCATGCGCTCGATGTACTCTTTCTTGTTCTTCTCAGTCACCGGGATGTTGGCTCCTCCAGGCTTTAGCTCCCTTTCGTGATCTGCAAAACAAATATCGTAAATACTGCGCTACAAGAAAAGAAACCAAAGTACTTTGAACCGACCTGCCCGAAGACCTCTTCATTGACTGTGAAGGTGAGATCCAACATGTCTTCTATGTCGTTGTCCTTCATCCACTGCAGAGACTGGTGGAACTCTTCATCAAGGTACTCCAAGTCACTCAGCTCACATGAACTAAGGGAGGACGCACAAGTAAGTCATCCACACAGGTTCAATGTATAAGGGTTTATTTTGCAGATGAAAATGACGTACATGCGCAGCAGGCCTTTATAGAACGGTCTGGTGAAGAAGGCATCGAGGAGGTACTGGTGAATTAAAGCTAAACCGAGAATACGGCCGCTGAATCTGAACCTGCAAAGGGTAAAAGAACATTATTATCATTTCAGTTGTCTTTCCATTAGGATCTCTGGACAGACTGAGCTTACCATTCGTGGTGATTGTCAACAAATGCGGACATGGGGCTGATTTGGACTGTGTAGGTGTCATTGGCAGAGTATTCAAAGAGACCGTAGTAAGGGTTGAAAAGCTCCCGAGAAACCAGGAAGAAGAACTCTCTGGAAGGTCCACTGTAGTCCAACCTGCAAACCACACAATTTCATTTACGTTTCACCCTTTCTCACACTAACAAAACCGTTCAAATCACTGGTTTCCATCAACATGTTTTGGCACTTACCCCTCTTCTCCTACAAAGCTGACGTAGAGCTTGCTGCGCTGGAGGTCTTTTCGCGAGTAGCACATGATCTGGTTGAAGGCGTCTTCCAGCAGATGATCTCGCCGAATGATCAGCCTGTAAGGAAAAATGGACAGATTTAGAAACTACTTTTGCACAAACAATTGAGATGTATGACCACTCATTCAGTAGGAGACATACTTTAGCTTCCCTGGTCCCTGGCCGTAGCCTTTAGTTTCTAGTTTCCGGTAGAAGTTGCGTAATTTGGCCTCAAAGTCTCTCTTGTATGGAGCCGGAGCTCTAGCATTGGCTCTTTGGGTACCTGCAGGAGAAGTATTAAAACAATGGGGTTTTTTGTATTATTATTCTGATTAAATTGTTGACACTGTTGAGATTTTAAACAGCCGGGAAATGGTCTGTTACCAGGGGAGTTCTGCGGCGAGGAGACCGGTGACCCGCGCGGCGACTGGCAGTAGCTGGGGTGCAGTAAGGCGTGTGGAGGCACATAGGACATCACTTCATCTTCAAACAGGCTGCGGTAATAAAGCGGCGTCAGCCAACAGGATGGAGGTGTGGGAGGAAGGATGCGAGCGCGTGGGAAAAGGAAGCATGATCTCACCTCAGAAGCATGACAAGGTCGGCATCTCCTGACAGCCTGGCCAGTCCCGACACCCCATCTGTGCGGATCAGCTGCACCTTGTCCCTGTCGTCATAGCAACCGCAATAACCGTTATCAATCATACACGGCAACATCGAGTCTGCAGTACCCTATAGAGTTTGGGATCACATGGTGGTCGAGGTGCTTAACATTACCATAGAAGTCCTCCACTTTAGGGGGAGGAAGTAAACATTTTCCACAGTCTAACGTTAGCAAAAAAAAACTATTTAAAAAAGTCGAGAAAAGAGCTGTGGTTCAACACGGTTAGCTGCCAGGTCACTACTGGTTTTCACAACAAGACCCCAAGCTCTACTCTTCTGTGTGTCCAGTGAACTTCGCCCATACTGGAGTCGATTGCGTGAATGTGTGCCACGAACCTGAGTGAATGGTTGCGGCTAAGGTCGGGCTGTCTCTCCTGCAAGATCTCGAAGATGTTGGGTTGCCGTAGAAACGCTACAATCTTGTCATTGTAAGCTAGGAGGGAGGGATAAAAAGGGTTACACTAGGTTAGATAATGTTTATAAAGTCTTTATAGACAGGGAATGGGTGGTTTTTACTGACCGACTGGCACTACGTCCTGACACTGAGCTCTGCTGGATGATGAGAAGGTGTTTGATGGGCGCGGGAGGACAGGGGGCCCGGGGTGACGCGGGTCATCACCAGCCTACAGAGAGGGAATATGAGTCATGTAGTCTTTGCAATCTTTTCAGCATGTTCGAATATAGAAATATGCTTTTTTCCATATCAAGGAGATTATATTACTAATATAAGCATCTAGTCATTTACTTATTCTCTACAAGTGTCTTACCAGTCTTCGCGGGCTGACCTCCCCCGCGCTGTGGCTACGTTGGCGTGTGAGGTGGTGCCGGTGAGCCAGCACACTGGGGGGTCGCGAGCTTTGCAGGGGCAGCCGAGGGTCAATGAAAGTGGTGGCCCGACAGTTATGATCCACAAAGAAAGACTGAAAACAAAGCATCAGATATTAGTATTTTGTTGTTGAAGTGTTTTGTGGCTAAGTTCAAATGCCATGATCACAAGATGTTACTACATAAACCACTGCAATTTTCTACCTAATTTGTTCATCCAATTCCTGGCGTGTCCTGTACCTTGCCGGTGTGGTCCTGCTTCATCTCCCAGCCTCTGGGCAGCTCTAGCTGTTTGTTGGCGAACATGTTGAGGAATGCCACCAGGTCCCTGTTGTGCTGGTAGCGCTCGAAGTGGTGCGTGTCGCGGCGAACTTTACTGATCATATGCTTCAGACACGTGTTGGTGCTGAACATACGGTAGGCACTCTGAGAGGCACGGCAGGGGGGGCAGATGAACCCGACAGGAAACAGAGAGATAGGGAAAGAGTTGACAAAAGAAGCACCATGACACCATTTGGAAAGTAAATTTGAATGTTTAAAGGGATACTTCGGGATTTTTGACATAGGGCCTCATTTCCTAGTTATCCAGAGCGTTGTTGATGTCTGGAGATATTTTTTTCTTAAATTCATGCAGTTCTTATATTTGAAGAGTCTAGTTGCGCTAGCCTAGAGCAAGGCTAAAGCAGTTCTATGGTAAACGCTAGCCCGCATTAAAAAACAGTCTGACTCACTCCACAGTGCACCTGAGGTAAATCACATATAACACAGACTAACCATATAAATGTCTGTGTTAATAGAATATTTTTTTAAATAAAACTGACCTTGTATCACATGAATTACCGCATTTTGAGGGACTATTTTCTCGCAGATCACTCCGCCGCTGCCGTAGCTTACAGCCACGAAGCTGATGCCGCTCAAATATAAGTTATTTTAAACGCAAAATGGTTAAAATTAACCTATCGACACAGACATTTATATGGTTAGTCTGGTGTTATAAGTGATTTACCTCAGGTGCACTGTGGAGTGCGCCAGACTGTTTAATGCGGGCTAGCGTTTACCATAGAAATGCTTTAGCCTTGCCCTAGGCTAGCGCAACTAGACTCTTCAAATATAAGAACTGCATGAATTTAAGAAAAAAATATCTCCAGACATCAACACCACTCTGGATAACTAGGAAATGAGGCCCTATGTCAAAAATCCCAAAGTATCCCTTTAAAGTGGCTTCAGAAGTTTTTCTCAGACCTCTTTTAATAAGTATTTGTGGTCTGCTACAAGCTCACTTATGGAGGCTGATTCAGGGATAGTAAAATACAAACACAGGACAGAAGAACACAACAATACCTTTTGCGTAATGTCTATATGTAAGTTTACGCCTTTGGTTTGCTATTGTTTTAAACTGAATAATATATTAACACTTATGGCAAAGAGACAAAATAAACTGTGTAAGAAGAAAGCTGAGAAAAATGACACCACAGACAAAAAGAGAGCGCGCATACAAGGTTGGAATGCAGCACAGTGAAGAAGTCGGGGCTGGTGAGGAACTTGGCGCTGGGCGACTGCAGCAGGAGGTTGAGGCGGGAGCGTGTGCTGGACTGGCCCGGGCTGTTGTCCCGCCGCAAATCTGCAACAAGACCACACAGGACTAATCAGGTTTAAGAGCAATAATAATTGGTCCAAGCTTAAAATACAGTGTTGTGAGAATGACCTCCCGTTGAAGGCTGCATGTCCGTCTCATCTGGTAGGAGCTCATTGGCTGGTGGCGGCTCCTCGGGCCGGTTGTCATTGGTAATTGTTCTACGGATACTCTGATACCTGGGGACACAGTTCAGACCCTTGTGTTAACCACGGATAAACCAGTGCGGCCCTCTTCAGCAAAAATGTCCATGTTCCGACCTGCGATTGAGCTGCTCCATTTGCTGTATGGAGTTGGACCTCTGCAGGGTCTGGGAGGCAGGGGGCGCTGTGGGGCGCTGCCACGTGGTGGTCCTGTTCACATGGTCCACATAGAAGATGCGCCCGTGACTGTCGATACGAGCTTCCCAGTCTGCAGAATATAAGAGAGGAAAAAAAACAAACATTAGGAGGGATGAACAGCTAATCTATCAGAGATCTTATCCGTCTGTTGGCCCGCGGCGAGGGGGACGTGTTAACAGCGTGTTAAAATGAAAGTACAAGCAGCCTGGCAAAAAGTGAGTCCAAGCGTCTAGAAGATTTTGTGGCGGCTTCTGGGAAAACTGGACTGTTCTCAATGCAAAATAAATGCAGTTAGTTTTGCTCATATGTTCACTGTGTCTGCTTATTGGTAATCTGTTTGAGCGTAGTTCAAATATGGTTTTATTGCAATTTGGATACGACAGGGAGAGGTGGACAGAGTGACCACAAAACCATATAAGGAACCAAGTAAGGGAATCTTCAAAACAATACAACCAAGTGCAAGTAGTTATCCAAATAATCACTTGAGGGTTAAAAAAGAGAAAAGTATTTGTTTAAAAGACAATGTACCTTTAGTAAATGTAATCAGAATCAGATTATAATTATTTATTTTGCCATTGTCAAGGAAAGGTTTCATATACCAGGAATTTTATTAGGTGCATTGGGGCGACATGAAATATAATAGCAATAATATTAAGTTTCCCTAGTCTAATATATATAATATGTAGGCACACAATAACATACATTAAAATACAGAATACATTTTACAGCATTGATCCAAGCCTCGCACGCACTCACTTGGTGGCAGCGGCTCATCCACTCGCTGGTATCTGCTGATGTCATGTCGCACAGATGGCAGGGAGCGAACAGACGGGTGGCCATTGACCTGCGCCACGCCACCTACCAACACACATGCGAACATATGACAAAGAAGGCAAAAAAATACATATCAATCTGGATCAAACGCAAAGGTTTCGCTTGGCAGCATGTCTCCGAGCGACACAACACCTGACGGCTCTTAGACATTTTTATCTAGAACAGGCCACGAGGTTAAACAATAACAACTGTTCTCTCTGTAATCCAGCAGCGTTTGGCAGCGGCTCAGCTCTTGCTCAGCTCTCTTCTAAAAAAGCTGAGGTCTTTCAAAATCCCACATCGGTCAATCCTTTAAACTGGTCACGGGACGGGCCAAATTGTGAACTCTTGAGTATCACTTGAGGCTCACACATATGCAAAACATACAATAACTTTAAGAATGATTCACTGGTTTTGGAAGGAGCGCAAATCATTTTTTGTTATAAATTGGGTCCACAAACAGGGGAGACGTTGAACTTTACACCAGTTTTTGTTTCAGGATCAGTATTTGCAGATAGAGCAACAATAAACTGGGATAAACTTCGATGTAAACATTACTAACTGTATACCTTCAATATAAACCATTGTATCTTAGGCATATGCAGAAAGACAAAAGAATTTAGAGTTGAACCTGTATCTGAGGCTTGGTTTTGGGTCGCCCCCCCAGCGGCATGTAGGGAGCGCCGTCTCCTCCACACCCCCCCTGCCTCCTCGCCCCCCTCCTGCTCCTCCTGTCCCGTGCTGCTGCTGCTAGCGCTGGCTCCTATAACAGGTGCATGTTACGGTCACTGGACTGGGCGTGTCTGATTCAGTCCAAAAGAAATAGCCTTTTAATCAACACACACCAGAGTCAGCCGCACAGGCCTGGTCGGTCGCGGTGCTGCGGGCGGCTGCTGTGTCCACGGGACCATTGGCCTCACTGCTCGAAGACTCCACTCCCTCCTCCTCGGCTTTAGGGGCGATTTCTTTACCCGTGTCCACCTCCTGCAATGGAGAGAGTATATTCTTCTCATCAAGTGACTAATATAGAAAGTTAGTTAGTTTTACATTGTGGGATTTCTAACATCTGAATAAGTAATCCGATCCACACAGATAAACAAGAGAGCAGTTTAGTGCATTTTGGTGAAGTGTATAGTTTCTGACCTCTATAGGAGACAGCGGGCCACACGTCAGAGCGCTGCTGCACAGTACTTCCTGGTTTGCCTTGGCCCTGCTTTGGTTGGGACAGGTGCACTCTAAGCCTGAGATTTCCGCGCCCCCTATAGCACCGCCCTCTGCGCCTTCAGGCTGGGTGAAGTGGATACAGCTTCTCCCTCTGCCTCTCCAGTCCCTGATGGACTCTCAGCAGCAGTAGCAGTGGTGGAGTTGGTGGATGTAGCTACAGCCTCTTCTACTGTTGGAGCGTCGTTTTGATCACTGGTTGTCTCCATTTCGGTTTCGGGCTGATCACCTGATGAAGCCCTGTGTCTGTAACGTCCCGGGACACGGCACTTGCCTCTTCTTTCGGAGCCCCATTCTCCTGTTGGGAGGCACTCGCTTGGTTTGGCTCTCTGGGCTGCGCCGCCGTCTCCTCGTCCTCATCGGAGTCTATGTGCAACATGGCGTTCAGCCTCGTGTCCGTGGGAAAGCTGATCTCAGTTTGGGAGCGGGTCCCGCCATCGCCCGCTCCACGGGGCTTCTCTGGGCCTCCAGCGCGTCCAAGTAGTCATTGAGAGACACTTGCCGATGCGTGTGCCCCCCGACGGCCCCAAGGACCACGTCGCCGTCTCGCGTGTGACCCGGCTCCGCCCACACGTCGTCATAGAAACAGGCCCCGTTGACCAGCAGGGAGCCCTCCTCGGAGCCGGTGGGGGACGCTCTGCAGGTGACCCGGGAGGAAGAGGAGGCGTGGGGCAGGTCTTCGTCGTCTGAGGGGCTGCCCGGGTCTCCATTCACCGACGCATCCAACATGGCTCCCACGGCATGAGGAGAGGCTTCTGGAAACACAACGAGGGGATTGTTTTTAACATATTTTTTAGATTGAATATTTACACAGACAAATTCTAAATAAAGATGGATAAAATTTGTAATGCACGTACGACATCGCAAATTTATCTACATTGTCTTTTACAATATTTTGCAAAAGTACAAAGAACTACCTAAACCATGTCCCTGCTCTTTTCAGTGCCAGAACATGAACTTTGCATATTGCTACATCTCCATAAAATACATTAAAAAAAAGAAGTCTCTACGTATAATAATAACCTTTACAGCCAGCCTGTTTTAGTTTCAAAGCAGTAAAAGGTCTCCTTTTCCACATAGCCCATACAGTATTATCATCTTATTATAGATTCAAAATATTCCTACCTTCTTGCCCAGTGGAGGTGATGGACACTCTGAAGTGCAGCTGCCCACTGACATGGTCCGTGGGCAGGCGCCGGCACAGGCTGTAGGTCAGTGGACGATCACTGGAAAACACAATACAACTTCACTCAACAGAATCCTATTTAGTACAAACAATATCAATATATTCTTACAACAAGCTAAAACACGTTTGCTTGTAAGATGAGCTCAGACTGTGCTATCCGCTGTCCAGTGTTGTGCATCGATCGTCAACCATAGTAGAAACAATGAGCAGATTGGCCATATTGATGTCTGATATTGACCATTCTATGTAGAGTGAGTCAATGCATTTAAAAGGTCAGATACAGTGGTTGGTTCAGACTGTCTTTTAACTGTTTCTGTTTTATATTACATTAAAATCGACATTAAAAAATAGGAAAAACGATTAAACTTTATACATACTCTGTCGTTTGTACATCGAGAAGCCTCTGAACAGGGATAATGAGTTGCCCCAGGAACCGCTTGATAATCGGCCGGCTTTTAGCAAACTTATCCTTGACTTCGATTTCCAGCACGTCTGTCATCAGGGCCACAAAGGTGTACTTCTATAGAAAAAAAACAAACAACACTGAAAGCACTGTGAGGCGATGACACGATCGTGATTCGCGGACCTCTCCGTGCCACACCGGGTTGATGGTGTTGGCGATGATGGACGACCGCCTCTCCTGCCCGTGGTGGGTGAACTTGGGCAGGCCGCTCCTCTTCCCGGGCTGGATGGACATCTTCAGGTAAGGGTCCGGATTGAAGAACATGCCCTTCTTCAAGCCGACCGCTGCGATGTCTGAGTTGGGGCAGAAAAAAAAAAAAAAAAATCGATATTTTCCCCATGAATGATGTTTGTTTGTTCCAAAGAAAAGCACTCTTACCTGATAAAGTGAAGCTGACAAGTTTCCGACAGTGCTCAGTCCCAGATTGGTCCTCTGCTTGTCCTTCACTGCTCACCTGAAAACAAAACAAAACAACAAACAAGATCACAATACTGCAGGATTTGCCTCATTAAAACCCCTTAACCCCCACCTAAACCTAGCACATTTTCTCCAGTTTGGCTTTACCCAAATCTAAAACCTTTAAAAAAAAAAAAAAAAGCAACAAAAACATGACAAGTGACAAAACAAGAGACGAAAACATGACAAAAACACAAAAAAAGAAAGTAGCGCATTGCTGTGGCAAAATAAACTCTTCCAATAAAATCCTCGAGAAGAAATGGGATGTTCAGAATGTGTTAGGAAAGCCACAACATGACCGCAATAAGAATTTAAACCGAACTAGCTCCTTTTGCCCTGCTTTGAAGAAAGAAAGAAAAGAAAAAAAAAGTCCGGCCCCTTTAATGCTTTCCACTTTATTCACACTTAACATAAAAATAGTTTCCAGTCCTCCAAACTCCACACAAAGCAATGAGCTGTTTCTGTCTTGCGATTCAAAAACAATGCTGGTACTTACAATCTGCCATAGATTCAGAATTTGACTTAAAATTCAATTACAAAATCCGCCTTTGCTAAAGTTTGAAACAATCCGACATCTCCACAAATGTCCTTACTCTGTGTCGCCAACAGTCCAATGACATTCTGGTGCTGCATCCCTGCTCTAGACTCGTCCCGCACCAAAACAAAGACAGTCCGCTCACTAAAACCCCCACTCTTTGCATGCATCTGGTCAAAAAATTGTGGACAAAATAAAAAAAATAGAAAATCTTCTAAACTGTGGAAAAATATGGCTTTGCTTTTCGAAAAACTGGTGCCCAAGTCGGCTGCGGTAAGTGTTTATTTAGGCAGGAGAATACGGAGGGAGGATCTACGCTTGATAATCTGATCACTGGTCGCTGGAAACCAATCAGATGGCAGGATTAGGGATGTGGCAGTTTCATATCAAATCGCACACACACCACACACACACACACACACACACGCACACAAATGCACACACAAGCAGAGCAGAGAAACAAAGACCCACATGGAGAAGGGATGGGGATAAGTGGACTCTGTGTCTTAATTTGAACATACTTGGAAGTTATTTAAGTGTGCACTGAATGTACAGCTTTATCATTTATATACCGGGCGATTTATGAATATTAATGTATCTGCTGTGGATTGTACCGAAACAAACACTTACCGTCACCCCCGGGTTCTTGACGGTGATACAAGGCGTGGTGGCTCTCAACGCTCCGCTGACTCCGTGGTAGTACTTAAAGCAGATCTTGGTCTCCGCTGTGGGCACATCAGACACCATTTAATCTGCAATTCTATTCAGTCAAATGTACAGAAGCGGGATGACATACAGGCTGCTCCTAATCCCGCAAATATTCCAGATGATTCAATTGGAATGTGTTCCCATTTTGTAGATTTTCAAACCTAGAAGTGAAGTTTAAGCACTGCTATGGCAACAAGATACATAAACCTTCAATCTATCATGACACGCTGGATCCCCCCAACTTATAATAGAAACAGAACCTCTGATGTGGATTGCTGCTTCACAAACCCAGAGCTCCACTAGCTCCACTTAGCGCATATTTATTTAGCTACTTTACATAATTTGTCAAACCTCGGTGCTGGGAATTTTTGAATAAAACTCAAGATAGGACAGTAGGGCAAGTCCACCGAGTCTATTTGTGAGCGCAGAGAAATGGGTTAAGCCCCTCTCCTTTCTCGATCTTATTTTTATCCCCCACATTAAAAATGCATGTGCGCAATTCACACAGCGCAGGCAGAGGCGGTCACTCACCCTCCATGAAGTAGGGACCCGGCTCCAGCCTCCACACGATCTGCCCCTCTGCGTCCCATTCACCCCGCGGTTCTTCGAGTCCCACTCGTTTGCAACGCACGTCTCATCTGCAAAGTGAAACAATTCCGTAAACGACAATGGATTTGACTTAATGTAGTAAACAAAACAACAGTAAAATAATACACTCTTGTTGTGTGCGCTGAGTCGCCTTTATTTCTGCTTCTTTTAAATGAAATTAGGTTCAAAATCAATTTCTGTGAAACGACTCTAAAGTGGCTATTGTTGGTACATATAAACCTAAACAATCATACATTGATTGGTACAAATGAGTGTATAATTGGATAAAGTAAATAAAGGAGAGAGCACATCAATAGTAGTATTGTTGCAGACTGTACACACATGCAGAGAACACCTGGTGAGGCTGCTCTGGGAGACCCTCAGCCTGAGGTCATAAAGCACTGTCCCTCTGGTGTCTGAGCTCATCAAACATTAATGTGTGTCTGTGTAAAGCATGACAAACGGCCCTGTCCTCATGGATCAATGCGACGCCCATCACACTGGAGCGTCCAGCCCTGGCCTCTGTCACACAGGTCACCATTCATAAACTTAAAGCCTTTACGACTCACACCTCTGCACAGACCTGTCTGTTCTGATAACGTGCCATCATCAGCTATCAACATAATACAGTCTGTAACTGGAACACATCTACAGGACAGGGAGGTTATGGAGCTCCCTGCCTCACGGACCCTGGCCGACAGCCAGGCTGGAAGCAGTGCTCACCCCTGGGAAGTAAAGCCCTAGAAACTCCCCCTGCCTGGGTCAATACGAGGCGGAGCAGCAGCAGTGAGAGTGAGGAAGAGGTGGGTCATGTTTCACTTTCTCCAGCCCAGGAACTGTCCGTCTGTGGTCACTGTTACTCCTCTCCACTGTAGGTCAGAGAATCTGGGCATTGTGTTACAGTAAAAGCTGATTTTCACACCTACACAGGGGGCACCAGAGCATTTATGCACAGCAGACCTCCCACAGGGAACTATTAACCTGGATGTGCCACAAAGCTTACGCGAGACAAAAAGATGCACTGTACATCCATCTATCAACTGAGACACTGAGATCTGCACTGCACTGCTCCAAAATGCTGTTTGTGCTGAGTCAGGTTGACTTCTCACCACAATAAGAAGCGGCCTCCTCTCACTCACACAGTCCATTAGAGCTTAATGTAGCGGCGGTTGATGGCCTGACCTTGAGGAGAGCAGTAACATGGTCCAGCCTCCTCTATGTTATCTTATGGAGATTTGTAACATTGGATACAGACTTTTGGAAAGGGGTGTGAACACAGATGCAACTACCTCGGTTCAAGACATTTCTCTACAGGACATTATGGCAGCGACTGGTGGAAGACACATGAGGCGTGTGAAGGATCAGGTTGAGGTGTGAATAACACTTCTGTTCTATAGACATTTTACCTTTTTTGTCCCATAGGCTTTATTGAATAGAAGGACGATACACCATTCATGGGGTAAAGCCTGGGGAGAGACATTCAGCGAATTGTCTGAGCCAGGATTCGAACTCACTACATTTAGGAAGGCACTGTGCTTTAAAACATTCTTTTGGGCACCTCAGCAAACCACACATTATTGAATAGTGAACACAAGCTTTCACTTTTAGCAAACAGCCTGCTATGACGCCAGGAAGAACACACTTTGAACACAGAACTGCTCATAACGGGTCAGGTGATGGATTATGTGCTTTTTATGTGCTGAGGACAGTTTTCGGTTTCCTCTATGATGCAATAAATCCAAGAACTACAGATCAGAGCTATTCAGCAGTAAAGAAGAAACAAGCAAAGCTCACGGCATTACTCTGAACTGTGTGAATGAAGAAAAATGCAACACATGGTAAACAGTCAATTTAGCTCCTTTAACACACTTGCACGTTAGCTGCTACATCCTTCGCTAGCGGCTCACCGATGTGGTAGAGGCCGATCCAGTCGGTGGCGTCCACCTCCTCTTTGATGTCCCAGGAGATGACCAGATGCCCCAGGCCCATAGTGAGCTGGTACGTGGACGCCGTGAGCGAGGAGCGGCTTTCGCACGTCACCAGGTCCGTGTCGCTGTTGGCCCGCTGCAGCCCCACCACCGCCGCGCTATCCTGGGGCACGTCGACGGGCAGGGGTGAGGACGGCGGCGTGGAGGACGTGGAGGAGCCCTGCGAGGACAGTCTGCGCAGGTTCTCCGACCCGATGGTGTAGGGCCTTGAGTGGGGGGTCCTGCGCCGCACGGCCAGCAGGTGCTCCCGGGCGCTCCCGTTGGTCGAGTAGAGGACGACGTGGCGGCGGTGGCCATGGCAAAGGCTGCGTGCGGGGGAGGAGAGAATCGGATGGGATGGGGGGTGGTGATGGTGGTGATGGTGAGGGTGGTGGTGGTGGTGATGGGGGGAGGACGGGGCGGAGGAGGTGGGCTGAGGGCGGGGCGAGGGGGGAGGACCGCCGTGGCCAGGGAGGGACGAATGGTGGAGGTCAGGAGAGAGAGAAGGTGAGAAATGAAGAAAGGAAGGAAGGAGGGAAGGAAGGAGGGAGGGAGAGAAAACAACGATTAACGCTGCGCCAAAGCCGTGCTACAGAGAGGACAATACGACAGGCAAATGTAGGTGAATGAGTGAAATGTTAGGAGTGAGCGAGTGCACAATCCAAGGCACCTTCAACACGTCGTCTTCAAAGGCACTCCCCCTAGACCAGTCTTCTTCCCTCCTTTGATCAGCCATCAGTCGGCTATTCTCCTCCAGAATATTTTCTCACACTCTTTGCAGGAGTGCAGTGGGGGAAAAAACTATCCATCAAATCATTGCAGAGCGCAGGGAAGGAGACGAGGCAGGGTGTTTGGACGTGTGCTTGCGTGTCCAGGTGAAAGAAGGTCATACGAGGGCAGGCCTACTGTCCCATGAGGAGAATGGAGGGATGACCTGAAAGAGACAGGAGCGAGATTGGTCAGGAAGTGTTGAGGGAAAGCCACTGTTTACACGGCACCATAACCATTAAGATGAAGGTTAAGGTATTTATTTTAACAATAGTCAAATCCAAGTGACCCAAGTTGCCAAAACATGCGCGCACTCATTCCCTACCTGATCCATCCCCGCGACTTTCCCACGAGCTCGCACGCTATTGCCATGGCGACGGGTCATTACACGCACAGATATGTCTGTCTCCGCTCGCGACGCTGGCGCTAATGAAGGAGTACAGCGTCATGTTCTGTTTCTGTTCCCTCCTGCGGATACGAGTGCGTGCACATAAACAGAACCCCCAGGGGACTGAGGAATGAGTGCGGCGAGAAGAAATCAAATACACGCAGTTTCAGGAAATAAATAAAACATGAGCAAAGTAACTTTTCTTATGTATTATATTCTAATGGTATATAGTACCAGTTAACGGCTTTCTACTTTGCCAGACTGATAAAACGTCAGCTAGTACTGTACAATCCATTTTAATACAATAATACCCTTTTGAACACACTTTGATAACCTTGGGCCTAGTTCAAATAATCACTAGTAGACCTCCTGTAATACTCCGACGCTCTATTCCACACATCTGCACAGACAGAGGCCTGCGCTGGAGCCAAGTCACAAAACAGAGGCCATGTGGACAGTCCAATCTGCCCTGATGAATTAAACCTCACTCAGTCCATCCAATCCCTGTCAGCGAGCCAAAATCCACACAAATTAAACCCCCGCCGCACCACGGATAGATAGACGCTGACATACAAAGAGCCCTGTCCCCGTCCTTGTTAAAAGCAAATCATGCACTTATCGCGGCACGTGAAGGACCGTGGAGGAAGGTGTCCTTGATTCGGCCTCGGTGAGATTAACAAAGAATGGGGAGGGATTGTGTGGCGGCAGAGGCTTAATCCCGGCACTGGCACAGGGATCGGGTGGGAGAGCCTCGTCCGGACAGTCAACTTTCACTACTGTATGTTAATATCAGAGAGCTTGACGAGGATGGTTTTATCAGTCTATCATTGCCAAACTGCAGAAAAGTGGCAAGTAGTTACAATCATATAAGCCATAGCAGCATATTGTGCGCATGTTGTGTTATGCCAGACTCCCTTCCAAATGCGATCATGAAGCTTCAGCGCAAATTCAACCTGGAGACGTACCTGCAGCCTTCACTCATCGCCTCAACGGCAGCCTTCACCAATCACCCAATCACAGCCTCAGCGCAAGCCACACCTTCGCGTCAGCAACCAATCGCAGCCGCATATTCCGCTCAGCCATTCATCGTGCAGGATCCCCTTCTTAAGCTCCCCGGTCAATCACTCGGCCGTTTCCCAGCAGTGCTGCGCCCTCCTCCGCCCCTCCTCAGGCTCTGTCCGTCGCATCGACCGCGCGTTGGGTCTCGTCCTACCACCACCAGTGTCCAGGCTCCGGGGGAAGATTCTGGCCATCATCTATCAACACCATGTATTCCATATCGTTCGGCCATCTTCCGCCGGGGTCTGAGCCCCAATCCCGATCCAAGTTCAATAAAACTTCTGTGTCTTTTCAGGTTGAATTGTATTTAACAAAACATGTAATGGCCAAGAGTTGTTTTTGAAGTTGCACTTTTACTTTACAGCACTAAATTTCCATATTATAACCAATATTATACCTTATAGTTGCCTCATTCATTTACTATCTATGCTATAAAAATGTAACTACCACCCATTCAGGCATGACAATTTGATTTACATAAGGCATTCTGAAAGCTGCCACTAGATATGGGCTTTATTATCCCCTCCCCCTTTTTCCCCGATTCCCTTTCTCTCCCACATGCACTGGATGAAGAACTTAGACCTCCGACGTTAGTATTCCCCAATCAGAATAGTTTAAAATGTGTGTCTTGTATCGTCCCAAATCAGGAGGTGCCATTCCTGGCTCTACGATGAAAAATGGTACAGGCAAGATGGAGCGTTATCTATAAATACATTCCTGGACAGTGGGGACTGGGGAGCGGGTAGACGCATTTGGCAGGAAGTGCTGAGTCATCCATGACCCGTGACCCTGGCGTCTCTGAGCGATGGCGGTCCATTACACAGTGATGTGCAACAGATACTGTACTCACTTCACCCTTTGGGGAAAAACTAATGGGAATATGGAGGCACAGTGAAGTGTCATATTTCCAACCTGACAATGGCTCTATTCAAAAAGTGGTACGTCTGGCCATAAGGCTATTCCATCCTATGTCCTCAATCCATTTCCATAATCTTAGCATTCCTTTAGCGATCATTGGTGTGATTGTGATGATTACCCAATTTAAGAATAGCTCTAGCTCTAGTGGAACTGTTTACTGGCAAAAACAAGCGCCCACTGTGCTATTTTTAGAACCCGTTTGTCCATCATTGGCTTCTGAGAAACATTTACCAAACAGGCCTCAATGTATGTTTTCCAATAACGTAAAGTGGCCTTAGTTCTCGCCTTGCGGAACACCAAAGCTAGACGTTATTGAGCAAACCAATGGTAAAAAGATTACGGTTTAAGTTTAAACCCTTTTTTGATCATAATTTGTTTGTATTTGCTTCAGCTGCATGAGATACAGAAGATATCATGGAGCCGCTCCAAGTCTTGCAAGTTATTTTTACCCGGTGAGACTTTGTGACTAAAAATACACCTCCAACCCAGTAAAACAGAGACAGGCACAGACATCAATATACTGTGATGCTGCTGGTAAACTGCACAGGCTGTACGCTGTTCAAGCAACCCACTGACGCATAAAAGCTGCCGTTTGCTCTCCCTCAGTCCAACGCAGAGGACTCATGATGTTTACAAAACACATGGCGCTTCCAATAAATTTTTGCGGATGGGAGTTTTCATCCACGGAAATCAAAACAGCCCTGCTTCTACTGGGTGGGGCCAGCTCCAGCTAAGAATACATGTGGAGTCAGTTACTGTATGTGACTTAAATTATGCGAGATTCAAAGTTTAGTTTAGTTTGACTAGAAATGAGTAATCAAATCTGTCAGTAGGACTTCAGACTGTGTGGACATCAGGGCAATGCAGCGATCACACAGTCCCGAAATAGCCGTGAGCGGTGATTGGAGAACAATAAGGCAGGTCCTGTCAGAGGAGGAAAGCTTCCTGACCCCCCACCCCCCAGTACAGCCATCACATTCCTCTGTGTCACTTTACATGTGGAGTGGGTGCATTTTTGGATCAGGTGATGTGTCCTGATGTGACAGGGAGGAGAGGTAAGCTGAGGTAATAAACGGTAAAAGTAAAAAAAGTGCCCTTAAATATACTAATGAATGCTTTCCCAACTTGTAAACAAGCAACCGGACCATTTAAGCCAAAGAAGGGTTTAATTTACAGTAGAACTCAAGAGATATTTCCACAATGAATGCAATAACTAAATGCCGAGATCCACAGAAAGCCCATGACAAAAGCTGCAAAACACCGCAGCTAATACTTGATAATTAAAGTAATTGATTGTCTAGTATGTCGAGCTAAGAATTAATCTAATTTATGACTAGTTTAGGTGGTTATATGCAAACAAGTACAGCTATAATTACCTATTACTTATGTATTCACTTGTGAACACAGATGTTTGTGTGTATAACTGGTGGCACAGTTAAGCCGAAGTATCAATTATGTTTTTGCTTTTTTTCCAGTTCTCCCCATCAGACTGTTCTTTTAGCTGAGCTAAAAATCGTGTTATTGTTAGGGCTGATAGATATATCGTTATTGTATCGATATCAAAATATGAACATTCAAGATATTAAAATAGAAAAAGCAAGATATAAACGATAAAGATTTTCATCAATAAAACTGCACTGTTTTGTATTATGTTTTTCTTTTTCTTGTGGAGTCAGACGGATGTGTGTCTGACTCCACAAGGAGCAGAGACTTCACTAAACTGAGTTTGTGTGTGTTTATTGATGATAGGCTTGGACCTAAATGTGTAGTCTACACTTATTGAGTTTCTGTATATGAACCCCACTAACGGGGCTTGGTGATACTTAATAATAATAATAATAATGTCACCCTGCTCATCTTTTACATTTGACGATGTAAAAAACAAGTATGAACTATATGTTATAGAATTGTCTGCCTCCCCCTCCCCCTCCCCATGTTCCTGTGTGTGGCGTGTATATGTCTGTCTTTTTATGTATGTTATTGTCAAAAAAAAAAAAAAAAAAGATGTTTTTATTTTTCACCAAACCCATGTTATATCATATCGTATCGTATCGATATCGAGACATCTGGCATAAATATCGAGATATTACATTTTGTCCATATGATTCAGCCTATTGTTATGATTATATTAGAACTATATGAAATCTGTATTGTGTTTAGAAAAGAGTGGAAGCTAATTTAAAAAATACAGAGCTGTTTTGATGAATCCACTTATCGACTAAACCAGGAGAAAATGTGTATTGCAATATTCAGTTCAGACTTAGACATGAACTGTTAAACTAATAACCAGAATCACATTTCAGAACGTGGTCTAAAGAACAGGATGGACTCTGTGCATTTTATCCTCTCACTTTCTCATGATGTTGCACTGTTCTTGGAGAAACCACACCATCCCATCCAATCTGTCACCTGTCCTGCTGTGGCTGCAGGTGCAAAACTACTGCTTGGTTTGGGGAAAAACTCCCACTCTCTCTCTGCCTGCCTGTAAACACACCATGATGTAAGTGTTCAGGGACATCTGACTTGGGTATTTCCCGTCCATCTACATTATGCATGGCTTTGCATACAGATTAGGTCGTGGTCATTAGAGAGGAAATAGATGAGCTGTTGTTATTCTGGGATTGATCTACTGTTGCAGCATGGACTTGATCTAGACGGACAGCTTTGTAGCCTTAGAGCCCCATTCAAGTTGAAGGACAGACTTCTAAGCGTTATTGTATTTCTATTCGGCCGTAAAGAGACTGCCGATGTTGCAGAAGTGATGACTTCACCCAGCCACAATACGGAGGGATGCTGGATATATGGTGCACGATATGTTGAGACATCGATTCGTGCAAAAGCGGAGCGTAAAGACAGCGATATCCCCCACGCCATGCACACAACAAATCTCTCCCCGATCCAAATCCAAACGTACCTTGGGATAGCGCGTCGTCTCGTCTTCTTGTTTTTGACCCTTTGCAGTGCGTCAAATAACACTCCACACTTCTCACCAATGTCGTCGGGTATCCATCAGGGCCCGGGGCACCGCCGAGCCTTCACCCGCTACTAAAGCCGCCGCCGCCGCGTCGAGAGCGTTTCGAGGCGCGTCTTGTCGGTCGGTCAGCCACCTCCGTGCTCTCTCCGCCCCGCATTCAATGACTTACTTCAGGCGGTCGTCTAACTTGAAGGCCGGCGCTGCCATGCCGTGGTTTGCTTATTCTTGCTGGTATCTCCAAGCTGGGCAGGCGCCTTCATATCTTATTTATTATTCGCCTCGACCGCGTCCACATCCGCCGCCGCTTCTTCTGGGTTTCCGCGGCGCTTTATCCCCATGTTAACCGCGCGTGTTCAGCGTCAAAGTGCGATACGTTCTAACCCGCGCTACTTTAGGGCAGATTGGCGTTGGAAAATAAAGGTTAGGGAACTTTTAAAGCAAGCGTTGTTGTTCCCAGTCGACACTCGGGGAGCTCGGCTTCAAAATAACTGATGAAGCGCCTCCCACATCACCCCCTTGTGGAGGAGAGAGAGGGTGTCCAAGCTGAGGCTGGGGGGCCATCTGCAGGGCATGGACATTTACATTACTGTGCTGCAAGATTTGATATTTGATGATTATGATATTAACCCTAAGGAAGATAAGTAATAAATATTAATGGAAATGTTAAGCATGCAGTTTTAATGGCAAACTGAAATTAGTTTTAGACTCCTATACATTTAGGTGAATTTTTATTTTGGTCTACAATGATGTTTTAACCTCTTAACACCCGCCTTAACCGAGCACAGTTTCTCCAGTTCGGCTTTACTCAGATCTCACATGTCACATGACCTGTTAAAATGAGAAAAAGCCACACAAAAAAGCCACAGAAAATTTTAACAAAAAGCCACAAAAGAGGAATGGTAAAGTGACAAAAAAATGACAAAAGTGTTGCAAAAATGTGATAAAAATTTGACAAAATGTGATAAAAATTTCATTAAAATGTGACCAAAATGTAATAAAAATGCAATGAAAATGTGACAAAGTGACAAAAATGCAAAAAAAAGTAATGAAAAATATTGTAAAAAATAGTGACAACGCTAGGGAAAATCTCCTTTTAGATACGTTGTGTAAGTCTTCGCTTTCAAATGAGGCGTTACACCGGCCTATTGGCTATAAACCTTTAGATTTGGGTAAAGCTGAACTGGAGGTTTACCTTGCTGGCACGTAATGTATTTTTCCTCTAGTTTAAATAGGACATTTCTTTCTAATAACTTTCTGACAGCTCGTCAGTGTGTAGGTGGTATGATATGATCTTTCGGAAAAGGGGGTCGTCGTCATTACACAGCATGAGGTGAAGACACAAAGGAGGAAGAACGATCAGAGAAGACAGTTTCAACAGAAAGGAGGATTAAATGAGACAAATAATCTGTCAAGCGTAATCCCGGCGATAACAAAGAAAGTGTGTCATGCCTGTCTTTGTCACAGTGACACGGAAAACGCACATTTTAGACATGTATGAAGCCACACACAGGGTTGCCCTCAATTATGCTTTATACAAATTTACAATAGCAGGCAGTGACAAAGAAATGTACAGCAAGGGCTCAAAATATAAGATCCAAGTTATCTCCGAAATGCATTATAGAAAGAGATTTACATTCAAGGTTTAAGTTAAGTTGCTACTGCATTTCAAACAATGCAATAGGTGCTTCTTAACTGGTGAGCCATTTCCATGTTTCCACTGGCCTGATAGATAAGGGACAGGTTGAAGGAGATTTCCCTTCGTAGATCCACTTGGTCGTCGTCAATGCCCTGAAGAAACACGGGGGAAACATTGTTCAAATTCGTAGACAGTATGGGTCCATCATAAAAGGTTGTGTTATATGTAAGCGAGAGAAAAAGGACAGATATTGGTTTAAACATTGATCTGCTCATCGTGCTCTTTACCTCTAGTTTCTCCGGCGGTAAACCTAACGCTTTGTGATAGTAGTGAATGGCCAAATGCGTGAGGCCCACTTGATGCAGCGCTCTCCCGATGTTGTACATGGTTTCCTGACACTCTCCGCGCAGTTCCACGTATCGCCACAAGAAAGCGAATCCCTGAAAGGAAATCTATAAGAATGGATTTTTGAAATGATAAACTGAGGCAGCAGTGAAATCGGTCATACCTGTAGGATGAGCGCATGACGCTTGGCCACATATTTCTGCGAGGCCATGTGGAAGTAAGTGAGGCCCAAACAGAGACTATAAAGGGGCGTTTTGGGATGAGTTTGAAACGCCCGGACGTACTGACCTGGAAATACGGGCACTGGGTTAACAACTGTCCAATAGTGGGGAATGATTGTTGAAATGTAAGATCCTGAAAAGAAATCTCGTGACACTGCAGAAGCTTATGGAAACAATGCCACAAAGACGAAACAGTAATAGAAATGTGTTGTTGTACCGAGGGCGTGTTTGAAGCTGCCTGAGACCATCGCGTTGTGTCCACACAGCACACTCAGAGCGTGGTTGTCGGGGTTCTTCAGCAGCAGACGCAAACAGAAGCGATGGTGGCGCTGGTGCAAGGATTTGGTCGTGAGCTAAACAAGCACGCACATATTAGTAGCAGTCAATTCCGTATTTATGGGCTTGGTGCGCGCCAAACCAAAAATCTTATCAGAGCAATTTGATTTAGATTTCAAAAGGAGTGCAGACTGAATGCAATCCAGTGCAACAATGCCCAGCCACCTCTAGTTCATTTTTCCTTCATAGATACAGGCTAACTAGCAATGACTAACTAATGTCCATAAAGCGATTATACCAAAACTGGGTTGCCGAACCTATTCTGGTTTAACCTCTTAACCCCCGCCTTAACCAAGTGCATTTTCTCCAGTTTAGCTGAATCTAAAAGGTCACAACCTATAGGCCAGTGTAACGCCTCATTCGAAACCTAAGACTTACAAAATTTATATAAATGTTAATGCAGCGTCGTCGTCACTTTAAAAATTTGTTTGTTATTGCTTTATTGTCACTTTTTCATCATCGTTTTCATCTGATCTTTGTTGCCATTTTGACACTTTTTTCAAGAAGCTTTTAGATTTGGGTAAAACCAAACTGAAGAAAATGTGCTCAGTTCAGGTGGGGGTTAAGAGATTCAAAAAAAGGAAGATTTGGTCCATAAAGTTTCAGAATAGATGTTTTAAATAAATGTCCCATAACATTCCCCTGATCCTGAGCGTATTACATCAAGACAGACTGGGCCAAACCCTTTGCTTACCTGGTTAAAAATATTCCAAAGTTGAGGCAGGTTCACGTTATCCATCAACATGATTCTAAAGCCACAAAGAAGAGTTAATTAAAATTCTCCCAACAACCTGAGCCCCCATAACCGACCTCCCCCTTTTTACCTGATGTAGTTGTACGCCTTGTAGTGGTTCTGGTCCAGGATGGTCGCGACAGGCCGATGAACTCCAGCTCCTTCCTCCTCTCCATGTTGTCGTAGAACTGATAGAACTCCATGGCCGACTCCACGAGCAGGTCGGTCTCCTCGTATCGGTGCACCTCGCACAGGGTGAACAGGCAGGTCCGCAGCATCTGCCACCAGTCGTCCTTCGACAGCACGTTGGTTTTACCTGGGCACACCACATTACATTTCATTTGTCGTTCTGGAGAAATAATGACTTGGTTCAATGTGGACGATTTAGTCTGTTTATTTTTATCCAGTGGCCACACACCAAACACGCCGCCTGTTTGGGAGGCAGCCGTCTGTAAACATATGGTGTTATTTGGAAAAAAACACTAAAAAGGTAGGATTTAATGGGCTAAAACAATCCAGGCTTCAAACAATAAAGCGTTGTGTTCACATATGGAAGCTACTAATAGGTGCTGACAGTGGATATTGCCCTGCCAACTTCTTCTGCCAACACTGGCCTCTGTGAACCAGTCTGTTTCCAGGAACATTTAGAGCGGGCGATTGTAACATATGCAGGCGACATATTGATGCGCTGTACCGGTGTTGTCCAGGTAGGCTGCCTCGTGGTCCGTGATCTCTGGCTCTGCGCTTTGGGCCGTCACCAGCCTCAAGTGAGTCTCCCCGGACACGTTCACACAGCGGACTGCCACCCTGGCTCGCTGCATGGCCACCTAAAAGAATGATGAGAAAGTTTCCACATAAACCCTCTGTGCAGCTTTGTCTTAGGCCCTTGGAAAAAACTAAAAGGCCAGACTTTTCCCTTTGTTTCATACGATGTGCTTTATGTGTACCTTATGAAATGCCAATTACATGATAGTGATGCGACCCACAAATACATGCAAACAGTGCTTTAAGTGGACAAAAATAAATGCCCGTACTCTATTTTTTGCCAAGACCCCCCCCCCTTAAAAGGAAAAAGACGACAACAAAAATAGGCCTATATATACTGTTATATTTTCCCTTCTTTCTTTTTTACAGCGTTATTACAGTATAAATGATATTGTAATAACGCTGGACTGTATCATTTATATCATGTATTCACAATAATTACACTCAGATCTGCTCAAATAAACAACTCATGATGACAGTCCTATGCAAAGATAATAAGCTTTGTGAACTTCCATCTGCATAATAAACAACAGTAATGAAAGCCCAGTCTTACCTTTAGAAGAAAGACTGTTTTAGCTGAACTCTTACAGATGGATGTCTCTGAAGCTCTGTTACAGATGTGATTCTTACAGGCTAATGTTTGTGCTTTCCAAAGTGTCTAACACTTCCATGTTCTGGAGCTTGTGCTGTCAATGCAGCTTGTCATGCTGCATTCTGTCTGCAGTCCGCCTCATCTCAGGGCGCAGAAGTTTGTTTCAATCCATATTCACCCCTTTGTTTTGTTTTTATCGCATCTACGAGGTCAAACGGGGCACATCACTCTCGTGCTCGTCGCCCCTCTTGAGAACCTCAATGACCGCGGCACAGGTGGGGTCAGCCAACGCGTCCTCTGATTCTGACCTTGTTCTTTTACTCTGACCCGGTCGCCAGGAGAGCATAGTCAAGTGTGCACTGTATTTTAACCGAGCAGCGATGGTTGCGTTTCACACACCCTCTCCGGGATCCGCTTGTTTGTGTGGACGTGCATCTCGTTGAGTTGTTTACAGCGGCTACAGCAGCGCATGATGCTTTTCACTTATACAACTCAAGAGAGTATGGGTAATGTGGTCTCTGCTCACGGTGGGACAAAACAGGAAGCGTGCATTGTGAAGGCCGCTCTGAAAAGTGGCGGAGCAGCCAAAGGATTAAAACAGATGTGCAAATGAGCGTACCGGTACACTAAAAGCATGTTCTTGGCGCACGGAGAGGTGGCGGTACGCTCAAGAGCTATTTTTAGAAGTGCCGGTATCGAGTACCGGCACGTACCGACCCACTTAAAGCACTGCATGCAAATGAAATAAAAGTGTTATTACAAAATTCCATACAGTCATAGACAAGATAATTGTAAAACAGACTGCATTCGATTCCAAATTATTTATAAAGGTTTAACAGCCAAACATTTAGTTAAGTAGAATGCAACTTTATTGATTTCAGCTTAGGATCGGACCAATATTAATGGACCTAGCGCCTCCCAGTGGTTAAAACAGATGCTGTCTTGTCTGCCTTTGGAAAAAATAACGTATACATTTGGACTTTTCATGACTCATTTTTGAATCCTTGGTGGCTATGTTGTACAGAGTTTATTACTTCCTCCTCTAAAGAGAAGCTATGTTCTTGGAAGGTCCTGTATTTTTTTGTTATTTCTACATACATGGTTTAAATATTGGTACAAAACACCACGTAATACTGAACTGCTTTGTAAATACCAGTATGATTGATGTTGTAAATATGTTACATTGGATTTAATACATTATTTATGGTTTAAAAAAAATACCCTTACTGTTTGTGTGTTACCTTTAGCAGCATGGAGATCATGCTGATCATTGAATCAAGATATCCCTCCGTTTGTCCTTGAGTTTTGAGCAACGTAGAACGATGCAGCAGCAGCTTCAGCTCCTGTTCATGGGACACAGCAGAACATAAAACAACTGTCACTGCCTTCAACTTACCTAACTTTCATTCATTTCCCCACTATTTTTATTATGCTAAACATGACAGTTGACTTTCAAGAGTACACCTTCTGCCACGGGAGGTCACCAAAGGCCGATATCTGCACTTTGGCCTTTGCACTTACCTTCTGTGCAGCGGCGGAGTCCTGTGCCAGGGTCTCACTGTCGTACATGGGCTCCAGGGCTTTGAGGGCCTCTTTGGGCTGTCCCAGCTGCTGCAGGAGGGTGGCCAGAGACAGACGCGCCTCCAGGTGCTGAGGTGCCTTCTCCACCACTCTGGAGTAACTGTCCGCCGCAGCCTCCATGTGCCCCAGCGCCTTCAAACACTCTGATTTAAAAAGAAACATGCAGCAAGTTGAAAATCAGGCAACTCTAAGTGATTCATTTGACTTTGAATTCATTTTAAATATTTACCAGCGTGCCGGAGCCAGACGACAGCCAGGTTGTACTTCTCGGATATGACCAGAGAGGTGAGCAGGGGCAACGCTGACAGGTACTTGCCCTCCTCCAAATACGCCTCACTTACATCCAGATACAAGTCCCCAATTTCCTCTGGGCTTTGTTCAATTAGAGACGCCACCAGCCCCTGTCAACAAGAGAGACATATCACTTTAACAGCTTCTTAATAATTTAAAGGACATTTCACCAACAAAACCCATAACAATATTAAAGCTTGTGTCTCCCTGTTTATTATTGGGAGAAATGTTACGCAGTATGGCTTTAATATACGTTATTAAAGTGCTGTTTACCTCCAGGGGGCTGAAAACATGCAGGTGAATGAGAGAGACGATGAGCTTGGCTTTTAGATCCACGGGGACACTGTCTGGTACGTGCACCTCCGTTATTTCACCTAAGCAAAAACACCAAGGCTACTTCAGATCCATAGAAATATAGTAGCATCAGTACAAGTGCAAATAAATATAATGGGACATAGGATACGATATATGTGTGGAAACAGATTTCTACTGAACTGTGATAATGAATCTACAATCATTACAGTTAATTGTTCGCTAATTCTGTCTCCAGCACAAAAAGCCTTGTCAGCCACAATCGCAGCTAAGGACTTTTCAATTCGGGCTGAACTGACAATGAATACTGGTATTGTTCTGGTTGGCAGCTCGAGCTCTGAATGCCAACTACCACCCACAATTACAAAAATAGGATGAGAACATGTTTTAGAGTTTGAGAAATTATATACGTTAAAAAATTAAATAAAAATGGTACATATATTTGTGTAGGTATTAATGTGTGTAAGATTGTAGAAATGAGGAGTTTTATAACTTAAACTTGTAATTATACAAATATTATTAAGTAACTATGATTAAGATTTTTGTCTCCAATTACCATATTCTTCTTTAGGTTTTTCCGGCAAATTTCCTGTCTCTGCATTCGTTGTTTCATCATCTTCATTTTTAACAGTCTCCATCTCCGGTGCGCTCGTCTGCATCGTAGACTCAGCTTTAGGCTCATCCCTAACCACATGTACTCCTGAAAACTTCACCAACACCTGGCAACAAAAACAAAGAATGTCCCTCTTTAAATATCGCCATGGTTTTCACTGCAGTCACACGCTTTAGCCGCCGTACCTGTATGGCTTTGTTGTACTCATGGTTGGAGATGTACAGCTCGGCCGCCATGTTGATGACATCATCACTGACCAGGTCGGGGTGTCGAGTGAGAGCCTCTTCGATCACGCCCAGAGCAGCCGGCAGGTCGTTGCTTTCAAAGTAACTCCTATAAACACATACACATTAGCGTAATATCGTGTTGTCATATTGTTTACCTCTTACCACCCACCTTAACTGAGCCCATTTTCTCCAGTTCGGCTTTACCCAAATCTAAAAGTTTCTCAACTAGAGCTTACAGCCTCAATTGAAAGTTTCTTCCCCCCCCCCCCCATCACATTTCAATCACTTTTATGGCTTGTTCATTGCGTTTGTCACATTTTGCCATTTTTAGTTTAGTTTTGTCACTGTTTGGTTGCTCTTTTATCACTTTCTGTGGCTCTCTTGTCACTTTGGTGGTCTCTTGTCACCTTTTGGTGGTTCTCTGGTCACTTTCTGGTGGTTCTCTGGTCACTTTCTGGTGGTTCTCTGGTCACTTTCTGGTGGTTCTCTGGTCACTTTCTGGTGGTTCTCTGGTCACTTTCTGGTGGTTCTCTTGTCACTTTCTGGTGGTTCTCTTGTCACTTTTGGTGGTTCTCTTGTCACTTTTGGTGGTTCTCTGGTCACTTTCTGGTGGCTCTGTTGTCACTTTTTGGTGGTTATCTTGTCACTTTTTGGTGGTTATCTTGTCACTTTTTGGTGGTTATCTTGTCACTTTTTGGTGGTTATCTTGTCACTTTTTGGTGGTTATCTTGTCACTTTTTGGTGGTCTCTGGTCACTTTTTGGTGGCTCTCTGGTCACTTTTTGGTGGCTCTCTGGTCACTTTTTGGTGGCTCTCTGGTCACTTTTTGGTGGCTCTCTGGTCACTTTTTGGTGGCTCTCTGGTCACTTTTTGGTGGCTCTCTGGTCACTTTTGGTGGCTCTCTGGTCACTTTCTGGTGGTTCTCTGGTCACTTTCTGGTGGTTCTCTGGTCACTTTCTGGTGGTTCTCTGGTCACTTTCTGGTGGTTCTCTGGTCACTTTTTGGTGGCTCTCTTGTCACTTTTTGGTGCTCTCTTGTCACTTTTTGGTGGCTCTCTTGTCACTTTTTGGTGGTTCTCTTGTCACTTTCTGGTGGTTATCTTGTCACTTTTTGGTGGTTCTCTTGTCACTTTTTGGTGGCTCTCTTGTCACTTTTTGGTGGCTCTCTTGTCACTTTTTGGTGGCTCTCTCTTGTCACTTTTTGGTGGCGTTCTCTTGTCACTTTCTGGTGGTTCTCTTGTCACTTTCTGGTGGTTCTCTTGTCACTTTCTGGTGGTTCTCTGGTCACTTTCTGGTGGTTCTCTGGTCACTTTCTGGTGGTTCTCTTGTCACTTTCTGGTGGTTCTCTGGTCACTTTCTGGTGGTTCTCTGTCACTTTTTGGTGGCTCTCGTCACTTTCTGGTGGTTCTCTGTCACTTTCTGGTTCTCTGGTCACTTTTTGGTGGCTCTCTTGTCACTTTTTGGTGGTTTCTTGTCACTTTCTGGTGGTTCTCTTGTCACTTTCTGGTGGCTCTCTTGTCACTTTCTGGTGGCTCTCTTGTCACTTTCTGGTGGCTCTCTTGTCACTTTCTGGTGGCTCTCTTGTCACTTTCTGGTGGCTCTCTTGTCACTTTCTGGTGGCTCTCTTGTCACTTTTTGGTGGCTCTCTTGTCACTTTTTGGTGGCTCTCTTGTCACTTTTGGTGGCTCTCTTGTCACTTTCTGGTGGCTCTCTTGTCACTTTCTGGTGGCTCTCTTGTCACTTTCTGGTGGCTCTCTTGTCACTTTCTGGTGGCTCTCTTGTCACTTTCTGGTGGCTCTCTTGTCACTTTCTGGTGGCTCTCTTTTTTTTCTTGTCACTTTTTGGTGGCTCTCTTGTCACTTTTTGGTGGCTCTCTTGTCACTTTTGGTGGCTCTCTGTCACTTTTTGGTGGCTCTCGTCACTTTTTGGTGGCTCTCGTCACTTTTTTTCTGGTCACTTTTTGGTGGTCTCGTCCTTTTGGCTCTCGTCACTTTTGGGTGGCTCTCTTGTCACTTTTGGGTGGCTCTCTTGTCACTTTTTGGTGGCTCTCGTCACTTTTTGGTGGCTCTCGTCACTTTTTGGTGGCTCTCGTCACTTTTTGGTGGCTCTCGTCACTTTTTGGTGGCTCTTGTCACTTTTGGGTGGCTCTCTTGTCACTTTTGGGTGGCTCTCTTGTCACTTTTGGTGGCTCTCGTCACTTTTTGGTGGCTCTCGTCACTTTTTTGGTGGCTCTCGTCACTTTTTGGTGGCTCTTGTCACTTTTTGGTGGCTCTCTTGTCACTTTTTGGTGGCTCTCGTCACTTTTTATACCCTTTTTTAAAGAAGCTTTTAGATTTTGATTAATGCCAAACTGGAGAAAATGTGCTTGGTTCAGGTGGGAGTTAAGTGGCTAAGTCATTATCAACAAACATATTTCATCTCTTACTTGGCCATGTCTTTGGAAAGCTGCATGAAGTGCTCTCCCTCTTCCATGGGCAGGAGCGACAGGATCTTGCGGTATCCGTCCATGCACTGCTTATGTTCCCCCTGACGCATGTGCAAGTTACAGCGCTCCCACAGGTACCGCACATTGGTCGGGTCATACTTTATAGCTGAAACGAAACAAAAAACAATGTCCGCTTTAGGGGGATCGCACATTTACTTTGCTATGTAGTTATTTATTAGCTCTTGCATCCAACAGCTCACCTTTAGAGTAGCAGACGATGGCTTGGCGGATGTTGTCTTGCTCTAGAGACATTTCGGCCAGTCGCACCCACTCATCACAGTCCGAAGGGTTCAGATGAGCGGCGATGAGGCCAAACTGCAGTGCTTTCTCCATGTCTCCATCGTCCTCATATATCATGGTCAGAGTGGAGAAAGGCTCGTAGGCCATAGGAGCTGCAAACGCGTGAGAAAAGTCAACGCCGGTGCTGTCATTTTGTTCAATCAGATTTTGTTTGGTGCCGTACCTTGCCGTATGATTTCCATGCACATTAGAATAGCGTCGCTCTTCTCTCCCCTGGCGTAGCGGATGTTGGCTTCTCCCATGAGGCCTCTGAGGGCGCGAGGGAGTTTGCTGCGGTTTCGGCGCTCCTGAAGTCACACGCAGACATTGTTATGTTTGTCATGATCACATACGTACTGAGCTTTTTCTACCTCTGTTGAGCACTCAAAGCAGTTTACATCCAGGAATCATTCACACTCTTTTTCTGATCTCACAATTTGTACTTGCCTTCATCAGCTTCTTGCTCTCTCGGTTCAGCTCCATCTCCAGCGCGAACACGTCTCCGGCTGTGGGGTTCTCTTCGTCGTCCTCTGTTGGTGGCGGCGGCTTCTTCTTGTCCCTCTTCCTCGCTCCTCCTCCTCCTTTCTTCAGCGCCCTGTCCTCTGTGACAGTGCCCTCTTGTTCCCGGGCGTCCTCCTCGGCCTCCATCTTGTAGTCTTCATCTTTGGTGTCGTCCACGTAGCTCAAAGTGTCGCCTTCATCCTCATCTTCGTCGTCTTCGTCGTCCTCACCTTCCTCCTCTTCGTCCTCTTCCGAAGAGGGCTCTTGTTGGGACTGTCCCAGGATAGAGGCGAATGCCATCTGGACACCTGGGCTGACTCCCTCTGAAGAGGACAGATTTAGATCAATAATGTGGTGGTGCAGCATGACAATAAAGCAATCTTAAACGGTTAATATGTCCATCTACGTGGAGAAGCATTAAAATGATACAGTAATAAAACAATATAAACAGCCAAATTAGGTTTTATAGAAAGTTTGCCAATAACCCGAAGCTTCAATTGGTCCACGATATATTCATACCGATTTTCTCAGAGAGTCCAGCTGTGGACGGTCCAGCCTCCTCCTCATCTTGAACTGCAGTCTGTTGATCCTGAAACATGCACAGACTGAGTTAGCTCTAAAGTCTGACAGCCTGTTGTTAGCCATAGCATCACAAACAGTTTAAAAGGCAAAAACATGCCTCTGATAAAGGCGTACCGTGGCTTTCCGCGCATCTCTCCTTCTGTCAAACTCTTCGAAAGTGATTTTTCCTTCGAGGTAGTCGATGAGCTCAGCACTAAACCCCGACATTTTGGAGTTTTAGCCGTGAATCGAAAGAGGTAAACGTGCAGCTAAAGGTATGCACCACAAACACATAATAATGTCAGTGTAAAAACACGCATAAGCTGTCTCTGGAGAAATAAATCCATTCAAATCTGCATCTCCGATATTATTATAGATCCATGGTGCAGCATGGCCAAAACAAAGGTCACGTGACCCACTTTCTCTTCTTTTACTGATGCAGGGGCAACCTAAACTCTCATGACCGCCACCTGCTGGATGACGAATGAAGCGTAGGAGTTTTAATGCGCATTTATTTTGGAGAAAAACAGCATACTGGATGAAATTATGATTTATGAAATCTACAATCTGGCACACATCTTGCAGATAAAAGCCATCTATCATAATTCAGAGTCCAGAGTGTTAACCATTACTCAACCAAAACACAATCCAGCATAATTCAACCAGTTTGCAATCATGTGTTTCAAGTGACGTAAAATTACGACCATTACTACAGCAATAAATAAGCCAGAACATCTATTGAATGAGCAAATGTCTTCAAAATGTCTTTCATGATAGGAAAAAGAGATGAGACCATGAATATGCAAAGCTAAAGCGGTCTACTACATATCAATTATACTGTAACGTTTATTTTTTATTACTTTTGTTTCTTTAAGTTTTCTAATTTGATCTCCCCTGGTATTTTATTTTATTATTATTTTTTCTCGGGTTGTTGATTTTAATTATTTTTTAAGTACAGTAATCATAACAGACCAGGAGGCATTCCACAATATTTACACAGTGCCACTTTTCAGTAATAGCTCCTAATTTATTTATACAGAAACTCACATCTGCGGCTCAGAGTGTTCCCGTGGAGCGTTCACAATAGCCAGTTGTCCAAAGATTATTTGTTTTGGACAAAGGGGCAGCACATTTACGTCAATCATATCTCCTTTCCTTTGTCAAGGACCTGGTTTAGTGACTGGAGCTTGCATCAAACAGACTGATACTGTTTATGTAGTGTTGAATACAAATACACACAGCCTTGTGTGAGGGATGTATTTCCATGGTTTTCCGTTTTATAGCATAATGGTGAAAATGAGTACCGTGAACAATCAAGAGACATTTTTTGGGACAGGCACATGTTGAGAACCACTGTAACAGAATAGGACATGATGTATAAAGTTAACATGAAGTAAAATAAATGTTACATGAAAATCCACAGAACGATACATTTTCATATGTCAACATGAAGCATTTGTCACTTACAGATATAATAGTCCCTGTGTTGGTAGGACATATATTATTAACTTGTTCAAATAAGGAGGCAGAGAGGGAGAGGGAGGGAGAGAAACAGAGAGAGTTGGTGGATTTGGATCATTTGGAAATAACACTTTGGATTTTGAGGACTTAAAAGATGTCTGTTAACTCTGGTGCACTCGTGATGAACCAGACTTCCTCAGTGTGCACGGACGAGATGTCTTTTGTGTACCGGTCTAACTACCAGAGCCTGTACATCATTTTGGAGCTCATCATCGCTGTGCTGGCTGTTATCGGCAACCTTTTAGTTTGTTTGGTCATCACGCGGACCAAGAAACTCCATACAGTCACAAACTACTTCCTGGTAAGCATGAGATTGAAAGTATTCATACCCCGCTGTTTATTACTATGTTATTAAGTTCAAGTCTGACACATGAAAATATATTAAAAACGGCTAAACTCATTAGCAATAGTTGTGGATTTTCACTACATCTGCAAAATATAATACAAATATTTTAAAGGCAAACTGTGTAACATTTTGGATTCTAGTGTTGCCTATACAAAACAAGCTCATAATGACCAGTTTGATATGGCACATGCTATTTTTGCTGTGGGTTATCAAAGAATGGATTTGGATGAAGACCTAACCTACTTAAATTTGGCTGTCTTTAGTCAACATCTCCATGGAGACGAGCTGAAGACATCCCACTCCCAGTTACAGTCAGGTCTGAGGGGAGGGGAGCGACTCACTGCAAACACACATTTGTTTGGTCGGTTTGAGGTATTTTTCAACCATGAAAATGTCTGTTAATAAAATAAAAGCTTGTATCTCATTCTATTTATTTGGCAAAATGTTACACAGTGTGACTTTAAAGACATGTTGCATAACATTTTACAAAGTAAAGAGAATAAAATAGGGTTCAAATTGATGAACATTACAACATAAACGGGCTAACCGCTCCTCAGACCTGACTCTTAACGTTACTGGGACATCACCAGCTCGTTTCCATGGAGATGTTGCTGCTTTACTTTGACTACAGATAACCAAATGATTGGTTGATTTCTAAAGGCTTCAAGTTGATTCTGCATTACATAAATAACATTGACAATACCTAAGACTTTTATGTTTAGAGTTTCACACATTAGTTCCTCTTACGACAAAGCAACATTTAACCTTAAATGTTCCGCAGTGTGGCTTTAAAATAACACCCACAGTTTGTTTAATGTCAGTGGTTTCGACTGAACGGTGAATGCGTTTGTTTTGAAGCTGTCCCTGGCCGTGGCGGACATCTTGGTCGGGTTGGTAGCCATCCCCTGTGCAGTGCTCACTGACCTGGGACGACCTCGCCACAACCTGCCGCTGTGTCTGCTCATGCTCAGCGTTCTCATGGTGCTCACGCAGGTACAAGCAGCTTCACCTGGGAATCTTTTAGATGGTGTGCAGTCCACTTCTGCTGCATCAGAGGAGGGCTGTCAGGAATGAGCCCTTCATCACAATATAAAGCTTATTAAAGGAAGGTAATGCCTATAGGTACGGTAACTAAAGCAGTGGTCCGTCTATCACTGGTCTTTATTCATTTTCCGTCAAGATCAATTCTTTTAAGTTTAGTAGTTGGATGTTCGTTGTTTTAGACATGGTTTACACCTACAGTATAGTTTTAACATAATTTGGCCTAATTTAGATATTTTTAGACCCAGTTTAGTCCTGGTTTGATCTTGATTTAGGTCTAATGTTGCCTGTAAGCTCAAATATCATATGAGATGGACTTTGTCTGACAGCTGAAGAACAGAATGCATGTTTAAAAGTGGTATAGAGTGTTTATCTAGCTGTATAGTGAAGATCACTTTAACCCACTTGAAAAATGGAAAAAAAAAAAGTACATCTAAATGTAAAATATCAAGCATTACACTAACTAATCGCCTCCCGACTGTGTCCCAGAGCTCCATCCTGAGTCTGCTGGCGGTCGCCGCAGAGTGCTACATGGCCATCCTCCTGCCCTTCCAGTACCAGCGGCTGATGAGCCACAGGGCGGCCTGCCTCATCCTGCTGCTGACCTGGAGCCTGGCGGTGCTCTCGGGGTGTGTGCCCTTTATCGACTGGCAGACAGACGCTGTGTAAGACAAGTCACAAGCAGTTATAGATATACGGATATAGGCACCTGTGACAGCAAGAAGGTCCTGGGTTTGACTCCTGTGTCTGTGTTTGCATGTTCTCTGGGTGCTGCCATGAGGACACGGTTATTGAGGTTCACTGTACTGTATTTGTCATTCCAGGTTTTGCACCTTCGCCTGTGTGATCGATATGAGCTTCATGGTTTACTGTAACTTCTTCTGCTTCCTGCTGCTGCCCCTCATCGCCATGTTCATCATCTACGCCCGCATCTTCCTCATTGTCCGGGGCCAAGTCCGACGCATCTCTCAGGCCAGGACGCGCACCATCAGCAGTGGGTCGGACGAGGGAATAATGGACACATCTGACCAGAGACCTTCCATTGACGCTATATTCACTGTGACAAGTCCAAGTGACCCACACAAGGTTTCAAAGCACTATGGAGCCGCCACAAAATGCAGAAGGCAAACTCCCTCTTCTTACTCCTCTTCCTCTTCGCCGTGTGCTGGATTCCCATACACGTCATCAACTGCATCGGCTTCTTCTGCCCGACCTGTGACATCCCGATGTCCCTCACGCTGGTGGCCATCCTTTTGTCCCACGCAAACTCGGCCCTCAACCCGCTGCTGTACGCCTATAGGATGAGGTCCTACAGAAGGGCCCTCATAGCCATGTGGAGAGCCGCGTGGAGCTGCAAACAGAACTAGAACATTTGGGATTTTCATAGCCTACACGTAAAGACTGTTTTTGTACAATAGCCTATAAGATACACTTATCTTATTTCATTGTATATTCATCATTGGTATGTCATGTTTGTGAAGCAAGCTTTAATAAGCCATTTATGTGGCATTTCATAAGAAAAATAAAACAAGGACATGGACTCAAAAAATTGTTGACCTTCCAAGTCTATGTAAACTATAGTGGGGCAACTACTTTTCAAGTATCTATTGAGTATCTATACTAAATTAATCAGCTTATGTAAAACAAAAGGTAATTCAATGTAAACTGTGAAACTAATATATGATACTCATTACATACAAAGTGAGATATGTATAGCCTTTATTCGTTATTTTGATTATGGCTCCTGGCTCAGCTTGTAAAAACCTCAAATTAAAACGCTCATAAAATTAGAATATTTTGAAAATGAAGGCTTGACATACGTCACTTTGCATGCAATGAGTCTACATTCACATTTTAAGTTGAATCACAGAAATCATGAACTTTTACACGATATTCTAATTTTCCGAGTTTCACCTGTAAACACTTTTATGTAGCCTTCATATAATATAAAATAACCAGGTTTAGAAATGTGATTTTGATTGAAATCCATCCACCCATATGAAATGACCAGGATCGGTATTGATAAAACGATCTCAGGTATCGGTAAAAAAATAATAAGTGGTATCGCCCATCACTACTAAAGTGATCTAAAACAGACATGAATGGAACTAAATATCTCAACTGGGTGTAAAAACACATCTAAAGAAAAAACAAAATAAAGCATAAATTAAAGGTCTTATTATCCAACGATCCAACAGCATTATATAGCTACAATTCAACTGCTCAAACGCTATGGCTTATACATGCTTTTGCAGTTGCCAAATAGTCCTGAAATACATTTTCATATTGTGGCCGCACCTGGATGAAGCCTGATCTGAGCTGTGGAGGGAGCCTATGTTCACCAATACACACGTGCACAGACCCTTTCATTGGAATTAGCCTTTGCCTTCTTCATCTTTGTTGAATCTTCTGTTTTTTCTCCACCGATTTGAATAGGCTTGCACTACATGGCAGCGGCCACTAGAGGGCGAAGAACTGCAGCAAGAGTTTTTGCTCACAAATTACAAGCAAGATTAGGGAAAGATTACATTTGGAGTCTAAAGCTGATTTTGTGTTTGCTCAGCTGCTGTCAGATAGGATCAGCTTTAGTATAATTCTGATGAAAGGTAAAGTTTCAAATACATTTCACAGCATTTAACAGTTATAATACTAAAAGAAAAAAGATTGTCATAACAAATTTACCAGCTTGAAAATGAACTTATTGCATGGATTGTTAGTTCATAATTTTAATTGATTTACATGTTTATCAAAGTATTAAAGAAAACCACATACTATTATCAAGTGAACTCAAAATGAGAGGAGACCAGTCGGATGAACATAACTGCGTGCTTTATTGATATACAGTAAAGCATTTTATAATACAGTAGTAAGGCATATATTTGGTGGAATCTGATATGTTGTGAAGTATTGACGCGTTATTTCCGACATGACGATGAGGTTGAGAAAACACAAGTTAATTAATAACAAACTTAAAATTCAGTGTCTAGATCAAAATAGAACAAAACAAAAACAAAAACTTTTGGATCATGCTGCCAAGAAAAAAAAAAAACAGACGACACACGCCTACACTGGAGATTCTCCGCGCGGTTAAACGTTAAATAACTTGTTTTAGCCACACATGCTAAAATCACGCTCAACTAAAGACAAATCAGTTGCTAGTATGAACACACTGAAGAAAACGACAGCAGTGCACAATGATGTTTCAGTATTTGGACATTCGAGATTGAACTAGCAGTGTGTAATCGAGGGGGGGGGGGACATCAGGCCGGACTACCCAGAATGCATTCGGGCGGACTCACGGTGGGCTTTGACAAATGCAAAATGGGCCTTGATTTTGCACGAGGTAGAGCTTGCATCATCCTAACCTGCTCGAAAGGAAGCAAAACCAAAACGGAAAAAAAAAAAATCTCTAAACTAGCAGCCTGGTTTGAACCATAAACCTATGAGCACATTCTTCTGGTTTTGTAACAGAACCATTGAAACTACCGGTGCAATTTGAACTGCAGCCTAAACAGAAAGGTCGATCCATGTGGAACAAAGCGGTTTCGCATTTCAAATTTGTTTGGCAAAAGCGTTGATTTTGTGCTTGGTTTCAAGTCAACAGGCAGCCTTTCCTTATCACCGGTTAATATTATTATGCAGCACCATATACTGTATTTGCAATGAGTCAGCTTAGCCTTGACAAGACTGCGGCGTTCATTGTTGGGGAAAAAAAAGCACCTGGCACACTGGCTGCTCTATGCGCAAAGAATATAAAAAAAAGAAATAAAAAAAAGATCGGTGTTTATCACACACTTTTGGACAAGTTAAGATTGTATTAATGCTACAATAAGCTAATGCTGTGATGTTTTACATATGTCGGACAGCCTTTCTAGTTTGGATTATAGACATTCTCTGCTAGACTCAGTTTCACATCTTCTCATTGTATTGCATTTAAAGCCACAGTGCGGAACATTCCAGATTTTATGCCATTTTTGCATTGAGTTATTAAACAAAAAACATTTGAAAGAGGCCCTACTGTAAACTTCATGTTTGGCAACCTGTAGTCAGGGAAAAGTAGCAACATCGCCATGGAAACAAGTCAGTAATATCCCACGTTGTGAGTTAGGCCCAAGGAAATTTGAGCCAATACATTATTATCATTTTTTTTTTAGATTTTTCCCCATTAAAATCAGCAGTAATTAAATAAATATTTGTAGTTTTGCCGTTTTCGCAGGGTGAAATGTTCCGCAGTGTAGCTTTAACCACACCCATTGTGTCCCGGGCTTACTACAGTGCTATCACATACGTGTAATGATACTCTGGATGGATATTTGATTGGACAGATGCACGTTTGAATGAGAAACAAAAGTAAATAATGCTATGTGTCGAATAGGCACCAACACACGCTCACGCATTCACGCCTTGTACTGCAGGATGCCAGTAGTGTTATAAAGACCTTGAAAAGCACCCTTATAATTACAATCTTATTTTTCCCCCTCCCCATACAAATATGTCAAATGCTTGAAGTTTTTCCACCCGGTTACAAAGAAATGGCGGAGACACGACCACATCAACACACACGCACACACGCACACACACACACGCACTTGTATCTTGTCATTGTGCCCCTACCCGATATACCCCTTATTTTATACAATTGCATAGAAGTTTAAAAATCAGCCTCTGTTAATAATAAAACAATTTTCAGGACTTTTTTTTTTAAGAAACTACTTAAATCTACAAGTTATACTGTTTTGTCTTTTTCTTTTTTCTCTCCTCTCGACGTCGCAATCCTTCACAAAAATAGACGTTATATATATATATTCTCTTTGTAAACGGTTGAGCTCCGATCCAGTTGTTTTGACTAGAAAAGCATGCGGCAGGTCGGTGGGCGGGCGGACGGGCGGGGACTGGCGTTTGGAAAGGGCGGGGGTTCGGAGGGGCTTTGTGGATGAGGGCAAAACTTATGGGATGATGGAACTTAAGAGATAAGAGGGGGACATGGGGGTGTTTTTTTTTTTTTGGAGGGTAAGGGGTGGGGCTTGGGTGATGGGGAGGTGGAGCCTGTAGCATGAAGGGGCGGGGTCAGAAGCGCAGAGCCTCGTGCTGCTCGCGCTCTGCTCGTCTGTCATCACGGTGACCAGGGACTCCATGGCTCGGCCCAAGTCGTCCGCCATGTGGAACAGACTGCCGATGGAGGGACCTGCAGGGAGGAAGGAAACGGCTCCGTTTAGAATGACCGTCCAGAGGATGTGGTCGGTGAAATATGAGACTTAGGAGGTCAGAACGTTCCATTATCAGACGAGTACACACTTTACCCTGCATTGTCAAGTGACAACACTAAAGGAACAATTCCTGTGACAGTGATGTAGTAAAAAGGTGATTTGCCGGGTCAGGCCTTTCTGTGAGTAGGTTTTGGGTGCCGAGAGAAAAAGTACCACTGAAGCATGTGCAGTAGTGATATAATAGAGATACTGAAATCTCTGTAGGACTTTCCTTTTTAAATAAGGATCAAATTATAAATAACAAAACATAAAGCTCTATCAAGCTAAAGAGTTTACCCTGGACTAATGATATTTATTTCTCTATGGCGCTAGTATACTTGTAAGTGCTCTCAGTGCAACACAAATTCCCGTCTGGGGCAATAAAGGTTTACATTCATTCAATACCCTATGTAATGTCAATATAAAGCTAAAGCTGTGAACATACACCAACACTACTGTAGTAATACACATTAGTGCAGCAGATGAAATCATTTTCACTACAATACTTCAGTTGGTAAACAGCATGAAATCTGCCATATCTTCTCCATAAGCCAATGTTTGAAAATGGCAAGTTTTTTGTTTGTTTTTATCATAGGTTTTTGCCCGTCTCTGATCAAGAAAGTTCTCCAAAAACACCTCGACTCTTTATTTAGTTCATGCATTTGCTTTGGATTCACATACTTAAGGTAGAGTCAACAAGCAAAGGTGAGTGTGTTTAGAGCATACTATAAAACAAAGATGGCGTCCAATATGGCTCCCACAAACCTTAAAAATGTGTTTCAGGATACAGTAGGCACAGCTTACTGAATGTAATGGCTTTTCTTGGAATGACAGTCTGAAACATCAGGCTACACATGTCTATGCACAATTCAAGTGGTGGTTTAATACATGTATACATATAATTTTTTTAAGAGTGAATGTCACGGCACCAGGACACACTGACTTCACTGCTGTGTAACTCAGCATGGGCTTCAGTGTCCGCTCACCTTGCTTTACTAATGCTGTACCGAGCTTTATCTTCTGTAGAATAGACTAGTACTAGTTATAGTTTAGTTAAGTGTCCCAAATGCTGTCTAATAGAACGGTTTTCTACAAACTAATTGATATGGGGCTAAGATCAAGTTAGACGCCTGAGTTGACAGGGTGTGCAAACACCGGAAAGCCGACCCGAAGGTTGGGGCTCATGTATTTACCCGGATGGTGCACAGATCACACGGGACTGAAATGGCACTGAATGAATAATCTGTATCTGTTGTACCTAAAGTCGATGTAATTTAGAACTTGCAATTTATGCTATGTAAATGTATATTGAGCTGAACACGGGGTAGGCACTTATAAGCTTATTGCTTCAGCCTACTCCATTTTGAGCATCCGGAATTGTATACATTTTGAAAGACAAAATGAATGTAAAATTGCTCAAATAAACTCAAACACATCAGGCGAGGTGGAGGATAATCAAACCTCGTTGTATCCCATACATCAATGTGCACATCTGACTACTTTTCTAATCTTAGAATTTTTAATGGACACCCAGATTTTTCAACAGCGGGTTTTAGTGAACACTTGTACCAAATTTCATGGTTGTTTCACAAACGGAAGTATTTTTCTACTTATCTGCTGCACTACATGTGAAGTAGATGTGGGAAAAGTATAAATACTGTAGTTAAATATTACACTTCTAACCATAATCCAGGGGGTTACACTTCTATTTCACAGAGGTTGTGACGTCTCGGTTAGTAAAATGCTTCCTTTAAATGCGCACACTTATACTCCCACACAGTTCAAATGCACCGTGTCACTTTTGGAGTCTGCAGATGTTCCTATTGTTTCCCCCTGAGCTGTTGTCTGAGCCTACACCAAACAGTGTGTACTCGAGTGCGACATGTATACAGAGACGCATCACACAGAACACCAGGCAAACACCACTTCCTACTGCGCCGAGAGCAGACGAGCGACGAGGACAGAGGAGAGGAAATTAAAGAGGGAGCCAGATATTTGTTTCTCTGAGGCATCTCTGTGCTACAACATCCACGTCTAATATGGACGTGATAGAAGGGCGAATCATTGTTTTGGTGGAGATTTCAGAGTTGCAATGGAGAGTAGATTGGGCGGAATGGGTGATAGGAAGTCCAAACCCACTTACCGCTCAGGGGTGCCCCCTTCTCCCTCCTGGTTTAGGAGAAAGAGGACAGAAAGAGAGAGAAAGAGAGAAAAATACACCGTTATTAACAGGTAGATAGAAATAACAGGGTGAATAGGGAAATAGATGAAGTAAAGGGTGAACAAAAAGGACATTAATTTTATGCAAGACCAGACGTGGAAGAAATATTGAAATTTGCCGTGTAAAAACTCAAGGATTTAGTTCATCTAATAGAATCCCAGCAACTATGGGCCTTGGGCAGTGTGTGACCTTGCACAGGTCCCAGCTAGTTCTCCCAGATCTGAACAATAGCCTTTACATCCAGAAACATTAAAATGTGTATCGGTTTTCTCACACCGACCGTTTCTCAGATATAATTCACACATCACTGATACCATATACATCGCAACTTTCCAGTGCAAGTTTTTTACTGCTAAAGCACCAGTAAAATGGAGAACTCTTTTCTTGTCTGTGCTTGTAAAACGGACTTAACAACCCGGCGGCTGTAACATGGTCTATTGTACACCTGAGACCAAACAGTTTTTGAAGCACTTTGAATCTGCCACCAGTGACTCGCACGCTCTTCAGGCAAAAAACTGACATGAATCTTTGATGATACTTTCCCCCACTAGATAATAATGTTTGGTAATTAGACAACTTACACTTTTAATTAGCTCTTAAAGTTTAATGCCGGGAGGAAGTCTTTGAGGATCGTTAAAATATTCCCAATCTTCGATGAATAACAGCATTTTATGAGGACATTATACTCGGAACACTTACCGTTTTATAGCGATTTCGAGGTTTTAGAATATTGAATTGGATTTAAATTTCGCTTTTGTGGTTTCCCAGCCAGAAGGATCACAAACTCACATTATATACTGGAGTGAGCTTAGCAAACTAGCTCTGGATATCAAGTGATGTTTTCGTACCTTGGCTATGAGGGAAAGAGTGGTTGAGCTGCTCCATCACTTCTTCTAACCCCGCGTCTTGGGACGGACTGGACAACTCGTCGTCACCTGTAAGAGCCAGACGTATTTAATAAAAACGGGCCCAGGTGACGCTCTTTGAATCTATTTTTATACCCATGGTGTCTGTGGTCTGACTGGCGGCCACTCTGAGCACGGGGAGGGAGGAGTCCGAGCGCTGCGACGACGTGGAGGGAGAGGAGAGCGCCGTGCCGTTCACTTTGGAGTCCGTCTAGAGACACAAAATCAACTTAACAATTTGACTTGTTCGGGCGACCACATTAACCTTAGGATGAAGCACGACTTGTGGATATTTCCCCCAGCAGATGGCAGTGTGTGACCCACGAGTGCTGCCAATCCCTCCCTCGTTGCATCATGACAGTGAAGGTTGTGAAAAGGTGTCACTTTCTCATTTGGGATGACTTTGGAAAACGACTGTCTGAGATAAGAGCGAGTCACCGAAGCGGAAAGTGATAAATTTGTGAACAAAAATAAATCCCAAGGAGAAATGATGCGTCACTTTCCTGCTAATTTGGCCCAAGATTGTCTTATTAACACAGGCTGCCATTTTGCCCTCTAAAAATGTTTGATGACTTTTATTTTATTAACTGTTTTGATACACATAGTGGGAAAAGTGAGTACAGTGTTTGGAATTTCTCACATTTCTGCCTAAACTGTTCATAAAATGTGGTCTGATCTTTATTCAAATCACAAGAATGAGTAAACAGTGTCTGCTTAAAGCTATATCATGCAAAATCAACTTTTTGAGTTTTTAGCCATGTTGTTATGCTATTTCCTTATCAAAAACACCCCCAGAGCGGTTTTTGGCTTCATTCACGCAGTTCTAAGTAATCCTCCTGAATCCTGTTCGAGCAGCTGCTCCGCCCTCTCCTGGTAAACGACTGAGCTGTTCAGTTGTGTCGTCACAAAGGAACGGAAGTGCTCTACGTCTGTAATGTAATGCCTTACGTCCTGGTTTTAATTTATAAAACAGCTTTTCATTATTTTTGTTGTAAGAGAAATAAAAAAATAAAAAAGGAACGCTCCGACACGTCTGTGCTGTCCCGGGAGAGTAAACAAATGCACCCCCGGCCGGAGGATCCGACCAGAAGTCTGTTTTTGAAGACTGAGCTCTTTCTAACCTACTCTGGACACGCCTGTATGTCACGGATGCGCGTTTGGCTACGAGAGGAACAGGACTATTCAACCTTCCTAAAGAAGAGTGCACTCACCAGAAGTTGGAATTTCTTTCTGGGATTCAGCTAGCTACTATATCAACCAACCTGATGGATGCTTGGTGAACCTTGGCCAGAATCAAAGTGGATTAACTTTTATAACCAACGTGATCCTATAACCTGATGGGGAGTCCAGGCTGAGCGGTGAGTTAATCAAAACGTGTGTTAGCGTGTGTGTTAGCCATTTATGAAACTGTGTTGCACATGTGAACTGAATCGAAGCGTCTTGTCTTCCGGGTAGGGAAAATACCCCCAGAAAATACTAATATTTCTCTCAAAAATGAGTACTCCATAGTGATAGAGGTACAATATAAATGCCTATACTTTACTTTGGAATGGCTAAAATAGCATGATACAGATCCTTTAAACTAATACCACCCAAACATTTATATTTCATCATATTTTTATTGGCCATAACATGTAAACATTCACAAGACAGCATGGAATAAGTGAGTACACCCCAGCTGGTTGACCCTCCTTTGGCAGCGATAACTTCATCCAGACGTGCTCAACAATCAGGATGAATCTTGGACCATTCCTCTTTACAAAACTGCTGCAGTTTATCGAGATTCCTGGTTTCACTTACTTATTCCTCCCCGTCCTGTGAATGTTTACATGTCATGGTCAATTAAAAAAAGATAAAATGTAAATATTTGGGTGGTATTAGTTTAAGCAGAGACTGTTTACTCATTCTTGTGATTTGAATAAAGATCAGACCACATTTTATGAGCAATTTAGGCGAAATGTAAGAAATTCCAAACCGTGCACTCACTTTTTCCTCCCACTGTATAGTAAACAATGAGCATCAACTTGTACGGCAGAGCTATGTTACTTTTGGTACAGAATGTTCTTGTGCAAATTTGTTCTCCCCGAAATATGAAACTGATGTGACACTATTTTCAGTGTTTGTCTGAAAATCACACAGTTTCCATATCCATCACAACTAGAAAGAACCTAGACTGCATCCTTTGCTAAGATGCTAACCAGTGCGAAGCTGCTGGTGAGAGATATTAGTGCTGGCAATTCAGGATTGTCAGGTCGTCAGCTGAGCTCATTCTTTGGGCACAAAGTGTTTCTGAACCGAGACCTGGAAAAGGCCTGGCTTCAGACAGAGAACTCAATTTTAACAGAACTGTCTAGATGTGTTTGCGTGGTTTTTAATCAGTGCAATCTCTACGGTTTCTGCATTCCCCCACTTTTACCCAGTGACCCACTTCCAGAGTTGCCTAAACTCCGCCTCGGATTGTTCTTGGAAGCGCGGCGCCTCGGTGCGTACCTGCTCCAGCAGCTGTCGGAGCCGGTGCAGTTGGGACTCCAGCTGTTTGTTGTGGTCTTCCAGGATCTGCATGCGCGCCTCCAGCCGGCCCTTGTGCTGCCGCAGGAGCTTGGCCTCTGCGATGAGCTCGGCGTCCCGGGCGCTCTGTGGGGACACGGGCAGCATCTCCGGGGGCGAGGGCAGGGGGACAGGCCCTTCCGGTCATGGGCCTTCTTCAGACGGTCGTACTCGGCCTGCAGCTTTCTGCGGGGAGGGGAAGAGACGGACTGTCAGAATGGAACTGCTGCCAATATCGTTATGTTGGGGCTTTTTATTCATTTTCAGTGACGGATAAGAGAGATCTCATTTGATTGGAGCAAATGGAAATCGGATAAACCTTGGTCGCCAGCAGAAATGTGAAAATTACTTTGTATTGGCAGCCAAATCAAAAGCGACATTTTTCTTTTGAAACGATCACAGCAGAACAGTGGAAGATTCAAAAAAATTGTTTTACAGAATAACAGTTCAGGAAATAACTGCCAATTTCTTTCTGTGAAAACTAACATTCTTTTATCAAAGCGCAGAACAATTTGTCCAAAAATGTAACATTTTGATGAAAAGTCTATTACTTCCCCCGGTAAGTTTGCGAATTGAGTTTTTGTATCCAGCACTTTAAACGGTTTCAATCATTTGGCAGAAAAAGCGGACCTGTTCTCCTGCTCCAGGTCGGTGAGGACCCTCTCCAGCTCTCCCTTCTCCTCCGTTTCCATGGAGATGAGGATCTGGGCGGGGCTGCGGGGCTGGCTGAGGGGAGAGCCTTGGTTCAGAGAGTGGCAGTAGTGCTGGATCAACATGTGCTCGTCATCGCTGCAAACGCACACACACACACACACACACACACAAACCACACAATGCCACACGGGAGAATGGGAGAACAGAAAATCAGCAAAGGGAATGACAGCAGTGAGACCAAGTCAATCTGAGGCACAAAGAGGGGGGGCAGCTCGGCACCGACAGTCGGGCCCCAACGTGAGACTGGAGACGCAGTAAAAGTTCTCAGTTATAACCTTCCCATTTAGACATTAACACACACACAAAAAGAAACGCAATGGAAGCTTATTACTCGTGATTGTGCGACTCTTTTGAAGGAGAGAGCGCTCGTCTGCACAACTCTATTCGGAGCATTTTCTGAGACGACTTGATTGGCCACGCTCCGTCAGCTCCGGACCAATCAAACGCGCCGCCCGAAGTGTTTTTGAGGAAGTTTTTAATTAGGCCAGGTATTTAGATGCGCTGTCCTCCGCTGCTCCCTTCCCTCCCTCTCCCTCTCTCTCTCAAGCTTTTTTTTGAGGACTCTGGTTTCCCGGTCTGAATACTAACAGGGCTGCAGATAGCGCGGCGTCTGGAAACAAGGCGCTCCCCGCTGCTGACTGTGAAGTAGAACTCATTATAGGCGGAAGAAGCGGCGGAGTAGGTAAAAAAGAAGAAGAAGAAAAAAAAGAAAGAAAAAAATGCCCCCAAGACGCTTTTGCGAGGCGCGTCTTCGGTTCAGCGGCTTTCAAGTTTGCGAGGGGTAACTAACAACTTTTAATTGCGCAATGTCAAAGTCGATGAGCGGCCGTTATTATTGACAAACTTTTATCTGTCGGCTCCCAAAGGAAAGGAGGATGGTTTTATTTTATTTTTATTTGTCGCGTATATCCTTATTCCCTTATTCCTGCTCTTACAGAATGTCTTGAAGTGATTTAGATATTTAGACTTTTCATTCTGGAACAAAATGGCGACGCGGCTGTAATAACCATAAAAAAGTGCTTATGCCGGAGCGAAGAATCTTTTTAGGGTTATAAAATCGAACAGAATAAAAAGAAATAATGTTGTTTGATTTTAAGTTACCCATCCATGTAATAGACAGCTACAGTAACAGCAGCGGTAATAGCCGAGTAGACTATACCCGTATATAAAGCCTATAAAGCCTGGATGACTGCACCTGCCTGCTTCTCCACTCCGACTCACTTTTCTTGCAATATTTTACAGCTTTCCAGTAAAAGAAAAAGGAGCCAAAGCCTTTCCCCATTCCCCTCTGTGTGCCATGCAGAAGTTTAGTCTTGTTATTTTCTTCACACACAAGATAATACAACTTATTTTCAATATGTCACGGACTATGCTAATGCCGAGTCTGGGTAATGAGCAGAGATCGTTTAGCGGGAGAGATTTCAAACTACAATTGGTTGTATGTTTTTTTTTAGAATTAATCATGAAATGCTCAATTTGCAGTTACGGACATTTTTTAAAGTATCAAAATAAGCAAATTAGGCTGGAAACCCTCCCCTGAATAAACAATCTCTGCTTAGAGCGCATATGACAAGTTTCATGTCTCTCTAATTATTGTTATTATCTCATTTGAATTTTAATCAGTACTTAATGGTGCCGGTGGTAAAGTATTAGGTGATTTTACATCAGGGAAATGGCAATTTTATGAAGGGAAGTTGAAAAATCTAAAGCAGGGTAGGCAAGTTTTCTTAGCAAAGGGCCGATTTTCTCCATTGTAGCTCAAACTAAAGCACCGCACTAAGATAAAGATGCATAACGGAACAAGCATAAAATCCACTTTGAAATCAGACACATTTAAAAAGATTTATCACTTGAAATGACACAAAATAATCTGAATTAAGAGAATAATTACTTGTTCCGTTGGCAATAAGAGGTTTTAGTTTATCCAAGACCAGACCAAATCTCCTCAAACTTTAGATTTAATCTCTTAATTCAAGTAGATTATTCAATTTTCCAGTCCACTTTCTACAAATGCCAGGGCTGTACATAATATATGACCTAATTGGGTGCATTGATAGTATTTCTCCCATTAATGTTAAAGTACTCTCTGATTTGTGTAATAATGTTTCTCAAAATCATCGTCAGGGCCAGAGGTTCCTGTGCTGGAGGGCCAGATTTGACATCGCCTACCCCTGAAAAGCATCATTGGCAATGGAAGAGGGAATGTTACCTTAGCACCATATCAAAGCTAGTTCTGGGGCTCGCTAATGGCCCATTGGTACAGTATGGTTGCACGATGGCAGTTATGGAACGATGTCTTATGTGAGATCCTGAGTCCATTTCTAATAAGGAAGTAAGTAAGGCCATACCGCCTTTGCTATGCCCAATCCCGTCAGATCTTGGGGGGCCGATGGCGCAAACTGGTAGCCTCGCTTCTGTCAGTCTACCCCAGGGCAGCTGTGGCTACAATAGTAGCTTACCACCATCAAGTATGGAGTGAATGAATAGTGCAATGTAAAGCGTCTTTGAGTGTCCAGAAAAGCGCTATATAAAACCGATGTGTTTTTTTTATTTTTTTTTATTTTTTTTTAAATAATACCAAAGGAAAACTAGGTACAATATGTCTGCAAAATCTAATAACTGTGTTCTGGATATATGGGTAGACAAACCTGTCATAGGCACTGCAAGTTATTCAAAGACAGTCGTTTACACGTGAACAAAAACAATGGCCAAAATGCAATGCACAAGTAGCCACGTTCACAGCCAGCCAATTGGGACACAGTTAGCTGACGGAGAGTGCAGCGACCACAGGACAGTGACGGGACAGTTAAAAAAAAAAGCGGTGCTCACATGCTCTCATTGGGCGAGATACTGTCATTCAGATACGAGCCATTACGAGTCTCCATTTCTGCTAACCTGCGGAGTGGGGGGAGAAACAGAGCAGACATTCGAAGGTTAAAGAAGTTCCACCTTAAAACACCACTTTGGTATTTTGTTTTTTCCCACCCCCAGAGTCGATACGCACATCTCCAATCAAGGCAGGTCGAGGTAAACATGTTTCCTATGAATATTTGATGTGAACGGCGGCAAATGCCAGATACTTTAGGCACAAGTGTTTACAACATCGGCAGGAGATCAAATGTGGGCTTTCTTTTTTTTTTTTTTCGCCTCGTAGGAGCTGATGGCAACCTGTTTTACTATTCATTGGCGTTCGATTTGCAAGAAATATGGGTTCTGACTCAGCAGATTCAACACTACAAGGTCTTTTGAATACGCACAGTACAGTCTGAGCCATCTTGTTGATAGAATCCAATAAGTGGGCTACTGTGTATTCATCCTAACTATTTATGCACCACCTTTACATCCATTTTAGATTGAGAAAGTTCATCGACACAGGGATCAAGTGCCAAGCAACCGACCAAGTTAACTTTCCCACAGTGTCAAAAATGGCACAAAAAAAAACTCTTACTCCACAACAGCTCTGCTTGCACCTGTCCAAAACTTTTAAAAACGGCATATTCTTAGAGCTCAAACCTGGAGATCTATTTCACCCCATTAGGAGGAGTAAACAAACAGGTTGCTTTGCTCTTGACACGGGAATCAATAATGCTAAAATAGTTAGAAATGTCATAGCAGCTCCTTTAATTGCCTCTGTGCTATAGCAGCAACACCAAGGCCCATTTTCCCACCAAATCAAAATAAGAGATCGAGTCTTGAGCAGGGAGTGACACCTGCCCTGGCCTTGGCTTTCTCACTCCGGCTCCATCAAGGGCGCTAATTATTCGACTCCTTCACCTTGCCACCTCTTCTTTCATCTGAAATCTGGCTAACGTCTGGGAGCGGTGTTGGCCCGGAGGCGGCTCAGGACTCTGTCTAAATGATCAAAAACACCGCCCCTGGCACCAAACCCTTTGCACATGTCCCACCGCCTGGCTCCACGACCTCCCGATTAGGAAAGTGCGTGACTCTTTGTCAAGACTGCTCCTTGTCCCTCGGCGGTGGAGTGTGCGCAGCGTTTCTGCCTGAAGACTTGAAAAAGCCACACATATATCTCGGTGAATAAGCTCCAATATTGACATGTTTAGCTTCCCATCTGCGCAGGTATCGACGACATGCTGAAGGCTCCAGGCAAAGCATTAACACGCCCAGTGCCGCGGCTAAATACAGGCGCTGCACACTGCTTATTCACCAAAAAGTCAATGTTGCACTTTATTACGTCCACACATTCAAATTAGACTGTAAGCAAAGGGATATCTTGACATTTTAGTTCGGCCCTGCGCCATTTATCATCTTTATTATCGCCCGACAAAAGCAGGGAAATCTTTGTAACCTATTCAGCAAAGTGGGGAAGAAGGCTCTTTATGCAAAAGCCTGCACAAACCCGATGTGGGATAAGATAGTGAAAAGTTCACATAAATAAAACATCGCCGAGATTCGATGAAGTGTCAAGGTATCCCCTTGTTAAAAAGACATGCACTTTGGGCTTTAGTACAGTACAGCCAAAAGCGCTGTGTTTCCACAACACTTCCATAACCTTCTTCTTGCAGTTCAAATGCACCTTATGGGCTTTTGTAGCTTTAGGTTGTGCCTGCATAATATATATTATAACCTATTATAACCTAGGTCAGAGGTTCTCAAACTGCCGTACTCGTGGAAATCAGGCTTCTCTGCAATGCTAGTCTTAAAGGGGGGGTATTATGTAAAATCGACTTTTTCAAGCTTTATATCATGTTATTATGTCATTCCCTCATTAAACACATGCCTGGAGTGTTGCCTTGGCTCATTCACATATTTTTGAGTAATCGGTAAAAACTTAGACGGCAGCCATTTTAGGTGTAGCTATGCCTCAGTCCTCCTAGGAACGCCCCCACCTCCTGGAGACGCCTCTGGACCTTTCGTCACCAGCCAAGCCACCAACCACTGCTCCTCAGCTCAGCAGAGGCCCCTCCCCGCACAGTAGTGTTGTTTAGATGCCACAGCAGTGTGCTGAAGGGGGCGTGTCGGAAAGCTTCTTAAAGAGACAGAGGCCTATTTCAAGACATTCAGTACAGCCATTTTGAGAGAGCAATTTTATTCAAGGCAGTTATTTTAATTTACTGCATATACAGACCAACAGAAGGTTACGTCATCATTGTAGTATGCTATAGACTGGTGCTATGTGATTGAAAAAAGCATAATACCCCCCTTTAATTTAGAGAAGATATCATATTTTTGCCCTCGTCCTCACTGATGTTGATGGTTCTGCAACAGTGAAGTAGTGTATACACCTTTCCTTCGTAAGCCGCATCTAAATTGCAAAGGGTTTACTTGTGTTTACCGTTTTGAAAGAGCGTTATCGGCTTGTCCATAGATTGTCAAATTCAATTGCGTTGCTCTTTTGCTGAGCGCTACATTTTTCATTTTTACTATCTCACTTTTACTATCTAGTGCACCAAAAACTGTTACGCCTTTAGTGGAAAGATTGTTTTGTACCTACTATAAAGTTGACGTATCATACATAATTGAGGCTGGAAAACATTATGCCTCGACATTGTTTGACTTTGAAATAATGTCGCTGTGAAGAAAAAAAAAAGACAGTAGGAGCGAGAAAACGGGTTTGTCAGGATTTTGAGTTGACCTGGAGCGCCCTCTGCAGGCAGTAATGAGACTGTTAAAATGTTCACTTTCAGCTAATTGCAGCAAAATCCGGTTTCATCAGTAGTACAAGACACGAACAAAGTGAGCAGGATTGCGTAAAACTGAGTGACTGAAGTGAGATAACAGTTTATAATGAAAAGAATGACTAAATATAGAAATCTGCCCAATTTCCCTTTTGTTAAAGTTAACGGAGTCTACTGGACACGTTTAGAGTGTTCCACCAATGCCTTCATGCAATCTGTCCTCAAATCCCACGACTGTATATAAATAAGAACACAGTGTTTACCATTTTGGAACCAAGTGCTAAATTTAACTCCCAGGTTAGCGACAGGAAACACTCATCTCCTTCAGCACCATCTGTCACCGGGCCATTACGTGATCAGACGCGCTTGCCGTGTAAGAATAACGCTTTAAGGGGCGCATTTAGCGATTATTATGTTCAACTTCCCGATTGATAAAAAAAAAAAAAAAAACTAAGATAATACGGCGTTGATTCAAGTGCGTCAGCCTGGAATGAGGACAAAAGATCCCCAGTGAGTTAATGCTTGCATGAACACGGGAGGGGAGGGAGGGGGGGGGGGGGGGGGAAGAGACAGACGTCCCGGTGTAGGCGAGTGTGGCGCGCTCGAGCTGCTTTTCCTCCAAATTCATTATTTTTAAAATCACATCGATCACGCGGTTTCGGGGCACTGGCTGGAGCTCTCTGGAGGAGCTATTATCTACGGCACTCCCAGGGCAGCGAAAGTGGAGCAGGAGTGGGGCTGAATGATATCGAAACGCTATATGTGGGATAGAATATCGCAGTGGAATATGATACTGTACTATGCAAGGTTAGCGCTCTGGAGGCTTACCAAATATAGATCGGGTAAAAACAGGTTTAAAAGGGGACATTGTTCTGATATAAATATTAAATGTGTGTAATCTGTGGCAGGTACTTTATGAGTGCAGCATTGATTGGTGCATTACCGGTTGGCGTAGTGCTCGATGCGCGTGTGCGTGTCATCGTGAGACAGCTGAGGGGACGATCCGGGCCTGAAAGAGAACAAAATAACAGGAAAAAAAAAAAACTAAATGAAGGCATCTGGGGGGCTATTATTCCCAAAACACTCACACACGTACGCACATGCACTAGCTCACGAATCCACAGGGAGAGCTATGAGTGTGGCAGACACAACACAGCACGGATGTGTAAAGCTATGGAGATGAATCGCAAACAAGCTCCTATTACCTCTACCTTGAGAAACTTTCACGGATTTCTAAGAGCTCACACTTTGCAGTAGAAACAGATCAGTGTTTATCATTAAGCCGGACATTAGCGACCTGCGTTTGAGGCGGTGTCCTTGAGAATTTAGGAGGAGATTCTTGTCGGAGTTACTGCGGTAAACGGAGCCCCAGTACAAAAACAAATGGTCGGGATAAGCCAGCGCTACCGATGCTTCGAAACGCATTCAAATGCAGCGAGCTCTAGCTACATAGAAGTATAGCTGTCATGTGTACACTAATTTGATCCCAAGTCTAGCTAGAGATTCACATTCAAGTAAAAGTAGCCCTGAAGGCTTCTGTAGCTAATTAGTCTTTTCTAAGAGCTACAAAGCCATATTCGACATATTTGAGTCAATTAGGGTGGTCATTCATCCAAGTATAATGTGCCTTGAAACCCGATATAACCTACTTATATGGCTGTTCATCACAGGGTCGTCAGCAATCCTGGAGTTGTGTTTTAATTTTAAGTTTTCGGATGTTTGACGGTAAAGTACGTCCAAGAAGCAGTGGTTTGTTTTGATGGGGAGTGCGGCGAGAAGGATCTTAAAGTGGACATACAGTATCATGCATATGGGGTTTAAAGAAAGACTTAAAACATTATTGTGGTGCCTCAGCATTGATATTTCACGTTTCCTAATTTGAAATGAAGTCTCTGTAAGAATTAAATAATAATAATAATAATATACAGGATACGCTCGAGTTGGTGAAGACCTTGCATGGGGCTCCCCCTGCTGGCAGCTGTAGGAATAACAAATAAACTGCCTTTCAGTTTCAAACAGCGTGGTTTACAGCTTCAACAGTGAGCGATAAACACACTGAGCGCAGAGCGGCTCAGAGCCGATATAATGTTGGATTATGGGCTTTAAAAATGTGGAGGACAGTTTGGGGTTTTAACACTGCTGTTTTTGACACTCTTGACACCGTAGAAGAAGGAAAAAGCTAAATTAAACAGGATTACCCGAAGATTACTGAAAACTGCGTGGACGTTGTGAAATGCTTGAATACTTGAAGTTGATTTTGCATGATATGTCCACTTTAAAAGGGAGATTTTCAACGTCGAACGCAAGTAAAGTCAAATGACATTGCAGTTTTAGATAAATATGGGATTTTCGATCCAACAAAACACAAGCCAGTGGTTCAGATGTGTTTGAAATGATCACCAAAACCTACCCTACTTTAATACTGACATACTCCTTTTCAAACATACTAGCTTCGTGTGTGCGTGTTGGGGTTCTCTAAGATACATAGGGACCACAAACTACAAACCAGACAACACAAAGAACAGCCACTGAGTGCATGTGACGACTACTGTCCGCCGCGTCGCTGTATATCGTGTGCTGGTGCGGGGCTAAGATACTCACGCATCTACGGGCCAGAAGTTGATCAGAGTGACAGGACTGCAAGACAAAAAACGTGAGATGATGACACAGGAAGTGGGACGACGGCGCCATGGCGAGACAAAGCAAAAGCAAGATGGGGGACTGTAGTCGTGAGGGAGCGTCGCTGGCGGTTGCCGTGGGGACAGGATGGCGGAGAATGGGCACTCGCACTCACACAAAAGTTGATATATTAGTTTTGTGTTGACATACAGATCAAGTTTTTAAGGCGAGACACAGCAGGGGAAAAACAGAGATTTTTCACTCAGTGGTCAATGTTCAGATTATTTTTTTTAAACTTTTCTCCCTTTACATTTTAGTTTTAATGTCAAATTTAAAAAAAGACCAAACTTCTGACCACTAGCGCAGCTGCCCCTCAACTTACACATGTATATTCATTCACAAATATTGACATGTTTGGTATTCACATGTATTGCAAAAGGCGACTGAGAAGACGCTGTTATCCAAATATGGGCATTTCCTTTCTGGGAGGAAGCCGTGGCTGCAGTATCGGCAGAAATATACATGTGCACATTACACTATTGCAACAACATCCTACAGACGCCAAACTTTCCACTCTTGTACAATAATTTAAAGATTTTGTTCACTTATAAATGGCTTATTCAAGAACTAAAAAGGACACAAAATCCCCTCTGAATAAATATCTACATTTATTTGTTTCCCTGCAGAGTCTCACCTTAATATTGTAGGAGGAAAAAACAAAAGATTTAGATTCGGCTTAAACCTCAAGCATCTGCATTGTTTCACCTTGGAGCAAAAACCTCTGAATTTCCTCATTTTTCTTGCTTGGATCAGCCATTGACTATTGACCAAAGGTGTATTACAGAAATGGATCGGAGTAGAATTGATTTTGAGTAGATTATAAAAATATGTTGGAATATAAGGCTAATACTAACCACTAACTGATCAAACTGCTAGTTCAAAAATAGTATTATAGAGATTATTTGAATAGGTTTGGATTGTAAGCCCGTTATCCAGTGGACTTTACCATAAACACAAATCAATACAAAAAAAACGTCATTGCCTTCAATTCAAATTCATCCGGACTAATATTGATTTGCAAACCAAAGTTGTCATTAGCATTTTCCTGGCGCTGATGTCCTCTGTAAATGTTTAATGCCTGTGGGCAGAGAAATTACATTGGGGCAAAATATGTAATGTGTTTCATAAATTTACCATAAGGACATTGATTGCAGTCAACCCTGAATTTATTATGGCTTTTATGATAAATGGAGGAAGCCGGGGCCAGAACTGCTGGATTGCACGCTCCTGATTGTTATGCTAAACAAACCCAGTATATAAAAGCCAGCGTATGGTCACTCTACCCAGGGGTGAAGTGAGGTCTGTGCACCGCGTTATGGCTGTATGTGCACAGAGGCCAGATATATTCATTTCGAGGCAGATTGCTTGGACTAAAGAGAATGGAGCAAAAAAACAGATCAGTCTTTTTGTCAGTTTGCTTCCAAGAAACTAATCCGCCACGAAAATCAAGGATTATACCAAATGATGATGAACCGCTGATGTTAGAAAGTGGAAACCTAATCTTTGTCAAGTGTCCGCAGTAAATTAAATGCTGTTGGCCATTCTGTTGGAAGTGTGTGGACTCACGTTTCCATGTTGTCCCCCTCCAGGATGGTCTGCACAGGCAGGTAGCCCATGCGCGGGTGTTTGGCAAAGTAGCGCTTGGTTCTGAACTTGTTCTTCAGCACCTTGGCAAAGTCCCGCACGTCCTCCCCTGATGTGGTCTGGACGGGCACAGGCACACAAAGACAGCCTTGTTCAGGACACAAACACGCCCGCACTCATTTATTTCGAGCCTTTTTCCACTTTATTCACTGCGGACTCAGAGTTAATGCCCTCATTGTCAAGACTGGAGTGTGTCATTACAGTTGCAGGCGAAAAGGAAAAGAAGATTTATGCTTCAGTGCTTCCACGCAGAGAGATTTTAGACCTTTCTGCATTTCTCTCTAATTTTGTGGCAGTCTGAAACTAAAATCAAATACTAGTAAAAATCCCCCTACAACAATACATTTGATTGTAGCTGGAGTTGTACATTTTCCTCATCACTGTAGGCGTCTATACTTTGAGTCAAAGAATTTACATCGTCCCATGTTGGAGAAATATTTACACAAGTGCAGGTTTACGGCACCATGGGGAGCAGATAAGGGCTGTTGTGTGATTTGGCAAAATGTATTTCATGCCCTTCCTAAAGTCGCTGCTGAGCCCCGCTGTGAAATTCCCCCGCTTTTTCATTCTGCCTTTTATGTCAGAGTTTACCCAAGGTCTAACATTTTATTTTCTTCACTCCTGTTATGGCACTGTGCAGTGATGGACTGGAGTGGGAGACTCAATCTCAACTGCTGTGAAAGGGGTTCAACAATAAGTTTAAGACGTGCTTTGGCCTCCATTTGGTGCTTATTGTATTGGACAGGAAAATGTTTTTTCTGTAACATTGTGAAAAATAACGGCTTTGTGGAAGCTAATCGAAAAACAAATACTACGACAACAACTATATAATAAATAATGCATTGGTTTTATATAACGCTTTTCTAGACAAAGACCTTTACATTGTGTTATTCATTCACTCTATACATGGTGGTAAGCTACTATTGTAGTCACAGCTGCCCTGGGGTAGACTGACGGTCTGCGCCATCGGCCCTCCGACCACTCGCACACTACATCACCAGGCTTCCTGGTGTTTCCCAAACAGTCTCCCATCCAAGCACCAACCAGACCCATCCCTGCTTAGCTTCCGAAGTCTGAGGGGATCGGGAGCAAAGGCGGTGTGGCTTTATCCCAGTGAGGGAAACAAAGCTGTGCCTCACAGTGGACTCTGGCAGGCTGTTGCTTGCCAGAGACTGCCACTTATCTGGGACCATTTAAAATACTACTACTACTACTACTACTCCAGCTGGCTCAGTAGTGCTGCGGTTAGCCACAGAGCATCAACTGGGTTAATTTAGCTGAACTTTAGCTTTATCTAGGCTTGGAACCTTGACACAGCACTGCCTCACACTAAAATGTTAGTTATTGATGTTATGATATAGAGTTATTAAACTTGCAGTAAAAGTATAATCTCTGGCAACATGAGCCAGTTAACTCACTCTGAGGTTAGCACTTCCGCCTCGCAGCAAATTCTCGGGCGGGGCCTTTCTGTTTTCTCTCGGTGCTCCGGTTTCCCCCATAAACCCAAAACATGCACAGTAGGCTGCACTGCTCCTGACAGGTCGCCCTAGGCACTGGTTGACAGATGGGTCAAACTCAGACAAATTTCCCAAAGGGGACAGCAAAGTCATAACTACTTCTGTAGGTCTTTGCTTACACAGTGGTCATGGTGGTATAGAGTTTGAGCTAAAAAACAAAAGCCTTTGTACCGGAGTGCAGTATTCCACCATGGGGTACTGCATCTTGTGTCCCTTGGCGACGCGTCCAGAGAAGAAGCAGCTTTGGCAAATGTCATAGTTGAAATGCTTCAGACTGCGATATCTGAGGGGAGAGAGAGAAAGGGAGAAAAAATAGATTGCAAACGAAGGTCAGGGCAGGTTTGGGGACAAAGGGAGGTGACTAGAGAGACTTATCACGAGAAAAACTATAAAACTACAGAAAAGGGAAGGCCCCACGGAGGAAGGCTCCATAAACAGGGAGATTTACTGCTCCGTTTTGGTCGGGAAGGCAGTAGTTAAAATTCTTTCAGGCCCAGTCCCTAAATGAGAAATTTATCCGTTGGCCCCAGGACACTTCATTAAAATTTATCACCTCTCGATTGTTATGAGGAGGCCCACCAACAAAGGGACCAGACACACCTGAATTTACAGGAGGGGGGGAAAAACGAAGTACTGTTTTTGGAAAATGGGGTTTTACTCAAAGAAGAATCATATCATCCATCAGAGGAACACTGGAGGAAGAAAAGTAAACTCTTCCTGTAGGAGCAGCTTGCATTCGTAAAACAGCGGCGACGGGCTTGTAAAAACAATAATACTTTTCAATCATAATTTAAGCCGCACATCGCATTATCGGGGCAGTTTTATTATGCAAAAATAAACCAGGCCAATTTAGGAGAAAGCTGAAATCAATGCAATTAATCAGAATAGTGTGGAGGCTGCCATTTTCTGATAAGGTCAAAATGTCAAAACGCTGGAAACGCAGTGGGTCCGACAGAGGAAGCCAATTTAAAGAACCGTATAGCGAAGACGTTTAAATTGAAAGCGGTAAAGGGGAATGAAATGGAGGTTGTGACTTTGCTGAGCACATGACGACGCGTTTAGTGTTCATATTCATTGTTTGCAATCAGCACCGACGCTTCAGACTTGTACTTCTAGTGTGGATTTTCCTCAAAGTCTGAAGCCGGGGAGATGCGTCGTCTCACAGCGGCGCTACCCAGGGACCCGGTGCGCGCCGTCGCTCTTTTCAATTTTTCTCCAGCGTGTGTGGAGAAAAAAAAAAAAACATGAAGGCGAAATCTGGAGAAAAAAAAAATCCCAGCAAGCGGCACCTCTTTTCCTCACTGCTGTTTAAATAAAGCGAAACACTACGGGACGAGAGAGCGCGCGGCACGCTTCAAACCGAAACCTCTCCTCTGTGGCGTTGGGGCAATAAAATAGCAATTTCTCCCTGCTTAGTTATTAGGAACGAGACAACGGCGTATAATAAAGCGGGGTAAGTCGGCGCATCCTTTTTCATTAAACGTATAGACTTGTTAAAAGTGTGATAGATCGGGTTTTTAACTTGCTAGAAGCTGGATGCTAAAGACGTGTTAAATACATTTCTACATGCTGGAGGCGCGGTGGAGTAGCAGCGTAGCTTTGTTTCAATTTACCCAAAATGAAATTAATGTTGTGTTTTATTACTCTTTAGGTAATGGGATGAGACTTTATGGGAAAATGTCCTTGCTCGCCAGTATAACAGCGGAGGTGTTTCGAATCGATTTGAAATGGGGTGTGTGCAAGGGGGATTACCTGAAGCCTATAATGGGGCACTCCTTGCAGATGTTACACTTGGCCTGATGCTTGGCGGTTTCGGCAGCAGCCACGCGGTGCAGGACGGGTAGCCACACCATGGACTGGGGCTCCAGGCGCATCCAGTCCAAAAACATGGCCGCCTCCAGCTCCGGCTTGTTGTTGGCCTGGGGGATGACAGTGAAAAGAGTAGTATTTGGTGAAGATCTCAAATAGGGATGCACAATATATGCAAAAAAAACAAAAAAATCGTATCGGTGTATGTGATATCCGTATCGCAAAAAGCCACAATATATGACAATATCACTGAAGTCTTCAACTGAATGAGATCAGACACCTTTTGCAAACTCTGCCAAAAACGAACAATGCATTGAACTTATAAATGTGTAAAAGTTCAGTTGTAGTTAACCTCCTAACCCCCACCTGAACCGAGCACATTTTCTCCAGTCTGTTTTCACCCAAAGCTTCTGGGAAAAAAAAGTGTCAAAATGGCAACAAAAACAGCATGAAAATGCAACAAAGAGACATGAACAGAAAAGTGACAAAAGTGTGATGAAAACCCAACAAAAAAAAGTCAAAAGCTACGACAACACAGCAACAACGCGAGAAGAAAGATCTGTTCAGAGAGTTTGTAGGTCTTTCAAATGGGGCGTTACTCTGGCCTATTGGTTGTTTTCAGTTCTAGAATGTGATGATGGGAGCCAGTTTTTCCTATTTCCTATTTCTTTACACTTTCAAAGTCGTATCTTAAAAGAAAATGTATGAATTACAAAAATGATCAATATCAGTCACTGGGTCCATGATTTCTCTGTACAGGACAAAAAATGTCCTCAAAAACATAATAATTTGACCGCTATATAATATTATAGGCCTTTAGAACGCTGTGATGTCACCTGAACCCCAGCAATAGGCTGTGACCTCTTTGATGGGAGGAACATATCGTGTTGAAATGGTTTAGTAAAATATCACAATAATGTTGTTATCACGATACTGCACAGCCATATCACAAGTTACTTCAATACCGTGCGCCCTAATCTCAAACATATCTTTATCACATCTACACTTTGTTGGTTAGAAAATGCCATATTGATCAATAACAGCTGAAACAAAACAACAGCACTTCCTGACATTCACATGAAATCCTCATAAGCCCCTCCCACTCCTCCTTGTCTTGCTCCCTTTGCTGAGCAGCTGTTTCACTACGACATCAGTATTCTATTCACGGTTTTCTCCCCTTGGTTTGAACTCACACAAAATACAGAAACATTAGAAATATTAAATGGATAAAATCATTGCTGGGGGTGATATGAAATTGCCCATCTGTCAAGTGAGCTTTATATCAGATCATAAACTGAACAAAGGGGCACGACGAGAACCTGGAAAAGCTTTTTTTTTGTTTTTTTTTGTTTGTTTACGAGGCATAACCAAAATAAAATCGAAAGTCGAGCGCTAAAAAGGCTGTATCCAAAACCGTCTGTCTGAGCGCTCATTGAATTATCAGCGATGTGTCTGGAACTAAATGTACGAGCGGCTCACCTCTCGTTTCCATCTGTTGTTCGAATAAAAGAAAGAAAAAAAAAAAAGATACAACATTTGCGATGCTTCAAGGTGCAAGGCATCACAGAGCAGGCTATTACCGGCTCGCAAAAAACACAAGACAAGGTAAACAGATGCTCCGGGCTTTGGTATATCATCACGTCTGGGATTATCACTGCTGTCAATCAATACGCTGACAGGGGGGAGATGGAGAAAGTGCCGGGATATGTGCCTAATGTTCTCGATAGCAAAACAGGGCAGGTCTGGAGGAGAGGTTGGACGCGTCATAACAATTGCTTTTGTACATAAATGTGGGAAGTCAAGAATCCCGTGGTTTTGCTTTCCGCTGTTGTCATTTTTTATTTTTTTATTTTCTGTGGGGAGGTTAGAAGCCACGCAAAATTTGGTTATTGGCATCCGCATAAGAGCAGATCATCTTTGGGGCTTAAGAGATAATCCCGTCAGCCTGCAATCACTGGAAACGCTTTTGGGGACTGTCATGTTTTAGCTGCTGAAACTTTGCTCCTGTCTGCTGCTCCGACGCGGCCCAAACAAAGGGGATTGTGTGGCTTTGCGGCGTGTCCGTTGCTTTTACTGTCATCTTTATAGAGGTGGGAGTAGCGTGCTCATCCCTTGCTATTGTCTTTGCTTCCCCCCCCCCCCTTATCCTCTCTCGCGCTTATAAAAAAAAACAAAAAAAACGTTTTCATTCCAGACACATCTCCGCAGCTGTCAAAGATCATTTGTTTGATGCCGTGTGCTCCGTCATTCACTCGCGCACACAGCGACTGGAGCGCTACGATGCGTCTGTTCTTTTAGCTGCCTATATTATCCTTGGCTCCGGCATTCGCCCTTTATTTCAGCGCTGACAATAGGCTCGGATTTCTTTTAAAAAGCAGATTTGGCTGGACATGAACCAAGACTTGGCCATTCGACGGGGCTAAAGGGAATATATGGGTCTTATAAAAAGGGAAGGCTGAGGACATTAGGGGCCGAGTTACTGCAGCGTAGCCATTACTGACAGCGTTTTAAAATAACCCCCTCCCCAATTCGATCAGAGCTGCCGATACCAATACCAGTCTGATACTACAGTGCGCCTAAAAGCAACAGGGAGATCTATACGAAGACTAAGCTCCAGAGCACATGGCTAATTATGCATGACCAAGAGAAAGAGTTATTAAGTGACATTACTGATACGTACGAACTGAAAGCAGCTGCGGACTGAGGGCTCGATGTTGGAGCCGCCGAAAGAGGCCACCTCTCCGAGCTGCCGCGGGATCTGGATGGAGTCGTGGAGGAGCAGGCCCAGGCGCCGCTGGTCACAGAAGCCCGTAGCGCTGGCCACTTGACGGAATAGGACTGTAACAAGGAGTTTTCGTTAGTACGGATCAGATGCTAGTCATAACTATACATAGCTGTGTGGCCAAATAGCCTTACATCTGTACTTGTCCTCCAGATGTGCCTTGCAGAGTGAGATGATCCCGGTTTTGAAGGACAGCGTTCTAATCTTTCCAGTGCGGCTTCTGTAAAAAATAAACGTAATTTTAGCCCGCCTGCGTGTTTCGCTCGACCCCATCATCCTGACGTTTTATTTCCCGTACGTGTCATAGACGTTGAGCAGCCAGTTGAGGCACATGTCCACACACAGCGGGACGTTGACCAGGTGCGAGTGCGTCTGCTCCAGCCGCTGGTACAGGCTGGTCAGGCAGGTGACCAGCTGAGAGATGTCCACCAACTGTTCGTTCTGCTTCAGGCCGTGCTGGTCGAAAACCTCGCAGGCCGTGGGCATGCCCAGGAGGTCCACTGGAGAGGACAGACAGACAGACACATATTAATACAATGCAAATGTCAAATTCACATGATAGATGACATAGAACACTGGCAAAATATGCTTCCAATTAAGATGATAGAATCTTTTGTACACACGTCACTATTAAGGATGTTATTTATTTTTTTATTGTTTAGAAATGAAATGTATTATAAAGTCGTCTTGGTCACGTGGCTTTTGTCAGTCGAGTCTTGCGTCCTTCCGCACCAAGGACAGAGCAGAGAAGACGCCTTCACACCAGAGATCAATAAAGAGCACCATTATTCATCTTTATCTCTCATTAAGTCGACTAAAGGACGCTTCCAAAGGACAGTGGTGCCTTAACTCTCCTAAAAGGCCAAACACTCCGCTGGCTGGCAGAAGCTCGGGCAAATATCAGGCAAATCTAGTAAATGGCAATGCACTGCTGTCATTTCCTAAAGACAATCAAGCTGATCGGAAGTGGGTTATTGAGGACGAACTCTCGCGCTTGTTTTTAAAGCTTGAGAATCACCAATTTGGCTTGCATACAACATGGTGAGAGGGCTGCACAACACTGTCCGCTAGAATCTGTCTCCATTGGGATACACTAGCATAAAATGCAAACCGTGTAGTTTAGACGTCTACAACATGTTCTGAAAAGCATGAAACCTATATTAATACATTTGTGAAAAATCAAGATGTGTGGGAGAGACTGTGAGAGCTAGAAACGAGATGGAGCTGCTGCCAAAGTTGAAACTCCACCACAACTCTTATCACACTTTTAAAATGGGAAGACTCTGGTACCCGAGCTTCAAAATGCACAATAAAAAACACAAATAGCAATACTTGTCAGCAAAAATGCATTTTATTATATTATGGGCACATTAAATTACCTTGTATAAATAGGTATAAATAAATGAGCCTTGCCTTATTCCCCTAAATTGTGAATCCCTAGTGAAAGGCATAATAAGAACTCTTTATGAAGCAGAATGAATTTGTTGGACAGATGGCAAGCCATTAATCTTAATAAGAGACAGTTGAGATGATTGAAATTATGCTCTGGAAGTTGAATAACGACAAATGACGTTAATTCCAATCATTTCTTACTGTTAGAAGTTTTAGTTTCAATAATTGTCTTGTGCTTATGTTTTATGAACGGTGTTTTAACTTGACTGACAGAAATCAGATTCATTGCACCAGCTGCATTGATAATTATGTGTATACTATCAGTTAGACTGGAATCAAGTCAAGCTACTCTCCTTCGCCTTTAGAAATCTGAGAGGGGTTTAGTTTTACTTATTAGCTAATCTAGCAATCACAAACCTTGTTCAGCAACCTATTGAGAAATACATTGCATATTTGGATCAATTTGATATATGTCTAAACTGTGCCCGAGTTTGAAGTAGAGATGGGCGATATGGCGGAAACTATCTGCTTCTTCTGAAAGATAAGATAAGCTAAACCTTTACTGATCTCACAATGAGAGATTCACTTGTTACATTCAGCTCTCATGAACACTCAGGGTGGGCAGAATAGTCAGGAAATGTGCAAACAATTAAACAGTAAATATCTTATATACAATGACTGCCAAAAACTTTAACAGGGCAAAAAATGTCAGTATTAGCTGTGCAGGTTTACAGTCATAGTGCACACTTCACACTTCACTGTGATTGGTTGAATGAAGTCAGAGCATGACAAAGGCTGACCAATAAGATGATCCTGACTTCATCATAACAGCTCATGAAGCCAAGAGTATTTGAGTTGTCTTTCATTTAGAATCCATAGCCATAATGATTTTGACGATAAGATCCACTTAATGTAATTACTCATGGTCCATTTTTAAGTGGCTTATATTGTGATAAATCGACTTTTTGATCATGTTATAAAGTTATATTTCCATCGTTTTATGTGTGTAAATTTCAGTAATCCTCACATCCCCTCCGCTATGTCGACATCTATTTTACCTTTAAGACATGTTAACTAGACATTTTGATCAGGTACGTTTAGTTAAAAACGTACATGGGTTAGGCAAAGGAAGTTCAGACAACAGATAAAACTGCTCCATGTCTGTGGTCAAATTGTCTTCTCTGAGCAGTTTAATGTATTTCACGATAGCGACCATTGTTGTTAGCTTCCTTTCAAAGAGTTGAGTTGTTTTGCACTGATGCTGCACCCTCTGCTTGCATTTCTTGCAGTCTGTATTCAGTTTTGTCCCAGAAGTATTTTATGCAAACTTAAGTGCATGCATTTTTGACCATACCTTTTGATTACGGCCAGGGTGGCAGCAAGCAAACAATAGTGGAGACTTTCGCAATGAGTCACTCAGCACATGGCCAGCTTGCACTCACTTAACCCGCGTTAATAACTAAACCTCTCAGTAGTTCTCGCTCCGCGGCTTCTGCTTTGTTAAGAGTGCTCGCCGGCTGCACGACCAGCGCTAGGACATCGAACATGAAAAAAAAATGTGGGCGGGAGAGAGAGACGACACAGCAGGCTTGAGCAAACACGCACACATACAGAGAGGAGCGCTAGGAGGTAGGAGGTAGGAAACTCCCTGGGGAGGAAGTGGAGGATAGACCAAGGACCCTACGAGCAAATTAGGCGACTAAAGAGAAGACGGAAAGGCAAGGAACAAAGCAGGAGTGTGGGAGTGCACTTCAATTGGAGTGGAGTGTGCTTGTGTCCACAGACAATGGTACAGGTAGATTGTACTTACAGCAAAGGGCTTTTTGGAGACGCCGGAGCTTCATAGCCGTGCGGTATGCCGAGAAGCGCACGTTGTTGAGGTCGGCTGGAGAGGAGACAGAAGGGAGATCAGAAGAGGTACGAGACGGAACAGAAAGCAAAGCAGCGGTTTTTTTTTTCTTTCTGAAGGTTTTGTACAAGTGGGCCAGGATAGAAAGTGCGGATCGATACAACAGTGGGCGGCGGCTGCTGGCGCATTCGGAGCGTGTGCGTCACTAACTAGATTTAAGGTTGTCACACTGCTAGCATCCCTTTTGTTTGGATTTTGCAAGCCCGAAAACACTGTCTAGTCCCGAGTGTTTAATTCGGCCTTTGGAAAATGTTAAAAGGAGATAACTGCGTGGTGAGAACACTATTGTATATGCAAAAGGGTCAGCGTTCAGCGAGCAGCTAGTTAGACGCCCACAAAAGTCAGTGCATGTATAACCTATACTCAGCGAGGCCAGCAGCAATTAAAGCTTCAGATGCTTGAAGGTGCTTTTTGGAGAATGTAATACATAATGTCTTATATCATATCATTGTATCAAAGAAGCCATTTGACAAACATTAAATAAAAAACAAGCTTGCAGGTTTTTCCCCATCAATTTATCAATATCAAATGTGTGTATAGCCATCGAATACACTTTACATTATAAAGCTTCCACATGCAAACAAAACTGTACTTTAGATATTTTATGACATTTCCATTCTTCTTACGGTACTCATTTTTATTCATGAAACATTCTAGTTCAAAGCGGTCTTACCCAGAGACTGGTAGAGCTCGGCCATCTTGGGATGGTCCCAGCATGTTGTCTGGGTCTGGTGGCTGCGGAGAGAGGAGACACAAACTTTAGACACAGGTCAATGGAGCTGTCAGGTCGAATTACTTCCAACTTCAGTAACATTCTCCCTAAATACACCCCTGACACCGCGCAGGGGATGAAGTTTTTATAGTACGCTCGGCGGTTGCCTTCCATTACCAAGGAACGGACTTGAAAGGTCAACAGCTGCCAAAAAAATAATTGCAATTAGACAGTTTCCCGAAATCATGCGGCTACGCCACAAAAGGTAAACATGACTAGCCTGTCTCTCAGCATTGTGGGGGGGAAAAAAAATAAAGTCAAAAAACAGACAGGCTTTTTTGCAATGCACCGAGATGAAAATTGGATCAGTTTTCTCAAAATCTGACACTGTGACATTAATCCCGCTGTTTGTGGATTTCGGAGCCTCCATCTCATCATGTTGGAAAATAACAAGTCGCTTTGGCGTTCCAGTTTGCCAGTCCCGTGCATCACAGCGGCGGATGAGGGAGGGCCGGTCGCACGCTGTGTCATTGTCGGCTCGCACATTTCGCTTCTCGTGACTGCCGCTTGCCACTCAAGAGACAAAAGCTCAAGAGTGAGAGGATTTTTTTTTTTTCTCTTATCATTCGCAACAATAAGGAAGTGATGACAATATTTGGCAGGCTCAGGCGAAGTGTGAAACTATTTTGTGGGTTTCGTATTGGGTGAACTGCGGGCATGTTTTCCATGAGATTGGCACTAATTAGAGAAGATGACCTTGATTTGGCCTATAGTAGAAGAAGAAAAAAAAGCTTGGAATGAAGCGAAATAAAAGGCAGAAAAATAATCTAATGAACAGTTATTATCTTGTAGCATGGTTGGGTAAGCAAGCCATAGAGCCCCAAGGAAATGCCAGCTAGACCTCAATTAACCTCCCTGGATGCTATGCAAATTGTTTACAATTTCACTATAGATTGCTTTTACAGTAACAGCATAAACGATTGTGCCTTTTGGTTGTTAAATATTTAGGAAACAAGAAACAACACGACGCAAGTATGTATGTGTGCTGTGGGTGACAGGGTAAAGAACATAAGCCAGACTTGAGTTATGAGTCTGGGTGAATGTGTTTGTCTAAAGACTTCGAAAGGGAGATCTGCCAAGCAAGATTGGCAGAGTGCAGCGGAATATATCTGAAATGAACGGTCAAAATCAAGAAATGGCTATGTCTATTTGATTGTGACAACTGATTCCTTTTTCATTAGCTGAATTTATAGCGAGTTTTAACTTAACTAATTTCAAGGGCTGGGTTAAGACACTACATAGTACACTAGTAATATTTGTTTTGACAACAAGCACAGACAGAGAAAAACTACATTTTAGAACTTTTGATGCCTGGTTGGTCATAAGACAGCTTTTATCCCGGCTCAAATAAAACAAGTAGTTTTGGTCAAATAAAGAGTCTTCTGTAGAATTTATGAACATTACAATTCTTTTTTATTGTTATAGTAGCATGGATAGTAGTGTCCAACTAGCATAAAAAAGTCCTACCTTCTTCCGACCTGCATCACACCTTTGCGTCACACTGCTCTTGCTCAGATTCTTAGGCAAACCCAACGCAAGTAACCAACTTGCTTTAAGGGCCACACAATGTCAGCGGCTGTGGCACTGGAGCCATGCACACTGCCCAGCGTATCGTCAATTAAATTAGCACAAACCAGTTCACACACAGTGGAGTGGAGCTCTCGTTCCCGCGAGCTTCAATCAAATCGGGGAGCCTTGCCCTTGAAGCGGGCTAATATGAAACGCCTGTTACGTAAAATGGCTATACTCAACATATGAACGTTTTTCCCCCCCGCCCCATCCTCGCTGCATTAGCTTAAAAGCCGGTGTTTAGCTTATAGTAGGGTGCGATTGGCATTTTAGGGCATCTCCAACGCCCACGCTGATTTGAAAAGCTATCAGGAAAATATTAAAAGTCTGCTGTTATAAATACGACCATGGCTAATTGCGTTACTGTATAGCAAAGTGCTGATTTTCTTATAGCCATTAGCGCTACTTAGCCTCCTTAGAGATGATTATTGTATGGGCAGTTAATTTATGCCGCATTAATACCAAAGCATTACCCTTATAAAAGAAGTTAAGGGAATTGGATTTAATATTATGAGTGCGATCGAGGCGCTGCAGTGAGATGGTGATGTGCCAGATGTCAGTTTACATAAAGCTAACGGGAGGCTGGTGTCGTACTAAGGAGGCAATTAGAGCCCTCTGTTCGAATCAAGTGTATGAAAAGAGCTTTACAGGAAACGCATGGAGCCGTTCAGCGACTTTAGATGGGGGAGTAGGGCAGGGTATCAGACATTTATTCCCCTCCCCGATACCGGTACTTTAATGATAGTTTACGATGTCATATCGCTAAGCATCATGGGATTAGCAGCAATTATAATGGAGACTTTAAAAGGGTAAAATACTGGACTTATTGCTCACATTAAAACACCACAGTGTGTTAGATATTTTTCCACTGCTTTTTTCTCCAAGTAACCAACTTGCTTTAAGGGCCACACAATGTCAGCGGCTGTGGCACTGGAGCCATGCACACTGCCCAGCGTATCGTCAATTAAATTAGCACAAACCAGTTCACACACAATCCACTTTTTATCCTGTTTTCAGCTCATGTTAGTCCATGGTAACAGTGGATTTCCCCAAACTCTATTCACCTTGTTCCGCCCCGCCCACTTTTGCCTCTTTTGGCCTAACCCTGATAGGAGAAAAGGGGCGGGCACAATTCATGGCGGCACCCACGCAAACTTCCGGAATAAGGTGAGTAGTAGTTTGCAAGTTGCCATGTTTGCAAATTTGGACACCTGCAAAAGCTTGTATTAGCTTGTTTACACTCCACAGCTAGCTAATACATTTGGGGCAGCAGTACCTTGCACTCTTGCATTTAGGTAAATAATAAATAATATGGGGCCATTTGGACTAATCAGCATGAACCCATAATTTCATGTCAATTTCACTACCGACGATATATTTGGGAGGCACATACTGACAGTGAAGCTTCAGAAAGGTAACATTTCAGTTGACATTTCCAATTCTTACAAAAGACACGATTTTTCAAAGTAAGAATATCCCACACATTCTTCAATAAAACCTCAAAAGCTTGTAAATACTTGCTTGGCGTGTCACCGTTTTTCCAAATGCAGCCTTGTTAAAAGCACACACGCCGAGCCACTCTTCCCCCGGCTCACCTGCAGCTAACCTTTGTCAGCAAACCGCACACAAAATACCAGAGAAGAACCTAGAATTGGATTTTCCTACTCCGTGTTTTTTTTTTTTTTGTCTTGTTTTGCCTCTCCCGTAGCCTCCTCCCACACTCCCACTCCAGATAATGAGGCGAGGGGTCCCGTGGTGAAGCGATGCTTACAAAATCTTCAAGCAACAGTCAAGACTAGGAGCGAGCTCATTGCAAACACTTGGAGGGATGCTTATAATAATAACACAAGAGTAGCTAAGAAATCTTCCCAATTTGTGCTATATAATGCCCCAAATTTGAAAAAGTGGACATATCACGCATAATTGAGGCTTAGAAACATTAGTATCAATTATATGTTTAAAATGTCTATGGAGAAAAGAACGACAGTCAGACCTTTAAAGGCAGACAAAGCTTCTTGATCTTCTATGAAAGTGAAATTATGCCAGGCTGATTTTGTTTTAACCCAAGGGTCGAGAGTCAATCGATACGCAGCGGTACCATACATCTTCCTGGTGAAGCCGAGGATGTTTTATTGAGTCCGTGCCCCAATGGACAAGAAGACAATAGATCTCACAACTTGGATGTTATTCCTGTAATGATGGGGATTCCAATACGTGATCAGATTTTGTCATCGAGATGCACGGTGCCGTTTGTTCTCCCGGCGTCGTCTATGGTAGAAAATGTTGGGACAATGCTGACTCAACCAGCCAAGACATATCGCCGTATTTTGGACCTCAGGCGCATCGAGTAAGAGTTTCTACCGCACTTTAAAAGCCCTTGCACTACATCTGCATCCAAGTTAACATCAGTCAACATCGTTTTACATTGAATTGAAGCCAGATGCCCTGCCTCGCGCAATCCCCCTCCCTTTTATCTAGGTGCAAGATTGGCACAAAAATACACTGGCTTGTGATTACGCCGTGATTAGAACTGCCAATCACGAGAAGTTGGTAATTTGTGCTTAGACAAAGATTTGATTTCTCGACTTCTTGCAAAGAATTTGATTTCGAATCAGCATAAAGCCTCGATTAGCATTCTGAAGCAAGCAGCCATAAAAACAACCACAACTTTGTAATTTCAAGAACTTGCTTTTTGCAATTTTGGTCGATGAATACAAAATGGGGAATCAGTGTTCTCTATTCCAGCTTGCAACATAACAAGCAAAACAGGCTTGGGATAATGTTTCTCTTGCAACAACAATGTGTAGTCATACATCTTTGAACATTCCGGCACTTTCTACCTTGATATGGACGTCCTTGGCCCTGCTCAAGAGCCTACAAAACACAAACATTTACAACCAAGGCCTTTCTAAATAGCCTACACTCCTGAAAAGACTGCATTGCAATTAAGAAAGGCCTTCACTTCAAGCAACAAACTCCCTAGCGCCCTCCATCACCCTTGATCCCCAAACACTCCATGACTACTTCCTATAGAAACTGTACAGGACATCTCTGAGCACACGCGTCCTCGTGAGGATCTTGCGCGGGAAAAATGTCATTTCTCCACACCAAACAACGCACCCCAAAAGGGAAGATACAGAGAAAACACAAGAGTTCGACAATAAATCAAAGAAGGCCCCGAGGAAGGCAGCATCCCTCTTCTTCGAACGCTTTGAAAGCCGACACTGCCTCTCCAGAAAATGTATCATGGCCCTAGGATACGACCAAGAGTTGATAATGTGTCGTAAAGTGTCAAAAGATAAACTACAGCTCTGAGCTGCGCCGCTGTTGCAAGGGGGCCGGGGAGTCGCTGCCTTGCTTCAGGACACAAAGGCAGAAGATGACAAGGGCAGGGCGAGCATTCAACGTTCATATCCCAAATCGAAAAGGTTCAACCCGTGGAGCAGGCTTAGAGGGAATCAATGCAAAATTGAGTAAACTGGCCTAGAACCTGCCACACTCCCAATATTTCAGATTAATGGAATTTCACATTACTTCCCACATAGAAAAGAACAGCCTTGGTGGTGCTTGGAAGGTCAAATATTTTATGACGTGGTACTTGGCGTGAAAGTTTGAGCACCTCTTGAGAAAAAGACATTTCTCCTTGAAGCACACAACCCAGAAGTCATTGTCTCACACAACAGGGCACAATAAAACTCCCGCCCACACATGCGACATACAATGCTACGTATTGCAGCTATCAGCCCATGAAAGACTTTCGGCGCTGGTGACAGATAGGCCTTTTAAATAATGAATGTACATGAGTGTCACTTCTCACTGTAGTCAATTATGGCGGTTGGATGAATGATTAAAGGCGGTTTACGGGCCCGGCGATGTCTTCCTCTGCCGCTCAGCAGAAACGAGCGCAGACCGAATGTTTCCTACGCGCCAAGCATCAGAACAAGCTCAAACAATGGCCTTCAGGGAGGGATCTGAACTGGCAAAGAGCAGACGGAGTCAGATTTGGCAGCTGGAAATTAGGGGAGGCTGCTGGTGAAAGAGAATCGGAAAGCGCCGGCAAAACCTGGGGGACGCCATGGAGCTAAAACGATAACTGTAATTATTCTCCTTGTTCTAATTGATCTTAATGGCGTGTTCCCGTTTGGAGACACAAGAACTTCAAGCCTCTGTGACAGCTAACGCACATGTTATCTCTCAGGAGCTCGCAAATCAGAAAGGACAACTACCCTATGATATCACACATGTGCTTTTTAATATCCTGGACTGAATGGAGTCACGTAAAACACTACAGTTGCTTGATATGGTGATTCTGATTCTTTACCAGTACTTACTGTACTGCACAGTGCAGGAAATCCATACATTCCTGGGATATTTTCAATAGTAGTTGATATAGGCTTAGGTTTCAGAGACCAGCACTCAGCTTCTGGTCACCAACACATCTGTTTGTTCACTTTTTAAATGAGGACAATGAGATTACAGCACGAGTATCTTTGCAACCACTTCAGTGTCATCTATCCAAGATAATACCAACTCTAAAACAAAGCATAGGAGTCTAAGACAATGTTTTAGTTTCTAGCTAGTAGGGCATGTTTTGTTCTGGTACTGGTATCGTAAGCGAAGTACCGTTAAAGTACTGGTATAAAAAGAAGAAAATTAACTTTTTAGGAGCTCTAGAGAAGATCTATTTTACTCGTAGCGCTGCTTTTGCTATAATAACTAATGCAGACTTGTAAACCAAGGCCATTAGACACAACTGCTCCCTTGTGAAACACCTCGTTGGCCATTACCGCCGTCTTTTAAAAGCTATAGGCGCATCAAATCACATCATTTCATTAGTTTTGCACATCACGGCTAATCAATAAAACAATACAACCTGAAGTCTCCGAAAAGTCGATTAATACCGTCTAATTACAAGTCTGCACAGGAGGGTATAAGCCACTTTTATGCCTGCATCATAAGACTTTGTAGGATTAGCTTTGCGGATCGGCTCATAGCAAAACGGAACAGGCTATCCTCTTCATCTTATTTCATATTTAATAGTTTGGGTTTCCGCAGTTTACTGGGCTAATAATGCCCTGAAGGCTTGTAGCGGAACGTTAGCTCATTCCCCAAACCACACTGGACAGCTGTTGGACATACAAGGTGCAGAAAAAAACCGGAGTTACTTGGCACTGTTCCAGAGTGATAATGTTGGCAGGGCATTAGGATGGCTTATAGTTCAATGTCCTGCTCCAATGCACAATTTCACCCATCTAATAGCAATCTAGGCCGAATACAAAGACACCACACAGGGCAGACTCATGCCCCAGCACGTCAGCAGTACCACTATGCAACCAATGTGTTTGAGCGAGGCTGTGTATTTAGTGCGTAAAAGTCCACACCTGCAATCACGTCTGTGCCAACAATATTCACCGTGCAATCTCGCGTTCGTTTCAACTCCTACAGTGTCGGCGCGTGCTCCAAGATTCGCTCTAACAGAATGAAATTGATCAATGGTGGTTGTCACTCGCGCTGGGCTGCACTCAACCTAAAAAAAAAAAAAAAAAACTTTACAAAAAACCCTGCGCTATACGAGGCCTGGTGGTATTTTTAGCGAGAAATTGAGTGAGAGCGAGCATCCCCCAAACGCAGCCAGGCACGGGGCTGCCTCAGCGGGCACCCAGGCGCTTTCGCATTTGCATCCGTTTGCGAGTGTGTGGAGGAATGCAACACACGGCGAAAGTAGCTCTTTTTTAGTCAGAGGCGTTTGTCTATGGGAGAGGGAAAAAAGAAGACGTCAACCAACCAACTCGCACACGCAAAGACAAACAGGAATCCCACTCGGACTCAATTCAAACAGAGATACAAGCAAATAAATGGGGGCGACAGAGCGAGGCTGTTTGCGTTTAAAGAACTGAAAGCGGCTCTTTTTAAAAAAAAAAATTCAACATGGCAGCACCGGCAGAATGGAAAAAGCACGGTCCGTGGGAACCGAGGGGGGAGTGGGCATGGGGCGCTCAGTGGCCGCTCAACACGCATGGTTCTCAAAAAAAAAAAAAAAAAAAAAAGACATGAAGGATTCGCTGTTCAGAAGGACATTAGATGGGTTTGATGTCAAGCTGATAGTTGATGGTTCCACACTTTTCACCGGACTATGATGTTACCTTTAGACTATCTTGGAAAAATGATTCGACTCGGTTTGATAATATGGGAACGGTCCCTCATTAAAGGATGGCCAGATTAGTATAAAAGGGTGTTTGAGCAAAGCTGAAGCAGCTCCACGGTGCTGGTTTGTGGAGAACATGAGTGTCCGCAGATCTGGACAAATGGTCCGTGCAGTAGAGACATTATGTCGAACAAATGCAATACTGTTTTCACGCGGTTCGGCTCACCGCTTCTCCGCTCGCGTGGAAAGCCCACCGCCGAGTGTTATGTGTGTGCGAACAGGTTTACTGCATTACGACCCGCACAATTACCATCACCATTATTTATCACCTCCATAAACAATCCCCAGCCCAGCCACTCACTTCCGAAGCTGTTCCCGCATCGCCGGTCGTCCCCGCGCTCAGAGTCCGCTGAGAAAAGAAGCGATCCCCCGTGAGAACCGAGACGAACTCCCGAAGCCTCCGCCGGTCCTCGCACAGTCCTCTACCGCCGGAGACAGTGTCCGAACTGACCGTGTCTGCGAGTCTGTGCGGTGCGTGTTCCGCTGTGCAAGCGGCACAGTGGGCTGCAGAGGCTGCGCCGCCACCGACAAACGCAGGTGAAGAGCGAGGAAAAGAGATGGAGCGCGTTCCTACCGTCGTTTCAAAATAAAGCCAAGCGAAATTCTGTTGGATGGTTATGGGGTCAGTTAATGTAGTGTTGCTTGGATCGATTGATAGGATATATGATATCATAATGGATAAGGCTTGTATCCATTATTCCTATGCTTTCTTGCCAACATAGGTCTAGGCCGCATTGCACACATGGTTAAACTCAAAAGAAATATAGTAAAATTGTCAGGGATCAAAACAAAGCAACAACAATTAAACATTATTTAATAGTTTTCTTTACTTTTAATGAGCAGGAGCAGACATTTTTTATTAAAATCCAGTCTAGACGATTAGCCTACCTAATTAGTAAAACCATGGTTGTGAAAGAATAATTGAAATTTGAAGTTGGATCTTTCTATACTCAGGCAGATCAAGGCTGATTTGTTATACCTTTGGCAATAACTGGCATCATAAAGCATGTCGGCCTACACGCTGATGATGTTACTATTATGTTATTCTGATGTACACATAAAACACAAATAAAATAAAATAAAATGGTTTGGACAAGGTGAACTTGGCCAAAAGCGCCCATACATTTATTGTGAAAATGAGAACATAGTCCATTTCCTGCTACCTTTGGGCTGCACGTGTGAAACTTCACAAGTGTGAATTGGACGAGGCGGAGCTGTGCGCGTCCTGCCACTGCCTCCCTTCCCCCCATCCCGCTGTGTCTGAAAGCACGGAGCCAACATCATCCGAGGAGCTTTTTCACCTCCCTGACGAGAGTGAGACAGAGCCAAAGGGAGTGAGGGGAGAAGAGGCAAGGGGGGCCCGGGCTCTCCACATTCACGGCCTGGGACTGTGTGACAAACCAGGGATGGCGTGGAGAGGAATGACAAAACACTACAGGGGAAAAAAAGTATAGGTCTATTTGGTTTTACGCACAGAGGAGACGGGGAGGTGGGGGTCTCTTTGCTTTGGGAATTAGTGTTCAAGGCTGGAGAAATGTAGGCGATGTTGCACCAGCCAAGACGAAACAGTCTGTAATTTATAGGAAAGCCTTGACTTTGATTTTATCGCACCTGAATGTGTGTAGGTGCGCGCGCGCAGGGATAACGCCGCACGGCTAACCTCGCCTGACACTGCGCCAACGGAGATGAAAGATCTTTGAGCAAACTAATTGCCTCCTTGTTAACTCAGTTATACTTTTCACCTATTATTTTCCCTCAACAATGATTAAGTTTGCAGTGGGTTTGGGGAGTGGAAGTTAACTAGTGCGCATCTCTCCCCGGGTGGAGTGCGCCATGCATGTATCTTGCTGGACCTCGTTAATGGCCTCGAAGTACATTATTGCGAGGAAGTCCCTGCAGCTACGTTCCATCATTGTGCAGCATGATATTAATTCTAAACAGTACCCGGGGAAAGGGAAGCGTAGGCTGCAGGAGTTGTATGAATAACACCGATAGCGAGGAATACATTTTGGGACGTGCTTTCCACTTAATTATTTGCACTGTCTCCTCATGCAAATCGAGGAAACTAAATTCTCTTGTAAATGAATGTCAGTGGCTGTTTTGTAACTGCACCGACCGGGCCAATATCTACTGTAGGATGCACCCCACCCTTATGCCCATAGTTATCCGGATCGGGCACGGATTGTTGACTATGTCTGTGCCAAGAGCCTCTCCCCGACCACCACCAATCACACAAGATTTCACACTCTTACACTGGCACTGTGGAGGGAGTGCCTTGCCCAAAGACACACACGCACTGGTCGGAGCTGTGGAACTGCCAACTTTGTGGTTATAACTCAGATGTGAAAACATAAAGAGCAGGTTGGAAGTAAGAGATACTGCAGAATGATGGATAGTGGTGACGGATCCATTGATGATCTACAACCTGGAAATGTGAAGCGTATTGTGCGACTTACAGGTTCTGGGTCACCAGTGCCGGTCCGTCTTGCTCTCTGCATGTGGACAGAACATGTGTCACCTCTCTCTCCTCCCTCCCTTCAAACTCATCACTCGTTTTAATGTGTTAATACCACGACAAAATATGTGCCACTAAAATGTTGCCAGGAGCGGCAGGGCGCGCTGTGCTGGTTACATGGAAAGGGTCTCGCTCAGTCATCGGGTGTTATCTCAAACAGAGCAAGCTGCTAGCTGCTCATTGCCAAGCCATTTCTATCTGCTGCGGTGAGGGGGGGGGAGGCAGGGGAAGACACAGCGTGAGGTTAGAGATGGGAGATGAAAAGTTGAAACGGTTACATTTATTCAAGACAAAACAGCTACGAGACCAACATGTTGCTTAATCAATACTAATGCTGTTTTTGTTCCCACGACTCATGTTATCTACTTTCGGGGGGAAATTGCGATGGTTTGTGAAATGAATGTCTCTCACACACCAGGAGGGAACCGTAGTTATTATTTGGAAGAAACTCTTGTGAAGTGACAAAATCAGTCAACGTTGTAACTTAAAATAAAAAACATTTCACAGTTGGATCCTGCTATAAGATAATACGTCAGAGATCAAGATTTTCTCAGAGAGTTAATGTGGATTCAAGCACTGATCATAAAAACTAAGTGAAAACAATGTATCTGTTTATAACCCACGTCAAAAAAAGAGTTGCCACCTGAATTCAACTGTTCTGATCTGGGGTTACTGCTGTTGGTCAGGTCAGGTCTTGGTTCCGCAACACTATGTGCCCAAAGAATGAGATCAGCCGACTACCATCCTGAATGACCAGGTTATTCCATCAATGGATTCCTTCTTCCCTGATGGCATATTCCAAGATGACAAAGCCAGGATTCATCTGGATCACATTGTGAAAGAGCGATTCAGGGAGCATGAGACATCATTTTCACACATGGACTGGCCGCCACAGAGTCCAGATCTTAACCCCATTAAGAATCTTTAAGATATTTTGACATTGCAGAAGCTTATTGAAACAATGCCACAGCGAATGGTGCTGTAATCAAATTTAAAGGTGGTCCAACCAAATGTTAGAGCTGTGACCATTTATGTGTGACGTTTTTTTCGGGGGTCAGGCAGTGAGTGTAGACCAAAATAAAATCAATAACCTTCACCTGGAGCATTTAATCATGAAAGCTGAAGCACTGAGTTAACACTGTTTTGTTTTCACATGACAACATGTAAACCCACATTACTGTAGCCGAGCGTGATACTCGTATATCTCTGTTGCAGTTGCATAACAGTAACATTTGAATACGATGATTGCACCTGCTCAAAACCTTTTACCTGAGATTGAAGAATTAATGGGGTGAGATTGCAAACATTTGACTTGATGTAACTCTAACCCAAGTGGCAATCTCTCGAAATCTGCTGCAAGATCCTACTAAATATGAATCTGACGCCATTTAAACTGGCATGCATTTTTTATCTGCTTTGGTTAGGAAATGGGGAAAATGTTCGACTTGTAGCAATTACATAAAAAGATGGATAAAGCAAGAAGAACATGAACAGACACGTATTGCTGCACATAGGATGGTATGAAAACAATGGAGGCTGGAGAAATGTGGTGAAAGTAATTAGCTAAGCATTAATACAAGGTAAGCCAGCAGTTTAGGGCTAATCGCTAAAGTGCACACACGATTAACAAGGCTTATAGAGTTACAACCTGCACGCCAGATACCGTCTTATGATCATCCTGTTAGAATGGGAACACATCAGGTAGATGCACAGTTCACAAGATAAGACTTTTCTAACAAATTTTACAAGTGGGAGTGTGTATGTGTTATATATAGTAGGCAATTTATATACAAAATAATTCTTTAATAGTGTAATAGTGCTATTGATTGTTGTGGTATGTCTCCAAGACACAGTCAAATTGTGTAGTGATCAATGTCAAGGCAATTTTTTAAAAATGTGCTCTTTTTCAAATGTATGTTATGTTATAATCCTTTAACATTACTTCAATGTCAAAGTAAAGAGAAGAGCCTTTATGGTAACTCAAAAATCCATCAAGCACTTTTAATAATTGACAGCTTAAATGTTACACTAATAAAAGCTTAGATAATTTATTAACATGAATGTTTTCAAAAAATGCTCTTTTAAAGGAGACATATCATGCAAAATCAACTTTGTTATGCTGTTATTTTGCTTGTTTCTTCTTCTACAATGTCCTCCACATTTCCTAAATCCATAAATCATCACCAGACCTGGTCTGAGCTGTTCTACGCTCAAATGGTCTGATTGCTAAGCGTTTTCACTCGTGCAAACTATCTGCATTTTAGTGCAGATAGTGAGAGCTAAAGTGGTGCTAAAAGCAGGTGTATTTTTTGTTTCTCCTAAATTTATTTATACATTTATACAGATGTACAATACATACAATAATATAAAATATAACATTAACAGTTTCTAATGATAAATCAGGTGCTATAAAATGGCATAATTTGAAGTAGTTTGGTCCTGACTCAAAGTGTGTTTATCAGGGCGCCTCTGATTTGCTAGGATGCTGTGAGCAGAAAATGAAAGCCTGTAACATTCAGACTACTCCTGCAGAGGGCAAAATATCAAAGCGGAGCTATGCAAAAGAATGTTTCCAATAATGCATGATATGTCTTCTTTAAGGGCCTTGTCCACAGTGCAGTGAGGGGAGTACTTACTTGATGTAGTAGGGCACATTATTGGGGGAGATGCCTTGCTGGAACGGACTTTCCACTGAGGCTGCAGAGACACAGGAACACAGGTCACACCCCTTGTGGACCTCTGTCCACAGGCTAAAAAAGCTTTAGCAAACACTTTTGCAGCTTATAACCTCCAACCAGAGGACATCTATTCAAACACTGTCAGGAAAACGTGTATGCAGCACTTAGAAAACAATACGTAATCTAAAGTTTCCTCAAAGTAATATACACCATAATGAAAACCAGCACAAAAAAAACAAGAAAAATATAGCTAATTATCCGCACTTATTATGCCCACAAGAGTTGGCACACCAAGCTGTAAAACAAACGCTGCTTCCAGGGAATTGTCAGCACAGTTGGAATGCTTCTTGGACCAATCAGGAAGCTGGATGGGATGGACCCGCTGTATAAGCCTTATTGTGCCTCACGGCTGAAATTTGCAACACTAAAAACAGAGCAGTGCATCATGGGACAACTGCCAGTACGCACGCTGAGTATATTAACCAAGCCATATGAAATATACACGCAACGTTTGCAGCATTATTATCTAACGTGCATTGAAGAAAACACACATCTTATGCTCTGTCCAATAAATAATTAGCAAGTCTATGGAAAACGTCAGTCTTTTGCTGACTGAGTCCATGTTACTTTGTGGAGATATACAGTATTTAAAGTGATTCAGAACATACACATTTCAATAACAATGTCCTTCATGCATGGAGTGTGTTAATTCCTGTTTGATTCATTTAAAGGGAGATTGTGTTTATCATATTCCCCAGTACTTTACTATGTTTGAACCTTTGTTCACTGTGTCACGTCCAACCTAATCATTAACATCATGATGCGTTTGGACAATCAGCTCTGGTTTCTGAATGTAAATTTATTGAAATGCCACTCCAATAATCAAGAGAGGTGATTTCTTGTCCTCCTTTCAGCGTGTACTGTGGGCTGTGGACAACACGCAATGGGCAAGTTGAGTTTATTTTCAATATTTTGCGTCATCCCAAATAACTCTGTGAACATACTCCTGCCCGCTTATCTGTTACTTATCAACAGTGGAGGAGAGAAACCAAGATGGCGGCGGCGTCTTGGCCCCCTTGTCTTATCTCAGTATCTCGTGAACTGTCAGCGAGCGCCCGTGCGTGTGCGTTAGCGGAGTGGACTTACCCATGTACTCCTTTAGCTGCTGCAAGTCCTCACTGATGGACACCTGTAATGGAGATAGCCAGATTAGCTCGGTGCTGGGAGGCAAGGTCAGAGTGTCCAGACGAGTGGTGAGACAGACACCGAGGTGGGAATGGATGGACGTGCATGTTATTGCCAGAGCGAGGTGAGTACCGAAGCGTTTAGTTTTGTAAATTCGTTAAAAATGCTTAATCAGAACCTATTACTGTTCCATAATAAAGTAGCTTTAATCTCTTAACCCTCACTGAGTGCATTTTCTCCAGTTCGGCCAAATCTAAAAGCTTCTCGACTGGAGCTTAGGCAAGGCAACTTTATTTATACTGCGCATTTCGTACACAAGCTTACACTCTATACTGTAGGTCAGCGTCACACCTCATTTGAAAGCTAAGACCTACAAAATCGATCTTAACCTTTTTTGTCGTGTTGTCACCGCTTTTTTTGTCACATTTTTTGTCACTTTTTCATTGCATTTTTGTAACTCTTTCAGGGCTTTCATGTTGATTTTCCGTTGCTTTTTCATCACTCTTTAGTCGTGTTTTTGTCGCTCTTTTTGTCACATTTTGGAAGTGTTTCTGTTGTATTCTTGCCTTTTTATAATCGCTTTTTTTTGTCGTATATTTGTTGTGTTTTCGTCACTCTTTAGTCGTGTGTTTTTTGTCGCTTTGCTATTGTGCTTTTCTGGCACGTTTTTAGATTTTGGTAATGCCAAACTGGAGAAAATGTGCTTGGTCCAGGTGGGGGTTAAAGGGATATTTCGGGATTTTTGACATAGGGCCTCATTTCCTAGTTATCCAGAGTGTTGTTGATGTCTGGAGATATTTTTTTCTTAAATTCATGCAGTTCTTATATTTGAAGAGTCTAGTTGCGCTAGGCTAGGGCAAGGCTAAAGCATTTCTATGGTAACAGCTAGCCTGCATTAAAAGCAGTCTAACAATATAAATGTCTGTGTTAAGAGAATAATTGTTGAAATATAACTGACCTTGTATCACATGAATTACCGCATTTTGAGGGACTATTTTCTCGCAGATCACTCCGCCGCTACGTTAGCTTACAGCCACGAAGCTAATGCGGCTCAAATATAAGTTATTTTAAATGCAAAATGGTTAAAATTATTCTATCAACACAGACATTTATATGGTTAGTCTGGTGTTATAAGTGATTTACCTCAGGTGCATTGTGGAGTGGGCCAGACTGTTTTTAATGCAGGCTAACTGATACCTTAGAAATGCATTAGCCTTGCCCTAGCCTAGCGCCACTAGACTCTTTAAATATAAGAACTGCATGAATTTAAGAAAAAAAAATCTCCAGACATCAACAACACTCTGGATAACTAGGAAATGAGGCCCAATGTCAAAAATCCTGAAATATCCCTTTAAGATAAATATTTGGCCTAGTATCTCTATGATTTTAAAAACTTACTAGGATTAGGCATGTTTTTCACTGTCTGACCACAACAATACAACCAAGTTCAACTTAATTGGAAGGACATTCATCCAGTCAGTAAGAAAAAATCTCACTCATTGGTAAACCAATATTAGCAGACTTGATGAAGCTTATTTCGGTTTAGATATACACTAAGTGAACAGGTCTGTGGCTGGATCGGGGCGCTATTTCCATATGAACTTGAGTTTGCTTTCAAGTCCCCACCCATCGGTGACAGAAGATCAATAAACAGTGGGAGAACGGAGAAAAGCGAAGACGGCAGATGGCTCCACAAATTGAGATTAATCGCAAAATTTACCGAGTGACAGTGAACTAACCAGAAAGCTTTCACATTATGACACAATAAAGACTTTTTCATAATCTAATAACAATGGAGCAAAACACAATGCGCTGTCAGGAAGCAATTATTCCCAAAAACCACAAGAGAACTCGGCACTAATGCATTCCTCTGGTAATAAATTGCTTCATAATGCGATGAGGTGAGCGCGCGGGGAGGCGGCTTGCGTCACCGCGAACTGCAGGATATGGAAAAAAAAAAAAATAGAAACAAAAAAACGGGCTGAAAACGACTAGGACCGGGCAGATGGGAGCGAGGGAGGGGGGGCGGAGGAGACGGAGGGGAGGTGGTGTGTGCGGAAAGACAAGCGCATCGTGGGTAATTGAATTTGTAGTGGTGGAATTAGCCGGGACGCGGTCTCTCGGGTGGTGCTTGAAAAGGGCTGTCGAAAAGGACGGAGAGGGGGATAACAGGGCCGGGCGGAGGAGGGAAGGGGAAGGGTACAGAGCGCACGCAGAGTCCTATTACAATAACACAGGCCGGGTTTAGCTTCGCAAAAAGCCTATACGGTTTCAATTATAAACCGATGGAAAGATATTGTCTTCAGGTACGGGTCAAAACCTGCCGTTAAAATCCATAGAGGGACGGGATGCAATTTGGCCCGGCCTTTCTGTAACTTGACTTAATGGGCTAAATGTGCCCCGGGAGATCTGATGAAGCAGTTACAGACAGTTAATACATCACTGTAGAGGTGTTGATGTATATTGGCCTGCATTTTACTGGAAGAGTGCAACTTCAAATCATTAGAGGCCAGAACAGTGTAGCAGGCAGAACAACATTAAGTGGAATCCACGGGGAGCATTTGTCTGCTGTCCATAGCCATCTTGCCATCTGGGTCCTCTTTTAAAGTAGGTTTGGATAAATGTAGTGAGCGCAGCAAGAAGTTTATTTGGTGTGGCTTAACCTTTTTATTTGGTCGGACCTGTCAGATCCTCGTCATGTAATTAGAATAGATAATGCAGCTAAACTAGGGAAAGGGCATATTTTATACTACACTGTAAAATGTAAAATTTGTTTCAACTCAAAAAACTAATTCCAAGGGCTGCCAAGAAATTGTATGTGTAACCAATAACCATTTTACAATCTAGTCGATTTGAAATTTGAGATTCACCTCTTTCGTTCAATTGTGTTCTTAGGTTGACATAACTGTTTCCAGTTGTCTGAAGTGAAAAACCTAGGTTGACACAACTGATTTAATTTGTAACTGACGTTTTTCACTTCAGACAACTGGAAACACTTATGTCAACCTAAGAATACAATTGAACGAAAGAGGTGAATCTCAAATTTCAAATCGACTAGATTGTAAAATGGTTATTGGTTACACATACAATTTCTTGGCAGCCCTTGGAATTAGTTTTTTGAGTTGAAACAAATTTTACATTTTACAGTGTAGTTTTTAAGAAGGAATTTGACACTATTTGCTAAACAAGCTATTTGTTATCACTCTGCAACAACTCCAGAGCTATTAATCTCCATCATTCTCCGTACAATTCCATATCCTGCATCTCATCCGGTGACAAACGCGTCCTCGCAACTGTGAAGACATTAATCAAATGCTCTTGATTAGATTCCCCTTTTCTAATCCAATGCGTTATTCAACCATAAGAGACGAGCCGCCACGACTGTGAATCGGAATCCGCTGCGCTGTCCCATCATTTCCAAAGGCACCCAATGATCCGGCGTTCCCCAGGCAGAGCGCGAAATTGCGACCGGCATGTGGACACCGATTAGTGACATGTTTTTGCCCCGGGAAGCGCATCATCATAAGCTCGATTGTTGATTCTGCAAATGGGCTGATTGGGCCGATTCACAAGCTACCCACAAATGGCGACGGAATGAGATGAAAGCCATGACCGGTTCCCATGTTTGACACGTAAAAAGTTCGACTGGGCGCGAACAAGTGAAAATTACCTTGCAGTCCGCCTCATTCACTCCGTTCCTGCCGGAGCTGTTTTTGCCTGTATCCACGGAAACCTAATTAGGAGTTGTACAAATGAGAGGAGTGCGATTGTTGAGGAGGGAATTTATCGTAATTAACTGGGAGTGCACTGTGCCACCGAGCGGAGGCCGATCAGATTTGACCTTTCGGGGAGCACAGTGACCCATGTACAACTACGGAGGGGGTCTACGCATCTACACGCACACACACACACACACACACTTACACTGAGGTCTCCGTGCTTAGCCGACTAGAAGTAGGTTGATTAACTGTAGTAATTGCCAAATAAGCCCACTGAGTTATCAATGGGTTACTAAGAGAAGTGTTTCCCATATAAAAGAGGTTCTCACATGCATATTACTAAGAGCATGTTTGTTCAGACACTTCAAATCCGCAGTGTTTACAAGCTGTTCAAAGATATAAATGTCTAGTGAAGTCTGCTTTGAGTAAAGGAGTACAGAGAAAACTATTTAAATGTCTCGATTTGTCCATTTTTTCCCCCCCACCTGTGCAGTGTGCTTTTGCCCGTCGTCACCTCCACAAAGGTAAAAGCGCGGGCGTATGTGCTAGCATCTGCTCCGGTGCTAACTTCAGAGGGGCCGGCCGTCTGTCCCGTCACCCAGGGGCCTGCCGTCTTCTTACCGGGACTCCCTCACACTTCTCGCACCCCCCCCCCCCCCACACACACACACACTTCTCCACCCATTCGTTGGCAGCCGATTGGCTCCATGTGTCACCCCCGTTCCTCATCACGGCCCCTCTTCCAACATGGGTTTGTATTGAAATTGATCAAGCCCCTGTGATCGGCTGTTCATTTCTTTATTTTAGGTTTTTATAAGGGGCGTACGCACTCACAAGCAAGCATACAGGAAAAGCAGTAATTATCAAGAAGACATTAGCTATAAAGCACATTCCATTCAGTATATGGATAGCATTCAATAGTGGACCAAGCTATGTGGTAATAAAGCATTAAATTCATGATATTGTTTAATTGACTCTAATGGCAGTGAGTGTGCGTGCAGTAGATTGACAAGTTACTGTAGCTGTCTGTCACCAGTCCACTTGACGTACCGTGACAATTTATTGGATTCAGTGGTCCACTATTCCTACTGTCCATCATCATCATCCTCATTGACATTACAGTTAGTCACTAGCACTGGTAAGCGGAGACACTGCAGGCAAAACTCAATTTTCCAGTTTTGGGCCAGTTTGCTCTTGTAAATTATATAATTTTTCACCTGAATTACATAATCACTGTTTTATCATAGACATAGATTTGTATTGGAAATCATAACTTCAAAGGCCTTTTTCTGTGGCAACAACATCTCAACTTAAAGGAGCTATATCATGCAAATCGACTTTTTGGAGTTTTTAACCATGTTGTTATGCTATTTCCTTATCAAAAACACCCCCAGAGCGGTTTTTGGCTTCATTCACACAGTTCTAAGTAATCCTCCTGAATCCTGCTCTCTGAGCAGCTGCTCCGCCCTCTGCTGGTAAACTACTGAGCTGTTCAGTTGTGTCGTCAGAAAAGAACGGAAGTGCTCTACGTCTGTAATGTAATGCCTTACAGCCTGATTTTAATTTATAAACAGCTTTTTCATTATTTTTGTTGTAAGAGAGAAAAAAAAAAGGAACTCTCCGACGCGCCTGTGCTGTCCCGGGAGAGTAAACAAACGCACCCCCGTTGCAAAGAGAAGAGTGCACTCGCCAGAAGTTGGAATTTCTTTCTGGGATTCAGCGACTATATCAACCAACCTGATGGATGCTTGGTGAACCTTGGCCAGAATCAAAGTGGATTAACTTTTATAACCAACGCGATCCCATAACCCGATGGGGAAGCCAGGCTGAGCGGTAAGTCAATCAAAACGCGTGTTAGCATGTGTGTTAGCGTGTGTGTTAGCGTGTGTGTTAGCCATTTATGAAACTGTGTTGCACATGTCAACTCCTTATAACTGCATTATGTGAAGTAACTTCACTTTTTGCAGCGATATTTATATTTATAATACTGCAAATGTGGAATGAGGGGAGAGAGGGGCGGAGTTAACTGAATCAAAGCGTCTTGTCTTCCGGGTTTGAAAATACCCCCAGAAAATACTTATTTTTCTCTCAAAAATGAGTACTCCATAGTGATAGAGGTACAATATATCATATAAATGCCTATACTTTACTTTGGAATGGCTAAAATAGCATGATACAGCTCCTTTAAATGAGGACCTACACACACCACATTTTTCAGTCTAGTATTTAAAAAGTAACTAGAAGTAGTAGTAGTTTTTCAGTATTTTTAGCTTGATTTATTGAGCTTTGGAACCCCAAAAACAGTAATCACTTTTCTTTCAATAGTAACTAGTTTATTCAAAGACTAGGTAAAACATCTAAAATCTCCTATATTTCAATCTAATACGTCAACAAATTTACCCCAATATTTAAATGAGGCGTCATATTGATACCCCTAAATGTATTCTTTTCCGACTGACCTGCAGTGTCTCGCCCTCGTATTGCCCACTATACCATGCACCTATTGCAGTAGCACAATGTAACAGTAATGGTAATGATGCTAATGTACCTGGAGCAGTTCCCAGCGGGTGTTCAGCTCCTCGATGCGTTCCCGGTTGCTAGGCGACAGCTGGATGTCGTGCGGGCCGAACGTGGCTGCCAGCTGGTTCATGCGCTTCACGTCGTTCTCAATGGGAGCGATCCCGTCCTGGAACTCCTGCGTAGACACAGGCAGAGACGCCGGTCAATGGAGACGGGACAGGGAAGTGCTGTTTTTTCACTGAATATACTACAATATAATGAGATTAAATAGGATAACCTGAATAATCCCACATAACCCTCATCATGTGCTGGTGACCTTCAATGTGTTCATAAGAAAAGATTAGTGTAATACAAACATAATTAAATAATGATTGTACGCTCTGATTAAAGTCTCACAAATCAATGCTAGCCTTTACTTTGATAGATCCTTTGCTCCACACACAGGAAAAATAGAAAGATTTTAATAGCTACAGCACTTTTGAAAGTTTTTGCATATTATTTAACCTCTTAACCCCCACCTTAACCGAGCACATTTTCTCCAGTTCGACTTTACCCAAATCTGAAAGCTTCTTGAAAAAAGCATCAACATAATAATGAAAACGAGACGTAAATGAGGATAAAAATGCAGCAAAACAGCAACAAAAAGGACGAAAAGAGATGACAACGTGAGGAAAAATCTTCAGATCAGTTTTGTAGGTCTTAGCTTTCAAATTTGATGTTACACTGGCCTATAGGCTGGGAGCTCCAGTCGAGAAGCTTTTAGATTTGGGTAAAGCTGAACTGGGGAAAATGTGCTCTGTTAAGGCGGGGGTTAAGGGGTTAAAGAAAAGCTCTACTGGCAACCTGGTTTGTCGTTCCCCCTACTTGAAGAGGCTATCGTGCGGTCTTTGGAAATCAGGATGATGCTCTTCTCATTGGTCTGTGTAAGACTGTTGTGCTCAACAATGATCTGGACAGGGCCCGTTTGATTGGCTCTTTGCAGGGCCATCTTAGATCGGGCCCCGATCACTGACATGTCCAACTGACTGAAGGACCCACCAGGTTGTCAGGAGGCCGAACTCTCCCCTTCCCTCTCTCTGCTGCCCCCTATTGTGTACATATGTATTTTTGATATTGCTCTATATTAAACTAAGTGAGTAGCAATTCACTGTAGGTGCTTTACATGTGTTAGAATTGGCAGTAAAATGAACTAAATGTCATGTTTAAGCGCCTTTAGTACCTTGACCCTCTCGATGTGCTCGGGCAGCGAGTCCAGCACCAGGTCTCCCACGGGCTCCCAGGCGTCCCGCACCATCTCGGCCTGCCTCAGCTGTCCGTCCAGCTGGTCCTCTGAATCCTGCAGCTGCATCAGGCGCTCCAGGGCCAGCTCCAGCCTCCTCTGCCACTCAGCCGCGTCCAGACACAGCCTGTCCCATCGGCTAGCCACGTCGTCTGCCTCTTTGCGCAGAATACGCCCCACGTTCTGGGCCCGCTCCTCCGGGCTGATATCTGCAAAGAATATATGAGGAGGGGAGAATATGTCTATGACAAGATGGAGTGTGTGTAAACTTGTTTTTTAAGATGAGGAAGGTAAAAATGAGATAACGCGGAGCACAGTCAGCTGCTCCCTTCTGATAAGATAGTGGGGATTTTTTGTTTGTTGTTTTGTTGTAATAAAACAAGGATTTATTGAAGAATATAACAATGAAAGTTTGAAGCCTTGCAGTGGGGGATATGATCAATGCCTCCAGACTTGTTTTCACTTACTTTCTACACACATATGTTGGAGCTCAAAGTCACAGCAGCTTCCATGTTGTTGAAGTACTATATGTTATCCGTATTATACAGGTCAACCATCCATCCATCCATTTTCTTCCACTTGTTCGTGGCTGGGTCGTGGGGGCAGCTGTTGGAACTGCCCAAATCACACTGCAGCAGCCCCTTATGGCTTCTCCTGCAGGTGGTGGGTCCACGGGAGGATGGTTACGGGGCCTCATAAGGGGCTTCTGAACCGCTCTTTGTCTGACCCGTCACCTCGGACCTGTTTGTCATGGGAGAACCTACCAGGGTCACGAAGCCCCCGACAACAGAGCTCCCAGGATCATTCGGGTGATCAAACTCCTCCACCATGTTAAGGTGGCGGTTCCAGGGGAGGTATACAGGTCAACCACATCATTAAATTAAGTTGATAAACATACACTCACCTAAAGGATTATTAGGAACACCATACTAATACTGTGTTTGACCCCCTTTCGCCTTCAGAACTGCCTTAATTCTACGTGGCATTGATTCAACAAGGTGCTGAAAGCATTCTTTAGAAATGTTGGCCCATATTGATAGGATAGCATCTTGCAGTTGATGGAGATTTGTGGGATGCACATCCAGGGCACGAAGCTCCCGTTCCACCACATCCCAAAGATGCTCTATTGGGTTGAGATCTGGTGACTGTGGGGGTCATTGTAGTACAGTGAACTCATTGTCATGTTCAAGAAACCAATTTGAAATGATTGGAGCTTTGTGACATGGTGCATTATCCTGCTGGAAATATCCATCAGAGGATGGGTACATGGTGGTCATAAAGGGATGGACATGGTCAGAAACAATGCTCAGGTAGTCCGTGGCATTTAAACGATGCCCAATTGGCACTAAGGGGCCTAAAGTGTGCCAAGAAAACATCCCCACTACTACTACCCATTACACCACCACCACCAGCCTGCACAGTGGTAACAAGGCATGATGGATCCATGTTCTCATTCTGTTTACGCCAAATTCTGACTCTACCATCTGAATGTCTCAACAGAAATCGAGACTCATCAGACCAGGCAACATTTTTCCAGTCTTCAACTGTCCAATTTTGGTGAGCTTGTGCAAATTGTAGCCTCTTTGTCCTATTTGTAGTGGAGATGAGTGGTACCCGGTGGGGTCTTCTGCTGTTGTAGCCCATCCGCCTCAAGATTGTGCGTGTTGTGGCTTCACAAATGCTTTGCTCCATACCTCGGTTGTAACGAGTGGTTATTTCAGTCAAAGTTGCTCTTCTATCAGCTTGAATCAGTCGGCCCATTCTCCTCTGACCTCTAGCATCAACAAAGCATTTTCGCCCACAGGACTGACGCATACTGGATGTTTTTCCCTTTTCACACCATTCTTTGTAAACCCTAGAAATGGTTGTGCGTGAAAATCCCAGTAACTGAGCAGATTGTGAAATACTCAGACCGGCCCGTCTGGCACCAACAACCATGCCACGCTCAAAATTGCTTAAATCACCTTTCTTTCCCATTCTGACATTCAGTTTGGAGTTCAGGAGATTGTCTTGACCAGGACCACACCCCTAAATGCATTGAAGCAACTGCCATGTGATTGGTTGTTTAGATAATTGCATTAATGTGAAATTGAACAGGCGTTCCTAATAATCCTTTAGGTGAGTGTATATTTTTTAATATATTCTAAACAAAAAAACAAGTGGTTTTACAATGCCCCAAGACAAATTCCTAAGTAAAGTTTGCTCTAAATTGAACAGGAGTTTTCTTCTGAGAAAAAGGTTCTCAGGCTGTCATCTGTACTGGATTGTTTTAGTGTTGAGGTTTCCATCTCACCCCAAGAGGCTTCGTCAGGAACTAATGATCTTTTAGCAGCAGATTGCATTTAAACCTGTCTAGTAGGGAGCGGTTTGCCTTGTGGTTCTACCCATTTTATTCTAAAAAGCTACTCTCCACTTGGTCAATATAGACAATAGAGCAGTTCAACCAGCAAAGTGAGCATTAGTTGTTGACAGAGCCTCTAGAGGTTTAAAATTATAGAAAATAGGGGACGGATTATCCTGTGAAACCTTCTTGCCCCGGGGCCCAGCCAGTCTGCTGATGGCCCTGTGTGTATGAGATTAAATTTACACAAATTACATTAAAGGAACAGGCCACCGTTTTTCCATACTGAGATATGTTCTTACCTGAGCTTAGACGAGCTGGTGCGTAACTGTCTGGTCTTTGTGCGTGCGCTCAGTCACGCAAAAAGACCAAAGATGTTATTAGCATTTAGCCTCTCCTCTTCTCCTCTATGGGGCCAAACGGGGGTGAAGTTAGAAGTGACCACGCTCTTCTACGTGTTCCCTATTTAAATACGGTTACGTGAGTAAAGTGAAGATATCACTATAAGATGTTATTACACCTTACAATAGTTCCCCTTTTTATCCGCTTAGAAAAAATCGACATGTTTAATTTTGTGTAACTATACTCGGATCGTGTAACTACTCACATGTTTAAATAGGTAAAACGTGGAAAAGCTTGGTTGCTTCTAACTTCACCCTCGTTTGGCCCATAGAGGAGAAGAGGAGAGGCTAAATGCTAATAACATCTTTGGTCTTTTTGCGTGACTTAGCACACGTGTAAAGACCAGACAGTTACGCATCAACTCGTCTAAGCTCAGGTAAGAACATATCTCAGTATGGAAAAACGGTGGGCTGGTCCTTTAATGACCCGACTCCCTGTTTAGACAATATAGATTGGAAACCACTTAGTTGTCAGTATTAAAATACAGTGAGTCAATGTGTTTAGGCGTGCAGACATTCAGGCAGTCAGTGGTGTGAAAGAAAATGTGAGATTCCAGCCATCCCTATCACACCTTTAGCTATGGGTAACCTAGACTGACTGAAGATAAAAACCTCTGTCAGTTTGTATGCGGCTAAGTTTTATAAGTTGAACCACTCAAGCTGCCTTTTAGTAACACGGCTGACTTTGAGACAAGCAAAGACGCATAACTACTTCCAAATGCCAAGATAAAATGTCCGGTTCCTTCTTTGATGCAGCAGTGATTCACAGGGAGCGCTTTCCTCTCCATCTCCCCGCGGTCGAGCCAACAGTTCACTGGGTTTACATAATGCTGCTGGTTTTCACACGTAACCAGGCTGCAGTGGGCACGGTCTGTCTACGTGCATGAGTGAGTTAGCCTCCATTAGCTCGGCGTTACCGGGCTGTTGCCAAGGTGCAGAGTTCGACATGTGACTCACGAGACGAGGTGAAGGGGGAGAAAAACAACTGTCTGGGGCGGGAGACTTAGTTCAGGACGGGTTGCGAGTGATCAGAGGGCTGCCCTGGCACAATGGTTTTAATGGCAAGAGCAATGTACGATATGGGATTATGCAGTGATAAAAACATTAATAGAAGGTGAAGATGCTGACAGCGCATGTTTTCACCCAGGCTGGTGTAAAATGAATTGAAGTGAACCATTTCATAGCGTTAAATGAATGGAAGGGGCGCGCTATTATCACAAAAACAAGCCTCAGAGAAGAGACAAACAACCCAGGACAGAGAGCTCATACGAAAAAAGGCTTATATATAACGTGAGATGCTGTTTTTTGGGGGTTTTTTTTATCACTTTGTGTCACTGCCATTGTTGAAATTACCTCTTTGTTCCGGAGACGGCGTTTCTCTGGGCAGCTCGGTCAAAAACATCCCCACATCGTCCAGCGCTTTGGTCACCACCGGCTCCTTCGCCCTCAAGTCCCTTCTGAAACCCTGCGAAAAACAGGCGCCTTAATAAAAATCCACAATTTGAATCTTTTCTTCTTTTTCTTTTTTTTTCCACACGAGCAGAATAACAAGCAGATTTTTTTTATATTTTTTCATTAAAACATCCCGCTAAAAGCTTTCCCTAATGCACTGCGGGACCCCGTCACTTTACTTTGAATACATCGACTGACCAAAGCGTCCGCGGCCAATCATCTCCCTCCGAATGACCGTCTCCTTTAAAATAGCTCGCACCAAATGGGTTTTTGATTTAACCTGTACAGCAGACATTAATTTGCATAATGCTCGTCCGAGAGATCACAAATGGACTTGTTTTTTTTTGGGGGGGGGGGTTGGATAAAAACCGCGAGCCGCTTTTGTTCAGAGACGGAATGGATTTTTGGGAGCTCGGAATATTTAATTGAGGAAGTCATTATTTTTAGACGTCTGCTAAACAAGCGCGCCTCTATTCGAAGCCAGCGCGCCGCCGCTTTGGTTCTTCTTCTCTTTTAATTCCAAACTCTTTCCATCCCGAGATATAGGGACATGCAAATGAGCCTTGCGTCATCTGACAGTTACTTTTCCTTGGAGTTTCTGCCCGGACTCAAAGAACTCATGTTTAGTTCATTATGTGCCCGCTTGCAAGACGGGGCGAGAGCCATCCCAAATCAATGTTAGCCCACATTTTCAGTAAGACTTGCAGCTGCCGCGGACGACGATCTTTATCTTTCCGCATGAAATACTTCCCTGGATAAAAAAAAAAAAAAGGCAGATAGCTACTCGGAGGATACTTGAGTGGTCTTCATCGACTAAGGGAGGAACACCATGTACATTTTTGTCAAGCACTGCATTGTTTTAATTAGTTCTCAGAAAAGGACGACGCAACAGCTGTTATAGTTAGGCTGCAGTACCCAGGTCTACCACAAGTCCAATCACATTTACACTGGGACGGTGTAGAGTCTAGAAACAGCCTTGAAATGTATATAGGCAGCACAGTAGGAGCTCCTCCATGCATCATACCTCATCGACCCTGAGCGACGTGACTCAATAACAACTTATATAAAGCTACTGACTGTATAAACCTGACTTTTTTTTACATAACGGAATAGGCCCAGTTCAAATGCTGGGAGCGGACAAAAGTATGAAGCGGTGTGCGATTTCGTGTTACCCTGTGCGTATCCAGCTGAGCCTGCACAGCGGGGACGTCGCCCCCTACAGGCGGCTCCTGCTCCAGCTGCTGGTTCTTCATCCGCAGCCAGTTAAGGAGCTCCTGGAGGGACATGTGCAGCCTCTTCCAGGGCGCCATCTCCGAGTCCAAGTGAGCCCTGGGAACCGTTTTGAAAAAAAAAGAGGAAAAGTCAAATCGCACTGAAGCAAAATTCACCTGGGAGTACACTCGTTCTCCCTTCCTTCATCCGGCCGTCGCTGCTACATGTCACAACCCTCCTCCTCCAACCAACGAAAGCCCCAAATAAAGCTCGAGCCCATCTACAAGTCGAGCAAACCAGTAAACCTCCGTATTGACCTCATGCTGAGCGTCTTGCTGCGGAGTTCGTTCCATCTCTGGCTCATGCTGTTCAGCCGTCTCCGCAGCAGCTCCGAATCTTCGCTGTCTCCCAGCGCGGCCAAAATCCTCTGTCCGTTCTCATCCAGGGAGTGGTACATCTCCGTGTGCCCATCAATCTCTGACTCCAGGTCCTGCCAACACACAAGCAGCATCCATATATCCATATATACAGAGGGCACAGAAAGGGTTCAGAGCCTTTACAATGATAATCTGTATTTCATTGTGCAGCAGGTTATAAAGCTAACAATAAGGGGCTAAAAGAGGGCTGAGAATACTTTCTGGACATACTGTACACAGCAGAATGGATAGTAATGGTAGGCTTTTCATTGCTTGGTTGGAGTGCTCAGTAAATGCTATCCGGATTCTAAAAGCAGCTTCTACCAGCTCCTGGAATGGCCTATAATGCAGAGCTTAATGCGCTGTGAGTGAAACCTTTTGTCGCGCGGAAATGTCAAAATGTGTTTTTCACTGTAGAATCGGCGGGTAACTCCGGCACAGCGGTGCAAAGCGCTTTTCGCAGAGACGGGTCATCGCGGGCGCTCTTTCAGGAGGCGGGAGACAGTGGAGGATTCGGCTTAGCCTGCGTGTTAAACTAATGGAAGCGACTGCTACTGTGAGCTTATACACACACATGTGTTCTGAATTACAGCCATAAACCACAAGTGCACATAAACAATAGATTGATTTTTTGATTGTGCATCCAATCACAATTACACTGCGACGGTGTAGAGTCTAGAAACAGAGTCTGTTTTTGAAACGTCAACAGTAAAGTCGTTTTACTCAATTACAGATCAGGCTAACATGTAATGAAATTGTACATGTAACTACTAACTAAGTACCTAAACAGTGCAGTTTATCAAATCAAAATGCGTCATGTGTTTCTGTCCCTGAATATGCAAAACAGCAAAAGAGTAATCAAATACTTCATAATTTGACATTTTCTGTTATGTTAATTGGGCACAGGATGTGACGAAGTGAAGTAGTATTTTCAACTCTTGATGTAACCAAACTGTAATAATAATAATAATAATGCATCGGTTTATATAGCGCTTTTCTGGACACTCAAAGACGCCTTACATTGCATTATTCATTCACTCCATACTTGGTGGTGATAAGCTACTATTGTAGCTACAGCTGCCCTGGGGTAGACTGACAGAAGTGAGGCAACCAGTTTGCGCCATCGGCCCTCCGACCACCACCAACCACTCACTACACTCGCTAGGCTTCCTGGTATTACCAAACGGTCTCCCATCCAAGTACTGACCAGGCCCTTCCCTGCTTAGCTTCCAAGGTCTGACGGGATCGGGCATAGCAAAGGCCACGCATGTATCAGTGGGCCATTAGAGATTCAGATTACTATGGAACTGTCCCGCTTCCAATGTCACTGATGCTTTAGAACAGTGCCTCAGTTTGAGCTTCTTCAGGTGGTACTCAGCTTAGTGGTATTTACAAGGTAAAATCATATATTAGGTGGTACTGAGTGTGAAACGTTTTAGAACATACTTTACAACTTCTTCTTACAATGACTTCTTCACTAGTGTAAACCTATGATCAACACCGCAGACATTATCCCAAAGTAACAATCAGAAAAACATGAAAACCCGTCATACACACTTCAAGAAGTTTGCAACTTTTTGTTCTCATCAGTCTGTTAACCTTAAAAAGACACCACAGGTCGAAGTCTGAGAAACTATACTGGAAACAGTAAACTAGACTCTGTTATGGACACAACACAAAAGGTACAGCATCAATACAAACCACTTAAGCTCATTGACAGCCCAAAATGACTAAGCTTTTGCTGTCTGAGTCACAGTAACGAGGTCTTCGGGATTCTAAAAGTAAGGCAGAAATGTAACAAACAGGTAGATAAAGTAGTGGTAGAAAAAGATAGCAGGTAGTAGTAGTAGACATAGCAGTAGAAAAAGTCATAATAGTTAACCTGCACATTGTAGACCCTCCTCCACCACATCTTCCAAATTTCACTCCAAAATGTTCAAAACCACATCGTCTTCAGCTTCGAGCGTTCGCCCAAAGCAAGTGACTGCAACTGCCAACAATTACGCGCTGTGTGCATGAATATCTACAGATGCCCACTGTCAGAATGCAGACTGGAGGATGACCGACGGGAGGGACTTCGGCTTGTTGAAAGAAAATTGGTTATTTGGAGTAAAATGTTGGGAGCAGATGCAACGCCTGCAAAGATGGAACGATGAGCGCGTGTTTTATCTAATTGAACCTCATCTCCGTGGCATATATTGTTGTGCATGCGCGCGTATTTCTAATTGGCCACAGAAGACTATCTCGGCTTTGCATACAGTACGCTCTTGTGTTGTGCCTGGCGGTGTGGGCGCAGGGGTCGCAGCCTGTTCCCTTCCCCAACAGGCTTTCCTTTTTAACACCCACCGCTCTCGCATTCGTCTGCCAGGAGACGGGGAGCCAATCAGGGGGCCGGATGTTGGGCCCGTCAGCATTCCTGCCATACCAAGTCACACGGGGACGGCACGAAGCAGACAGGGGAGCGCGGCAGAGGGCATCCAGGGGCCAATCTGGTTAGGCCGAGACGTGAGTGGGACGGGGATGCGCCACAGGTGAAAAATCAGGCAGGTTTATTGGCTGGGAGGTGGCGGTTATACCAATGGAAAAAAAACTGGCATCTAATATGAGAGCAATGCTTTCCAAAGACAGCAAGATAAATAGCAGGCTTATACAAAACGCATTCAATATTTTTTTTTCATTAGGACATTTTTCTAATGCGACGGCCATTACTTTTATAGGGTTGCCATGGATTCCAGCTCTTTGCAGAACAGATGCTTTCTTTCAACAAGTCAAATTGGGTCAAAACAACAGAATCATTTATTTATTACTGAACGGTAAGATACTGCAGGGAAAAATGTATCGTGAGGTTTCTTTATTAACTTCATATTTTTATGTGGAAATGAGACATTTTAGGTGTAAAAATGGCCAGAACTGCCTACATTTGTGGCAAAACAAATCTGGTTTGCAACGTTTAATATGTTGATTGATCCCACAGATTTTCAATTACGGTCTTTCAGTACCGTAATTGCAAAGAAAAGAATCTGTACAATTTTGTGTGAAATGGACAGCCTCTATAGAAGCTTGAGAATAGATTTCTGTGGGTTGATATGACTGGATGAGAGGACTTCCCCCAAGATTGGTTATGTCACATCCTGGCTATTGCATTCATCATGAGGATCATGAGGCTGTCTCGGTTTACGCCCTTACAAAGCACTAATGCTCAATGAAAAGCTGTTTGGCCTTGTTGTCCTGTACAGAGTCTGCTCGGTATAATAGCCCTTCGTGAATACAATGATGTCATAACCACGCATCAGAGGTGGGAGTAAGTCACTAAATGCAAGTCTCGAGTCAAGTCCAAGTCGTGAAGGTCCAAGTCCCAAGCAAGTCCAAGTCAATTGGTCAAGTCAAGTCACCTCAAGTCGCAACCGTCAGCGTTAAGCCTAATTCTTCTTTTGAAAAGGTGGTTAATCTACTTGAAAATATAAAGTGCTTTCTCAAGATTTAGCGATTTTGAAAATTTAGGCTAAAATCAAACTTTTTAAAATTGAATGGATTTGGATTTAAAGTCTAATTAATATTCAAATCGCTACAAAATTTAAAATATATATATTTTAAATGCTCCAGTCTATGTACACAATTACTGGGACAGCATTTTAAGGAAGGGGGCCCGTGGGGCCTACTTAAAAAAAAAAGGAAACAGAGTCTTTTAAACATGAGCTGCTTTTCCCTGCAGTCTGAAATATAAATATAAAAATAATATTTTTTATTTTTGTTAGTTTCTGGCAGTTTTTCTGTCAGGGGTTCCCCTGTAATGCCCCCAGCCCCTGTATACTCGGATTCGCCCCTGCTTAAAGTCGATTCCGCACAGCCTTCAGTCCTGCTGTCATTGGCTCTGTGTGGCTGTGGAAAATACCCTCTAAATGCTGTAACTTTCGTGAGAAGGCCTTAAAACACCGAAAAGCCCCCAAGATTTCTGTCATTAATCCAGCTCTTACGCATCGTCATTCTGGAGGCCATAGCTTCAGTCATTGTTTCAAACGTTTTCCTGTCCTTAATACATTTCTATGAATCTTCACTCACTGTAGAAAACTTTTAATGCATACAAAGAAACATCGTATTTCCTCCTGCCTTTTCGCGCTGTATTGCTTAGACGCGCTCCGTCGGGAAGCCGAAAAAGCATGTGGCTAATTACCATACGTATGTAAACACAGGTGCGCCGCTTTTATGCAATGAATCCTGTTCTTTCAACAGTTTCACTCAAATAAATAATAACTATAAAGTCACAGCAAGTCATTGAGAGTCATTGGCCTCAAGTCCAAGTCTCAAGTCACAAACAGCAAGTCCCAAGTCAAGTCAAGTCTTCTTTGGAGCTTTGGTCAAGTAAGTCTCAAGTCCCGAAAATTGCGACTCGAGTCTCCCACCTCTGCCACGCATCCACTTGCCATTAACTGACATCAGACTTGACCCCCAGAAGAAAATGTCATACGCACACAGGAATAACAGCGAACATGGTCAAGTACAAGGGCAGCTCTTTACCTTCCATTGTGCCAGCAGGTTTCTCGCCACTTCCGGCTGATCTTGGAGTCTCTCCTTGTTTGTGGCATTGATGAGGACGTTACAGGTGGTTTCCGCCTCTGTCAGCCAGTTCAGGAACTTTTCCAAATCCAGGTAGAAATTTTGCAATGACTTCAGGGCGGAGCCGAGCGCTGCCTCTCTGTCCCCAAGTCTGGAAGCAAACATGTTCAGGGATGTTAAGTGAACTGCAGCAGGCTCAGAAAACTTGAATTCTTTTTTGTTGTAAGTATGTGTTGCGACAGGATTCGTACCGCTTGCCGATGTGGGTCCAGGCGGCGTTCATGTCATCGTTCATCTGTCTGACTAAATGCGTGTCATCATCGGCGTAGACAGTGAGGAGTTTGTTGGCCAAAGCGTTGGTTTGCTCCACTGGGACCTGCCACTGCGGGAGCTCCTTGGCCAACATCTAACAAACACACATTGGAAGTATTTGATGCAATTGCAGACAGCTTGCTAAGTAATCATTGTTGAAGTAAATCTGGCTGAGCTAACTAGTAATAATCCCACGACTGGTTACAAATCCAAAAAGTTTCATCGTGTGAGCTTTTGCAAAGTGTTACCAAAAAGTGAAAAGAAATTTTAATTATCTCAAATGAATTGATGCTTGTTTTGTTATAATTAAGAGCCATCTGTTCTCTCAAAACATAATATGCTAAAAAATACTGTCTGCAGAATGGTACCAAGAGATTCCATTTAGAGACAGTGACAATTCGTTTGAAGAAGTGCACAATATTGTGATTAATTGATAACGTTCTATTCCCAGTCAGTCCGTGGTTTGGATTTTTCTTAAGAAAAACTGTGCCAGTTTATTTTTAGACTGTGTGGGAGTGTTGGAATATGTCGAGCCACCAGATAATAAAAGCAGATTTTTATTGAGTTATGGGCAGACACCAGCAAGCACCATAAATCTCCACTCTTCCCGTACTGTCTTTGGCCTACAGTATATGGTGGGATTAAGAATGGGAAGAAAGTATACATTCTTTTGCAGAAATTGCACTTTCACAAACTCTTGGAACCAAAAATCAATATAAGACAACTTTATTTGGCGAAACACTGGGACTTGGAGGTACCTTGAGCTCAGCGTTCTGCCTCTTGACATCATCCACGGTGTATGTGATCTCCTGCCAGGCCTCCAGCCGTTCCCGGGCCAGCCTGATGACATGGTCCGCGTCCCGTTTGGAGTCTAGCCAATCAGAGGAGTCCTGCAGCATGTTGTGGAGCTGCTTCACGCGCTCCGACACTTTGGTCTGAGAGTCCTCCCAATGCGCCTGCAGCCTATCAACTACCAACAAGCAACTTTTCAGTCCAACAGAAGTCTGAAAAAAAGCGCTATATAAGACTAGTGGATTCGTATTACAATTGAACCTGGAGTCCTTGTTAAGGCCAGACACGGCAGGTCAAAACTTTAGAGATTTTAGGCAGTTTTCTCATTTAGCATCTTAGTTTTAATGTAAGAAAAAAGACTGTAATCCAAATATGGTCATTTCCTTTCTGGGAAACAGCCGTGGCTAAATATACAGGTGCTTGTGCAGACATGACAAAACTTTACCAAACTTCCCCATTCAAGGACAAGTCACGGAGCTAAAGCAGATGAGAGCTGAGGCTGTGCGACTACGTTTATAAAACACATTCATTTCAAGGACCATGCAAATAACTGCACACACACCTCCCTAACCACGCCCCAATCCTTCTGCAGCTGGGTTCATGACCTTTCTCAACACTACTGCCCTACGGTCGACAGGCGGGCGCCCCTCCCCTACTCAAGACTACCCCAACTTTAACCTGATTGTAATTTAGCATATTTTGAAGGTTATTTTTAAATATCTAATTCCTGGCCTAATTTATTGAGCTCTGAGCTGATTTTGTGACGTATACATAGCTTATCCAAAATCCCCACTGAAGCATCTTTGCAACTAATATCTCCACAAAATAAAACAACATCAATTTAAACCTGACTATCCATTATTTAGATTTCAGCGCTAAAAATGTGGCAAATCTTGACTACTTTATTCATAAAATGCCCTATTCTCAAATGAAAATATAAAATGACAGAAAACTTAAAACAATACGCGTTTCCCTCATATTCATATCAGTAATCTACAGTAAAAAAGTTTCAAATTCATCTCTCTAAATACATATCCTTCCCTATTCCCTACACGTGCCGTGTCTCGCCTTAAAACTATCTCAATGCAAGTTTCTGATGCATATTTGTCTTCACGACGCCGCCGTTCGTGGGCCCTGGCGCCCCCATGCATAAATCACAGCATCATAAGACCTGCATGCTTTGACAGCTAAAGCGTTTGTCAGCTGGCGCTCCACGTGTGGGCGTCCTCGCTTCGACACAAATCATATGTTGTCATTTGAATCTTGCATATATTTCGCCACGGTGAAATCGTAATTGAATTCCCCTGTGCACTTACTGCGCTCCGTGATGGCGTTGCGAGTGTCCTGGTTGCTCGTTTTGTTTTTCAAGTTCTGGGCGGCGGTGACTTGCTTTTCCAACAGGGGCCGCCGCTGGTCTAACTCTTGGAGGGCGCCCTGGGGGGAAAAAAATGGCGGGAGCTCGGGCGCGAGTGGAATGAAAGATCTTGCTTTAATTTTTAAATACCTTGAGTGTGCCTATGTGCTCATTGATGTCGTCCAGGTCTCCCACCACCACTTTCTGATTCTGCACCATGTTGTCCAGCATGGTCAGCCAGTCCGTCAGCTCCGCCACGACTTGTTGAACTGGGCCAGCGCTGCCGATTCAGCCTGGGCGCTCATCAAAGGGTGTTCATCTGAAACGCGGGCAAACGCATGGTGAGAGTCTCAATTTTATTTCATTTTTAAGGGCAGGATTAAGTCATGTAAACGTACTGATTTTTTGGATGCAAGAAGGTCCTTTCTCTCTTTATGCTGCCGTAGGAGCTCCATTATGATCAGCCAGTCTTCTTTCAGCTTGTCAAACTTCACCTGCCCCCCAACACGACAAACAATGCCAAATATTTTAGTCCTGAAGTAAGGCAATGCTTTTAAAGATATGTTTGCAGAGATGTTTATTGTATACATAAAGATGTCAGATGAAAGCGATGGAAATTGTTTTTTGTGTGTCACAGGAATACAACAAAAAAAATCTATTCATTTGCTGTCAAGAGGAACAGCATGTGCACCGTTTCAGGGAGATGAAATCAATGAATTGCCATAATGAAGATAATAATTGCTTACACTTGAATGGCAAGTGTAATCGCTAAAGTTTGGCAGGTATCTCAAAGTTATGATTCATCGCCTATACACTTGGCGGTGGTAAGCTACTACTATAGCCACAGCTGCCCTGGGAGACTGTAGGAAGCGACACAAGAGAGAACTGGGCTTCGAACCGACAACAGCCTGATTTTTTTAATTTTTAAGGCATTTTCAAACCATTCTAGCCATTAATCTTTTCTGTCATTTCAGCGTTCATTCAATCCAAAATGACTGCTTAACTTTACCTACTTTACCTAATTTGTCCCCAAACATTTCCTAAGTAACCCACCATTAACATGGAGTTTGCAGATTTAAAAAAAAACACAGGATTGCTCCGTCACCTTGTCGGCCCGGCCGGGAGGGATATCCTTAAAGAGCTGCTCGCCTCTTTCCAAAACAAACTCCACGTCAGGCTTCCGGGCTTGCACTTCCTCCATCAACTTAAGGGCACACAAACAACACAAAAAAAATGCTTGGTGAATCGCTAATTTCAAGAGGAACTGGAGTGTGTATATTAAACGCTGAAGCAGGCTGTAGTGGTGGTTAGTTGGTTATAGTTGGTTGGCGGTTGTGGTTACCCGTTGGGGAGGCTCCTCTGGGCTCTGCTCCAGTTTGCCTCTGGTGCTGGCGGCCCATGCAGACAGGTCGTCCAGCTGAGCCTGCAGCCTCTCCAGCTCCTTCAGCAAACCCTCGATCTCCAGCTGACGTTCGGGGAGAGCTCTGGCCACCTGCAAACACCCCAGTTGAAAATGTTCAACCCCGTGACTGTAAGTAGCAGTGGGGGGGAAAGGCCTTTTACACACATCACGTTAATAATTTCCAGTAAAACACTGTTCAAATGCAAAAACAAAACACCGCTGACAGACTTGCTATAGGCTCAGACCTGCGCCCAGCGGTTGTTGATGATCCTTATGTCCTTTTGCTTGTCGGCAGGGAGCTGTTTATGCCTCGCGTTTATGCCCTCCATGGTTGCGCTCTTAGCGGGGAGCTCCTCCACTCGAGCCTGGCGCACACAAAACAAACAGGCACGCGCTCTCATAATGGCTGGATTTAATAAGGAGTAATCACCGCCCGGAGAAGTAGGACACAAGCTCGTTCAGCGAAATTAAATAAGTTCACTCATACACACTAAAGAATCAGGAGCTTTCGAGGCTGGGTTTCAGAAGGAACTATATATATACATCGCATCTCATATGAGTCCATGAAATCTAATTGATACAAACTGTGGCTAAAATGGCAGACAGAGATCTTCACAAACAGGAAATGGTTATAAAAGAGAGAGTGGAGTGTTACCTGCACTTTGCCCAGCGTGTCCCGGATGTGCTGCGGCTCGGGGGGTCCAGGGGATGGCCAGCACCCCCTCGGCCTGGTCCAGCCAGCCCAACATGGAGCTCATGTCCTGCTGGAGCCCCGCCGCCGCCGTCCGGGCCTCCGCTGACCTGGAGGAGGAGGAGGAGGAGACGACGAAAAGAAAAAAAATGAAACCGTGACACCACAACGTCTTCAAACTGTGTGAGAGAAGCATTATGAGAATGAGAATTAGAATGAGAATGAGAATGAGAAAACTTTATCAGTCCCGTGAAGGGCAATTCTTTGCAGCAGTGAAGATCTAGCAGTACGTTTAGAGGGTATGCAGGTGATGTCACTTTGTAATGTTTTTCTAATGAGAATGAACCACATGAAGAGTAGTCGTTACTTTATTTTGAAATAAAGAAATAAGTGACTCAATTCTAGAGTGTTTATTAATTGTTTTGACTCTCGTTGTGATGTTGAGGGATGTATTTTAGAAATGACATATGTGCAGACCCTCCAAATATAAGTGCACAGCTACACATGTAACGCATAAGTGATTTGTACACACTTTTTTGTATTTTTTTTTTTTAACCTACCTCAGTGATTCAGTGTTTGCTCGGAGGCTGCATGATTACAGTGATTAAAAAAATGCACATTATTACGTCAAAAAAGATCAAGGGACAGAATCAGCCAAAGCAATGTTTACTGTAAGTATCAGTTAGCTGAACAGTAGTTTGGATACATGGGACAACTGCCCACCAAAAACTACCCTTAACTGCCATGACTACAACTACTACTATTGTATTATGCACTTCAGATGGAAAAACAGTTACTTTTCCCAACAAGGTTAACAGCTAAAATACTTCTAAGATCCGACTTACTCAATAGAGATAAAACTACCGCCATCATTTCTTCAAAATATTGCATCAGCCCAAAGCCCTAACTCCAGTACAGAAAAGCGAGCCTCACACACCTCCTCTTGCGCTCGTTCAGCTGCTGGCACACACTGGCCCAGCGCGTGTTGAGCACTTTGAGCTGCCCTCTGATCTGCAGGCTGTCGTCGGGGCGCTGGAGGAGCCGATGTCCTCCCCGGCCGAGTTCACCCTGCCCAGCACGGCCTCCTGCGGGGGATGGCCTCGGTCAGGTCCTGGGGAAGGAATGCGGAAATTGCAAAATGGTCAAAAAGGGGTTCAGTTCTTTGATGTGACTTACAAAAAACCGTGGATTGAAATCAAGAGTTGTGCACTTTGGGACTGGAGGGGCAAGACTAAATAATGTAAGATTACTCAAACAAACTCACTGGGGCAGCCACAGTAAACAAGAGAAAAGCAAGATTAGCATCCCTATTTCCCTTGATTATTTTTTCATCTCAGTACAGTATTTGTGCACGGTCTCCAACGCCGTACCTCATGATACAGCACAACACAATACGCGCATCACTCTTCCACGGAGCTCTGCGTCGTAGGTAATGAGCCCATATTGCACGCGAGTGTGCGGCACATCCCTCTCCGCAGGCCCGTGTGTTGGCGGGGGATTAGCACTGGGCGCGGTTCAGGTAGCAGCTTGTTATTTGAGGAAACAGATGGTCTTGTGTCTCCCCTGTTGTATCGGCACATACACCACCCCTCTCTCTCTCTCGCTCCCTTCTCCTTCCCCTCTCGTCCAGCCCCGTGAGTGGCACTTTGGTCGGGCGCGCTCTCGCCTGCCAGGTGGACGCCGAGAGCTGATCACAGCGGCCCAAAGTGGCGTGGGCATGTCTGATGATGCAAAGATATGCGCGCACACGGCAGGCGCAAGGGGTGAAGAAGAGCATCTGTCAACAGCACCTATTCACATCGAGAAAACTTGACTATTTCATTTTTTACGACCGTGAATCCGTTCTGTGGCATTGTTTTCGGTATAAATGTCAAATATTATGAGATCATGTTATTATGTAAGGCCTGCAGAAAGGGACACTACTCTCGGCGCGCTGTCAGACGGCTCCCCTCCTTCTGACAACTGCCATCTGTGTCAGTGACTAAAGCGGCGTGCACACTTCACACTCCGCAAACACCAGAAGTTGCTGTTGACTAATCTTGACTAAAGTGTCAGAAAAAAAGTCGCCGTACCGCTCGTCATCTTCCGCTTCTTACACTTTCGGAGACTCGCGCAACAGCCCCGTTCCTATAGGCATCTGTACTTGGGAGAAATGGGTTTTAGTCCGCGATATACAGACGTAAAGGAGAATTATGCAACTTTTTTATGCAGCTTTTTATATTTGTGTGTATTTAACCTTGTAGTGACCAAGCGGCTGTACGAGTGGACAACGACAAGGATCAATTGTTTTGTAGGTTTTCTGGTTTCCAAACAATTGATCCTGGAGTGTCTTAGAGACCACTGTGATGGAAAGTAAAGGTGCCATGCTGACCACTCAAACACCCGCTTGGTCACTACAAGATCAAGAACGCACAAATATCAACTTTTTTTTTCCACATAAAAAGTTGAATAATGCATCTTTAAAGAGGGGGTATTATGCTTTTTTCAATCACCAGTCTATAGCATACTACAATGATGACGTACCTTCTGTTGGTCTGTATATGCAGTAAATTAAAATAACTGCCTTGAATAAAATTGCTCTCTCAAAATGGCTGTACTGAACGTCTTGAAATAGGCCTCTGTCTCTTTAAGAAGCTTCCGACACGCCCCTTTCAGCACACTGCTGTGGCATCTAAACAACACTACTGTGCGGGGAGGGGGCTCTGCTGAGCTGAGGAGCAGTGGTTGGTGGCTTGGCTGGTGACAAAAGGTCCAGAGGCGTCTCCAGGAGGTGGGGGCGTTCCTAGGAGGACTGAGGCATAGCTACACCTAAAATGGCTGCCGTCTAAGTTTTTACTGATTACTCAAAAATATGTGAATGAGCCAAGGCAACACTCCAGGCGTGTGTTTAATGAGGGAATGACATAATAACATGATATAAAGCTTTAAAAAGTCGATTTTACATAATACCCCCCCTTTAACATTTGACTCTGAAAAGGTACTGCTTTGAACTGTCAATGTTTACTTGATATACAGTTAAAAAAAAAACAATAATATAGCATCATAAGCTACGCAGGCGATATGCATGTCTAACTTTATGAGAAACTACATTGTTCTAACTTTATGCTCATTACGTCAGACTGTTGTCTTCCCAAACATGCCAATCCTTTCCTTCTTTTGTTTTTGTTATGCAACGCAAAGTTACATCACGTCACGATTTGTCATAGCGTTGTTCACGTCTCCTTTATGTAACAGACAGTATCCAGAAGCGCGTTTTGGAGAATATAGTAGGGACAACAAAGTGCTGACAGGGCCCGATCTAAAGTTGCTCCGCTTTAGGGCACTTCAGCTGCATGAGTGGACCATGAAGCCCGAGCAGTGAATCACACGGACTATATTTGGGACGGGACATTTTTACAGCCTGTTAAACGTCAAGAAAGATAGATATGGGGAGTTGGACATGTTTCCGAGCGAGAGGTAATATGAGACCATCTGAGTTTTTATTAATGCTGATCTATTTATGTGTTGTACCTAGAACACTTGACTTCAAGGTAGGGCTGGGTACGGTTACATTTTTTTGATACCGGTACTTTAATGGATACTTGGTATTTGATACCAATATCTGAACAATACTTTTTTCGATACCTATACATATACACATATACTGTAGAACCATAAAACAGCACTTGTATCAATTGTTTGAGGTGAAACAACCAAGAAACTTTAATGACTTAACCCACACCTGAACCGAGCACATTTTCACCAGTTTGGCTTTACCCAAATTGGAAAGCTTTTTGAACAAAGTGTCAAAAAAGTGACACAAATTTGATGAAAACACGACAAAAATGCATCAAAAAAAGCGATATAATGCAAAAAAAAACTACAAAAAAACCTACAAAAACGTGACAAAACGCTTCATAAATGTGATACAAAAACAGCTACAATGCGACAATAAAATTCAGATGAGTTTTGCAGGTCTTAGCGTTCAAATGAAGCATTACTCTGGCTTATAGTCTGTAAACTCTCCAGTCAAGAAGCTTTTAGCTTTGGGTAAAACTGAACAGGTGAAAATACGCTCAGTTAAGGCGGGTGGGTAAGAGGTTAACTACCAATCTCCCCAATATTAACCAATTTTTTCACATTTTCTTCCCAAATTTTATTCTTTTTTTTTCAATTCAGCCTCAAATGTTCCCAGTTTTATCAAACTTCCTCCCACATTTTTAAACTTGTGTTTTAACTTTTTCTTTCTTTTAAATTTGATGACCAACAGCATCAAAACTTGAATATTAAGATTTTATATTTCTTTTCAGTACCTGCATTCGCTACTTTTTTTCTACTCACGGTATTTCTTACTTTATTAATGACTCCTTTGGAATGGACAGAGTTTGAATACGCCTCTAGCTTGTGAGCCTCAACCATTAGGCTGTCATTAAACAGTTTCAACCTTTTTGCAGCATAGATAATCACATTTCAATAAAAAAAAAAAATCCACAGGAAATCGTCTTCCTCCCCAAATATGAAAGGAGATGTCTTTGTCTAAAAGTCGACGGAGAGAGCAGAGTGAGGGAGCCTTTACCCTGAGGTGTTGCCTGTGCGTCGCCGGATCAGTCTCTGCCAGTTTGAGCGCGCCTTCAGCCTGGTTCAGCCAGTCCTCCAGCGCCTTCTGGTCTGCCACAAACTTCTGCCACTTGGAGCTGCAGTCCTGCCAGCGCCTATACACAGAGACACAGTTAGTCACAGGGGGGAGAGGGAGGACTGAGAATTTACAAAACATGGAGCATAAAAGTCTTTGATTTAGACGCTCGAGTGCAACAAAAGTCTATTATGATGTTACTTCAATGGCGTACGGAGGTATAACACTATTTCATTTTCTTGGTTGTGTCACATAAAACTGATGCTGATAGATTAAAATGAATAGAATATGTTCAGTATCAGAGTTCACTGAAACGTCCAGTAAATAGAGAAGCCATGCACTCTTACTGGACCCAAACTTTACGCAAAAACCACATCTCACTTGAGCCTGTCTTGGAACAGTTTGTTGAGCTTCTCCCAGTTGGTGCTGAGCAGACCGGCTGTCTCCTGCACCCTCTGCCCCTCCATTGGCCTCGCCCCTTGGACCATCTCCTCCTTCCTGGCCAGGGCTCCCTCCACTGGGCCTTGCAGCTTGTCTATGCTCGCCTTCACCTCCTGCACAAACCAGCACTGATGTAAACTCACATTTAGCGCAGATGGAAATGTATCGGTGGTGCTGGCTGACCGTAAGGCACTGCTCTTGCTGGGGAAGGTTGTAATACGCCGCGGGCCAGTATTCAGGAGAGTTTAGCTTGAAGTCGGTCTCTGACACCGGGCGTAATAGTGCCTGGAGCTCCGACAGGTACTCCTGTTCACGCACAGGGCGCACACACACACACGCACACGCACACATACAGGTACATGAGAGGTCAATGGTGCAACATACAGGATAATGCTGACTCACTAAGGATCCATGTGGAATTTCATTAATGGTGTCATTTTGGAACAGCAGTTAACTTAGAGGTGTTAGAGTAGAATGTCTCATAACACGGTGGTTCTGAACAGGTGGGTCGGGGCCAAACTTGGTTGCAGGACCATTTACATTAGATCGTGGGACTTGTTGTGTACAGGGCCTTCGAGTTTAAATCCAATTTGATTTTAAAAGTGCCACAAATGAAATCCCACGTCAATGAATCTCAAAAGAGGGTGGGGCACTTCCACTTCTGTAAGAAAAATCCCCATCAACTTTACCAAGAAATGTTTAAATGTATTAATTTCAACTGTTTGACAGAGGGACAAACAGTTGACATCAGCTATGGGCTACTTACAGTATATCCATTAATACATCTTAAACCTATAAACTCACTTATTTAAAAGCATTTTTTCATTGATTCTATAAAGTGCATGAAAAATGAATGGGATTTTTCTCTTAGGGCAAAGACTATGGTAGTGTACAGGGAGGATAGAGGGTTGGATATCTCCAAATGATGAAGTATCACTGACCCAAAATTTAAATCAGTGCAACCTCATTTATAACTATTCACATATTTACAGCCAAGTATAAAAGAGCTACACTTAAGTATTCAGCTATTCAGTCAGACCCTTCAGGATGGCACTGATGTAAACAAGATTGCATTGTCTCGTAATACCACTGACTGTAGAATGACCTATAATACAATTGCTTTGTTTACTGTGAGACATAACCGCAATCCATTTGAATGGTGCTTATAGGCCGTGCACACACTCTAGCAGTCCAATAAAAGCTAGCGGTATCAACATGCCGTTATAGGTTATTAAACAAATAGACTGTGGAAGTAGATATATATGGATAAAGCTACAACAAATATATGCAGCAGTGCAGCACGGCAGTTCAATATGTCAATGTCTTTTTATACTCATTATTATTATGTATGTGAGATGCAGTAGAAGCTCTCCATGAACCTTCAACATACTTTTACCTTATTCTGCATTTTGTTCATATGTCTTGTGTTATAATTTAAAAACTATACAGATGTTATTCATTTACAGATTGTCATTTAATCCGACAACAAAGTGCACAATCCTGGACGGACTGACTCCGCATAACATTTATTTATTCACTGTCAAATTCAATTAGTCCTGCCCGCACGGCCGACATATTGGCACTAATGCGGCGGGTAAACAGTATGTGACTCTAGCCATGGTCCAGACGATGAGAGTGAGAGCTCCACTAACACACGCTTGACATCCCATAATTAACATGGGGCCGGCCAATCAAAACAATCGCGGTCAGTTGAGCGCGTGGCCGGCGAAATAAGATTGAGCTATGGGGTCGCCCGGTCAGCGATAACATTCAGTCTAAACTTGGAAGGCTTTTTGTGCGGCCCGTTCATTATGCGGCTGCTGGCAGGACTTGAGAGCCTTATTATGGCTCTAATAAAAGGAGAGGGTGTCGGCGTTTCATAGGGAGCGCTTGCTTTTAATAGATTTAACATTTGATTTGGCGGCTGTAACGGGGCGAGCACTCTCATCATCTGACATTCTGAGCGGAGCTGACGAAATACACATCTGGACTGCAGTTTGTCATGTGACAATGCATCTGACACATGAGGATGCACCTATGCCAATGCAAGGACCTTTCAGACTTCAGAGAATGAAAATTGGGCTGCAGGTTAGACCTTGGTGTGATGTTCATCTAATAGTAAAACCTTGTATCTATCATGGACTAGCAGCCAGTGTTAATTTCGTCGATTAAAATATTTAGTCTTAATTTTAGTCAAATGATATTTTTGACGACTAAAATTGGACTAAAACTAAATTAAACGTTTTTCATGAAACTAAAACTATGACTAAAATGTCTACATATTTTAGTCGACTAAAATAAGACTAAATAAAAATGAAAAGGAGAGACTAAAATCATCCAAACTTCTATTGACCGTCTGAAAGAGCCTCAGATCATGTAAATTCACTGCCAAAGGAACAGCTCTGAGCTTTGTTCATGTGGGAGCAGCTCCATGAAGCAGAGGACCTGATTAAATATGATTATAATAAATATTATAAATGCAAAGTCGACTAAATTAGTCTTAAATTTAGTCGACTAAATTGACTTGCAATTTTAGTCAACTAAAACTAGACTAAAATTGAAGATATTTTTTTGACTAAATCGTCAAAAGACTAAGACTAAAACTAAATTAAAATATGTTGTCAAAATTAACACTGCTAGCAGCTAGTTGTTGTTGTTTGCATTAATGTAACACCTTCCCTTTAAGGTTGTATTAATAATAATAGAAATTGGGATATAAAAGTTTGGACAACAACACTCTAAAATCATCCCTTATTTATTGCTTGTAAACAGCAACAAAATTAGGCATTGGGTCAAGTAAATAAGCGTCATTGTTACATTTTATTTAAGTGTGTAGTTTATTGTGTATGATAATAAAACCGTCACCTGGCGACACCCTTACGATGTGCTGGGACGCATCATCAGTGAAGTTTGTAGAATAATACAAATTGATTGATAAGACACTGAATCCCTTGACTGCATACGTACATTTGTCAAAAACTGGACTCTGCCAAAACCATGAAAAATGTTTACGGTTTTGACTCAGTTCCCAAAACTTGCACTGTTTTTTCAGAGACTAGAGGCATTTTTTGCTCATTTGAAGACACTTTTCACTCATAGCTTGCATTATAGAGTGAGACAGAATTAGGACACACAACCTCTCAAAACTCTGAACACATTTAACAAATGAGATAAAGAGTAAAGTCAGTTTTCTCAATATCACTCTTATAATAATAATAATAATAATAATAATAATAATAATAATAATAATAATGCATTCTCAATTGCAAATATACATTCACTCTGTGCACAAATGAATCAAAGAGTATACTGTACATCATTATTACTCCTATGGGCCAAATACCACCTCTTGAAGGGCCCAGTTAGGCCTCTGGATACAGTTTTTTGTTCTGAATCTCAAACAATTGGAAGGATGTTGTTGTTCCCATCACAAATTTGTAAAACATTTATGAAGCAAGTGCAGAAGCCCAAATGGATTTTTATGCAGTTGACGTGTTAATGTGATTTCAGTTTACACTAATTTACTGTACTTTTCTTATCCCTTAGTGAAGGTTCTTTCATAGTAATCACAATTACTGTGAAATCCGCCTTTGTCTGGTTTGTTTTTTGTGTCTGTGCAGTTTCATATAGAACATATTGATTGATTTTCTGTGCAGTGTCTTAGTTCTGCTCTGTGTGTGCAATTTCACATTTTGATAACAAGGGCGCTTCTGATGCTAAAGTACAGTGCTTTGTAAACTGGGTCCTAATAAAGAAAACCGTGTTTAGAGAAATGTGTGCAGTGAGTCAGGAACAGTGTCTCATCACTTGAGAAACTCCACATCAACAAAAAGGACCTCAGTCATCACAGCTTCACCCATTTCAAATCATTTACTGCAATCTGCCAGTCGAGATGTGTATTCAGTCTAGAGTATACTATGTCTCGTACGTACATCTGCTGTGACAGGGAACTGTGGAGGTGAAATGTGATCGGTCGAGAGCGGGCATGCAAGAGAAACACCACGACAGGATGTGAGTGGACTCCGCACGTGCCATGAGATGCAGCAAATTAAAACAAAAGTGCAACTTTATAATGATGATTTTTGAGCCACGGGAACTATCTTAAGCTCCGTTCATCTCTCAGGCTAAAGTCAGCCAAATGCTAAAACTGTAACGCTCTTGTCTAGTTTCTTTGGCGCTACCGTTGAAATAAAAAGTGCTATGCTATGCGTTTATCAATCCCCAATTCCCTAACTTTGGAAAACAGATACATACAGTCCCACTTCATATAAAATATTAAACCAGGCTAATCAGCTACAGGATGTTGGAACTACTGTCCTTAGTGCAATTTAAATGAAAGAAAATGCCCAATTCTTACAATATAGCAAAATGCTTTTATATGACTTTTATGTTTGTTAAGTTTCAGACAAATTAAAATGGTGTTCAACATGCACAATAGCTTTTCTTTGTACTTTTAGGAAAAAATAATGGAAATGTACTTCTGGAACAGAGCAGGCTTCTAGGTGAGCAGCACTACTGAGCTCCTTTAACGTTAAACACTTTGATTTTGGCTATACAATCTTACTATACTACACTATTTATTTATAGATCATGATTGACAGTATCACCATCACCTGCCTACCTTCATTGGTAGTATACTATAACTCATGTTTGATCTTCCAGACTGTGACTTTTCTAACACTAAGCTGCAAATATGGAGAACTCTCTCAAACTTAAACTACTATACTATACTATAATTTAAGGCCTTCTCCTCTTTAAGTGCCATTTCACTGGCCATAAAGGTTAGTCTTTCAAGTTAGATCATGCTGCACTCCGTTAGTTAGTAGGGTCTATAGTGACACTCACACTTTGTCTTTTGATGGGTATGAACTTGCCCTCCACCTCAACCCAGCGCGTCCTGAGCTTCAGCTGCCGCGGCTCCACCAGACCGGCCGCCCCGCCCTCACACAGCTGATTGGCTAAAACCTGCACCTCCTTAAGCTCCTCCTTCTTGGCGTCGAACTCTGAGCCAATCTCCTATTGGGGGCGAAAACCAACCAAATCATTCAACCGGGTCGCCTCAAATCGCCAATCGCCCGTGGTTGTACAGTAAGTGGCGGTGAGCTCGTGGTAATGCAGAATTAGGAAACGCACACTGCCTTCAGACTTTATTTACAAAGTTACAGAGAGGAGTGAAAAAAAAGAAGCAGAAACGGGAGGACAGGCAGGACAAACAGGAGAGACAGGAGACGGGGGCGAGAATGATTGACAGGCGGGTTCTGAGGTGTCCGCTTTAGCGAAATGTCATAGTGATCATCTGCAAATGAAAGAACACATACAGTCAGCGGCAGACGGGACACAGATGGAGCAGAGGAGACTCAAATCTTTTCGCAGAGCTAGATCAGGGGCCATTTTGGGATTCAAACTGGGAGTATAGTGTTTAGTAGCACCTATTGCACCTTTGATCGATCCAGTTGCATTATTACCCGTCAATGTTTTATCTTTTTTTAAACTTCAGCTTTTGTCATTGTGAAATACGGAGCCAAATTCAAGTTGGTCCAATGTGGTCCTTTTTAATGCGTGCTTTCATATCTTAAAAAGGTGTGTTGTTTAGCCCAATTATGTGTAAACCTGAGCATTCTCCCTAATGTTCACATCTTACCCACTGCTCCCTCCATCTTTTTTTTTTAATCTGCGGGCTCTTTAATTAGCCACTTCTGTATCATCTATTTGTTCAAACAGACAAGGCCGCGCAGCCCGCCTGAGTGGAGAAAGAGCCTCACCGGTGCTACTCGTGTTCAGACCATTTGTACAGGTCAATAAGTAGCGGCGATGGGAAATAATACTATAATTACAGCGCCGTTTCAAAACTCGTTAGTTAGTGATTTATTGATGTTAAACGCTAAGCACAACATGGCTTAATTAGCTTTTCTGCAGCTCCTGGAAGAGCCTAAGAGAACTGTTCTTAATAAAAGCGCTGCATTGATCGACTGGGAGTAACGATTCATTCGCTTTATTTTGAAAAGATTTGAGAAGAGAGCGTCTTACAGTGGGTTCAGGAAGTTTTCATACACCTCTATTTATTATTTTATTACGTTGTTGTCTGACACGGCGCTGTTCAAAAATAATAATAAAGAGCTCTGGCAACTGAGCCCACTGTATCACGAAGGAGAGAATGGAGAGACACATCGGTGAAGATTATTCATCTGGTGACGTATTCACAGACGGCGGAGCGAGGGCTACCTTGACCCGCTCCCCCTCGGGCGGGTCGGGCAGCTGCTCCACGCTGCGCTGGATGTCGTCGAGCCAGGCCAGCAGGTCGTGCGACTTCCTCCGATACTGGTACCACTGGGGGGCGATGGCCAGGGCCTTTCGGTTCCTCAGCACACGCAGGTCCTGCAGAAATATGGAGAAGAGGACATGTTCAACCAAGAAACCCTTAATGAAGTCCACTAAGATTTACACCTTTCAAGAGGTTGTCCTGTGCCGTTTCGAGTGGCGTACCTTGACCGTGTTGTACTTGCTGTTGAGTGCGTTGTGCTTGAGCCGGACCTGCTCTCTCTTGTCCTGATCCGGGGCTCTCTTCTGCAGATTCTCTCCTTTGATCAGCAGCTCCTTCACCGCACCTTCTTCACAATCCTACACATTCAGAAAGCATTCACATCCCTGTATGTTAATCTATGCCAGTATGCTGAAGCCACCGTGTGCATAAAACAACACTTCTAATCGACCTTATCTTCCTGAAAATCCTCTTCCTTTAGCTTCTCCCCTTGCTTCGCTTCCTCCTCCAGCAGCTCCAGCCAGATCTGCGCCTCGCTGTGGTACTGCTCCAGCTCTTTGGCCGAGGCTGCCGTCTGGTGAGCGCCGGCGGCAAATGTTCAACCCCGAACAGAGCGGAGAAGATCATTAGCGGGGCACAGAGAGAGAGAGAGATAGGAGATCCTGGAGACGCTTGAAACGGCAAAGTCTTGGCGGGGACCGAACCGAGCCCGAAGTTTGTGGAAAGAGTCGAAGGGTTTGTTAATTGAGGAAATGATACTTGGCTTACGGCCGGTCGGGGGGCTTGGCGGACGCCGGGTTCAAAACGCCAAAATCTCCCACCCACCCCGCGGCTAACCTCAATCAGGTTACTCGCTTTGCAATTGACCTTTTGTGAGGACGGCAGCTAAATTATACCGTCTGTTTATAAATGATACAATGTTTGAATATTATTCTTAATTTGAGCGTAATAGCCCACAGCTGAGTCACCAGAAGCGGCGCCACAGCTTGACATTAGTGTTTTAATTTGATTTCAAAGCAACGCTAACAAAACTAATTAGGCGGAAGCAGCTTTGGCCTTCAAACTTGGGGCTCGGGCGGAATGTAATAAAAATATTCAGGAATTAGCATACGCTTCAAAAAGGTGTAAATTTACCGCTGTTTAATGCAAGCGTAGCAATTTAAAAGTGCGAGGGACGAACCGTTTGAGAGATACTTCTATTGCTAACATTTGCTCACCAGTCCGCTCGCTACGCGGTGCGTGATGGCGTCAAAGCGCTGGTTGAGCCGCTCCACCTTGGGCCTCACTTGCGCCTGGCAGTTCTCCCCCGCGTGGACATAAGCTCGTGGGCCAGCGCTCCCACCTCCTCCATCTTGCCCCTCATGAGCTCCAGCTCGGCGCGCAACACCTGCGCGAGACACACACAAAAAAACAACAACACTCCAGAACGTCCAATTGTGCGTAATGGCCGCTGAACTCAAAAGCAATCAGGGCTGCACTTAACAACACAGGCAAGGATGAGTGGGTGATAATGAGTTTTGCAGTTCCCAAAGCTAATAACGCTGGAGTGATCGTTATCTGCGTCTTCTATAATTAGACAGAGAGCACTTGTCGAAAACAAAATATTGAGAAAAATCTTTGTTTCTTTTGGCCTTTTTTTGTTGGAGTTACTGCAGCAAAGTTTAAGTGGACATATCGTGTTTAATTGAGGCTTGAAATAACATTTATATGAAAGACTTGAAGGTAATGGAATGCTAGCAGGTTATAGAGCTGTGATGAACACACTTGAGCTCAGAACGGGTCCGGTTAATGTTTATGCACTTAAAAATGTCAGTTTCACTTTGCATTTTTGACACGGCAAAATCCAGGAAAGACAGATCGGAGCGCTTCAGCCGTAGAAGAAGAAACAACAACAACAACAATGATTTGAGCGGACCTTGAGCACAGCGTCGTTGGGTCCCTTGCTGTCAATCTCATCCATCTTCTTCTCTGCTCCATCTATCCATGCGTTCACTTCCTCGATCTGTCTGTCTAACTTCTGCATTTGCCTCTGATAGTCCTACAGAAACAAAGACAAACGTAGAGTCTTTACAAGCGGGCGTTTATGTTTTTTCCATACGCTTAAAGTCTTAGCGATGCGGTGAATTACCAGCAGCAGGTTGAGCCACTCCTCTGCTCGGGAGGTGACGGCGATCCAGTTGCAGCGCAGCAGGCTGACCTTATCGTCCACCAGCCCGCCGTGGCCCCGCAGCACGGCTTTGAGCGCCTCGGCCAGCTCCACCACCGCCTGGAGCTGCGGCTGCCTGCGCTCAGTCTCCTCATGGATCGACTAGGACAGGAGAGAGGAGAGAGAGGGAATAAAGTAACCCTAACCTCTTATTGTGTGGATAGTGTGCATTATACTGTATACTTATACTTTGCTTTTTTTTTTTACTTTTCTTATAACGCAGGCAAGAGTTTTTCTGTATGCACTTTTTTACACGATTCTTCTCCTTTTTTAGAACGGCCCAATATTGATTTCAAAAGTTCATCCAGGATGCTCTTACTGCCATATTAATCATGAGTGGTGTTTTGTCAAGAGAAACAACAATAGGGTGTCATTTTCCCCATTGATGAAAAACGCCTCGCCACTGAGCCACTTTCAGAGATTTTGAACAATGAAGATTACTTGGCGCTGAGAGATAGATCTTGTGCAGCTCACTTTGATTAAAAATATGAATTCATTCTTTTCCAGACGCTCAAAGTTGCAACCATGTGGCAGCATTGCAGTGAGTTAATCTTCCGAAAACCCCACACACTGTTACGTAACCCTTCAACGCCCTGTCATGTCCACTAACCCCTTGAACCACTGCCCGTATTTCCTCTGGATGTAATTACCTGTGCCCACTCCACCTCGGCCTCCAGGTCACTGGGCATGCCGTCCACGGCCGAGCGGCGCGTCAGCTCTGCGTCTGTCGCAGCCAGCCACTCTGTCAGACTGTTCAGCTCCTTACGCAGCTTCCTGGACAATTTCAGACTCTTCTCCAGCTCTAGCTTACTCTCAGTCACCTTGAGGCAGCATCACAATGCATTACAACGTATTCTGCATAATAGTATCATGTACTTTCATATACGGGGCTGACCTGCGATCCCATTTGGTTGTAGAGCAGTTTCAGCGCCGTCACCCGGTCGTCTAACTCTTTGGGCTGCTCCGTCTGCTGCTTCTGCACAATCTGCCTCCCCGTTTTGATCACCGTCTCTACTTCACCTTTCACCTCACTCAGGATTTTATACAATTTCTGTGAGGCAAACAGGAAAAGGTGGTCATCATAAGCAAAGGACCAGCTTTCTTTTACATTTATCATACCAGATAATGATAGTACATTTTTACAGTTGTTCGTGACAAGATAATCTGACAAGAGGACATAACGAATCCCTCAAACCCGTGACAGTCTGAAACCTTCCTGTGTCATCACTTCTGTCTTCTCTGCCAAACCAGCAGTATTCAAGACAATCACTTACCTGTGGAGAATTATGTTGCCTATTTCAAATACATCCTCGTTTTGTTTCAACCCACCATGCACTGCTCCAGCTGCGACTGCACCACGTCCTGCTCCACGCTGCGGATGTCCAGCACCGCCACCTGCGCCTTCACCCCGGCCAGGACGCGCTCGCACTCGGTCAGCCGCGTGTCGAAGTCGGACGGCTTTTGGAAGAGCCGGAACTTGGCCCACACGTTGCCCAGCATTTTCTACACACACACACACACACACACACAACTTGAATAAAGGAGACTAAAGGACCTGTAAATATATGAAGTATTGCAGTAATTGTACCTGTGTTGCATCAATCTGCCCAAGCACTTTCTCCTTATCCTGATTCTTCTTCCGCATGTCCTCCAAAGTTGTTTCATGCCCGGTCAGCTCTGTTTGAATTTTCTGTAAAAAACACAAACGCACAAAGTCAAATTGGAGTTCAGATCAAATGCACCGTCCCTCTCGCACCACCAGGGGGGGTATCCTGCAAGGAGACGTGCTCAGACAACTTGCACTGTCTTTGGTGTGCAAAGTGGCTTGTAATGACCATTCTAATCCCATCAGTCTTATGCCATCCTTAGCGCCGGCGGTCCCACGTGGACAAAAAAATTTCTCCAAGTGTCCCCAAATCACTCTCTTCTCATTTGTTTTCACGTTCATTATTTGCGCTTGCTGTGATAAATTGCATAGAAATAGTGTGTGGTGCCTCGGCCGTCTGTGTCCAAAAGCAACTTAATTAGAGGCATTGAGAGGAGGGGAGGACGCACACGGCGCTCTCTCCTGGGATATAGTCAATGTGAAGCGACAAACAGAAAGAACAACTCCTGTCCCCGTCCTATCCCGGCAACATAATTAAATTCAGATGTACCATTTCGGGTGCGGGAGCGGAGGTGATCGATAGAAGGTAGTGCGAGGTAAAGTTTGGTCTGTCTCTGGAGTGCCTATTGAGTCTGGACCAATGTAAACAAAGGGAAGTGGATGGACTGGGATGGACAGTTGGTGCCGAGTGGGGAAGAAATAAGTAGTCCTACACAAGTAATGACTACCTTATTAAATCATTATGTACATTGTCCTCTACAAACAACACAATATTGCCTCTCCATTGCATGGGTCTTTTAGCAGCTCAAACCTGTAGACTATGCAGAAACATTGTGAGGCAAAGATCCAAAACACTTTAAACAGTTTGGAAATATACGTTTGTTCATAGACTGAAGGATAGCGATGGACTAAGTGACTGTGGCTAACTGAAGCTCGTTATGCTAGCAATTTGACAGGGTTTTTGGAGCCAACAACAAATGAGTGTTATTTTGAACAGCTAATGAGGTAAATAGAAGACAATATAGATGACTAATTATCTGTCTTAAATCTATTCATTGTTTACACCCAAGCCTGATTGCCTCCAGATTGGTAGGCATTTGTTTCTTTCAAATTGTAATGAAGAGCGATTGCCAAAATGTTTAAGAAGTGGATTTGTTCTTTTTCCGTGCAGCTCAAAGGCAACACTCAAATACACACCTGCGCTTCCTGTGGGATTTGCTGGGCATCGATGTGGTCGGCCAGGTACGAGGTCAGGTGGCGGTCGGTGTTGGCCAGAGACTCCTGGATGTCCCTCAGCGCTCGGTTGTTCTCTTGGGCCCATTTGAGGTTCTCTTCAAGCTCCTTTCTCCTCAGAGCCGCCTAAAAAAAAAAAGCAACACACAAAGTACTTTTCTAGTCGGCATTCAGAAACATAGCCACGGGTAAGTGCTGCGTGCTTTCTTAAGACTTTTCAATTATTCATCCAAAGCACACAAAAGGCGTTTGCACAAATAATAACAAGGGATTAGCCGCTTTGAAAATGTGAGTTCAAAACACAAGGTGGGAAAAAGCTTCCCGCCATTTAGTGGTTGATGTAGCTGTTGTAATTGGGCCAGAGACGAGCTATTTCTAGGCACATGACCAAGTGTCACAAATGTTTTCGAGACACTGATTGGGATAAAGAAAACAGGATCGTTATCTAAAATCATTATGCAGGTGGAGCTACAGATGCGTGTAGGCAATCAAAAGAAAGCGTAGCTTGAAAGCAGAATGTGTAAATCATAGTAAGGTATTGAAGATAGCGAATACGATAATGTTCTTTTCAAGAGCGCAAAAATGTGATAACTTTTCATTGTTCACACTTTTGTTTACGGCAGCTCTTGTGACAGGTAACCTCGGATGTTTAGCAGCGTGGCGTTAAGTAAGGGATAATGCACGACGAGGTGTCCATTATCAGAAATAACTGGACTCCGCGGAGTTATTTCTGATAATGGACACCTCGGAGTGCATTATCCCGCTTATACCATGGTCCGGCAAACTGAAACTGTTCATTGGGACCTGTTACTTATTTTTTTAAGTCCTGGGCAGGAGTTATTTCCCTTTTAATCATTTTTACCTGAAACTAGTTCCATCTCAATTGTTTACCGTTACTATGGAAACAGCTGCAGTGGAGTGATATAGAATGTGATTTAACTGTTTTTTTAACTGGTGTACATTATCACTTTTAATGGACACCTTCCAGCCAATCAGAATCGAGTATTCACCCAGACCATGGTATAAGTAAAGGTAATGTCCTTCCACCAAACTAAATTACAGCTAACATTGTGACATAAGCACAGCACAACACGACAGACTCACTCCCACTGTGGGCAGCCCCTCGACGAAAGGTCTCGTCGGCTTCTCCCTCATCGTTCCTCTCTACTCCTCCCAGTCAATATCACCGCGGCGACCGCACCATCCCACCGTTGTCACGGCAACTCCTCAAATCTTTCTTTTGTAACTTTTCCCACCCCCATCACTTCCCCTCACGCCCTCCGATCGGCTCCGCTCCTCCAATCAGATCCCAGACGGGGGACGTGACATCACTTGGGCTGCAGTCATTGTAGTTACAGCGTTAATCCAGTGCAAGGGGATAACGCCGCTAAAATTAGCCTTGAGCCTGTCTAACCCTGGCGACCCGCGTGCGGCTAAGCAATGTTCCCCCGCGGGCTTCGCTAACTCACGCCATCCCGTTCACGTCTCGCTCGGAAAATGTATGAAACTTGAGAGCGATTAAATATTTACACAAACATTGATACCAACCTTCCCCGTGGCAATGTATTCCATTTCCTTTGCAATTGCGGGCTGGCACAACTCTCATTAAACAGCTGCTTTTTTCTTTTTCTTTTTTTTTTTTATCCATCTTACTTACTGTTGCGCATAAGAAGATAGGGATTCGGTGTTTGCATATTGTGTCGGGAACGCCGCTGGCTAAGCACTGGTGTTCAGCCGCTACTAGACACTCAAATTAAAACGGCAAACACGGGGCCGCTTTGATCTGAATTGCATATTTTTTCGTTCAGCGTGCGTCAGGGAAAAAAAGCGAGTTTTTTTTTTCTTTATCTGCAAAGTGGAAAATTGATACAGTAAGATTAAGTGTCGCTACTGTCTCCGGCGTTTACTCGGGCCCTCGCGCCCTAAGACGGCTCCCTCTGAAGTGAGATAAGTGGTGACGTTTTAACCGCTTGACTCCTCGCCGCCCCGATATTTCATGTTTGATAAGAAGGCGCCTTTATGGGAATAATAATAAATGGGTTTTTATGGCTAACCTTGATTTAGATCGCACTCGGCGGAGGACTGGGAATTACAAGCGCAGTACATTGTGTGAGACGTTTCTTCCTTTATTTTTCACACGCATAAATACACACAATAATTAGTTAAATGAAAGATAAATAAATAAGGTTTATGTATTTTCCCCTCAATTAATAAGTTTATGTATAAGTATGTTATATATTTTTTTCAACTTTTTTCACACTGCCTGAGGTTTCACCAAATACATGGAACAAAAACATGCACTATTTTTACTATAGAGGTTTTTATTAGTGGTTAGAAATACCTCAAAATATAAAGTAATTCATAAATGTGGCTAATAAACCAAGGAGACATGTTGACTATGTTGGTTTGTGTCTCGAAGTTTCATCATCAGGAATTAAACACACCAATACAAAATACAAGCCTCTATTTCTCCCCAACGGCATGCTAGTAAATCCATGGTGCTGTGATAGATGCAGTTTGAGGGCAGAGCACATAGAGACTATGTACAGATCAACTAAAACCATGAGGATTACTCTAAAGCTCACGAATGAAGCCGTATACTACTGCAATATGGTGAAAATCTCAAAACATGTCTCCTTTAAAGTTAAGCGTAATAAACATTTGTCTTCCCCAAACCACATCTGAAAATGTATTATGATGAAAAGCAGCTACAGTGACTCATCCCTCAAACGTCTATAATTAAAACAAAAATGCCAACCTATCCCTTTTGACGGACAATTACTTTCCGAGTTGGATCGATTTTTCTTTCATGTCTTGTTTTTGCTTTACTCACGATTCCTCTTGCCTTTTCTTCTCCTCTATAGCCGACAAACAAACATGGCGCCGAACCCGCAGCTTGCAATTGCCGCATGTTGCTCACAGGCCGGCGGAAACTAATCAAAGTGCGGGAAATGTGTCGGGCAGCGCCGTCTTTTATATGAATGCAGACAGACAATGAGAGGCTTATGAGGCCGAGGAGGGCGACGTTAATCAGATGAAGACGGAGGGATAGGCACGTGCGATGTGTCACTATGGATCACCGAGATGGGATGAGCGAATAGGACACAGACAAGGGAGATAGGAAGAAGTGGGACAGGTGAAGGAAGTCTGGTCAAGTTTAAAGCTTTTGATTCTGTAATTAAATTCATTCATCTGAACAGGTGCTTGAGTTTTAAAGGAGGAAAATGTTTTGAGGATTCACAAGTGCTATGTTATGAAAAGAGTTGTGGTACAAAACACACACGCTGAACATGGAGTGGTGTGACTCGACTTCACTTTTCCACTACATTTGTATTACACTATTTTGGAGTGCCTTTCACTTTTATTCAAGCACACGCTCAAGGCTATTTACAATCATTCAAGCTAGTGGTGAGGTCCTGTCACGTCCTGTGTAATGTGGAAAGTGTAGGGTTTTGTAAGGCTAGTCAAGGCTACTGTATTTTCCGTACTATAAATCGCACTTTTATTCATAGTTTGGCTGGGGGTGCGACTTACTGTATACTCAGGTGCGACTTATATATCAAAAAATATAGTTTCACATGTTTGTTATTTTTATACTGAAAGCCGCTAGAGGGCGCTCTAGGCTTGTGTACCAGTTTCTGCTACTCCTGTACCACTGAAAATTTTAAAAAGGTAATCAAGCAGCAGAAAGAAAGTTTGGAGTAAGCGAGAAACTTGTGAGGGACTGGCGAAAAGCGGAGGTCACTCTTACTGCAATGAAGAAAACCAAAAAATCTAATCGCGAGCTAAAAGCTCGATGGCCACAGCTAGAGCTAGAGCTTGAACAATGTGATGCCGGGGGAGGCTCGTAAACAGTGCAGTTTGCCAAGGTAGTTGCTAAGACCGGTGTGACTTATAGTCCGGAAAATACCGTAATTCAGGGGTGGCGAACATGCGGCTCTCGAGCCGCATGCGGCTCTTGGCCAATCAGAGTGCGGCTCTTTGCATGACTGCTTATGTTGAATACAATGCGGCTCTTTGCAAAAGAATTGGTAGCCTACATATTTCCCATAAACTGTAACAGTCTTTAAGAATCTTGACCAAAAATCCAACCATAGTCCTACAGACTCTGTTTCCCATCTCTACACACATGAATGAGAGTATATCTCTCCTTTTCGAGGCGGCGTGTAAAAGGTGCCCGTGCAGCAGCCTCACTCAAAGCAGTATGTAGTTTAAACAACAGTCAGGCAGATCATGGTACTGGGATCAGCTTCTGTGCTTTTTAAGTTTCTGATTTGCCTACTCTTCATTTGATCAAAGTTGGCCTCATATTCACAGAAAAAGATCAAAATTAGGAAATGGAAAAAAGCCGAGCACTAATAAAGCATATGATGCGAAGCGCGACATCGTAACGCGGAAATACGCAAAGTCATTGACTTTTCTGTCACATGTGCTGTAACTGTAACAAATGCAACATAAAACAAAATCTCAGACGTCCTCCAGAGGCTCCTGATTTGTGCAGCCTAGAGCACAGTCTAGTCAGGATCAAGCTGCAGGCACTGAGCGCACAGGCCAGGGGTGAATCAGAGGAGGGGGCTCAGTGGGCAGGGCCCCCCACACTAACACACTCCAGCATTAAAAAAAAAATCTAATTCTGTCCCAGTCAGAGCAGAACAGCAACAAAATGTAGGTTTATTTAATATAAATTGGTGAGGAGAAAAACTATTACATCTAATACAATTATTTTTTTTTTAAAGAAAAGAAAAAGGCCAGGCATAAAGTTATAGTTTATTGTGATTAAATATAACGGTCACATTTTATTTAATCACAATAAACTACCGCCCCTGGATTTCGCGAATGATCAGTGCCTTTGTGGCTCTTCACAGGATCATGGTTCAAAATTTCAGCTCTTGGTCTCTGACTAGTTGGCCACCCAATTAGATGATTAGTATGGGATAAATATATTAGTATGGGATTACAGCACGATTTCGCTGTGGCGTTGTTTCAATATACTTCTGTAATGTCCAAAGATCCAGTGTTGCATTTATTTCCCCCAAGATCTTGTATTGATGATGGGAGAGTGTGATCCCTGCGCAAAACCCTCTCCAGCACATCCCAGGATGTTCAGATCGTCAGCTGAGCTCATTCTTTGGGCACATAGTGTTGCTGAGCCGTGACTTCACCAACAGCAACAGCCCCAGATCATAACAGTCAGTTAAATCCAGGTGGCCAGCATTTTTTATTTTCTATCGCTATTTTTATGTCCTTCGTTTTCACCAATAAAAAAGTCCATTATTGAGCTCAACCTTGCATTTTTATCTATCATACAAATAGCACTGTGGGATTTTGTAAAGGTAAAAAAAGGTCCAAAAAAGGTCCCATGTGGCACAAGAATTGCTCAAAGGATCTTGTTACTAACAAAAGAAAGCCTCTGCCATTCGGCACAGCCACAGCTTCAACACTATAATCGGTCTTACCCTGGCAAAGAGTTCGTCCCATCTTGTGTTGAAGGCGTCCAGCTTCTGTTGGATGAGTTCATCCAGGACCCCTCCGTCCATCAGCGTCTGGGCCAGCTCTCGGATCTGGTTCCTGTTGTCCTCTGGGTGCTGCAGCAGGACCTCCAAGCCCTGAACACGGCAAACTCATTAAGACACTACAAAACCTCACCAAATGAATTCTAACTTGGGCCCTGAGTGTGAAGTTTTCCGTCAATTATGCAAAGCTCTTGTGGAGTTGGAGAGACTGGAAAGGATAATTTTCTATTAAAAAGAAGAAAATAGACGTTTTAGTGGAGAAGGTGGGAGAAGCTTGAATATTGAATGACCATTATGCAGATTAGAACGACACAGAGGGGCAAAGATATGTCAATTAGCACTTAGCACTAGCCTCTGTCCATCCTCTTAAAAACGTGTATATTTTATCAATGAGTGGGATGGCATTAACATTTAAGGAGCTCTGGGCAAACTTTTTCTTTTTTTTTTAACCATAATTCACATCTGAATCACCATTCGTGGATTTGATTAACTCCGGCCCACGTTTTTGCTTCTTTTCATTTAACCAAACCTTTTGCCGTTTCTTTTATGCAAGTCCTTCCTCTTGCAAACGGTGTGGTCGCCAGCCAATTCGGTTTCTATCTATGTTTTTTTTTTTGGTAACTGGCGTCTCCAATTACAGCTCCTCCATTTGGCGAACAGGTAAAAAAAAGCGCCTCCTGAATCCCTGGCTTCACACAGCATTCTCTTTGAACGGCATTCGCCTCTCGCATCACTCTTCATTTCTCTGAATTTACATCTATCAGCATTCATGAGAGCAAGAGCTTTCCTTACTTTACCGGGGAGGAAAATGTCACATAACAAATATAGAGGCACTGCGTTTTGCTTGTATTATATTTAGATAAAGGCTGCAGTCTAGACACAAGCGATTGCAAATGTAAACCGCTTAAATACAAAAAAGTAATGTTGCTAAAATGCTTATATATCTAAAAAAAAGAGGCATCAGGCTGCCGTAATTAAAGGTTCATTTGCTGATTAATAAAAATGGGTGCATCTACAAACAACGGCCAACAACTGGAGGAAAGCCGGTGATACTGAATGGGCATATACTGATGTTGTGTACCTTGGCAAGACACGTCACCCTCTTCACTACAAACAAAGGACCTTTCTTTACCATGACACAAAAAGGTTTAGAGTGACACTGCAGGTGAATAGGGGGAAAAGCTGCGGGTTCAAAGCTCAATAAATCAGGTTAGGAATTAAAAGTACCATCCAACTTCTATATTGCTTCTATTTGATAAGGTCAATTTCCCACTCACAGCCAGTGCTTCCCGCAGCGCCTCCGGACTCCCCTCCAGGCTTTCCGTTTCATCCAACTTCTGCTCCAGCTGGTCCAAAAACAGGTTCTCCTGCTCCAAGTACGAGAGCAGCTCGCACCAGCACGCCCACACTTCCTGCAACGCGACCAAAACATCCACAACATTAGACTTTTTTTGAAGACTGCGACAAAAACGAAGCGAGCAACTTTTTGGGGGGGGGAGATCAATCCTAGAATGGCACGACACCACTCATGCCACGTGTTTGTTCAGCGTTTGGATAAGACTGTCGCCGCCACATCTGCTCGCCGCCATGATGTTTAATGAGTTGATTTCCTTTTGTGCAAATGAGCAACTGTTGCGTCTGCGCGGCTGCCACGGCTTGATAAATTTCCCCGACGCTTCGCCTCGACTCCTGCGATCCACCTAAGTAACTCGTGCCAAGGTTGCAGAGTCTATAAACACTTGAATGATTGTATTTGGTGACCCCGGCGTGAACCCCTCCTCCTCTTTAACATATTGCGCGGGGATAAAGCGTGTTCATGCGGGCAGTGATGTATGGGTACAGCAGCCTTGGCCTTGACACGGTGGGATCCAAGTGCTTGAAAGGTAACTAGTGCCATTTGTAGCCAAGGTTAGCCTTATTAAAATGTCCCTATGACAAAACTGAATAGGAGAGAATGTCAATAGCAAGTTCTGTTAAAGAGGGAGTCGGTGACATGTGGGCGAATGGATATTAAGAGTGTTGTAGGTCAACCAGGAGCAGAAGGGAACTAACTTGCAGTCGGGCGTCAGAGTGTGTGCATCTTCCTAGAATTTTAATTGCAGGACCCCTTTAACCTCTTAACCCCCGCCTAAACCAAGCACATTTTCTCCAGTTTGGCTTCATCCAAATCTACAAGCTCAAGAGGGCGACACAAATGAGACATAAATGAGGGGGATCTCAAGAGCGACAAAAACGCAACAAAATGGACGCCAGGGGCAAAAAAGTGATGAAAAAAACAACAAAAACGTGAATGCACGAAAAAATCTTAGATCATTTTCTTTAGGCCTTAGCGTTCAAATGAGGCGTCACACTGGCCTAGAGGCTGTAAGCTCCAGGCCAGACGCTTTTAGATTTGGGTAAAGCTGAACTGGAAAAAATATGCTCGGTTGAGGCGGTGGTTAAGAGGTTAACTGCGAGCTTAACCTCTTAACCCCCACCTGAACCCAGCACATCTTCTCCAGTCTGGCTTTACCCAAATCTAAAAGCTTAGTGAAAAGAGCGTCAAAACAGCGACTAAAACGAGGACGAAAAACGCGGCAAAAAAGCAACAATGACACAATAGAAAGGGCGACAAAAAACAACAACTGAAGAGCGATGAAAAAGCAACAAAAAGGCCACAAAAGAGCAACGAAAAACGTGACAAAAAAAGAGACACAAAAAAAAAACTCTTCGAAAATGTGATTTAAAAAGAAAAAGCAGCGACAATGCAACAAAAAAGTCACTGTCAGTTTTGTAGGCCTTAGCTTTCGAATGAGGCTCCAGTCAAGAAGCTTTTAGATTCGGGTAAAGCTGAACTGGACAAAATGGAGAAAAGAAGTTCTTAAGTGCATGTTTTTTTCCCAGTTGGCATATTAAGGGTAGAATTCTATACTCTGAGGATAGAAATGGGGCTCGCTTCAGGCCCAATGGTACAGTATGGCAGCACAGTGACAGTTACCGCTTCATGTCCAATTAGTCTGACCAGCCAGACCCACTTTTTGATATTCATTATTTCCCTTCATTATCGGCTGCGTTCACGTGACATTTTAAACAGCCTGTAATTCAAAATGGAGGTGGTAACTATGGTAACAGTGAAAATGCTGAATTGTGGACTTGGTTTATGTTTAATATCTCTGCATCCACATGAAACAAACACTGTCCAACGTAGGAACAAAGCTCACATGTCTCATAAAGGTGTATAAAAGTGGTGGCAATATTCAAAATGAGGAATGAATGTGGCCGGTTTCTGAATGTTTGGAGATTTCTTTCCAAGTCTGTCTTCACTGAGTTGTATCGACCCTGCTCCAGCTATGATAAATAATCAAACTAGAATGTTTTTGTTTCTCATACATTTGATTAACTATGCTCCGTTGAAATGGGTTCTAAAAAAGGGATTCTCCAGGTTAAACAAAAGGTTAAGAAAAAAAACAGACAGACAACAGTGGTCTCTACTTCAGAAGTCAAAAGTCACCATCAAGAATACAGCGAAATTTAAAAGGGAAAATATATAGAACCTCCTTTTGTACAATAGTGCTATTCTCACATTTAAAGCTTTAGTAAGTCACTCTATGGCTGAGTAGCTCCTCTCTGCCTCCATAGACAGAGTGCAAAACAATCAATTAAAGAATCACACTTACTGAACGGTGTGCAACCTCTTTATATTCCTTATACGGAACAATAAAAGTTGAAATTTACCCATTTCCTCCTCTTTTATATGCTCCGGTGAAGCTTGGCATCACTGAATTGCATTACCCAGTAACGAGAGACGCGACGGCTTTATGCGCACTCGAGATATGCAATTCAAAAGGAAGGAATTTGCTTCATACGTGCACTTTCAGGTGAAGACGTTAATCCAATAGAAAACTGAAAGGAAATGAATACCTGCCGGCGCTTTGAAGCTTTGGAGGGCACAAATTGAGTGAGGGGAAAGAATTCTTCAATTTTAGGTGGGTGATGTTGCGGAAATGTAAATCATGTTTCAAAATTCAGAGCCAAGGTGGTGCGCTTACTTTTAACTTTGGTGACCGGTCAAATTCTGAAATATTCCATGTTTTTCTTCTCAGACCGAACCAAGTCTGGAGTTTTCTGGATGTGCAATTACCACATTTCCTTCTACTTTTCTCTGTTATTTTGAAAGAAGATCCTCATTTGGAAACAAACACACACAGAGGGAACGGCTGATGGATACCTCCAGCGTTTTGCACCTGCCGTCCAGCCGACTGCACAGGCGCTGGTAGTTGGCCACGAGCACATCCAGCTCCGAGCGCAGCGCGTCGTGGGCCGTGGGCGGGGCTTTGGCGATGAAGCTGTTCACGCTGTCGGTCAGAAGCTTCACCTTGATCTCCTTGGAGTGGACCTCTTCCTGGCCTTTCTGCGGGAGGCCAAGGAGAGACAGTGGAATAGTGAGTTCAATAGCTCATTGTTTTGTGTCAGAAAAATTAACCTTAACCAAGCATGTTTTCTCCAGTTTACCCACATCTAAAAGTATCAAAAAGTGACAAAAACATGGCGAAAACACAAGAAAAAATTTGCCAGAAAAGCAACAAAACCGCAACAAAAACACGACAAACATGTGAGAAAAACGTGGCGAAAACACACACAAAAAAAGCAACAAAAATGTGACAAAAAACACGGCAACCACATGACAGACAACTTTTCTAGGTCTTAGCTTTCAAATGAGGCGTCACACTGTTGCTCTCCAGTTTAACGCGGTGAAAATGCAACAATAGAGCGACAAAAAAAATGTGCTGGAAAAGCAACAAAACGGCAACAAAAATGTGACAAAAACACAACAAAAAAGTGACAAAAATGTGACAAAAACACAACAAAAAAGTGACAAAAATGTGACAAAAACACAACAAAAAAGTGACAAAAACACAACAAAAATGTGACAAAAACACAACAAAAAAGTGACAAAAATACAACAAAAATGTGACAAAAACACAACAAAAAAGTGACAAAAAGTGACAAAAAAGTGACAAAAATGTGACAGAAATACAACAAAAATGTGACAAAAACACAACAAAAAAGTGACAAAAATGTGACAAAAACACAACAAAAAAGTGACAAAAATGTGACAAAAACACAACAAAAAAGTGACAAAAATACAACAAAAATGTGACAAAACACAACAAAAAAGTGACAAAAATGTGACAAAAATGTGACAAAGCACAACAAAAAGCAGCAAAAATGTGACAAAAACGTGCTGGAAAAAAAAGGAGACGAGAACACACCAAAAACGCTTCAAAAATGTGACAAAAACTCGGCAACAACCTGACAGAAAAGTTACTATCACTTTTGTCGGTCTTAGCTTTCAAATGAGGCATCACACTGTTGCTCTCCAGTTGAGACGCTTTTAGATTTAGTAAGGCTGAACTGGAGAAAATGCGCTCGGTTCAGGTACATTAAAATACAAATTGGTCTTCAGTTTCTTTTAAATATTGTAAAATCACCCATCAAAGCTACAAAGGAATGTGTATATGGCCTTTTCCAACATTGTGTAGCATTGTGCTGAATTAACCATATTCTTTAATCACTCTATAACAGGCCCCGGGACCCTCGATTAATACACAGAGCACAAAGAGGAATAAAAATAGGATGCTTAATGGGATGAAGGAACAATCGAATCAATGTGTCTGGTGTTGACAGAGCCGGGCGCGTGAAAAGACGTGGAGAGAGGACAAGTGAGCAAACACATCAAGGGATTAGGGAAGGAACCCATTCGAGGAAATAGTTTCCTTTGAGCCGGCAGCATAAAGGGGTAAGTCCAAAGACCGAGACAACGGCTGGGAAACGACGGTGAGGAGATTAGCGAGAGTGGAAGGACGCTAAATCAATTTTTAATTTTCAACTTTGGTCTTGAGTAAACTTTTGGAGGCGCGGTCGGAGCGAGGGAATGATTTTTATGAGACGGTGAATCCTGCTGTATAGACGAGCTTGTATACGGACAATGTGTGGATTTACCACCTCCGAACTGTGTTGTGTGTTATAAAATGTGCAGAAGGAGATGGACTGGGCCAATTTGGGAGGTAGTTGTAACCCAGGCGCGCAACAAGACTTTGACAAACAGGACCGCGGCGCTTCAGTCCGATCCCCGAGCATTAAAATTTAAAACAAAGGCAAAACAAACACAATGCTAATTAGAATCGAACGAAAACACGGCCTTGCAGAGCGGACAATGGGACTTGGGGCGTTTTTTTCAATGGCTCAGGCGGAGGCCTGAGCCATTGAAAAAAAAAAGTGCTAGAGTAATCTCCAAAAGTGTGGGAGGAGAGCAGGGTGGAGAAAGTCAGGCTGACCCGACTTTGCCAACGCTGGAGCTGAGCAGCGAGGGCTTTGCTATTGTTGAGGCAGCTATGTAACACATACATCAGAATACAAAATAATTACTACCGTGAAGAATACTATAAAAAAAAACAGCTACACGTTCAGAAATAATGCACAACAAAGAATGTAACTGAAACATGGATCATTTTAGGGGTTTTTGAGGTAAGCTATCATTCATTTCTGGTGGTGACGGTTACTTCTTCAATGGTTGGTCGTTTTATGACGTCAAATAATCTTACATTCTTGAATAAAATAAAACTAAATAATATTTGGAAGGCAAGAGAAGTTCTCCTAAAACAATCAGCCTGTCCCTATTGTAAAATCACTTTTTTTTTTTGCATGATTGCGTGGAGGAGACTGAGTCAGGCAGAGCAGCTGGCTCAGGTCTGTGTCATATCAGACATGACACAGAGCGCAGCCCAAAATAGAGAACACAGTTGGTTACAAACGACAGGCTAAACTGCTAGTTTCTTAGCAATAGCTATACGAGGCGCATCATTACGCACAGAAATATACACAAGATTACAAATGCGATTTTAAAAAAGTGGACTATAGCATAAATAAATAGGTTTTTATTTTACAAAACACAATTAAGCAGGATTTTTGACATAGGGCCTCATTTCCTAGTTATCCAGAGTGTTGTTGATGTCTGGAGATACTGTATTTTTTTCTTAAATTCATGCAGTTCTTATATTTGAAGAGTCTAGTTGCGCTAGGCTAGGGCAAGGCTAAAGCCTTTCTATGGTAAAGTCTAGCCTGCATTAAAAAACAGTCTGACCCACTCCACAGTGCACCTGAGGTAAATCAGGAATAACGCCAGACTAACCATATAAATGTCTGTGTCGAGAATATTTTTGAAATATAACTGACCTTGTATCACATGAATTATCGCATTTTGAGGGACTATTTTCTCGCAGATCACTCTGCCGCTGCGTTAGCTTACAGCCACGAAGCTGATGCTGCTCAAATATAAGTTATTTTAAATGCAAAATGGTTAAAATTATTCTATTAACACAGACATTTATATCGTTAGTCTGGCGTTATACGTGATTTACCTCAGGTGCACTGTGGAGTGGGCCAGACTGTTTTTAAAGCAGGCTACTAGTTACCATAGACATGCGCTAGCCTGGCACCACTAAACTCTTCAAATATAAGGACTGCATGAATAAAAAAATTAAAAATCTACAGAAATCAACAACACTCTGGATAACTAGGAAATGAGGCCCTATGTCAAAAATCCCGAAATATCCCTTTAATGTTTGCCAGTGTTTACAGGGTTTTAGCCAATGGTTTAGCGCATGTGGAATTGCTTCTGTTTGCACGATCTATTGGTAATTAAAGCCTAATTGTAGTTCTAAAAGACTAGGCTAAATGACCCTGTCAATAGAAGTGGGGAACATAGGACCCGGGGAACATAGGCACACACCCGCAGCCGGGCCTGGGCATAAGCGACCCAGGCCGCGAGTGTATTTTCGTAGGTATGTTCTGCCATCAACCAACCACAAGTCAGGAATGTGAAACGTCATACATATATCAACCAATCAGCTTAACCCTAACCGTGTCCTAGCCACTAACCTTAAGGATAGTGGGCTGGTGCCTAATCGTACCCGTAATTCGTACCCAGGCCACAGCCCAGAGCGCCATCTTCTGGAGCGGATGCCAAATTGCACTTTAACCACATTAGGTCCATCTAACAGCGCAGACTTTGACATAATATTGAAAACTTTTGTGTCGGAAACTGGAGATTTCAAGCTTTCAAACGAGCCCTGCCTGGTCCGGCTACGCCTCTGCGGTAAAAAATTTGTAAATATTCTCATCAGAAGAATGATTGCAGATGTGTTACGATTTCAAAATAGAATGAAATGCCACGTTTCGGCGAAGAGTGACCCTTGAAGGATGCTATATAATCTGCAGTCCATTATTACATACGTACATAAGTTACCCAGCCAAAGTGGACATTGCGGTCTAGCTTAACTACTAGTACTATTGCAATCACTGCTCTCTTCAATATGTAAACAGCACTGCAGACCTATGAAAAACTATTACCTCGTCTCTATCAAAATCCAGCCACACATTTCTTAAACTAAATGTCTATCTCCAGTCTCCAGTCCCTCCCTCAGCACATTCTGTTTTTTTTACCTTGAGCTCCTCCACAGCTTTGCGCAGCTCTTCTGGCGTCTTGTATGTAAAATCTCTTTCCAAATAGTCCTCCTCCGCCTGGTTAATCCACTCTTGCATCTCCTGCATCTCCTTCCTCAGGGCCATAGTCTTATCCAGGCCACCTTTTAGCGCCGACTTCTTTGCATAAGCCTGGGGAAAGGAAACGTAAAACTTTTAAACTGAGTGAAAAGCGAAAGGGGGAAGTGACTGAGCGTAGTTTATTTGAGAGAGATACGGACCTGTTTGCAAACCATCTCCCACTGGGCGTTCAGCTCGTCCAGTTCTTTTTGAATGTGGATCGCAAACGGGGGCTCGGCTTCTTTCTTCAAATACAGGCCGACTTCGTTGATGCCGTTCACGCTGGGCTGGATGGTGTGGATGTCGTTTACCAAAGCCTGAAAATCAAAAAGGAAAAGAGTTGGTGACACGATTATGAATGATCCAGATTTATTTTAATGCAAAATGATGTGTTATGAATGCTGAACAGTGCACAGTTGTAAGAAAGCATCGAGTGTAGAGGAAATGTGTATCTTGGCTTAATTTAGTCATAATGGGAATTCTTAGTTGGTGATTCTGCACTTATGAAGCCATCTCTTTTAAGTGACAATATACTCGTTTTCAATTTCCCTTCTATTTCCTCAAGGCTACATTCATAGATATTTTATGAACGTTCCTGATTATTGTGCAATTCCTCCGATGGCTTTTTTTCCCCGTCCGAGCCTATTTGAGCGATCAGTCGTTTGCTGCTCAGAGCGATTGGAAAATGAGTTTTTACCGGAATATCTACCTTTACTAAATGTTTAGCGGTTTGAAAAATGATTTGGTTTCCTGACTAGCAGACAAGAAGCGGACTCGAATTCAGAATTACCCACGTTATGAAGCTATTCGATATCTACAATTTAGGCATTTTGGGCTGAGGGTAAATGAATGAGCAAATGAAAGAATGTTAACTTTTATTCCATTTTAGTTTTCTTTCTCTTACAGTGCACTGCTCCAGCTGTTTCTCCAGCGCCTCGGAGTCTCCCAGCGCCGGCCACTCCTCGTTCAAAAATACGTCCACATCTGCCATCCACTTCTTCAGCGTCTTCACATCATTCTGAGGAATACAGAATTTACAGAAAGACTCAAACTCGTACGCCGATCAAAGCCCTTATGATTTATACACGGGGTGTGACTGACCTCAAACTGCATGAGTTTGGCCATCAGCTCCTGCAGCCTCTGGGAGCTGTCTGCCAGTGTGGAGCCCAGTCGTTTCCAGCGAGCCAAGATGCCGTCCAGCTCAGCGCGATACCTGAACCAGACAGACTCAATTTCAGAAATACAGTTTGTTTTCGTGTTGCCTTGTGCTCCGGTTTTCAGAGGAATGAAGAGAATGGCATCGGTTAAAGAAAGAATTTTGAAGTCGAGCCAACTAACTTCAGGGGCAAGTGTTTAAGTGTGAAGATGCCAGCGATCGACCTTAAACAAAAATCTTGATTCTCTTAAAAGTTATTTTGTGATGGGAAAAGTATTTCAGTTGTTGTGAATCTTCGACGAAGGTTCTTGAGTCATCGTCTGTACTCTGTAGTGTAGCACGTTTCGCCTCTCACCCGAAAGGCTAATGAGGCTGGACCTCAGCCCAGGACAGATCAATAGGTAGGTAATTAGCAGTGATCAGCTGAGATTAGGGCGATTGAGACTGAAGCTCATGTGAGAGTAGGGCCATTGAGACTGAAGTTCATGTGAGAGTAGGGTCGTTGAGACTGAAACTTAAGTGAGAGTAGGGTCATTGAGACTGAAGCTCAGGTGAGAGTAGGGCCGTTGAGACTGAAGCTCAGGTGAGAGTAGGGCCATTGAGCCTGAAGTTCATGTGAGAGTAGGGCCATTGAGCCTGAAGTTCATGTGAGAGTAGGGCCATTGAGCCTGAAGTTCATGTGAGAGTAGGGTCATTGAGCCTGAAGTTCATGTGAGAGTAGGGCCATTGAGCCTGAAGTTCATGTGAGAGTAGGGTCATTGAGTCTGAAGTTCATGTGAGAGTAGGGTCATTGAGCCTGAAGTTCATGTGAGAGTAGGGTCATTGAGCCTGAAGTTCATGTGAGAGTAGGGCCATTGAGCCTGAAGTTCATGTGAGAGTAGGGCCATTGAGGCTTAGAACTCCAAAGGTGTTTACCCACAGGTGAGAGTAGCCGTTAATAGAGTGGAGGGGTCTAGCCATGCTAACCCCTCCCAGTGATCTTTATCTAGTCTGCGAGCTGAGCTGAAACTTTAGTGTCGCTGATGAAGCCTTTGGGATGAGAGATCAAACGTCTTACACTTCAACTACAGAGTACAGAAGATGACCCAAGAACTGCATGGTCAAATATGAATACTGACACAGAATTAAAATTATGTAAACAGTCCAATGGACAAAATCTCAAAGTATGAACACAAGGCTCTCAGGTCTCCTGCAGTGGCCGTGTGACACAGCCAGCTCTATCACACACTCACCCGTCACATCTTGCAATTCTCACGCTGAAAAACCTGCCCTTTTTTTTTTAGTTTTTGAACTTCTTCATTGCAGGCTTTTTTTTTTTGGCGACTGGTATGACTCAATTTTCTGTGTCGCTGGTCAGGGGGAGCTACTGTCAGCAGGGCCCTAGCTTAGTTTTATTTTTATGACATTAGCCATATTGCAAACTCGAAGTGCACAGAACAGTGGCCAATATCATTTCAGGTCAACAGAACATCATCATTTTGACATGAAATATGGGATGACTTACTTCTGGCAGATTTCCGGTGGCGCCTTCTGGAACACCGGCTCCACGGCTGCGGTGAGGTAGTCCACTTCCTCCTGGTGCTCCTCCAGTGACGCCTGCAGAGCCTACGCACCAAAACAGGCAAAACAGAACCACGTTTAGGTTATGTCTGTACAACATGTACAGTACGCCCTGTCTCCATGTTTACTCTGCCTCTCTCCTCTCACTGTGTCAACAAGTCTCCAGAGAAGATATCCCAGCCTTCTCGGCTCCTCGTGTCATTTATTGGATATCCATCTATCTGGCGAGCTGCGGACCATGAGCGCTTCGGGCTAAAGTCATTTTAGAATGTGGAGGGAATGATGTCCGTGAGGTTATGAGAGGCGAAGAAGATAAATAACTTGGCAATGTAGATTCATTTTTTGTCTTGTCGTATTCAATCTGAGTTTATCATTTTATTTCTGCGTCTTTACTAGTAAAAAAAAGAAAAGAAAAGGGACACAGGGCCGTTGCAGAGTGCTGTTACTTTCTTCCTCATTAGTGAAATGAGTCGGTTTCAAGATGTCACACTCAAATCTTTAGTCTTGATCAGTTCCCCGGCACGTAACGGAGAAGGGAAGGAGATAAGGCATTTGCTTTCGCCATTCTGTGCCTCGTCTGCGGAGCCTGCTGGATTACAAACGAAGGTGGGTAAATTCTTTTTCAACCTTTAGAGGAAGTCTTTTCAGGAGGGGGAAATCCACGTTTACCGGCAGGTAGCTCAGCTCGGGCTTAGGCCAGCTTAGTTCTAGCACAGGCCATCCGTCAGTTAGCGTGGCTTACCGCACAATCCGCCCCGTTGCACGACAGACTCCCGAATACATACAGCCCTGACGATGTTTAGCGAGGCATTTGAGGCATATTTTAGTGAAGTTGCACTGAACGGATTGATGGAGTCGTCATACCACTTTGCGACACCATTTGGAACATAGCGTTATCCATTTTGAAAGCTTTGACCTCCATTCACTCGCTTTATGGGACGGCAAGGCTGCATCGCGGAGATTCTATTTAGCAACGTCTAGGCCATTTACAAGCTGAATGGGAGATGGCGGTACTTTTCTGCTCCGGCATAATCGCCCTTAGGTCAAATTGAGTTTGCCAGATTAAACTTATTAAATGAAATAAAATAGCTGATAATAAATCACGGCGAGGACGTGACCACACTTAAATCTAAAGCCATAATTGATTGTTTAGGGCCCCAGAGGAGTCGTCGTAATCACGGGCACCCTTCAAAATTTACCGTCGCATCCACAAATCACTTTTTAATGCGTCAGCTGTTTTGTTTTCCGGCCACCCTCTTTAATTTATCAGCGCCCCCGAGTACAAGAAAACACGTGTAACCAATCAGGCGGGGGCTGTCTTATTGAGGGATTAGACAGGAAACAGCATTGAAATTAGCGACGCCTTATCAGCATGCAAAATGAATCTCTGGCTATTATCTACAATCAACTTTAATTAATCTCCGTGATGCTACAAGGCCATTATCAGGTGAGAGGGGCCCCGCAGTGCCCGGGCTCTCCAGCGAGGGCGACCTTGAGTTGCAGGCTGATAGGGATCTCGGGCTTGTTATTCTTTACAGCGGCGCAATATGGATCTGTGTTCTCCAACCGACAGACAGGGGGGGGGATAATGTGGGCCTAGGACTTTGCTCACTGTCAAGTCTCAAAAAGCTGTATAAAATGTATTGGTGATCCACTCATCTCCTACTTCAGGGAACCAATAACTTTAATTGATTTAGTTATTTAAATATATTATGCCACCTTTATTCCTTGAATTGTAGAGTAGTCTGCCAAATCTCTACCTAACCCATGGATTCGTTAAAATGTATTACGACAGGAGTTTGCTTTCTAGTAATAACTCCATGTCGGATCCTCGTTGTTGTAACATTGTTTCTTTGTATTCCTGCTGCAGCTGTTTGTCTGTTTGGGCTTGTATCGGCGAAGGAGGGAGACAGTGACAGTGATTTGCTCCGGAGGGACTGGGGCCGCTCCTCTCATAACCACACAGGAGACTCTCAGACCAGAGACAGGCCGCTCTCGGAATCTTAAACAATCTCTCCAAGAAGCTTCATCTTTGTACGGAAACCACTCTCCGCGCCGCTTTAATATTGAATGGTCCTGATGTGTCTACTTAGAGGAATCAAATAGGAGACGCGCTGAAATATTTATGAACAAAATGCACTGGGGCCGTTGCAATTCAAATCACACGCCCACTCACTTTAAAGCAGTTAATAACGGGCGTTTGGCGATAATAATGTATTTAGATGGTGTATCTAATATATGCAATAAGGATGTGGAGCTAAAAGGGAAATTGTTTAGGAGCTTAAGGAAAGTCAAAGATTAAATGGAGGTAGCGCTGGCCTTTGTTGGCTGCAGTAGAGATTACGATGAAACTTTTCAGCTTGCTCCTGTATGTTATCTGGAGAAAGCACAATCTGATGGACTTCGAGCTGTTAATGGAAGTAAGTAATTGGATAAGTTTGAAAAGAGTTAGAAATCATTCATCTAAGCAACATTTCGTATTTTGTTAAAGCCACAGTGCGTAACATTTTGGACCATACTGTTGCCATCAATACAAACATGCTCCTAATGAACAGCTCGATACAGAAAATGCTTTTTTGCAATGTGTAATCAAAGAATGGATTTGGATGAGGACCTATCCTATTTAAATCACAAATTCTGCGGACGTTAGTCACATCTCCATGGAGACGAGCTGGAGACGTACCCACTCCAGGTAAAGTTACAGTCATGTCTTAGGAGAGGTGAGGTTTGTTTGTACATTTATGAGGTGTTTTTCAATGAGAACATATCTCTAATAAAATAAATGCTTCAATTTCATTTATTGGGTAAAATCTTAAGCAGTGTGGCTTTAAATAGATAAAATGGTATTTTCTTAACCCTTCCGTTTTCAAGGGTGTTATCATGAACTATCTCTCCATCTGAATATGCAATTTCAGTGTACAGCTGACACAGGTTTTTGGCTATACAAATCTAGTCTAGATGTGGTCAAGAACAGTATTATCCTCACAGTCAAAAGGTAAGAACAGCTTTTCCCCTCTGAAATAACCTGTAATTTCTGCAATTCATAGTTATATTTGCACAAAACGCAAACAATTCCTACTTTGGCAATGGCACTAAAACCCATTCTGATATTTCTAAGTTTTGGGGACATAATATCTTGCTTAGTAGTCCACAATGCTCCGTGTAGATATAGTTTCAAAATTTGTATTTGTAGTTTATCTTTGTAGGGAAATTTGTCTGCATTCCAGCTCCAGATCTTGAGCAAGGACTTTGGTTTAGGAGCACTTATCTGAAGGTTTTACCCCGTTGTTATAATGTTATGGCAGGTGGTCATAATGTAATGCTTGACTGTAGTACAAAAACTAGCTGTAAATGATATTCCTGTCTAAATAATGCCTCACGCGGCTGTCTCCGCTGAAGACTGTTGCCTTCCTCGCCGCTCTGCTTCTCACTTAATGGGCCTTGTCATGTGTTTTCTTCTTCTCTCCTCTTGTCCAAAAGAATGCTCTAACCGCCAGTCGTTTTGGCACTTTGGCATCGCCGGCGGCAATATAACTTTACAGCTCGTAGTAAAAACTGATTACTGTCTTACACAGCCCTGCGGGATTACAGAGCCCGTCCCCATTCGGTTTTATGGGGATTTGCGAACGGATTTGGCAACAAAAGGCGAATTCCTTTGGTCACAGCGCAACAAAGCGTCATCGTACAGTGATGGAAATGGGACACGTGTTGGGTATTGTGGGTGATCTGATACCTGGATGTCCGTGTGTCGCTGCTCCATGACGGGCAAGTCGGTGACAGCGGTGGACGGGACGGCTAGCTTGGCCTCGCATTGCTGTAACCACGCCAACAGCGCCGCCAGGGTTTCCTTATAGCGGGCCGGCGGTAAGCTCTCCAAAACTGGACAGAGAGGAATAAAAGTGACCCAGATATACTCACGTTTTACACCAGTTCAGCTGTAGTAACCGTCATCGTGGAGACTTCTTTCCCCACTCATTCCCTGTGGGAGTGTTTTTCTCGAGCAGAAAGTTACACTCCATCAGCTCGCTCGCTCTGAAGTACAACAGGGTTTGCCAGGGAGCACCCACATACAGTAGTGTCAGCGATGTTTGGAGTGACAAATGTCTCAGCCCACCACGGCCGCCCCGCACTAGGATCTCTGTTGCTAAGCTGCTTCATTTAAAATCTTTATAAATTACACCGAATATTGCGCTGTGTGGGCAGATGCAAGCTTGAGTAGTACCAGCATGTTCTTATTGCGCTCTCAAATTAATACTATGGTATCATGAGAGAAAAAGTAAGGCTTCTTCTTGTTGCATTTTTAGAAAACCCAACACATTTATTTTCGAAAGCCTTGTCACGTTTCATTGCAGTGACTCATATGTTAGCCATTGGCTCGCTGGGGCGCCCTGACACCTCTTCACCTGTGTGTTAGCGTGTCACAGAGTTCAATTTGTACTGCTATTCTCCCACAGGCGGCACGGAGCTCTGTTCGGATCAGGGAGGCAGAAGGGCAGGAGGAGGAGGGGGGGGGGGGAAGCGGGCCGTTGACATAACCGGAGTGGATGGGCTATTTATTTATAACGTGGCGGATTCGGGGCCGGTAACGCTGGGGGACGGGGGAGAGAGTGGCAGCTGGAGATGAGAGCAGTGAGACGGCTCCTTCCCCCAAACACAAATAACACTTTTTAGGGAGATTGACGCGCATGGATATAGACTCTCGCCCAGACAGATTACCGCGGGATGCTCCCCTCCCAAAAAGCTGTAAAGGAACGCGCATATCGCTTTACAGGAGGCAGTGTCGAAATCAGGGGGTTGGCTCAAGTCAGATTGTGAGGTTCATGAGATCGATACAATATCTGAGTTCATACTGCGGAAGGACAAAACCAATGATTCTACTACGAGATAAAAAAAAAAAGGTTAGGTACGAGGTGAAGAGCATTAACAAAAAGCTGTTGTATAAATAAGTATGACTGAACTGAAACCATGTGCTATGCTGGGCAAGATGTAGCAAACCTAAATGGTATATGGTATGGAGTGAATGAATAGTGCAATGTAAAGCGTCTTTGACTGTCCAGAAAAGTGCTATATAAAACCAATGCATTAACGGTATATTTGTATTTGAATGTTTAAGCTGCTGACAGGAAGTGACATAGATAGAGGTAAAGTTCCGTAGCAGTTTGACTCATTTCCCATTGACATAACATAGTTGGCACGGCAACAGTTTAACATTGTTGTCCTCTATCTATGTAACTTCCTGTCAGTGTCCAATAAGGAAGTGAAACTATAAACATATAATTGTGTTAACTATTTAGCAAAAACTGTGTCTAATGTGTCATATGCACTTTAAAAATACCTAGTTCAGTAAGTTTATTTTGCAAATCGAATTGAAAACAAAGCTCTATGGAAAAGGTTGCGGGCCAATTATGACTCTGTGGGAGATTCATTGTTTTTTAAAATAAATAACGCATAATGATGTGAGCGGCTCTTTTGAAGAGCTCGAACCGGATCTCAATTGTGTAAAGTGACAGATCTTTTTTCTGTCAATTTTACCCAGAATTCCCCCCAGAACTGACACAAGAATCAGCCCAACAACAGAGCAGGCGACACAAGTGAAAGCTAAATGCACTAAAAATGATTTGTCAGGCAGTTGCAGCCTCGTTCCATTAGTTGCGATTTTATTCACAAACACGTTTTTCAAAGCGTAAATATCAATCCCATTGTAATTTTATCGATTGCGTCGTGGATATTCTGAGTTATCCGGCGTTATTACATTTTATATTAAAAAGAGCCAGTCTTTCCAACAGCTCTTTGAAATGAACGGATCCCACGGCTTAAAGTCCTTTCAAATGGCATCAATAGTGAAGGCATTGAACTTTGTATCAGTTACTGTTTCATGTGGCTGGGCTCAGAAATGACAGCTATTAGTCATAAATCTGATCAAAACTGCATTTTGTCAAGTGAATGCAACATAATGGACTATCCACTTTCTGATCAAAGTCTTTTATTCTTATTCTTTAGTCTTACCCAGTTGGAGCTGCCTCTCCCGCGCCCTGAGGTCCTCCAGCACCTTCTCATAGTGCTCCTTAAAGGCACTGATGTCTGCGTCCAGGCACGACGGGTCCTCCTCCGCCTCCTTCTCCTCCTTCAGCTCCTTCAGCCTGGTCTCCAAAAGCTCCACCTGGGGCTGCAGCGAAGACAGCCGCGAAATCTCCTCCTGGCGTCAACCGGGAATCACAGGTCAAACAAACCGCACGACGCCACGCAAAGGAAAAGCCCTTCGTTTTGTCATCCTATTCGCCTTGTGCTTAACCAGTCGTATTCTCTACCCCAAATGTAGGAAATACTTAATGAGCAGGAAGCCATGCAGGAAATTGGACCAGCTCAGCAAAAAACTAAATTCAGCCCGTGACTTTATTATTCCTGAACTTTAAATGAGCAAAGACGGAGTGTTTGCGAAGAGGAGCAAACATAGCATTTACTGTATATTGAAAGAATGGTTAACTGGGATAAATAGAAAAGAACTATATCTACCCAAGACAAAACATCACAATATCATTTATTCCCAGTATAGGCATCTTACATAATCCTTGGCAAGTGATTATACTGTAGCTCTACATCCAATACCGATACAGCTAAGAAAATGCATATCAATAGGAGGTTTTTGTGTTCGACTGAGCAAGGTCACCCCCATACTGTCTATCATTGAGCGAGCACAGCGCATGTTCATCGTCCACTCTCCAAGGGCATCCTGGGAAATGTATTCAACTGTCAACAAAGGACATGACAGAGTGCAGAGTCACAATAAAATACGCTATCAAAATGGGCCTTGAGACATGATTCGGGACTTCTAGAGTTGATGAAAAAGTCGCGCATTGTAACCATCTATATAGATATGAAGATGCAGTGGTGCTAAAGGTACTGAATGATTTTCACTGCAATATTTTGGAAAGCGTGGACCAAACAAGAGTGTGAAAGTAGCTCATGTATTGATAGAAACTGCTTGGAATTTATTTTATTTTTTTCCTGCTGACAGTTCTCCTCTTGTTTACAGAGTTGCTCTCTGACTTTGCAACAAGTAGTTAAAGACTGTTTGACTCTTCTCTTCTTGCTTAAAACAATCCTTTCTTTTCCAAGTGGATAGCAAAACCGGTAAATTATCAAATTGTAAAATGTTTTGAGTTTTCTTTTAATATTTTAGTTTAAGCACAAAAGACAATATGTACAAAACCAAGGCATTATCATTCCTTTTAGCTGCGTACATAGCCCTGAGGTCAATAGTTCCCCCATATTCTTCTGCACAGATATTACAAACACGCATGCATCGCCCTTTAAATTTAACAGAACGGACTGAAAATAAAATATTTACTACTACTTTCCCAGCGCAGCCTTTCCATCACCGAATCTGGCTGGGCAACTGTCGGCTTAAGAAAACATGAACGGGAGGAAATCGTTATGGCTATGGGGTATACGGAGGTGATACGGACTAACAGGATAAGAGTCTAAAGCCGTGTAAATATTAACGTGCATGCTCCGTCTCGCCACTTCGCCCGATCAATCCTCCTGAATTATTTATCCACATAAATTAAACACAACTTAACTTTTATAGGTTCTGCAAGGTCAACACAGGCCGAGAGCTAATGCTATTTTTATAAACACTAATGCAAACTAAAGCGCTTACATCAGGGGTGGTCATACTCTAACGTGGAAGCATTAAGCTGGTTACGTGCTTTGTCTATCACTACCAGAATGTCTGAAATCAATAGAACGGGTTATAGAAGCAAACTGTACTTACACCAAACAGCTGCGACAAACATGATGCATGAAAAGAGAAGCCACGTCAATAAGCCACAACGAAATGGCACACAGAAAAAAAATACACACACTGCCCAATCCGTACGACAAAAATGGCCGCCTGTGTCAGATCAAGTCTGGTTCATCTTACCCGGCATCGGTCGAGCTGGACTTTGAGCGGTTCTGGTTCGGCCGCTGGAGGCTGCTGGATCTTGAGCCAGTTCTCGCTGTTTTCCACGGCTTGCTCACATTGTGCAAACAGGTTGTAAAAGGCCAGGACCTATGAAGAAGAGAGTATATTGTAAAGTGGGAGTAGGAGTGGCAAAACAAAATGATCTCTATTCTCTAAGTTGTATTTAAAATTCAGTCTACAGTCGCCTCTTTGGGTCAAATCTTAAACAGTGGAAATGCAATAATGGTGTAAAATATGGTAATTTCTTTATTTCTTTGTTTCATTTATTTTGATTTGTTTAGATGAGGATTTTTTTTTACTGTACCTTGAGCACAATGACAGAAAACCTTGAGGTGTCATTGCAATAAAAGTCATGATTTACAGAGAAGAGAAATGTTCTTGAACGTCCCTTATCGGGAACTAAAGTCAGGCACCATTTTATTTTTATAGAAAAGATATACACCAGGTCTGAATTACTACTGTCACAAAACACTTTTGTTCCAAGTTTATCTCTGCCAAAGGTTGGCTGGGGTCACGGTGGACAAATGACAACACTTCCGCTTTACCTTGGTCTGATAGGCCAGCCACGCCAGCCTCTCGGACAGCAGGACGCAGAATCCTGTCCAGCGCTGGTTCAACTGCTCTGCCGCCTGGGCTATGTCCTCCGCTCGCGTCCCTTCTGTGGGTCATAGAGGAGACAGTGGACATGAGGACGACTGGTATCACTGAAGGGGACAGGGCATTAAGTCGATTGGATTGTTTCATTTTCTGCATGGTGTCTCATGGTGCAGATCCGGCCCCGCCAAACAGCCTGGTCTGGCCCACTGCAAATTTCCCATCCATCCATTTTCTTCCGCTGTATCTGGAGCCGGGTCACAGAGGCAGCAGTCTCAGCAGAGATGCCCAGACTATTAGGCTTATTGCAACAAAAGCTACCACGGCTATTGCTAACGTTACCTTTCCAGTGCTTCCCTTTAGTCTTTAGAGTGGAGTCAGAACCCTGGTAGAATCAAGTCCAACAGCTAAAGTACATCATTTTGTTTACGCATATTAAGTAGCCATGTGCTTCTGGCATGTGCTGAGAGTAAGGCCTTCAGAATAATACAATAGAGCTGGAAACAGGGCTGATAGTGCTGTCACAGTGGGAGTTATAGCACTGGAATAGAATTGTGGTCCAGTAAAAATGTAGCCCTGATCAGACGTAATAATAGTCAAATCGAAATTCTGGATCCAAAAGGGGTCATGGGAAAAATAAAATTGATCATAAGTCAAACTACAGGGCCAAAGAGGGCTACACACTGTAAAATGTGTATTATCCTCAATAGGTTTAAACAATGGACTGGATTCAGAGCAGCTTCCAAAGGCCACAAAGTAAGTACAGAAGCCTCTGAGGTTCAAATGCCAATATCCAGCTCGTCTATCAGCGTGGCCTTAAAGGGGTGAAAAAACATACAGTAAGTGCCATCCAACCTCTCCCACTAGTCGCGTTATTTCTATTGTAAATGCCCAATTGCACACTATATAAATCTCTGATGCTTTACCGGGGGAGAAATCGATGCCAAAAAGTTGTCAGAAAAAGGCCAGCAGTATCCCGCTGCCGGATCATAATTGGAGGGGAATCGCATTGATATTCACGTGTTTCATCGGGGATACAAGAGCACTCATTCAACAACATACAAAGCACAGTCTAATTGGCTTTTAGGCCCGAGTGGTGCCTCCATCGGGCACCATTATGTCGGCGTGTCAGGCTTTTGGCAGGGGAGTTGTCTGACCTGGCTCGCTTGGATTTAACTACAACCCGCGCTGACATACTCCCCTCAATATGGATGACAGGCTTTCTTTTTTTTTTTTATCATTACCATGCGTTGTGCTAGATTTTGAGGAGAACAACTATGATTTGATTTAAAAATAACTCAAAAGGAGTAGGCCGGAGCAAGAACGCTTATAAGTGCCAACCCATATTCAATATACTTTCATGCGTTTCAGGATTATTTGTAAGAGAATACAACATAGTAGAAATCTAAGATTATTGAAGCGCATGTGTCCAGCTGCAGGCAACATTTCACATTACTGTACATTATAATACCCGAGTTACTCAGGCACAGACACAGCCGGAGTGCGTGTGCCTGTTTAAATAAAAGTAATTTGCAAATAAGTTCATATGCATCTTTTTCTTTTCCTCTCATATATGGGCATACCCACACTACTCTGTGGGTGTACTCATCAATGATTTACAGTTATGTTGTTGCAGAGCTCAACAGTACAATTGTTGATTAGCAGCAATTCAAAACTTTTACATGTCACAGGTTGAAAATCTGATGAGACTTACAAGTACGAAAAACGTTGAGAGAAAATAGAAAGGTATGTGATTTCTGAGTGTATTTACTTATAGTTTTGTCTTATTATTATCATAAAAAAGATATATATATAAATAAAATAAAAATTTTATATATTAAAAACAGTCACCATTCTATTGATTACTTATAGACCCTTTAACTGCTGACATCATCAGTGACATCATCTGGAGGCAGGAAGTGATCAAGAGAAATAAGATTAAACTAAAACTAGCGATGTTAAGTGTAAAACTACAACAAAAAAATGTGGTCCTGTTGTGGCTTAAGGTGCAAGAACAAGAGGAATGACATTTGAGACGATAAAATAAGATTTATCTGATATTTCCAAAAACAGTTAGACATTTGTTTATCGTTACTATGACAACAGCTACAATGGAATAGATAGGAATCGAGCTTCCCGCCTCCAGCTAAGCCCGGAATGTTTACAAACAATTAAAGGGTCTATAGTTTAAGTATTACATTTGTCATAGTGTTTTAGATACAGTATACATATATATACAGTATATACACACATACAGATATATGTGTACATATATATACATACACATACATCACTAAAGCACATATTTATTATACATATTATTATCATCACCATAATAACAATGACAATAATAGCATTCTCAAAAATATAATTCTCAAAAATAACATTTTCAAAATGATCATGTTTCTCATTGCTATCATACCCTATATGCTATAGTGAACGGATGCTGGTTACTTCTAATCTGTTTGGATGAGATTTATAGATTATAAACCATTTAGTCTTGTAAAAAAATACTCAACACAAGAACTGGCTTTAGATTAGATACAATAAAAATGAAAGAAAATATTTATGTGAAAGTCCTTAATACAGTCAAGTCTTGCCTGGATACTTCAGGCTGTGGTTAGCTGACACTCAAACTCGCAAACAGCTTCACGTCTTCTCGCAGTAAGTTGTCGGAGAATGCTTTAAATTACTTTTGCCTGAAGGTTGGAAAACAAACAAACATTGTTTGTTTTTGTCGCGCACTTTCAGAACAAACCCACACAAACGCACAAGGACGGACGGAGGAGAAGACACGCCGCGGCTACACCTTTCGCTCACCCTCGCCATCCTCTCTGGGTGTTGCCATGGCGACGGGAGGCGGGTGGGACAGGTGGAGGCGTCGCCATGGTGACAGACGGGTGTGTATTGGTACGTTATGTGTGCGCTGTACCTTGCTCCACCAGGGTCTGTGCCGTCCGCGTCGCCTCCTGGAGCTTGCGGAACTTCTCGGGTCGCTCCCTCTTGATGGCCTAAAACGTAAAAAAAAAAAAATCATCATTATCATTTTTATTATTTATTTATAACAAAGCCGGGTGGAAAAAAAATCAAAATCGATGTCCTGAACTGTGGTGCTATTTCAAATGGCTTTTTATTAACCTCCAGTCTCATTGCGGTGTGACATTTAGAGGGAGTTGGGGCGTGTTTTTGGACAAACAATAACATTTGAAAAGGTCTCGCGGGCGAGTGTGTGGAATACATACAGTAAGAGAAAGCTGATTGGAGTTAACCTTCTGCTTGTGTAGCGCATTAGTATTGTTCCCCACAATCAAAACATGCATAATAGAGACTTCTAAAACTTAGTTGGCAACTTTCGCCATGCTGCAAAACACAGCGCCAACTTCCAAACAGCCGCCCCGTTCATATTTGCAGTTCTATTTTTTCTACATGTGATATAAAGGTGCACCATTTATTCATTTAAAAAAGTCAGTACAGCAACAATACTTCATCTTCATGGACTTTAATTACATATTATTACTCTGTTATGCTGTGTGTCATATAATATAGACAGGGTTGATGAAATGCTTTCTGTAGTGGCCTCTTCCAGCTTTTTCAATTAATCTCATTTCATAGACACTGACGGAGCCTTTGTTGTTGTATTCAGAGGATTTGGAACCAACGTAACTAATCTGTGAAGCCGCTCTTACACTTGACCGCCGTACCATGAACGTATTGCATGATAAATAGCCGGTCAGTCGTATTGCGCGCACTGTGGCTACTTACATTGTATAGAAAATGTCAGAGTAATCATGTACAGCAAAGCTTGGCCATAGTTTATTACTTACACAGACGTTTTGACCTATTGCTAGTACGCCGCATGTGTTACAAAAAGCTACAAAGACAAATAAAGAATAATTTTTCATGTAAGAAGGTCTTGAGAATAAAACAACATTAAAGATAATAATAATAATCATCATGTGATAATTAACTATTTTTAGAGATTGTAAACTCGGAAGTGGCGCAGATGCTAAAGACAATTAGCCTGACTATTTTATGTTTTAGCCCCAAGAAAAATGGGTCTTTTAAGATGACATTTTCTGACACTTAGAGACAGTTTGTTTTTGGTGCTATTTTTACTTTTACCTGAGAATAGCCATTTTTAATCTAGTCTAAAGAAAATGAAAAGTTGGTCAGTATGAATCAGATAATAAATTGGACCCTCAATTATGCACATAAATCTTTAATACTTGTCATAAATCAATGCTTTTTGCTTGTGCGGGAAGTTCTAATCCAGCCCCGGCGCTTTGCGGGCCTCTAGAGAGTCTGCTTGTAATGATTATAAATAGGTTTATATGAGCAGATCCCATCATTGCTCTAATTTCAGTCTCTAAAGTGACAGTTACAGCTCGTGGACAAGAAGTAAACACATTTTAAGATGGCTGCTTATTACGGTGATTAAATGCTCCACTCTGAGAGGCTGCTGGATTTGAAGGCACAGTGATGGGCGGCAGGAGGCTGAGCTGGATGCAGGACAGTGGATACAGGCTGAGCGGATTGGCAAGAGTTTTTACCTGCACTTTGTCGTACAGGTCCTGGATGCTGCCGTCCTTTCGAGACACGGAGAACTCGGGGCTCTGCAAAATGGCCTCTCCTCTCGTCATGTAGCTGTGCACCTCAGTGAAGTCCACGTCAAATCTGCAAACATACCATAGGTTCGACAGTTCATGAACAAGAATAATAACGAAAATCCAGCCACTGTTACAATATTGCCACCGCTGGAGAGACACATTTCAAAAACGTAGACAAAATAATGGCTTCTATGGTGCCAAAATAGTCGTTACTTATTCCACCTACGACTGCGTCATTAAAACAATGGCCTCGTCAGTGACATCTGGCCATAACATAACGGTGGTCATCCAGAATTAGAAAAGGGCATACAGGCTACTTTGGGAGATTTGTCCTTGTTAAAATGACATGGGACGATACAAATGGGACTATTACTGTAGTGACAGACAGAAGGCAGCCATTTTATTTTAAGAGAACAAAAATATCTACTTCTAATGGGACACAGCCAAAAGATCTATTCACGGACTAATACATTACCGACTAGTGCAAACAAAGTGTGGACAGTTTCAAAAGCATTACTGCAGGAGTTGAATGTGATAATCAATGCAATATCTCTATTACGGAAAAACAAACAAAGGAAATACATCTTTGGTCTTATCTTTCTTTCTTTCTATCTATCTATGTATGTGTCATAGCTGTGAACTGACGCAGGTGTCGAGTGCGTCACAGGCTGTGATTCTGTACAGGTGTGGATTTGGTGACAGGAATTGTTTTAAAAGTGTTTGACAAATCGACTCCATTTGGATAGTATAAAGTACTAATTATGATCATTATTTTGTTCATTTGGTCGGGACTGTGCATGCTATACAGGATGCTATAACACTTAAAAAACGAACAAAAAAAATACCCTTGAGCTAAACAATTTACCAAATCCGCTTCTGTACTTAAACTCTTACCCACCGCCCGAACCGAGCACATTTTCTCCAGTTCGGCTTTACCCAAATATAAAAGCTTCTCAACTGGACAGCTACAGTGTAATTTGAAAGCTAAGACCCACACTCACATTATTTTTAAGTGTTTTTGTCAAATTTTGTTGCTTTTTTGTTGCTGTTTTGTTGCGTTTTCGTCACTTTGTCACTTTTTGTCACTTTCTTGTTGTATTTTCGCTGCTTTTCTGGCACGTTTTTGTCGCTCTTTTGACACTTTTTTGCTGTGTTTTCGTCAATGGCCGCTGGCTGCTCTGCTTTGCGACGACGACACCGGAGGCCGCCATTGCTCTGCCATTGCTGTAGTACCTCCATATAGCCGCTAGTCCCCATTGGAATCCATTGCACTTTAGACACGTTAAAAAAAACTTTAATGCCCGGTGCCTAATTTTTTGGAATTGTCTACAGCTAGATATTCCTCCTGTGATTACGCTGGGTTAGACACAATCAGAGGCTGGTTATGGTAGGATACATTTTAGAAATCTCCTACTTAATGAGGGTCCAACTGTTAGCATTGGAGCTGCGCGAGCTACACGTCAAGCAAGGGCCGAGACTACAGTACAGTGAAGATCCCGCCCTTATGCCCTTATTAGGAACATGCTTCGTCAGAGCTGGGGAGGAGGAGTCTGTAAATCCGCCATGATTTCCCCTCGAACGTGGTTATTATGGTAAACGGGGAGGAGTGAGGAGGAGTTGTCTATTATTTGTACAGTCTATGGTTTTCATCCTCGTTTTTTTCGTCGCTATTTTGATGCTTTTCTTAAGCTTTTGAGATTTGGTTAAAGCCAAACTGGAGAAAATGCGCTCGGTTAAGGTGAGGGTTAAGAGGTTAAAAGGTTTTCTATTCAATATCTCTATGAACAAGGATTCCCAAGCAGTGGATCAGGGTTGAAATGTTACATACCAACTATCATATCATGCAAAATAGTGGCGTACAGGCCCTAAACTTCTTTTGAGCATTTGTGTGTTACATTTCATAACTGAAAATAATGTGTCAGAAATCACAGGGAACAGAAATAGAAAAAACAGCGAATACTTTTTTCCTTTCTTTTTTTTTAGCTAATGCCATGCTAACAAATCAATAATGAACACACTTTGAATGTTGAACTGGTCCGGGTTTTGTTGTAACTACTTTTCTAGGAGCTATTTCACTCAAACATCTTCCCAATAACTACTGAATGTAACTTACCGGGTCAGATACATTAGCAGGAAAGGATGCATGAAACTAAATTTGCCAAAAAGTTCATGTTACATGATGTTATCCAAACCAACGTCGCGTTCCTCTAGCACTAATAATGCTCATGACGTTGTACCTAATCCCACATGTTTTCACCCTTACCTTTTCCTGAGTTCTGAATCCGATTCCACCACCTGCCTCTTCTTCTGCGGCGGCGGCGACTCCCTGGGCTGCCTCAGTACCTTGTCCCTGGAGACCTTGGTTACGGTCGAGGTGGTGGCGGAGTGCACCACCTCGGGCTGCGGGGACGGCGTTACGGTCGACGAGAGCTGTACGTCAAACGCCACAAAAACAACAAGTCAGAAAAGTCGGCGGTCTCAAGGCAGCAGTGAACGCCTAAGTACGTTTGTCATATGGTACCGGGGCGTGACAGGTGATGAGTGCGAAATAGATAAACAGTACGTCATATGGAGGGGACAGGCAACATCTGCGCGGGGGACTAATGGGTGATTTGGGGGAGAGGGAGGTCTAAAGTGGATTTGAAAAATGTGTGTCCTTCGTGTCCGCAGTCGTCTTGGTATTTTGATCTAAAGAAGAGTCCAGGTAACATGGAATTAACATTTTGAGGTAGCCCTGATTAAGACCATAACAGCATGCCTCAGACTTGAGACTTTTCATTTATCATCAGAGTGCCTCGGACCATAAGGGATTTCAACTTTAATGCCAGGCTGCCTTTTTCCAAGAAGAGAACCTGGCCTTTTTTTTTATTCATATGGACCCACTTACTGTACGCACTCATCCTCATCCTGTTTTGTAACTTTATGGGGGATTTGACTCGAGTAATAGGCTCTCTCTAGAATCATTTTCCAAGACAATAAATCCCATACATAGGAGAACTTGCAGTAAAGATGTAGTGCGGATTTTGGTGACTACAATAAAGAGGAAAAAGAGTGGGTATTCTTTGCATTTATTCTATCCTTGGGTTGATGAAAAATTACAATATTCCTCAGGTGCTCTGGTTTCCTTTCCCACTAAAACACGTACGATAGGATCCCCAGAAAACAAGGGACTTTCCTGGTTTAATATACTGTAGATCATTATTGAAACCCAAGGGTAGGGAAAACTTGAAGGAAACTTAATCCTTATTTAAGAAAAAGGGCCACACGGTAATTACATACACAGTAGCTGTTTGTAGAGGAAGAAACCGTGCTTTTAATCAAGTTGTCCTGCCTAAATAATGCAGTCTCCATTCCTCACTGTGACAATCAGTAAAACAGTTGGAGTCTTACACAGGTCTGCTCTCGACAACGACAGGTAAAAATCTCGTACGACCGTGGGATGCTCCTGCTGCCATGGCGACGGCTGGAAAGTTTGCGTGCGTGCGGCGAGGCGAGTCTGTGCGCCGCCGAGGTCAATCTGCTAATTATGGGAGTGATCACAATGAGCGAGTCGATGAAGCGGGACTGGAACAGGAGAGGCGGCCGCGCCACAACCGCCGCCCATAGCTTCAGCATGGATTTTTGATTTGGCCCGTTCAATATTCAGCGTTTAAAGAGAGAAAATAATATATATTACGGGGGGAGATCACTTGGACTGTTTTTTTTCTAAAGCTGTTGGGTTATTTTGGGACAAGGAGCAGAGAAATCAATGGCAGCGGTAACATTAGTCAGGCCCGATTGACTGCTCAGATTGACTAGACAATTAGCATCTTGGAAGTACAATCAAAGGACGAGTTTACACTGAACACTTGGCCTTATTTGGGGTTAAATAGAAAATGATAAACATCGACTGTATGAGTTCGTCGAATATTGCTCTTGGATGTATAAGCGTCATAATCTAAAAGCAACAATGAGCTTCTGCAATGTCAAAAGATCCAGTGTTGCATTCATTTTTCGCCAAGATCTTGTACTGATGATGTAAGAGAGTGATCACTGAGCAAAGCCTTCTCCAGCACATCCCAAAGATTCTCAATGGGGTTAAGATCTGGAGTCTGGGGCGACCAATCCATGTCTGAAAATGGCGTCTCACGCTCCCTGAACCACTCTTTCAGGGAAGAATCCATTGATGGAATAATAGGGATGGGTACCGAACCCCGGTATCATAACGGCCCCGGGGCCACGTGTGCCGGTCCACCCGGACCGATATGCTCCAGCCTTAACGGTATTCTTAACGGGGCTGCTGCGCTCAAATAATCACTCCGCCCTCATGAATGCGTTCGCTGCATCGGATCTGTTAATCCCCGCTACCCCACACGAAAGTGCAGGGTGTCCACACATCCCTGCGCTCTGCCACTGCCCTGTCTCCCCTCTGCAGCCGTGTGCAGTGAGACAGGTGCGCGCGGGAAAGACACGCGGTGTTACGAGCTTCTACCGCTAACCCGCGGTAAAAAAAAAAAAAGCGAAACGTAACGACTTCGTATTGAACAGACAGACGAGCCACTCGCACTTTTCTTCTTTCACAAATACCCAAACTAAAGAGTTTTTCCACAAATGGCGTACACAGTGGCGCGTATGTGCACATGCGTGCGCGCTGCACGTGCACGTCAGCGCGAGCCGGTGTCGACCCCACTGGACACAAGCTGAGAGGCAGAAAACAGTTCATTGTTTACTGCATATTTGGACTCATTTGGACTCAGTCCCCAGAGCTACAGCCAAATCTAACCAACAGCCTTCATTTACTAGACAATAATAATGATTTAAAAAAAAGGCGTAAGTGAAGTATTTTAACTCCCATATATTAAGTGTATGCGCAAAGTGGAAATGAAATGTAGAGTAATAAATAAATAATATAGACCAAGGATTAATGCCTACGTATACGGTAGTCTCAATCTACCTATATACAGTATATTTTTCTGTTAAAGTACCGATAAGAGTACCGTTAAAGTACCGAATCGATAAGGAGTATCGATAAGAGTAGTAGTATCGATAAATCCTTAACGATACCCATCCCTATGGAATAACCTGGTAATTCGGGATGTTCAGGTCTCATTCTTTGGGCACTAGGGGAGGGCGATATGGCCTAAAATCTATATCACGATATAAAAAAGAAATATCACGATAACGATGTATTTGACGATATTATTGACAATGGACAAATTACTTCAAAATCCCAGCCTTACGCCTATTGGGAAGATTAATTCAGTGATATTTCATTCTTTTTTTTTTTTTAACGGCATACTACTTTCCTCGCGAATATGATCTACTCAAGCGGTTTACATCCTTCATTTCATTTAACTTCATAAGCACCTGTCCCCATGTTCTAGAGTCAGTGTTTATGCTGCTGATGGAGCTGAGCGTAACATGAATTATATCGTATCCACGACGATATAAAAAATTACAACGATATCAAAAAATTATATCGCGATAACGATATGCGATACGATATGGCCCACCCCTATTGGGCACAAAGTGTTGCTGAACCTAGACCAGACAAACTGCAGCAGCTACAGATCATACAGTAACAGTTAGTTGAATCAGGGTGGACACTTTGTTTGGGTCAGGCAGTGTATAAAAGTGAGAAAAGAGAGGAAAACATCTTTCTTTAATGCATTACTCTTACAATGTTAGCTTGACCTTTAAGTTTTGCACATTTTTCTCAAAGCTTTGCCAGTGTCCCGACTCCTTAGTGGCATTATGTTCAGACGATTAAATATTTACAAAGAAATGCGGCAGTACTTTGGCATAAATAGTTTAGCACAATGAATTCAACCCCCACATACTTGCACTCCACTTCCAATTATGTGGATTCCATTGCACATAATTGGGATCACAATCTATTGAAGCTCCTATTTACTTAACTTTCTGCAATGAATTTGAAAGTTTAAAAATAATTTTTATAGCGTGTTTACTATCTCCGCCATCTTCCATAAAAGTTTATGAGTACTTACAACTTGGCTCTAATCAAAGTGACACTTCATCGGGCCGACTCTTCCCCTGTGTACCATACGGACCGATCTTTACTGCACCACTGCATCTCACTTAAGTGCTAATAACCAGCAATGGCAGTCGACGCTAGCGCTCCAAGTTTGCGCTGCATTTGTTTACGTCTCTTTAGTAGTCCAATAATGTGTTATGAAATGCCATAAATCACTCCTACAGTGTATGGCACCTCGGGGATACTATAAGTGCAACCAAAGTAGCATTCACTGAAGTATTGTTGATGAACTCTCCGGGGCTCAGCCGACTAATAGACACATACTGTATGCACCAGAGTGTTACGTCCATGGGGCACAACATCACAGAGGCTATTTTCCTTTCAACGTATATTTTCTAACCATAAGGATTTAAGAGTGAAGTCGGCAGCGATGGGGATGAATCGAGGGGGAGCGCGTAACAGTCCAGTCAGCTGGGATTTAAAGTTGTTGCAGGCTATTTTCTTGGTAAATCACACGGTAACGTCCAGTTTTCTGAACATTTATTCTAAAATAGACTGATACCAATATGATAGCGTTATGAGGGGCTCTACAAACTTACTTTAGTATCAATTCAACCAACCCTCCGATATGGTACAACCATTTCTGCCCAGTTTACCGAACCACGAAGCTTCCACTTAGTTTCACCTGCTTTTGAAGTTGGCTTACACACAATTTCCCACTTCCCCTCCTGGTGTAACAACAGAAGAATAAATATTACAGTGATGCCGAGTCTCACTGTTGTAAGGCGTTGTATTGTATTACTCATCCTTAGCACTTACTCACATGCTATTTCCTCCTACACTCTGATAAAGCGCTGTTTCATTGTGCTCTATTAAAAATCTCATTTAGTCAAAGGCAAACCAGTTCCTGTATGTTTGGGATAGTGTAAAGAGTCATGCTGCCTGGTAAATTAATATGTATATTGTGCCTCTATAGAGGAGCAAGGCTTTCTTGACATTTTGTTGTTTTGCCTCAGTATCTTCACTAATTGGTTATTTGCATAGAACTTTATTATTCTCTCAACAACAACATCAAATTGTAATGTCATAAACAAGCTTTGTGCAATTTAATTATGGTGAATGTTTTATCAGAACAGGGACTAAGTAATAGTTTGCCAATTTCGATTAAAGAAACATGCAGTGCTCCGGGTTTTAATTTTGATAAGAACAAAAGATTTGTACTGGAATATAATAATAACGTTTTGAAAGCCTGTAATGACAGTCGCTGTTGGTCCAGAATGCAAAACTGGGTAATAACAATACGAAGGTTGAGCAAAACGGCATGAGAATAAATAATTGTTTTCCTCTTCTTTCTTTTTGTTTTACTTTTATTAGATTTCTTAAAATATGGCATTTACTGATATGGTTCATGTGAAAAAGATCAAATAAACCTCTTTAACAACAATTGAAGGCTTTCCACTCCAGAACCAGTTAACAAAAACAGTTTCTATTTTATTATACTCCAAAGGCCAGACTCCACTTGTGATCGGCCATAAATTTAATTACAATTTGATTAAAACTTGAGTAATGGCTTGGCCTCGCACAATCAAGATTAATAATGTAACAAAAAGATCTGTGTGCAGCGCAACAACTATAGAAAGCAAATATTCTTATTGCTGCGCCCGATCTTTCCTAATAACCTGAGAAAACTAAGATCTAACACACAAATGACCTGAGATCAGCCGTAAGCTCTACCTATAACTGACCACATCATAGGATTTGTCTCTTGTTTCTGTTAGTCAATCACAAGGTTTATCCATCAATAGGTTGCGTTCACGTGACATCACAACATTCTAAAGAGCCCATAGTTTAACACTGAGGTGGAGGGCAACTGAAAATTCCATGGCGGTAACTATGGTAACAGACAAAATGCAGATTTTTATGTCTTTGTTTTTGGTTCATATCTCAGTCATTACTGGAAGAATCCACATGAAAAAAGTGGGGTCAATATTCGAAAACATGAGCGTGATGTTGTCTAGTAGAAAGGACTTTCAGACATAAAAAATAATATCACAGGTTTGTGAATCCAATCACTATCAAATACTGATGAGCAAAAACATTTGTCAATTTTAGTTTTGGAGATTTCTTACAAAAACTGTATTTCTCCCATAGAGTTGTATTGGCCCCTGCCCTCCAATTGACATTATGACATCATCACATTCTTAATCGTGAACGCAACCTATAAACTCCTCATGGCGGTTTGTCATACGTCTAAACCTCTCCATGTTGACTTGTTTATGATCATTGTGACTGATTTGGACGACGATTACCTGTGATATGCTGAGTTCCAGGCTCTGCAGCAGCCTGTCCCACCGCTGGGCGAAGCTGTCCAGCCGAGCCTCCAGTTTGCAGGCCACGTCCTTGTTCTTGACGCTGGAGAGCAGGTCCTGGCTCATGGAGCACAGCTTGTCCATGGCGGGGCGCTTCACCTCCAGCTCGCTCTTTATCGTCTGTATTTTAAAAAAACAGACGCAAAAAGGGCAGTTTACCTACAGATCTGAATACGAACAGTCTATTTTGTGCCAGTGACAAAAAGGCTTTTCATTTGCCCTTTGCAGAGAAGCTTTTGCCTTGATTCCTAGTTTTAACCCCGATACTCACAGTCAGCCTTCGTTGACAGGCTACAATCTCCGCCTGCTCCCTCAAGTTGGACGTCTTGATGGAACGAGCCAACTCCTCCTTCTGAGTCAGCCACGAGTCAAACAAACACTGGAAAAACCCAGAAGTAATTGAAATTTGGATTAATACGTTGACCCTGAGCACCCCTGTACAGATTTGCTCGTCTAATCAAGAATAATACAAAGATAATTGTGTATAATCCCATATTGTGATTCCGAGCTTTGTCCTTTATCACACCAGATACCACCTTTTCATTTCCGTTGGAGGGAAAGGCTAAAAATACAGCAAACACGCGGCTAAGGACAAGGAACAGTCGTGGACGTAATTACAAAGTTTGAAATTTCCCTAGAAGTTTGGCAGAAGACCCGATTTGAATAATAATGCCACTCTCTCGCACGTACTTGTTCATTAGTGAAGTGTTGCCATTTGAGTAGTATCTCCTGCAGCAGAATCCAGCGCTCCTCTGTCCATCTGCAAATGGCAGCCCAGCGGTCTCCAAGCACCTGAAAAACACCGGCAAGACATCTATTCACATCTAAATGAGTGGGCAAAATGAGCACGCGGCCAGAGGAGGGGGGCATTTCACTTTGAACCCCAAGAGGAAGGGCACAGTACAGGAGACAGAGAAAGTAGAGGAGACGCAAAAGCTATGGGCTAACCATGATTCCTTTCATATGAGCATAATATGGTCAAATTTCACCTTAAATTTATTTCACCTTATCGTGGTTCAAAGATCAATACATCAGGCTAGGAATTAGACATTAAAAAATCCTTCTGAGATAAACTTTCAAAATATAGTTAAGAGACTGGAAAATGTGAATAATTTGGAGAAAACACTTCATGAAGTTTTGAAAGATCTGCACAAGTGCCTGTCACCCAGAATTACAGCGTCATCTCAGTCGCCTTTCATGCTACGCGTCAAAAAACAGGAGAGGAGGGAAAATCTCCGGCTTGCTAGCAAACAGAACTTAATAACCTTAACCTTAATAAATCCCTTTCGTAGTTCTCTGGCCAGAAAACCGTAATTGCAACTTTGCTGCCTACGGGTCGGAGTCACCAATACACACTAATAGAATCACAAAGAAGAAGCTAACAGGCTAACGGGCAATGCTAACTGCGGGCTAGCGCCACTTAAACAGTATTTACAGCCAAGTTTGAGTGAAAAAATGATCTCCATTGTGTAATTGGATGTACAATATCCCTCTCACCCTTTGTCATTTTTGTCAGCGTAGTATTTACTCTCACAGACAATGAGTAAAAAAAACGCAACATGCTACGACACCTGCAGTGGCGCATATGGCCTCTAGGAGCATGAGTTACTTTGTACTGCTTTAAATATTGGGAACGTGGCGACCTCTGAATTGCACCAACTTATGTTCAATCATACGTGATACAAAAGCAAAAGAAAGACAACACTTGCATATCATTGGAACAGAATGGGAAAGAAATCAAACAAACACAACATTGGTCAATGTAAAACTGTACTTGTGGCTTATCGAGTAAACAGTAGCTGTCTGATGTTTCGATCCAACAATATAAACCAGCCGAAATGTTCTTCTACAGTTTGCGCAGTCTGTTTATGCATAGCCCTTAACAAACAATTCACTATGTTCCCCACAATCTCACTATGCACAAGGACAATTATAGAGACTCCTGCACTTACGTTTGATTATAGCAGTTAACTAGATGGCAATGAAAACAGACACACGCTGGTACAAAGTCCCTATTTGCTGACGCTTCCTGTTGACTATGATTTAAAAACCGCTCAAACTCACAAAATGTACTGTGACCTGCATCACCGGGTAATTCAGTTAAAACACGTGTCAGTGGACGCTTTTTCCGCTCTGTGACAAAAAAGCCAGCCGCGTCATTGCACTAAGCTAGGAGAGAGTGCGCCGGATAAGACGAGCCAATGACAAGTGGAACTCCAGTGATCGACAGGCGCGTAGACCCGGGCCCAGCGGTTAATGTGGAAACCAATGGGCCATAATTAATCATATGACACAGTTCAACAGCGGGAGGACTGCCGCTATCTGCATTTTTACATAACAAAAGCTTTGACTTTCTATCTGTTGGGATAAATTTAGAAACACAGTCGGGTGGGACTAGGCCGGGAAAGATCACGACAGCGACACATCTCTAAACAGTTTACAAGGGCGACAAAAGACTGGAAAGTACATAGCTGTTCTATTGTGTATTTGCCCATTTATTTTGTCTTTTGTTGCCCTCGTCCCAACTTCTTTGAGATGTGTTGTTGCCTTCAAAATGAGGAGTTTTGTTAAGAATTTCATGTATCTACTCATTTCTGAATCCTTAGCCAAGTCCTATCTCTGAATATCGTTTAGTTTAAGACATTCGAGAACCACTGGCCTGGAGCACACCCTTGCTCAGAGCGTACCCAGTGCCCTTTGTGTGGACAATTAGCAGTTAGTCGCAAGGATAACACTAAATGACCCACTTTGACATTTATTTTTAGGTGAAATTTGCGTTCCCATCACCTCTTTTATACATGACGACCGCCGCATTTAAAGTCTGGGAATTTCACACTATTCTAATGTTCAGCTAATTTGCTTTCCGTACAGCTCCGTGCACTTCAAACCTGCTCCACTGGGAAGTTATAGTCACATCCAATTATCCCAATTCTTAATATCCGGTTCAGCGCAGTGTAAAGCCCTGCTGCCCCTCTGTTCGCCGACTTCCCCCGAGGCACACAGTGAGCGCTAAAACACCGTGGCCTCCTCTTTTATTCTCACGTTAGGTTCTCCATAAAAGCAAAGAGGTGGCTAAACCACACTGTTGTTGTTGTTGTTGTTCTGATGTGCTAGTGATTATAACTGGTCATTTGCATATCAAATACAGAATAGAATGAGCACGCCGGATCTACGTTACACGGCGCAGGAAACAATAGGATAGGCCAGGGTTAGCTTAAAACAATTTTCCACACTTTTAGTTTTGAATTAATAAATGGGATTTCTTGTAGGCGAATTAAAGTTGTGGTGGTTTCCTGGATGAAAAAATAGTTTCTCAAATGGTGCTATTCAACTGCAGCGCACATATGAATAAATACATAAATGAATACATATTGAGGCGAATAGGGGGCAGTTACAGGGCCTATTTTATCTCTCTGGTCGGAAAAGCAATACAGTGTTTTGGAAGACTGAAACGATTGACTAAGGCAACAAAGTGTCCATAGCCTCCTCCATATATTATTATACAACTGTTTGTAGAAAGCTTATTGAAAATCTAAATGTTTTATTTGATGTAGTATTGCCAAAATAAGTTAAATGATAAATGCAGACCAGCTATTACGTACAGGCTCCATCCCAGAACCGTCGTCGGTGGTCTGTCAGTGTAGTTAGTGTGGGATATTCTTTGTAACATTTTAAACATGCACAGGAGCATTTAAGAGAAGTCTGAAATATAACACCCCAAACTAAGGTTATACCAGACCCAATGGTAGGGCCAGGGAATTCATTGAATTTTAATCTAATCACGATTTTTATAAAGGTCGATTTCAATAATCGTGTGCCGCGTTTTAATCGACAGGATAATTGGTCAATCTTGTCGTATTCTGGAAAAAAATTCCAGACGCCGGGATGCTGCAGCGCCTGTCAGATCAAGCCCAGGGAATCACAAACAGGAAGGCACATGCAAATAGCAAGAGAAGAGGATCTGGTGAATTTAAGCGTAAAATCAGCTACAAACTCGTCAAATGGGCAAAACAGAAACACGCAAGGAGCCGTCAGAGGATCAGGACACTTCAGGACGTGGACAAAAAGTTCACCTTCGAAGGGAAAAACTATCTGTATTTGGACCATGTGGATTTTTTTTAGGCTGCAGCCGAAAGAAGAGTGGATTAGCTGGACTTCTGACAGTAAATTGGAAGTTTAAGCTGTCTTTTATACTCAGAAATATGCGTTGTTTACTAGTATTTCTTTATGTAAGCTACATATTAAGTTGTACAGTAACTCTGTGAAGTTGTGGCCTCTGCTTCTGACATAGTCCTGGATAGACCACATTTATTGTTTTTATCATTAAAACAAAAACAAAAATCTAATCGAAATCGAGATCGAGCAATATGGGAAAAAATGTGTGATTATTTTTTGTGAAAAATCGCCCATCCCTGCCCAACGGAGACAGAAATTATGTTTGTAACAGATACTGTACTGCCAATAAATATTTGCAGTCTTTGTAATTTTCTACTTGCAATTTCTATTTGATCTGACAAATTCAGAATGGGCAAAGTTTGCATCGCATTGACTCTCTCACCATCCGAAGAGAACATGTGACTCCATCCACCACAACTTCTTAAAAAAGTGGAAGACTGAATATGTAAACATCCCGCCTAAAATTATGAGTAGTAAAATATCATAAAACCCCTCATGCCGATCACAAAGATAAACTCATAAAGAATATTCATTACAGGGACTGAACTGAGTGCAAAGGCTGCGGCGCTGCAATTAAGCTGAGGGAAATGACGAGCTGCAGTTTCTAATAGATTTTAAAGCATATTCTTTACTCTGTACGGGAGTTAACAAGGGGAACTAAGAGCCATGCATCAGATGGGCTGACAGGCGTGGAGAATGAGGGAGACTGGAGACTGGCCGCAGATAACTTATAGAGTAAACAAAAGCGGGCCCGTCAGGTCCCGAGGGCTAATTACTGCAACAGGCAAGACTTAGCTATCTGCCGTGAAATCGAGAGGCCGGTGCACTCTCCATTCATTTAGATCAGGGACGGGGAAACACAAGGATTTAAGACGACCATATGACATGAGCTGTTACTATTGTGACTCTGGTGCTGTCCAGTCACTAACATTGCACATACACAATAGCTGCTTTAAGCGCTTTTTTTGATTTTTTTTCTGTGGAACTGCATTGTGGTATAGGGCAAATAAAGCAAACTTATAAAGTGTATTTCACAGAAAGGCTTTTATTCCTTATCTAGAAGATCTACTTGGCTACGTTGTGCAAAGGTTCCCTAATAGAACAAAATCCACCTAATCCTCCACTGAATGTTATCGAAAAGTTTTCCAAAAGCAGCATGCCTTACCTGCAGTTTGCTCTCCAAGGCTGCGGTGGCGCTGTCTCCGTTGTTCTCGTCCACCACCACCACCATGTGAGTGAGGGAGTTGACGCGCACCTGCTCCATCTCCAGATCCTCCTGCAGCAGCTGGGAGTACAAACAAGCTGTTAGCCACATTAGCTATGGGACGCTCATCCAAAAACATTTTTAAAAGTATTAGCCACGTTAGCTATGAGATGCTCATCCTAAAACATTTTTAAAAGTATTAGCCACGTTAGCTATGAGACGCTAATTCAAAAAACATTTTTAAAAGTATTAACCACGTTAGCAATGAGATGCTAATTGAAAAAACATTTTTAAAAGTATTAGCCACGTTAGCTACAGTATGAGACGCTCATCCAAAAACATTTTTAAAAGTATTAGCCACGTTAGCTATGAGATGCTAATTCAAAAACATTTTTAAAAGTATTAGCCACGTTAGCTATGAGATGCTCATCCTAAAACATTTTTAAAAGTATTAGCCACGTTAGCAATGAGATGCTAATTGGAAAAACATTTTTAAAAGTATTAGCCACGTTAGCTATGAGATGCTAATTCAAAACATTTTTAAAAGTATTAGCCACGTTAGCTATGAGATGCTCATCCTAAAACATTTTTAAAAGTATTAGCCACGTTAGCAATGAGATGCTAATTCAAAAAACATTTTTAAAAGTATTAACCACGTTAGCAATGAGATGCTAATTGAAAAAACATTTTTAAAAGTATTAGCCACGTTAGCTACAGTATGAGACGCTCATCCAAAAACATTTTTAAAAGTATTAGCCACGTTAGCTATGAGATGCTAATTCAAAAATATTTTTAAAAGTATTAGCCACATTAGCTATGAGACGCTCATCCTAAAACATTTTTAAAAGTATTAGCCACGTTAGCTACAGTATGAGACACTCATCCAAAAACATTTTAAAAAGTATTAACCACGTTAGCTATGAGACGCTAACTGAGCACATTTTCTCCAGTTTGGCATTATCCAAATATAAAAGCTTCTTGAAAAAGGCATCAAATAGACAAACGTGCTGCAAAAGTCACAATAAAACAATAAAAAGCAACAAAAGCATGACTAAAACGTGATGAAAAAGCGAACAAAGACACGGCAACAACAAAAAAACACAAAAAAGCAACAAAGAAACAACAAATCAGTGACAAAACGAGATGAAAAAGCAACAAAACCTGACAAAAAAGGGGTAAAAAAGCAACAATTAAACAACAATAAGACAATAATAAAATGCAACAAAAACACGACTAAAACGAATGAAAATCAATAAAAAAATGTGACAAAAAACCACACTACAAAAAAGCGACAAAGAGACAAAAACAAGAAAATAACGCTTCAAAAATCTGAAAAAAACAAAACGACAACGTGACAATTGAGTTACCATCAGTTCTGTAGGTCCATTTATTTAGCTTTCCAATGAGGTGTAACACTGGCCTATAGGCTGTAAGCTCTAGTCCACAAGCTTTTAGATTCGAGTAAAGCCAAACTGGAGAAAATGCACTCGGTTCAGGTGAGGGTTAAGAGGTTAAAATGTATTAGCCACGCTAGCTCCGAAGATAACATATTACAAAACAAAACAAACAAAAGTCTTATTTGCCATGCTAGCAACATGGCACCAACAATCCCAAGTGTTGCTAAATCATTTGCGTTCTCTCAGTAACACCATGGGACAAAACATAGCAATGGTGAAGATGTATAGCCGCATTTAGCACAAGGTGGTAAACAATAGTTACATAAGCTAAATGAAATACGCTACATGATGCCAGACTGAATCCCCTCGAGCTGAATACAGTAACAGACGCATAAATATGATATACAGTTCTCAAAATGGGAAACTGCTATAACTGCAGTACATTTGCAATATGTCCCAGAGCAAAATGTTTCCAGATTTAGCTAAATAAAACATTACAATATTATGTAGGAACCTTTAATATAATTCTAATTGTAGCCTACAGTCTTCTACAAGCTCAAACAGGGAATTTATTTCAGTATTAGGCATTCCGCATTGGCAGGCTAATTCAGAAAGTTTTGGTAAATTTTCAAATCGTCATATTCTTTGTGCCCATTTACGCTGCATCAACTGAAACATTTTTCACTTTTTTTTTCCAGAATTCATTGCCAACTCTCCCCATTTCCATTTTTTAATCTGGCTCCTCGGCACAGCGATCGTAAACAGCCCACGACTGGCACACCCTGGAAATTTGGTCATATTGTTCAAAGCCCACCGGTGGTACCGCGCTATTCAATTTCAAGCGCTTTTTGTAATGGCTCCCTGTCTCTCAAAAATCATTTCTCCGCTGGTTGCAATTCCTAGTCCAAATGAGATCCTGGTGAGTGCCCAGAGAGCGTACGTAAAAACAAAAGTACACACAGAGGAGGTGGCGCCTGGAAATCTTCAGTCAGAGGTAATTTAACCAATCACGCTGTTGTCCTGGAACAAAGGCCATCCAAAACACAGCCTTCTCCCAGGTGGACGTCTTTGTTTCTCATTTCAAGGTTACAGCTAGCTTCTGCTTGGGTTCTTAGTGTCACTTGTAGACAACATTGACCTTGTATTTTGTGTATTCTAAAGACAGAAAATAAAGACACATAATATCAGGAGAATATCAGGAGAATCTTTCCACAAGCCTGAAGGTTGCAGATTCAATTACTTCTCACACCAGCGCATACAGTGACCGTGTCCTTGGCCAAGACCCTTCATTATACACCTTAGACCCACTCGTAGGTTGTATAAAGGAATATGTTACAGTTTCTACAGTCATAATGAAGAGATACTGAATTTATAACTTAGAGTGCAGAGACACAGGACACAACATTCCATTAAATGAATCTAACATTTTAGAAATACTGGCTTTGTTTAATATTATCTGTATTACATGAGAGAGTGGTTAAGTAAAAGTATTTTAAAGACCAGTATCTGCCCTACAGTGACAACTGCAAAGAAATTCATATTATTTACGAACCCTCTAAGGACTAGAGCTATTTTTGAGCCATTTCTCTGGCTTTGTTTTCTTTTTTAACACGCTCTTCTTGCTTTTCCACACTCTTTAGTTTTTTGCTGTGGTAAGCTACTTATGTAGCCACAGCACCACTCACACTATCAGGCTATCTGTATACTGTATCTCTTATGGTCTCCCATCCAAGTACTAGCCAGACCTGACCCTTCTTAGCGTCTGAGGTCAGGATCAGCATACCACCTTACAGACTTAACTCTAGGACCCCTTACCCATGTTGGGGAAACACTGCTTTAGAGGAAGCTCCAAGGAGACAAGTGAGGGAAAAAGTTACAGACTGACAGCTGTAATTCTCTCCGACGTCAAATAATTTATTGACTGGAGATTTTAGCCTTGAGTTTGCGGAGCACAAACAAACAAAACATTCCCTCACCTTATGGTCTTCCACTTGGTGCTTGACATCCTCCAGGTCCGGCCCGAGCGGCTGACCACTCATCCTTTTAATGCGCACTTCGGTCACATCCAGCCAGTCCGTGAGCTGCTGCAGCTGCTGGTGCTGGAGGTCCATCAGCACTTCATGGAGCCTGGAACAACATCACACCCACTCAATCCACAGGAAGGACACTTGGAATGGCACGCGAAGGTCGTAGCCCTGTGCCCGTGCTGCTATGGAGACTTGTACAGGGGAGTATTTAACAGTCGTAGTCAGTAGCGCTTTGTGCTAGGATCAACATGATTATCGAGGAGATAGCCGCACAGTTAATTAAAAGTGGTGCGGTGTTGGCTATCAGTGAGCAGGCTTAATAATGAGGTCGCAGTCCGAGTGGGTCTGCGCACTGGACACTGTTGGCTATATTCAGACTGTGCAAAGAGATAGATGCCTCGAGTTACTGAGCTACTAATGCAACAGAATCATCTATACGGAGGATAATTAGCCGTTATGAATTCATTTGATGACGTGTTTTGCATATTCTACATTTGCGCAGTAAATGTTTGGTTACCTGAGCCTGTACCATGAGTCATGTATTTAGCTTTTCTAACTGGACAGTTGGCATTGCATGGACATAAATAAGCTTTACATCATTTTGCTTGAATTATTTTATATTGGGTTGCTGAAATGTTGTGCCAGTTTATGACAGGCCGGGTTATGTTCATGAAATATTTTCAAATCAATCATATCAAAAGAACCTTACTTTTAGTTTGGCAAGGCCTAATTAGTGCAGTTAGTGAAAGGTGCTTTTCATGCCTTCTCATTACCATCTAACCATTAACCGCTGTGGAGAGTGAATCCAAAGTTTGTGTATTTATTTTCCCACTTTAATATGTAAGTAAATCTGTTTCAATATGTTTGTGTAGGCTCTCAGTCGGTCAGAAATGTTCCATTGTAGAAGGGGTGCTCAAGTATTATCGAAAGGGCTAGTTTGATTGAGTACTTCTATCTTCAGTTACCAGTCTTACATCTAGCAACAAGAGCAAGAAGAAGCTTTGGAAGATAGAAGCCCAATCACCCCAGTCCAGTTGACAATATATGAAAACCTCTACTATAACAAATCCTGCACTTCTGCTCTCACCTGCTCTGCCTTTCCATACTGGCCACTCGCAGGTGCTCCCATCTGGAATTGAGCAGGTTCATCTGCTCGCGGACCTCCTGCTCCTCCTCCTCGCTCAGGTTCCCCTCGGCCAGCAGGGCGGCGCCGCCTCGCAGCACCCTCCCCACGCTGCCCTGGTGCGTGGTCAGCTCCACCATGTAGCCCTATAGGAAACGCGAGATACAATATTTCACAGGATCTCTGTTACAAGTCTAATTACACTCCCCGGCAACTCCCACCTCACTCCAGTGCCTCTCAAAAGCTATTCTCCCCTCTCACCTCGCCACTTAATCCATTTATAGGCAGCACTTAACTCCTATATGGTCCTCCAAGGGTCTCGGCGAGCAAAATGTTCAGGGTTAATTTAATTTTGAGAGCTAAAAAGTCAATACAAGCCACAGTTCCAGGAAGACAACATCCATCAAGAGGATACTTACACCACAGCCTGCGGTGCAACGTATACAGAGGGTAAATATGATATTGTGTCATGATATTGCATTATAGTTTTGGATTTTCTCCTTAAATGAGGCAGGTTTAGATTACTGTGGCACAACAATATCATGCAGTAAGATGTAGCTTGATTAGGAATACATTTGAATACAATTTGGAGAAGGTAATTTGTGCTTCTAAGAATGATCCGTAGCCACTCTTGTGTTAGTCGACTCCTGGGCAGCTGTGGATGCATGTCTAGCTTGCCACCACTTTGGAGAATAGAGAGTATTAGTTTAGTTTATTAGTTTATTTGAGCAGTTAAAGGAGTGGGCTGAAGCAAAAGCTTATAAGCGCCCACCCCCAGCATCATTGAAATAAAAACAATTAATCAGTCACAATGGTACAGGGAGCATGTTACAAAGTACAAGACACAAGAGCCCGGGAACACAGCATGCGCACACACACACACAACGTACCCCTCCGTGACCCAACTTTACCTGTTATAATTACATTATCAATCCTACATTAAGCAACATCATACTTTGATTTTTTTATATGTGAACGAGCAATGATCCTAAGTGAAGCGCATAGTGACTGAAAAGCTCTATACATTGCAAGTGTAAGTCTTAGGGTAAACCCACTATAACTGATAGAAAACAGTGTTATTTTGTGTTAACTTAAACAAGTGAAAATCGGATTGTCTGGCAGGATTGGTTGTTGTTTAAGCAGCAACCTTCAAAGCCACTAAATGAAGCCAAACCCCGTGCCACTTGAGGCCGTTTCCAAAACTGTCCGGCCCCTGTGGTCGCCCATGACGAAAAGCCTAACTCTGGACAATAAAAAACAGTACCTTAAATGTCTCTCCTTTAAACTATTGAGAGTCCAAATGCACTGTAAAAGCTGCTCACCTCATGAGTGTGAAACTGCTCCTTGACCTCTTCCACGTTGTTGGAAACGTGCGGCTGAGCCTGGAGTCCATCTTCAGCCGAGAGTAACCACGCCAACACCTGCACACAAACACGAATACAAGCCGTCACTATGATTGGTTAAACGTATCTCTAGATCCAATCAGTGGCAAACTATCTTTTCTCCAGAAACTGAAGCGTTTGTTAGATTTCCAGCTCCTTGGGCAAGAACATTTTGTAAAAATGGCAACAGGATCAGCTGTTTATTCAAATATTACTAATTGCATGTGTGTTTACGCCGTGTTAACTGCTTTAGTTACCTCTTCTAGCGACGCCTGGTAGCTCTCCAGACTGGTGGCCCCTGGAGGCAGCGGACTCAGCCCTCTTTGGAGATCCTCATGTCCCGGAGTCAGGAACTGCAGATGAGAAGACACAGACGTTGCAGAGGAGTGACAAACAAGTGAATGAATGCAGTCAGCTCGAGAGAGGCCCGTTAGCCGGGGCCATTACCACACAGACAGGCAGTAGTGGCTTTTGTCCAACTTGTCCCCCTCTATCGCTCTATCTCTCTGCGTACCACTGATCTAGACACGAACAACTGGAGCTCTTTTATCAGGGCGCCGCGTTCTCCCCTCCAGGCCCATTCTTCTCTCCGGTAATAAGGTCCTGAAATACACAAAGGCCGAGGCCGCGGCAAAGATAACTGCTGCCTCTGCTGCTCGCGCCATGACTTGTTTTAGATGACAACATGGAGCACTGATAGGGAGTTTGTATAGCTTTTATTATAATTGAATTCAATATGCAGCTCCTTTATCTTTGGGCGCTATGTACAGGGCCAACGTTTTAGCCAGCTGCGAAAAAGGCGGAGTATTTTTTTTTTTTGCTGGAAACATCGATTTCAATTCAAGACCAAGATTTGAATTAGTAAAGATTTCACACGTTATCATTAATTTTATTTTCGATTTCAAAGATGTGGGACCGACCTGTCTATGTTACATTTTCCAAACCAGGATTTTTACGCTTCTTCTTCCACTTAGTATCATTATTATGTGGGTCATTTTTAAACCCTGCTAAGGACTTTTGCACAGTCTTGTCCATAAATGATAAATCAAAATCTTACTCAATTTTGAACAGCAGGAGGTCTTATCCGACAAATTATCTCCTCCGCCTGCGAGGCCTTTAAGGTGACAGCCAAGCTAAGCCAGGCCCCCCCCTGATGGCACATTAAATATTTGCCAGAGAGTGAATACATTCTCCGCGACTCCTCCAAGGAAATTACGGCCGCGCCTTTAGTTACGGGTGACAGCTCCGAAAATGCATCATCGCTGTGAAAATGCCACATTTGAAGACAGAGGCGGGGTATCACAGGGGAAGACAGGCTGTGACTGCTGCCGCGATTTGTATGCTACAAGAGACGGTGTTTGTTTGAATAATGGGGCTTTGAGATCCAGACAACGCTGTCACGAGGGGGGGAGAAAAAACGCCGTTACACAAAGTACATTTTTACACATTTCCAAAAAGCACACGTCGTATCATTTTCCAAGGCAAATGTTTGCTGAGTAGATACTGTACGATTGATGCCCTCGGCACTGTGAGGAGTCACGCGGGGTCAGTGTGGCTGTAGGAGTCGGCCACATGCAAATAAATATAGTTGTTGTACAGGACGATGTTGTGCGAGTTCTAACACGTTGCAAATTCAGGTCAATAAGTTTCCCGTAAATATATTCTGTTACATGCTGATTTATATCTCTAAAGCGATGCATTATTTTGTGGCTTTGCTTTTGTGCCAACAGCCTGCCTCTTAGCACACTAACTTGAAACTGCCCTTGATCAACAATCTGCCGACAACTTTTGGGGGGAAAAACAACAACAACAAAAAACTGTTTCTGCAAGTTCAAAGTCTCAACAACTTTTGATGTCTGTAAAGGTAAAGGCTGTAGGATGCGCTTTCTGCGGTTTAAAAAAAAAAAAAAAAAGCGCTTGTACCGGGGCTGCTTTAAGCCTCTTAAGCCTTTCAAGCCGTACGTAAACATCAATATCTAATATGCTTGGACACAGAGAGGAGCAGACAAGCAGACAGGTGAAGGCACACGCCACAGACACACACACACACAGAGTGATCAGTCAGCGGACCTGTTCAGTAAAGCGCCTCCTCTTTTGCTCGGGCGACTTGACATACGCGGCCTGGGTGTAGGCATAGCTTTTATAGCGCTGCTGAGGAGAGGGGCTCCGCACTCGCCCCTGAGCCACACTGACTGTGATCTGAGAGCGACAGAGACAGTGAAGGAGGGGGGGAGAGAGCGAGATGAAAACAGCCACAAAATAAAAGACAAGAGGAGCGGAGGTGATGAGAGAGAAAGAGAGAGAGAGAGAGAGAGAGGCAAAAAGAGCAAAAACAAAAACATGAATAAGTACATGTAAGCAATGTTTCCATCCAAATGTGTGCGTGAAAACAATGTCAGGGACTGATGTAAAACGTAAGTGTGCAAGGGTTCAAATTCCATTGAAATGTGTGGGTTTGATTTGTTAGGATTTGGGCTTGAGGTTAGAGTTTGCCTCTTGATACTTGGATGGAAACCCGGAGACAGAGAAAGCAGACGTGAGCCACAGATGCAGACAGAACAATGTGATGTGACAGAGTGGATGACAGACAGCGACGCAGAGCGAGACCTCCTGCTCGCGATCGATACCGTGCCTCTCTTCTCCGGCCGGCTGAGGTCAGGACTATCACGCTGGGTCTGACGTCTCACTCACCGGCTTCTCATGGAGTATATATCTCTACACATAAAGAAACTACATTGATACCGACAACATTAAGACCACTGCAGGAAGTTGATGAATCTTCGCTGTTTCTATTCTGTTTGGTTAGTCTCCCGTTACCTTTGCAGTTCGATTCCCAGTCCAAGTCACATGGTCGGCCAAGACAATTACAAGCTACAACCACTGCCTTTATCACCGTGACCGAGCCCTCTCTAGCTCTTAAGTGACTGAATCTCCATCTGCAGCCAACCTGTAAATCTCCGCTTTATCCACTGCCCCGGAGCAAATAAACAGAGTCGTCCGGTGTGAATGGGCAAAACCGAGGCCCCCCCCCCCAACGGCTCGGAGATAAAAGCTACACGGCCACATCTTTTCTTATCTGAATGAAGATGATTATGTATCCTTCACTGAACCCTGGTCTCAGCCAATTTAGGTGATCCCAGTGTTAACGTAAAAGATGTTTTTATCTAATATTCCCGGAGCCAGTTCTTATGCGTTGACATATAGCGCCAATGAGAAGAGGCAATTATCCAAGTGCTTCATTAGTGCAGTGTGAGGGAGCACAGACTGATAATACGATTGACTTTTAGCATCACTGTCAGCCGTGTTGAGCTGTATGTGCTTTATGTTTGCAATAATGATAATACAAGTCTAGTGGTGACTTTTACAACAGGAGATACCCGTGTGTTATTTGGCATGTACACTGTTGTAATCAATTGTCAGCGGCCCATGAAGCATAGTTGATGAAAGCATAAGCCTCGGTGCTGCTCTCGTGTGAATTAATGCTTGAAGACAGCTGCATTTGTAACATTTGGACACTTCCTGATTTGTGCACGCAGGAGAACTCCTCCAGCAGCCGCCGGAACAGGTGTCTCTACTTTCTGAGGACAAATAACTTTTAATTGACGAGCGATTGCGCCGTTGTCTGGCATTCCCGAGGAGCCTTTAGCGTGACAGATGGCACCGGGCGACGCATAAGTAAAAACCCAAGTCGAGCCCGGGCACTAGACATGATCAAAGTTTTCCACGCACCCCGTCTGCCCTTCCATCCATCTCCTCCCCTCCGCTGCGTGTTTTCCGGTCGGATTAACTGTTCCTCCGAGGCTCAGACGGAGAGGTTTCCTTGGCACTGTTTGTGTATGTGTTTGTGTGCTAACCTGCTCTAAAGGCTCAGACATGAAGTGCTGGAGCATGAGAGCAGCTCCCATAAGGCGGACTTTGTTCCACCATTCAGCCATGCTCCTCATTTGGATTACTAACCATGTAAAGATAATCTGACAATTCCATGTTGCAAACAAAGCAATTCAGTACGGGGACCATTGGGCGAGGATAGCACTTCAGTTTGGTCTTCATGACGGGATGATGACACTACAACGATACCACCCAGTAGCAGCTAGGCGCGACTCTAGAATAAACACTGTAACATGGAATCCTATGCAGACTTTACACAGTATCTCCCAAAAACAACTTAAAATCCTGGCTCCAAAGACTTTCGTTTCGTCCTGTGACAACTCTGAGGGAAGTAACATATTTGTAACCACACTGGATTTTGAAAGTTTGAGCTTTTGGCTTTGACTGACAGGCCCTGGAGGACTGTGGAGGCTCGTTGCCCCTCTGCCTGACACACCATCTATTGTCCTGTTTATTCTAAGCTGGAGATTTATTTTGAATGTATTTTAAATATAAATCAATATTGACAATGTTCAAATAGAACAAGTCAATGAATATAAATTTCTGGGTGTGATCTTCAACATAAGGTTCGCTGGAGACCACAAATAAACATTATTTGTGGTAAAGTGGTGAAAATGTGGCCATAATGGGCAAGTGTAGATATTTTCTGGACCAAAAGGCTCTCTTCACCCTGTACTGTTCCTTAATCCTACCGTACATAAGCTACTGCTCAGAGGTCTGGGGAAATACCTACATAGTCATTTGCTGGTTTTATATAGACTTCAAAAGAAGGCCATCAGAATTGTTCATAAAGTGGGGTATAGGGACAATACACATATACTGTTCTTAAAATCCAACACCATGAAACTTGATGACATCATAAAACTCAATACCCTGCTACAGATATATAGAGCTGTAAATAACCAGCTCCCTAGTAACATACAATTAATGTTTGGTAAAAGAGAGGGAAGATACGATCTAAGGGGAACTCATAATCTGAAAGTATAATGTATCCATTCCACCCTAAAAAGTCATTGTATTACAGGGAGAGGAGTAAATCTGTGGAATAATTTAGATGAGATGAAGGCTTAAAAGGTGCAGCTAGTCTACAGCAGTTCAAAAGACAGTAACTGTGTTTGAGAAGTATGCTGAAGACATGTGACCTTGTCTCTCAGTCACTCTCCTTAAGTAATCTGTATTACTGTGAACTTGTGAAATACCACATCATTGCTGATATAATCAATTGTCACCAACTATATCTACCAAGTCTATTTGATCTGTATTAAAGGAACTTGAGATAAATTACAAGCATTAAAAATGCTGTTATGGCCTGCTTCCGCTGGTCATTACAAATAAAATAGAATTGGGGCAGGCGAGATGTGGACCTATTGTAGGGTCCCCCTCTCAACGGGCTCATAAATCTTGTCTTTTTAAAGCACCACTCAGTATAGGATTATAAAGCGGTTCACAACATCAACTAGTTAGGGCAGCAGGGTGGGGGCCCTCTACCAGCTTGCCACATAACACCCTGGCTTTTTAACGCACCTCACAAATAGGGAAACAATCAAAAACCACTGACAGAACAATCTTAACCAACATTATTACAGTTGAAGCAGGTATGATAGAAATGAGAAACATGATATTTGAAGATGATATTTTTGAGAATGCTATTATTGTCATTGATATTATGGTAATGATAATATTATGTATAATAAATATGTGCGCTAGTAATGTATGTGTATGTATATATATATGTATACATATGTCTGTATGTGTATATATATGTATATCTAAAACACTATGACTACTTCAACAATAAGTAAATCAATAGAATGGTAACCAGAATGGTAATATAAACAATGACAAAAAATAAGAAAAAGTAAATACACTCAGAAATCACGAACTTTTCTATTTTCGCTCTATGTTTTTCATACTTGTAAGTCTCATCAGATGTTCAACCCGTGACATGCAAAAACTTTGAATTATCAATGTTGCTAATCAATAATTGTATTTTGAATATGGGGTAGGCACGTACAGTATAAGCTTTCTTGCTTCTGCCTACTCCTTTTGAGTTATTATTTCTTTTTCTTTTCTTGGTTTTGTGTGAAAATGTAAATGTAATTATGTAAATATTGTAAATAATAGCTCATTGTAAATAATAGCTCAAATAAATAAATCAAATTAAATCAAATCGAAGTTGTATGGCTGGCCAGGCTAGCTCCGCCTGTCTCGTGGGATCCTTTTAGGAACAGACTCTGAAGGAGCAGCAAGGCATACACCACATGGGCCCATTATGATGAATGGGGCAGAATGGCCACTGTTTATCTCCTGTATAATATATCTATGGACAAAGCAAAGCGACGCATTTGCTTGAAGTTTGAACTTTGGTGCAATCTTGTTGAAATGTTAACTCTTTGTCACAATATCTTATAGAGATTTCATTACGTTGCAGTTACATCAGTAATTCCGTCCAAAGATAAGTAGCCATATCATTTTATATCTTGTAAAATTGTGTAGCTTCATGATCCACCTTCTTTGTAGCTGTGACGCGAAACAAAAATTGCAATATGAACCAACATTTAAAACATTCGCAGCTTGGCCGTGTCTTAGAATGCTTCTCAATCCTCCTCATTTTACAATCTTTATCACAATCTATTGATATTTGAATAAACACTTTCATATCACAAGTAAAAAGTCACACTGACATATGTATAAAAGAGGGTGAGGAGTTTTTACGCTGCAATTTCTTATCTGCAGTAGACTTCTCCCGAACACTTGTGAAATCCCTCCTCCCTCCGCCGCGTGATGTGACAGGACACTGATGCTGACAGACAACGGGAGAGCCACGTAATGTCTCCTGTCACCAACTTCCACACTCCTTCTTTTCCTTCAAATCTTTACCTCTCCCGATGTCTCATCTCTGCTCCTTTTCCACCATCAATCAAGCCAATCTGTCCTATCACTCCGCTTTTATACTCGGGAGACAGCGGAGTGTCCATTAAAGAAGACACTTAGATAATGATGTTACTCCAGGAAGCTCACTATTCTGTCTCCTTTTTCCGGCGAGAAAGGGGGCGACACAGACTTCTACTTAACTCCAAAGGTCAAACATTTCAGCTATTATTAACAAGGCCCCAATTTAGCGGTCAATTCTTATTCTGAGCGGTGAGAGGACTCCAGTCGGTGAATACAAACACACTGAAAGAGACAGTCGGGATCTTTTCAAAACCGCATTTTTTTTGTAATTATATTTCTGCCGGCAAATAGTCTTGAATGAAATGTTTAGATGGGGTCTGCGCAACTTTTGAGAAAGGAAAAAGCCTGCGTATTATTGATGAAACGTGTGCCTACAGTATTGAAAAGCAAGGCAAAAGTCACCTTCAGCTTTTACAAAATCATATACAGAACACCGCAAATTATTGATTCAAAAAGCAGCCGTGCAAATCTGTTTTTCTTTGGCATGCATCCCTCGCAACTTTCCCAATCTTACAGTCCAAGCATCATCATCTCCTCCCTCTCATATTTTCACTGAGAGCCACTTTCAACAGCAGCGTCCGAGAGCCCTCCGGATAATGCTGCGAGTCAGACAGAGTTAGCATAACACGCACAAGGCTATAATCCATATTGGCCAAAATAAAATACATAAACAAGCGCCAGAGAGGGAGCGAGATGAGAGTAACGTTTAAAAATAGCAGACTGAACAAGGATGCTATGGAATGTGTGCATGGAGAAAAAGGTTTGCAGATGGACAAGGGCTAAAATAAAACTACATTTTAAAGCTTTTGTTTAGACTTGGAAATAATATCTGTGATTTTGCAGGTTAATTTGTGGCTTCTCACCTAATATTGACTTAGCAATTATGTTGCACAGGATTATGTACATAGTTTTTAGGTGACATCATTTGAGCACAGAGCTAAAGGTGCGTTCCAGGTAACTGGTATCTTTCCCACTTGAAAATTATGACTTACGAGTGTCCCAGGTTAATGAAGTCGTATGTAACAAAACAGCTAATGCTACAATAGTTAGCTCATACAATCCAAAAGTTTTATGGAAGTTTCTCCAAACCAGATATAATTAAAAACATGCGACAGAATATTATGTTGAAAGCTGTGACCAAAAGTAACATTCACTTCAATGAGGCAGTGGTTTTGTTACAGTTTTAACATTAGCGGCGCTCCACCACTGGGGGCCGCCATTACTGTCTTCATCTCGTAATGATACGAACTCGTAGCAGTCTGGAGGTTTCCGAGTTTACAAGTTGTAATTACCACTACAAGGCATTTTTCAAGTGGGAAGTGGGAAATTTACCAGTTACCAGTTGCCTGGAACGCACCCTAATTGTACGACATTGAAGCACATTTTACCTGCATAAGACACAAGATTAGTCAAGTTGCTACTTAAGGTCTCAGTGTAGAAAACAAGATAGAAAGTGCAAATCCGTTTCAGTAAGTGTTCACAAAAACAGCTTAAAAAAACAAAAAACACTGAAATTCCCCTCCTGATATGGCAGCACGATGGGAACAAAGCATTGAAGTATATTATACTATAAACTACTGTATAAACCTTCTTCTTCATTGTCAACCAGCGGCATTGACAGTACATCTACACAGCGCCACCTAGTGTTCATGGAGTGTGCATTATAAGGCTTTTAAAACAAACAAAACACATGGCCAAATATATATGACAGATAAAATAAATAATTTTTCATCATTGAAAAATACCTCATAAATGCACAAACAAACATGTGCTTTTTCTGTGAGCGGCTCAGCTCTCCTGAGACATGACTGTAACTTTACTGGGAGTGGGTACGTCTCCAGCTTGTCTCCATGGAGATGTCGACTAAAGTCAGCAGAATTTGAGATTTAAACTGGTTAATGTAGGTTCTCATCACAACAAGCAGTAAAAGCATTTTCTGTGTCGAGCTGGTCATTAAGAGCATGTTTTGTACTGATGGCAACAGTATAGTCGAAAATGTTACACAGTGTGCCTTTAATACTTGAGAGTTTTGAAAGAGTCACCGTAATAAGTTCTCACCACAAATACTACTCAAGTAAAGTACAGATCCGAAAAAACTACAGTATTAAGTAAATGTACACCTTTACTGACCACCTCTGTTGGAAATACAGCTTATCTCTTCACTGCATTGTGGCTATAGGCTAATCATATTGAGTCACCATGGTTACTGCCTTCAAGTGATGTCCCTGAAAACCATGTATAGTCAGTCAGTGGTTATAAAGGAGAAAGCGAGGGGAGGTTGTTTCAAAGATGAGAGGGAGCTACCCTGTTCAAGCCTCTTCTTTTCACGTCCTTACCAATTGCGTTACACTGACCTTTCGCCTTCACCGCTCCGTAGCAGAGGTTTGTAATACCCAGACAGACCTGTTGGGAGAAGCGCTGCTGGGTCTGGATCTGGTAGTGCTCCTCGGTGGTCACCCGGCCGGCGGAGGGGGTCCCGCGCGGTAACGTCTCCACCTCGGCGATGGCCTCCATGGAGATGCTTTGGGGGAGGACCTGGAACAGGGACGTCACGTACATGATGATGCTCTTCTTGTCCGGGTTGGGCACGGCCACGTCTGAAATCACAGCAATAACGTCGATCAAATTGTAGCTTCACTAGTTTTAAATACCCAACATACAGTTTTAGTTCTACTTTAGCAATCTAGTGACAGTCAGCAAACAAATGATATAAAAGGAGCAACATTCTAGCCCCTGGGAACATTATTGTCCAATTCACTTTCATTAACTCAGCAGCATATCATTCAAAATCACCTAACTCAATCATGCCACATCCTCACAAATGACAAACATCTCTAAAGCCATTAGCATCCATCATCCTTCAATCAGCATGTGGCACCGAGCAGACTCCACTGCCCCGAATCTGAATGAAATTTTCAAAAAATAATAATGTTTTTCCGTCTGGGTCCATTTGGCGAGAGTGCTATTTTCGTGCCAACATCTGGTCAGCCATGCCGACAGTTGCAGACACCGTCCCTACTCATGAATCACAAATCGGCTTGTGTATTCTGCGATAAGGCTGGGTTTTAAATGACCGAGAGCCGCTGTTTATAATATGCGACTAAGTCTTCGTTTCCCATAGCATCCCCCGTCTGCCAGTCGAGTCCTGAAGCAACGGCTAAATGAGGGAACAGGAGGAGATGGAGAGCGTTTAAGTGAACTATGGCCTGGACAAAAGGCTGGGGGCGAAACTAATGCACTCAGATCCCAGTGGGAAGGAGATGGTGAGGAGAGATAAAGAATTGTGAGAATTTTAGAGACAAGCTGAATAAAAATAAAGACTTGATCAAGACAAAAACGCTAGACTACACTGACACTAAACCTAAAATGAAGTAAAATGAATACCAAGTAGTTTAACCTGAGGATGGTCTCATGTCCTCCTCATTAAGGTTAGGATTAGGACAAGGTTAAAAGGTTAGGTCTCGTGGTTTGATGTCAGAGTCATCGGTGGAAGAGGCAGAAAACATGTACCTCACAGGGTTGTTTGATTTTCGCACTAACCCGTTTAGGACCGTACCTGTGACCAGCCCCTCTCCAGGCACAGAAAGCTCCCTGACTCAAAGTATCGGTGCATGACTGCGGTGAAAAACAGCAGCAGTCCATGGACTCTGTGACGGTAAGTTCTGTACGTGCTGGTGTGTGGCATCAGCCCGTCGACCTGCCTGTAAAACTAACTTTTAGCAAGTTGCTCGTAGGCAGCCAGATCCCACTTTTCACAGCGGTCATAATGGAGCGAGAAGTACAGCATGCTATGAGCTGGCAGACGAATAAGATTCAGCGAGTTTTTTTTGCTTCTAAGATTTTCATGATTGCACAAAGCAAACAGAAGCTCCACGCATCTAATTTTAATTGACTTTAAAATTAGCAACAAGATAGTGGGTTGAAAATAAATGTTTAAAGGTATTTTTAAGAGATGCTTGCACTACATACTACATCTTTTACAACCTAAGACGTCTGGTCTGACTGAAAAGGAGCTGAAACAGACCCTTCACCACCGGCCAAGTGCTCTCCTTTATGAAAATGAGCAGCAGAGGAATCCTGCACTAAACATCTACAAAAAGGGCTCTTGCCGTGTCTAAACCAGGACCAACCCTACACTGTAAACCCGAATGCTATTTGAGGTCATAATTTAAGATGTGAAAGAGCTCAAAACTAGCCAAAATCTTCATTCATCTAAAAAAATTTAAGTCCAAAAGGGTGTTTTTTTAAGTTTAGTAAAGTTTTATTGCCAGTCAGATTAAAACTGTCACGTTTAGAAAGTTTAAATTATAAGTTTTGAGGCGGGTCTTTTGCGTCATGACATCATGACGCCTGCGTGCCTTGGCTGGAGTGACGTATTTGGTTCTGCACAGCCGCAGTGCGCTGCAGTGGGAGTGTCCGTCATTTAACTGAAGAGGAGCTTCTACGGCCTGAATAAGGTAATATACTTTATTAATATCCAGTGAAATTATATGTCTGATTTCAGTTTGCAGGTAGTTAAAACCAGGAGAATTGTTTATGCTTCAGATTGTACTGTTTAATCGATAAAGCGTAGCGTGAGATTTTTCCCGCTCCTTTTTTAAAACTGCAACAGCGACGCACTTCCGCCCGAGTCCGGAGCCGAGTCCGAGTCGCGTTGTCTTTAAAACTCTTATAACTAACCGTGAGGACCTAATTAAATATGCACGCAGGCTATTATCGACCGTGAAGTGCAAGTAACGTTAATATCTCTGTTTTCAGCGCTGTCTCCGCACCTCCGTCTGTGTAGCAGCAGCAGCAGCAGCAGCAGCAGCGGGGCAGACAGAGGCACAGAGAGCTTTGAGAACTAACTCCGTAACAAGTGTGTTAAGAGCAAGTTATATTTCTTTGGGCTAATAGACGAAATTACAATCATTGTAAAATTCATCTTTAAGTAAAAGGGCTAAGCCAAAATAAACTATACAACTGCTTATGGGCCTAAAAGATTGTATGAGCTACAATGGTCCTTGTTTAAGAGAATGTTGAATAAAATCGATTAGGTCATTGTCCAAAGTAGTTAAAAAAATTATATAGTTTTTATTTATTGGCCAAATTGCCCAACCCTAATTTGTTTTTGTAACGCAGGTTAACAAGTACCAGACAAGAAAGGAAATTGTAGCAGAAAATAAAGGTGAGACCGTACACTTACTGATTATATGATCCTATTTTACACTTTTTGTTAATTGGTTTATTGCGTTTTTTGTTGTGTTTTTTATCCTGGATTTTGTGCCAGCCAGACAACACACTTTTCCAATTCTTTACAAAAATGTATTGTACAGCTCTCTGGATCAGAGAAACGCTTAAACCTAGAAAATGCCGATCCACCCCACTACAAAAACACTAAACATAACAAATATTGCACTCTGTCAAATCAAAAGGCAAATCACTTGACTATTTTAATTACAGGTAACAGAAATGATAAGTTTGTTCTGAATGAGATGTGATTTGAGACTCTTCTTCATTTACAAATATGCATCTGTGATTGGAACTATATGAAATGTGATGAATGATTGGCTGTGAGAAAAGTCCCCGACGCTCCTGTCTTTGGGCAGAAAGTAGGCGTAGCTGTTTAGTTTGCATTTGCTACATTTGTGTGAGACATTTATGTTGGACATTTTTTTTAATGAGAACACAAAGTTTAATTAAACAGAACAGTTTCTTTTGGTGTTTTGTCACTGTCACAACTGGGAATTGGGGCAATTCTTTACTGTGTCCTTTTCACCTAGATGATACCAGCTCCCACAGGTGCATGCTGCTGTTGTGCCCTTGAGCAAGACACTTCCCCACCTTGTCTCCAGTGTCGTCTGCACACGCTGGAGTATGAATCAGAGTGTAAATGAGTGCATCATGTAGGTTGAACAGCGCAATCAAGACCATTTACCATGGTTTATGATCTTTTAATTCTGTCATGGATACCTATACAGTACTAACAAATGTTTCTTTTTATCTAGAGAATCAACTCTACAAATTCCGTCTTACTAACTTGGAATTCTTTGATATGCACAAAGAAGAAGGTAAAGTCAGTAACTATTGCTATAGTTGTGTTAAGGTGAAGTGTCCTGACTTCAGTATCCTGTTTGTCCATTTTACAAATACAGGAGGAGGTGCTGTGACCTAGAGGCCTGTGAGGATGAAGACATGAAGGCTTTCCAGTTCTACCAGTATGTCGTACAGTATGTGGAAATGAAGAATGCAGGGAAACGAAACACACACAAGGACTCAGCTAATCAGCCAAGTAAGTAGATTTGTGTCAGGTTTCAGTTTGTACCTCTCATCTATTACTGAAGTATTTACAAATGTTTATGTTCTTAAATGTTTTTGTTTCAGTAGACCTGAGGCCGATGGGATCTCGTGCACTGACATTAGAAGCTCCGCGTGAATTAGGATGAGAAGCACTCGCTGAAAGACTCTCAGCTCTTCGCTTTAAAAGTGAGTAAATATAATACACTTGCGAAAGTACATTTTTCATCTTTACTGAAGCATTTACAGGTGAAACTCGGGGAAATTAGAATATCGTTCAAAGCTAATTTATTTCTGTAATTCAACTTATACTGTGAAACGAATATATGATATAGACTCATCATGCAAAGTGACACATGTCAAGCCTTTCTTATAATTTTGATGATTATGGCTTTCAGTCCATTTTCTAAATATTCCAATTTTCTGAGATTTTTAATTTAGTTACATTAGTTTTTATAAGCTGAGCCATAATCAAAATTATAACAAACAAAGGCTATACATATCTATCTTTGAATGATGAGTCTATCATATATTAGTTTCAGTTTAAGTTGAATTACAGAAATAAATGCACAATTGTTTTTTTGGGCTCATAGTGGGGCATCCTTTTTTCTGTGTGTCTTTTTTTCTCTCTATGTGGTCGCATTTCCATGCACATTTATACAAATTTGTTTCAGAAAACTTTTGAGTGTGCAACTAGACAAGCTTAATTAAATGTAGGAAGCACAAACTGTCGCCTAAAGCAGTGGTTCCCGAGTGGGAGTGCCTGGGATTGCAGGGGGGCCCAGGGTCAGATCATAAATTATATTATTTGAGCGAATGATATGGTAAAAATCATCAAATATGATGAGAAGGGACTACAGGTGCAACACTCCAATTCCAGTTTATTTGTTTGAAACTTACTTATTAGCAACTATTTGGATGTTTTGATAACATTTGTGCACATAATGCTACCATTAAAAAACGTCGCTTTTACTCTGTTAATGTAAAAGTCTAGAGCTTTGTGTTCATTGTTCATCTGTTTGCTCAGATCATTTTACAGAATGGCTTAGAAAGTGTTTGAGCAATATTGGACTATACGTGGTAAAGCTAATAATTTCTGACATTTGATGTTTGTTCTTACAGACTTGTACAAGCCAAGTGGTATATCGCAGAGCGTGAAGAGGAGAAAGAGTGCGCTCTAGAAGACAAACAGTAAGTTTAAACACAGTCACATGACATTGAACTTGGTTTGATTTCTTGCTTTGTACTGACAAACTTTCTCCATATTTTTCAGATGTTGGTGCCAGTTGAGCCAGGAAGGAATGTCCAGTGAATCTGCTTGAATCAATAAGGACTAACACACAAATATTTTGCATCTTTACTACATTCTGAATTCTGTTGTGAATAACTCAGCCTACATGTTACAACATAAGGTATGTAAACTATTATTTTATGAAATAAAAAAACAAACTGTAATTTGCCATTTTGTATTGTTTTTTGGGTTTGCTTGTAATGTTTGAAATATTGGTTAAAAGAAGCCGATTGGACTTACAAGTTTGATGTAATCTGTTTCAACAAAACTTTAAAGTTGATGAACTGAAAACTTTAAAGTTGAACTTGGCTTAAAACTATCAGGAGTTTTTAAGCTAAGTTGAACTTTAAAGTTTTCAGTTTATGTTGGCAAACATTTTTTAAGTTAAGTTGAACTTGAGATTTTTCAGTTCATAAAAACTTAAAAAACGCTTGCCAACATAAACTGAAAACTTTAAAGTTCAACTTAGCTTAAAAACTCCTGATAGTTTTAAGCCAAGTTCAACTTTAAAGTTTTTAGTTCATCAACTTAAAAGTTTTGTTGAAACAGATTACATCAAAAATTTTAAGTCCAATCGGCATGTTAGGGTTTACAGTGTACACAAAATAATGGCCAAACTAGGACTAAAAGAAAGCTAACAGACCTGTAGTCCCATAACAGCTGTTACCTCATGACTAAATCTGAGGCAACAATCCTAAAACAGGTTTGAAACAGAACTTCAGCAGCAGAGGACGCCTGCGTGTGCCACAGCTTGAGAACCCCTCGCACAATAGATAGCAGAATGTTTGACAGTGCAGTAAGTAATGGGCCGGCAGTGAGGGGAAACGGAAAACAGCCCGGGACAATAGACTGTCTATGCACATGTTTGCTCTGGAAGATACACAGGGTGCCAAAGCGAGACAGAAAGATAAAGATTTTGTATATTATTTATTTCATTCTTTGGCTGTGGATTTATAAGCTTTGCAGAAGGAGGCGAATTTAATGTGTGACAGAGGGGAGACTCCATAAATTATGTGGAAAAATGCACACACAGATTCCCTCCACTGTCCTTGCCAGGCCGACGTTCTTTAAGTTAATAATTTAGCATGCGGTCTCTTTTATCAAAACAATGACACTATACAACTGTGGAGAGTGGCTAGTGAAGAGCACAGTCGCCAGGTAAAGCAGAAAGTACCATCCCGTACCATAATGAGCAACCGAGGCTAATTAGCAGGCTAACGGGTTAAGTCATCTGCATAATTAGCATGTTAGCGGCTAATTAGCAGTGTGTATGACTGGAGGAATGTGATAGGCTTTTCAAAAGGATACCACTAACACATAATAGAAAGGCAAAAAGGCAAGTGAATTCATTATTAATATCTGTATATGTTTCAAGACCAGTTTTACGCAAGTCATACATTTAGTCGGTTGATTTATATATGATTTAATACAACTATTCAAGCTCAAAATGACTTCCAGTTAGCAATGTTCTGGGTAATGTGTCATTATTGCGGCTATAAGTTGTAGGTTGTACTTTTTAATATAAATAAATGTTCTTATTTTCTTAGTATTTGATACCTTGTGTTTATTGACAGTGATTTGGAAAAATTGCCCTCAACAGACAAAACAATGCAATGCAGAAAGAAATTGATGCATGAGCTGTCACTTCTCGGGTGAATAGTATAATTTCTCGTGTTGCCTTGGAATTTTTATGAGCTTAAAGTGGGACACTCGAGATACGGGTTGTTCAACTGGAAACATGTTCTTTTTCTTTTCTTTTTTTTACAGAAATACAAACTACACACATATTTAAAAAAGGACATTCATTATAAAAGGTATGCAAGCTCCCATTGTGTTCATCTATTTCATTAAATGTATTAAGTATCTGTACTTTGGTAATCCCTCTGTTACAAGCATAGGTACACACAAAGTTTGCGTATTTGCAACGGCATAAGTGCTTTTGAGCGCCAGCCTTGCAGTGATTACCGTTTTGTGTAAATATCCAGACTGCAAATGTCATTAAAGAGGATCAGAACAGCTCCGGAGATAATTCCCACGCAGGGAAAATATGTGGCTCTCATATTTTTGTGAGAGGTTTGGTTTGTGAGCGAGAGGCTTCAAAACAAACTCGATTATTACAACAGGCATATTCCCCACGGACGCATCAGGAAAATCTTAGCAATGGGGGGTACCTGCATGAAGATTATTGAATAGATAATAAACTAAAGGCTAATGTGACTGATGGTGAAAACGAAATATGTTGTTCTACAAACCTAATGTTTGTCTTGAAAGACTGTAGATTTCTGTATTTGTATTCATTATGTATCATGTATTTGACATGATTTGATTATTGAGTGAAATGTTGCTTTGTACGGCTTTAATTAAGAAAGCAAAAATATGACATAAACAAGAGATTTCATAATTGAAATAATCAAATTCAAAACAAGCTCTAGGCTTTGTCACACAATTTTAGCATGGAAACGAATGGCATTTTAAGTATTCAGAATAATTCATTTTCCACTTTGAAGAGCCATCTTTTAAGTAATTGGCTATTCAAGTGATTAGCAGTGGAGCCTGAGACGACTGAGGAGGAGAGAAGGGACCGGCAGATGAAAGAGGGCATTTTGCTTCGCGAATAACATCGCAGAGCTTCAAACAGGTGTCCTATATGGTCTGCAAACTGGCAACTTCTACAGCAACAACAACAAAATACTGTATATCCGCATTTGTCACAAAGCACTGACAAAGCTGCTACAAAGTGTTGACCGAGTGGCTTTCGAGGGGGCTGGCAGTCTCTATTAGGAGTGTGTTAGCAGATCTGGGGTCGGCTGAAGGCCTGGCGGGCAGATACAGTTAGATTTAATGCCGTCAGAGAAGTGATTTATTTGAGCAGCGTTTGGAAAAGAGCGATTAACGAGGCCGTGATGTGACGAGAGAAAGAGAGAGAGAGAGAGAGAGAGGAAATGTCTCTCAGCTGGGTATGGACCAAATTAAGAGACTTTTCATCACTGAGCAGGAGGTAGAAGTGTGGGAAAATACTCTCATAATGGGTAGTTTGCCACAAAGGTTTTAAAGGTCCTGTTTACTAGGTTTTCTGATTGATTATAACTAGAAATTTTGCATCTCCATAGCAACATCCACTCATGTTTACATGGGTCAATCCAGGCCATGGGGAAATATGCAGTGTGTGTGTGTGTGTGTCTGTCTGTGTGTGTTAAACTTACCCTCCGGATCAAGCAGTTTCTCTATCCCCAGGTGCTGCTCGGCCTTATTAAAAGCATGTTCCAGACGGTCAATGGCCGACGTCTTCTTCTCCACCGAGCCCCACTCAAAAGCTCTGGTCTGCGGGAGAGAATCACAACCAAAACGTGGCAATTCAACAAACAAGATCAGAATTTTAATGTGTCCCCAATAATGCGTAATTGGTCTGGGTATTTGTTTCCGATCGTTCGATTTCCTTTGAGCCTTGTGACTTTTGTTCACATTGTGTTGATTTCGTGAGCGGTGTTTTCTTTCCCGACCCCCTTCAAAAGTCAGCATTGTCGGAAGGCCAAGCTGCTGACCGCGTGGCTGTAAACGTGCTTTATGCTTTCCTATTCCCGCTCCTATAGATCCTCCCTCCACTGTTTAACGCTGTAATTACGCGAGTGGAGCTGAGCAGGCGCAGTTATATTTGGACATGATCAGTCAGCACCCATGTGTCTGTGTGCTGATGGGCTGTGAACTTTTACCGCTAACAATACAATACTGGTGATGTGCTGGGATCTATATTTAAAATCAACTCCATTTAGAACACCTATAAGTGTGAGAACAAACTTGGCAACATGAAACGGTTAAAAGCAACATGCATGGTGATACATTTTGCGAAGACAACAACAAAGCTAAACAATATTAATACCGTGGTATAATGATAATAAAAGGGAAGGCGATGTACACAATCTATTATAGAATCACATTAGTTTGTTCTACAATTATGCTGCATTCTGTTTGTGTGAAAGTGTGAATTTAGATCTGGGGACTGTGTTCCTGTTGTCAAGTGGAAAAGTACAAAGATAACAAAAACAATTAGGTGGTAAAAAATCTGACCAAATCTTCCTACTGCAGGCTGCCGCAACGTTATTTTACCTACCCCATTTAAACACAGAGGTCAGAGATTTTGCCCAAATGTCTGAGAGGAAATTCCAAGCAGGAAAAGCGTTGAAACAGTTGGAAATGTACTGGTTGGAACTCAGAAAGATATCCTCTAGGGACAACTGAAACGCAGCATTATTTCTTGCTACTTTATGTTGGATAAAGTTCTGGTTTAAGTTCCTGATTTAGATCCGGAAGTAGCAGTTATACGAACAGTTTGTAGTTGCAGTTAATAATAATAATGCATCGGTTTTATATAGCGCTTTTCTGGACACTCAAAGACGCTTTACATTGCACTATTCATTCACTCCATACTTGATGGTGGTAAGCTACTATTGTAGCCACAGCTGCCCTGGGGTAGACTGACAGAAGCGAGGCTACCAGTTTGCGCCATCGGCCCCTCCGACCACCACCAACCACTCACTCACTCACTACATTCGCTAGGCTTCCTGGTGCTACCAAACGGTCTCCCATCCAAGTACTAACCAGGCCCTTCCCTGCTTAGCTTCCAAGATCTGACGGGATTGGGCATAGCAAAGGCGGTATGGCCACAGTTATAGCAGAAGTAATCCCATCTTAGTTATATTGTTTCTTATCAATGGAAATTTAGTCTTACACTGGTCTATCAAACTTGCCTTGTGTAAATATTGTCACCAACATGAATTATAATGACTCAAAAGAAAATCAAGGGGGGCAAGAACTGACCCCTGAGGTACACCATACCACTAAATATATTTTACGGACTGAAAGGCAATAGAAGATGACAACCATAAATCTTCAGCGAGATAAGTTTCCCTGCCTCGCCCGGTCCTTAACCAACCCCGCACTCTTCCGCACACTGCCCCTCACCTGTGGCTGTGGATGAGGGCGTTGAAGGCCAGTCCATCATTCCAACTGCTGGAGAAGTTCACCACATTGACCTGAGAAGAATAAACACAATGAATAATATTACTCAGTATGACCAGTCATGACTATGTCATCACTATCTTCACCTGAATTCACCTTATGAGCTTACTTTACTATTTAAGTCTATGGTGTTCTTTGTGTTGGGCATAAATGCGATAAAAGAGTTTTTATTTCATCAAGGTCTTATGGTGATGTCTTGAGTTGAAAATTACATGGTCGAGAGAAGGGGCTAAGAAGCATGTTTGTTTCTTGCTTTGCATTTGACTCAGTTATAAGAAGGCTTTGCTTTTCGTCTCCGATGTAAAGGTCAGGACCATTCACTGAAGTATTCAGAGTATTTATACTGTAATATTGTTTATAATGTGCCCACTGTTAATGTGCATGGCAATTTTATTTCAAGCACCAATATTTATGTATTTTAGAGCGTTTTTTCCCCTCCTTGCATGAATGTTATGAACATTTGATTTAAAAATGCATCATTACCGTATAGATAATGGGGTTTGCCCATTTATTTAGTTTCATTCGTATGACTCAGCCAAGATTAATTACATTGCCACACATAATGAAATAATTATTGCCTGACCTATATATACATACTATTGTACATGTTGTCTGTGTTGTTTTGTTATTTTTTGTTATTTTCTGTTTATAATTTATATATTAATAATGTCTATGGTTGTTCCTGGAAACATATAACAGAAAGTGAATGAATGTGCTAACAGTTTTTACTATAGAAGTTAATAATAAAAACCCCAAAATAACATCTTACGGTCACTTTCCACCTGAGATTTCTATTTAAGTACAACTCTCAAACATTATATTCACAACTCAGCTTTTCTGACACATGTACATTCCTTCTGTCACTCCCTCTACATTGTAACCTGGAAAAGCCTATTATTTGAGCTGAGTGTGGCCCTATAGCGCACCTCTCTGCCCTTGTTGTGGGAGAGAGCTTAACAAGGAGCAGCTCCGGTGGGTCCCTTCACTCCCACTCACTTCTCACAGCTCAGTTTTGTGACAAGTGACAAGCACAACGTTTACAGTCAGCTGCCATCACTGTCAAAATCACATCAGCATAAGGACTCTATTTACTTACACACTATGAACCCGTGTTTCTGCTACTGCCTCTTCAATGACTACGACTACTACTACGACTGCTTCTTCTGTTAGGGCCACTTCAACGTCTACTAACACATATTACCCAATCTTTTTAATGCTTTATTCCTTTTTTCATGTGGTATCACCTTTAAATTAATCAAATTCGTTTTGAGGCCCATGTTTTACTGCACCTAAAATATATACAGTAAATTATGACTGAACATTTTTTATAATTGAGTAGGAGGTGAAAACTGTGCAAGGGGAAGAGAATTTCAAAATTCTACAAGTATTTGGCAGCAGTGTTGGTGTTGGGGATGTGCGCTAATGCATGTGTGCCAGTGTGGGTTACAGTGAAGGCGTAGAGAGGAACAGACCTGAGGGTACTGCCTTGTATTCTGACGAACCCAGCTCAGCAGAATCTTCTCACTGTTGGTCTGCTGTAGGCCCGCCATCACATCCTTCATCACATCCTTTACCTGGAAAAACAGCAGTGAAATGGTCAAAACATGTGCTATGGAATTAGGACTTGGAAAGGAAGTGCAGCTAGTTGTCAAGTGGTTAAGTCTTTTGCACATAAAACATTCGTCTGTAATTTACTGGAAAACAGACTTTATTGTTCACATTAAGCTACACATTTCAAATGCATGCGATTCCAATAGAGCTAAAGTCTATGCATCTTCACTCCTTACACCTTCTGAAATCCCTCACCTTATAGCATTAACATGACCAAACATGCTCCATCTGATATAGTCATCTTTTGTAATTCCAAACAACATTTTCTTGAAGAAACACTTTGGACTGTTCCCTCAGAAGTTTGTTTGAGGAGACCAGTGATGTTAGGGTGCTACTGGGATGTGTGTGGGGGGCTGGCAGAGGTGATTGACAGTTTTGGAGCAGTGTGCGGGGCTGGGTGGCCGCCTCTGCATTACTGATGCACCTCTACCACACTCTACCTGCCGCCTCTCGGCTCTCCTGCCCCACGCTTGTTTATTTCGGCTCCCTCTCCTGCCTTTGATGCTCCATTTGGCCCTTCGATGTTATACTTGTTTTATTTGCTTCGAGTGTTTTTTTTATTTTGATTTTTTTTATTTAATGTGTAATTGTCCCTTCATTTCATTTCTTAATTTAAATTGTAGAAATTTACCCATATCATTTACCCATATCATAGTTGCTAAATTTAGATTTAGTGTGATGGATGATTACCAATAGTGGCTTAACAAGAAGCAAAACATTTAAAAGACTGTTCAAGTTCACAAAATTCTAGTAATACTGTATGTGCTGTAGATACAGACAGCATCTTAGGGAACGCCCACAAAGGGCCACAGTCGAGGACAAAAGGAAAAAGAACAAATTATGGATCTATTTTCAACCAAATACAGATACTGAGGCCCATAAATACATAAATAACAGAGATCATTCATAATGACCCAATTTTGACTTGACTTTATTTGTGTGTGTTAAATTTATGTTTATGGTCCACCAGAAAACGTCATTATTAAAAACTGGAAGGACACGGTGGTGGAAAATCATTGCTGACTCTCCCATCCTTAACACAACGTCTTGGTGAAAAATGAATGCAGCAGGAGACAGAAAGAAATATTTTAACATTGCAGAAGCTTATTGAAACAATGCCACAATCCAAGCTAACGGTCCAACAAAGTATTAGAAAGTGGGAATGATAATGCTAGTTTTGTGTAAATAGCACAAATAAAAATGACAATACGAAAAGCCCCCTCTTGAACCTGGACTGTGTTGGTACAAGGCCAGGCCCTATTAAGCCTCTTGACAAAAGAGGCAGCGAAGGCCACCACCAGCTCCTGCTCATAATACAGTCAGGCATAATTCAGTTCGAGGTGACTTGCGCAGAAACACCACAACACGGCGGCCAGGTTTGTTAGCCGGAGCGCCGTGGTAACATGTGGCCTGCTGGGTAGAAGAAAAAAAAAGGGGTCTCATTTGGGAGTAGGTCACTGCATGCATTTACACTTTAATTGGAAAGGCTGCTTTACAAAGAGCGACCAGGCGCACACACAAGGAACAGGGCGACGCAATGAAGAGATAACTTTGAAGATCATTACCGGCGTGCGTTTAGTTATTAACCGCGCCATTAGGTCTATGACAAAACTAGCATGATTGAGACATTATATTGGTAATTGGTAAGTGGGACAATTAAAAAGCATTGGTAAAGAAGGATATGGGTTTAAACATAGATGGGGTTGTTTTGGCAGAGAAATAATGGGAAGCTTCAGAGGATCATGATCCTGTTTGGGGATCCAAATGAGGTGCTCAGGTGTTGTAATGTTGGATGAAAAACGATAATGAGTGATGTTAAAACTGGCTCATTATGCATGATTGTGCTTATAAACATCGCTTTGGGCATCTCAGCATCGTTCATTATGTTTCAAGCCCAAAAATGATGTTTATGAGTGAGGACGGTGTTAGCCAGGATTTCAAATTGGGCTGGAGCGCCCTCTGCAGGCAGCAGTGGGAGCGAGGAACAGAAAAACAGGAAATACAACGTTTCATGTTCAGCTCACGGCATGCTAGCAAATCAGTGGCGCCGCAATGACCCCGCTGTAAGTGCAGAACAGCTCAGAATGTGTCAGACATCATTTAGGACATCTGGGTTCTATCTATTACACAATAAAATGCAGAACACCTCATTTCAGCTGAAGTAAACAGGAATCCTCCAACTGAACTGGTATCTTATGGACGATCCGTAAAGGGTACTATATTTTACCAAGGGATGTGAAGGTCCCACAAAAATCTACACAAAGATATGTGTAAACGTGTAAAACGTGTTCGCAAGACATTAAGGCTAAAAGCTTTGAAACTGCACACAGGACCATCATTATTTTATCATCACAATCAATTTTCAATATATATTGTTTACTGTGTTTGTTTCAATTTTTCAATTTTCAATTGGAGCAACCATCAAGTTCTATGCAAACAGCGTTACACATGTGCATTTAAATGAGTGCATGTTTCCCCTAATGCACCTTATGCCACTTCAGCAGTTTTTATGCTTATCTGACAAAGGGAGCATGCTCTGTGACTTTTAGTGATACCTCTCTAAAAAAAAACACAACATAAAACAATAAAGTATTAAACAATCTACAGTAGCATAGCATAACAAAAAATTAAAAATACTTAAAATTGTAGCAAATATGGCTGCTTTTTGCCCCAGTAATGGTTTTATACAACTTGATAATTTACCCGTACTGCTCATCCAATCTCCTCAGTTTCACCGTGCAATAGATCTTCACTAAAAATGTAGCTCACATGTTTAGTCTTTTCATTGAGCTCTGGATAAAAACACATTAAGGTCAAGGTGAACTCGAGTTACTTTGGGAGTTGTGTGTCATAAAAAAAAAAAAAAAAAAACCTGAGCAGTAAAAGCACAGATGTGTTTTTAAGAAGCGCCGGCGCTCACCTGCCAGTGGAGAATGATGCTCCAGATGAGCCCGAGGATCAGTTTATGATTCCCATCCACAATGTCCGCCGCTCCAATGTTCACCAGTTCAACCTGAAATGGCAGCAAATCCTGAAGCGGCTGATTTATTAAACATGTGATCGGTCAAAAAAATGGTTTGAAGCAGTTTTAAGGCAAAAAATAACTGTTAAAACTCATTTAGCTTCTGTTGCCATGCAGTGACATCATCTGCATATACCCTTTGTATGGTAAATTAAGCTGTAATGGATTTGTGGGGATTTAGTGTTGAGGTTGAATATTGATATTATGTCAAAAAGAATGCATATCTTTTCATACTTTGTTGCATTTCAGAACTAAAAATGTCCCACCTAGGGATGCACCGATCCGATACTGGGAAAAATATGATATCGGGTATTGGCTACAAATATCCGATACTGGACCGATACTAGTTTTGGCTCTCAACGCCTTAAAAACACAACATTTACCACCTAAATCTAAGTGAATATGGGCAGTCCCTTTAAATGTTTTTTTGATCACCGCGCAAAATTCTGCGGTTAGCAACAGCACGCTAAAGCTAGCCGGAGCATGCTAATGCTAACGAAAACTAATCAAGGCTGGGTCAGAAACTCTGACAGAAATACCTAAAGTAGCCTACTAACATAAAATAGGCCACTGCTGAAGCCAAGTGTTTTTATTTTTGTTTAAGAAAGAACTGATCTAACATATTTGTAATGATCAGATCACTTTATGTGAGTTGTTTATATTAATGTAACCTAAAGCCTGTCATATACCCAAGGATATTTAGTGTAGAAAAGTCCAGTGATCCTTATTTGATAATTGATCTGTAACAGGACAATAAAATATGACTTTACTGATCTTACAATGGAGAAGAGTCAATACAATTTTTCACTCAGAGAAAGACACTTTTGAGAAAGTCTCTTGGTATAGGTAAATATCAGATATCAGCAGATACTCAAAGCCCAGTATCAGTATCGGTGGCAAAAAAAGCTGGATCGGTGCATCTCTAGTCCCTCCAGAGCTACCTTAGATGTAGTTTGAGGATGCCTATACACCCAAAAGACTGTTTCAAGGTACAAAATGCAGGAAATATCATGAACGATGCATGTTTTATTGACAAAAAACAAGGTTATGGGAAAGGTGTGCCGACTCCAAGCATTTATTGGACATACGGCATATGCTCCCACACTGTATTAAGCCGAGGCCTGATAGTGACATGGCCGTGCTTACATTGTTTTTCTGAAGGATCTGCAGAGCCCGGTTGACATTGTTGAAAGAGTGAACACGCGTGAAGCCTCTCTCCAACCTCACCTACGGAAGAGAGAAAGAGAGAGATGGAGGGGGGGTGGGGGAGTGACGGTAGATAGATACAAGGGGAAGATTATAGAGGCATGAACAGACCTTGCTCTAGGGCGCACTCTCAAGAGCTACATTACAATAAAAATGTTACAAAGAGGAGATAGCATCCACAGACATGTGGCACTGTGACTACTACCCACAGTACAAACACATTCAGGACAACAAGAGGAGAGCGGTGTTTGTTGAGATACTGCTTGAAATAACACTGTCAACAAGATTTCAGAAAGAATATATAGTCGATATGTTCAACCGAATGGGGAGATAGATAGATTTTTCAGTTAATAAAATAGCTGCTCCTTTTACTTGGCCACAGATAGATGCTTAGCTGTTTCTTAATCTAAAAACAAATAATTAACATTTTCTAATTTGATTTGATCAGAGCCTATTTCGTCCGTGCAAAACTGGCTTTGTCAAGATTATCCATAATTTCCCAGTGTTTAGTTACAGTAATTGCTAAAGCGGCTTAGACGTTTGGCTTTGCTCTGTAATGAACATTAACTCATGGGGATAAAAGATTTCCCTGCGGCTGAGTGACTTTTCCCGATAAGGAGACGTTGCGTTGACGTGCTCTCGAGTCTCACCAGCTCATGTCCGACGAGCCCCTCCAGCAACTCCAGCAACTTCCTGCCATCACAGAGGTCTGAGAAGAGATCATCCACCGGCTTCTTCCCTGTCTGCAAGAAACGAAGGCGCAGGAGTTAGCATGGCTCAGCTACAGTCGCATAATATGAAGCCGAAAAACTGTGACGTCTTTTCTTGTGTCATATCGCATTTTTTCCGTGTACAAACAGCAAATGAACAAGCGTGCAATCACGGGCCATTTGCGCTTTTTCATGTGGCTGTAACACCCATGAGATTGCTTATCATCTGCTCTGACAAGTCTGAGATTACAGGCTGCAAGTTTTGTTGTACAGTTCCCCACCGATACAGAACGACCCACAAGGCAGTACGCGTGGCTTTGAGCAGAAGAGGACACCTTGAGCTAATTGTAACGTTCAAGCGCAAGTGTGTTATTATTAAAATTGCTACTTTGCTGGCAATGGCCCTCGCAGCTTTACTTTGTGGCCAGTGGGTACAGTGTAACGCAGGCAGGCAGCGAGCACAATGTGGGAGCGGACTGTCAGGGCAATGCCAAAAAAACAACGGTACTTATGTATCGTAAGCTATAATCTGCCAGAGCAGTGATCGCCAAGGAAAGTATCCTCGCCCGCAGAGCATCTCCGAACTATCTGGACGGCTAGACGTGGGAATGAATAACCTTTTGACTACTATATCAAAAAACACAAACTTTACTACTTTTCTTCAACCTGAAACTTATTCTGTCATCTTCATAATCAAATAGAAATAGGATATCACGCCGCAGAAGCCGTTTGGGAAATGCACCATCCTTATTCGCAGCCTAGTCACACTCTTAACAGGGTCAGTGAATGCATCGCCGCCACATCAGCAGCGGAGGATGTGAGAGCCGCCCGGGTGTGTGTGCGTAAAGGTTGTTACGATCATGCCTGACCTTTAAGTGGCACCTTTTACTATAGCGGGCTCAAACTACAGTTCAAGATACATATTGACACGTGAGAATGAAAACGGCGGATAACGCGCTTGTTAGGCTCGCCATCTTGGTATTGATGTAAATCCAAGTTTGCTGCGAGAGAAAGGGCTGCAAGAAATTAAGATTTACATTTCCGCGCATAGATTGATTTCGCACTTATTCGCTGGCAGAGGCAGAGAACAGCCTGGCCGCCACAACACCCCAAAACTATATTCCTAATGTTCTGGCAAATCAAGGCATTTGTTTCGCCTCTAAGATGTTTTTTCTCAATCAGACGTTGATGACTGAGCAAGAGCGTCATTAGAAAATCATGAATAATTACATGACATTAGCGATGTGTGACATAAATACATTGGAAATTGCCCAAAGCTTTAAGCGCAGGGTCACGGAGTAATGTTAATGATGATGATGATGGATTTGTGATGCCATGTTAAGTTCATGATGTTCTAGAATTTATTTAATGTTGTAATTTCAGAAGGACGGCACGGGCCAGTGTACTCTATAAGCAAGGCATCATTTTGACAGCTAAAAGACAACAACCATAAAATGCTAGCCTGTCCCCCAACCTCAATGTCAAACTATGGCGGGGATGGGGAAGTTTGTTTGGTGGTGGGCCGGTTTTATGCCTCCAGTCAATAAAAGAAGACCAAACTTGCCCACGGTGGTCAAAAGTGACTTTGTGCATCATGTAGACCTAATAAAGATGGGAGAAGGATAGCGCCCGTTTAGGTGAAACAGAAGCTCTCGACCTTTGAAATAAATGGGCAGAGATCGTCTGAGAACTTAGAAATTACGTCTGAAAAACACAACATTTGTTTTATTCATTAGTCGAAACGGATGCAAAGGAAGTGAGCGGTTAACGCTCTTAGACTGAGCAGCTGAACCTCATGTGTTCATGAAATGTCAGTAACTAGAGCCCCAATATGAGGTATTTTACAATACGATGCCGGCCGACAAAAATGCTGACATCTCCGGAACAGAAAGTGATAAAGCTTTTAAAAAAAAGTAGCCCTCCCACAATGTCCTTTTGGAACCATAAGAGATAGAGACTTACTGTTTTTTGTTTTGGAATCTACTGATGTTTGTCTTTCAAACAAGCTCCCTCTGAAGTACCAACTAAACATGAATACAGCGCCCCCTGCTGTTAGACTTCCACATTGACACATTTAGAAGCTTCATACTTATAGACCAGACATTTTTAAAATATCAGCGGTGCATATCAGCATCGGTGTTAGAACAAAACATTATCGGTCAACCTCCATCAGAAATACTTCTATCTATTTCTATGATTGAAACCTTTACTATATTAAAGGGACTATACAGAGTTTAAAAATGTTAAAATAAGTGTTTTCCTCCCCCTACATGTTCCAGCCATGTCCTAATGTGTAGAATGAGCCCTGACCTGTTCACCACAACTGCCTCTAAAATCCTGCACTGTCACTTAAAAAGATGATAATTCGGGTCTGAAGTGCCGTCATGCACGAGCTTAATATAGAAACTGCAGTTACGCGTTAGACCTGAGGTGGCAGTAGTGAGTATAAAAATGACCAACTTGCATCTAGTCCCTTTAATAAATGCTTAACTACTATATAGGCTATTTAAATTACTTAAAATATCGGTCTATCGGCCAACCCCCTTCATATCGGTATCGGACCCTAAAAATCCATATCGGGCCCGATCAGTAACATTTGCTTTTTCACTTGTTGGTTTATAATGTAATAATAGCAACAGCTTTTATTTTGTCCATTTATATTGTTATTAAATAAAATGTATGCAGTCCACGATGTGGTTAATACATGGTTCGTTCAGCAGCTGCTATTGACGTTAATGTGGGTTTGAGGACTCAGAGGATCATAATTAGGCCGATCATACTGAGCATGTTTAATAAGCCTGAATATCTACTGATACAAGTCACAAAGGTCACGATACACGGCCACCGTGTGGAGCTATTTCCCCAACAATGACCCTTGACACAGAGAGTAGCAATCGATTACGTGGCTTCCATTCAAAACAAATAGCTCTCGATGGTCTATTGCCCGTGGGCTGATGGGTTCGTGAGTGAGACCAGCCGTTTTCCGGCGGTTCTGACACTGGTGCAGAATATTTTATCCCCAGAATGAGAAATAGAATAAAAGGAACTGTTTTCACCCAGAGGGGGCAGGGACTCTAATGTATAGCTCTTAAGAGATGTTACCTATTCATTAATACAATAGGTTTTTTGTGTTTTTTAGATTAGGCCAAGACTTTTTAAGAAATTCAAATTACTGATTTAATTCAAACATAGCCAAGAGAGTCGCTGCTGATTTGGAGATATTTTTAACATCTGTGATTACCAGGCACATTAGCATTTTCCATTTAAGTGCGGGACAGACGAGCTTTCACGACCACTCTTGAAAATTCAAAGGTTTGAAGCGTGTTTACGGGTGATATAAAGTGCGCTTGACTGTGCAATTTCTTCACGGTGCGTCATGATGAAAAGACATTTTAGTAAATCACTCCGACAACTTCAAAGATGGATGGGCTTTTAGCGAAGAAACCACTCATTTGGTCTAATGTGTTGGAGGATTTTACCCAAACTCATACGCAGCATGTGCACACAGACAAATAAGGACCACTATGGGCAAAGAAAATTATCCTTTTAGAGTGGCAGGAAATATCTGTTTTATGTTGAGATTTATTTTTCAAGATATAGGTTCATCTCGGTGCAGGTGAGAATCAGAAGATTTCCCAGGTGTTGTTTATGGAAGATATTTTTAAGTAGTATTATGTAGTATTTGTGATTTTCTAACTGCCTTTTATATATAGGTAATACTCACTGAAAATAACAACTGTTTCCATAAGGATTTATTATGAATAAGTTGGTTACTGTAGGTCTAGGTTTAGCAACACTATGTGCCCAGAATGAGATCGATGACAGGTTATTCCATCAGTGGAGTTCTTCTTCCTTGATAGAACAGACATTTTCCAAGATGACAATATGATACCGCAGGCTCACATTGTTAAAGAGTGGTTCAGGGGTTCCAGATCTTAACCCCATTGAGAATCTTTGGGATGCGCACTGTGATCACACTCTCCCATCATCAACACAAGATCTTAGCGAAAGATGAACGCAACACTGGATCTTTAGAGATGGCAGAAGTTTTGAAACAATCCACAGCGAATGTGCTGGAATCAAAGCTAAAAGCGCTACAACCAAATACTAGAGCGAGTGACCTTTCTTTTGTGGAGACTTTTTCTTTTTGGTCATGTAGTGTGTGATAAAATATACATATGTCCAGTAACATTTAACAAGTATAATAATTTATACGAAGTAATTTATTGATGTAGCAAAACCAGGAAGTTCCCATGAAAAAAACAAACAAAAACAAATATAATTGCAGCAATGTGAAGGCCAATTATTATTATTTTATTTAGTAATACTTTGGCTCTGTCCTCAGCCAATCAGAAGTGTTTTTAGAAACAACAGTATTTTCCTGAAAACCCTTAAAGCAGTACTAAGTAACTCATGCCCTAGAGGCCATAAGCACAACTGCAGGTGTTGTAGCATGTTGCAGTTTTCTACTCATTAATTGTCCGTGAAAGTAAATACTACGCTGACAGAAAAGGCAAAGGGAGAGAGGGATATTGTACATCCAATTACACAATGGAGATCATTTTTTTCACTCAAACTTGGCTGTAAATACTGTTTAAGTGGCGCTAGCCCGCAGTTAGCTTACCCGTTAGCCTGTTAGCTTCTTCTTTGTGATTCCATTAGTGTGTATTGGTGACCCGGTAGCAGCGAAATTGCAATTGTGGTTTTCTGGCCAGAGACACCAGGGGAAAGGATTTGTTAAGTTAAACAAGTTAGTACTGCTTTAAATATGACTTAAGGAAATATGTCCCGCTGGGTCTGGGAACTGAACTAGTGATGTACAAACCACTATGCCTTATACCTCAACTATGCTTGATGGCATGACCTACTGTTAAACAAGTTATATTAAAAAGTGGCACGCTTAAGCCAATCCATCACAAAGGGGAAAATCACCACCGGCAAAGCAAAAGAGCAGCAGAAAAGCAACTGCAATTTACTAAAGTTCAGCTCCGGCCAGACGGAGCACACTGGAACATATAAATTCTACTTGATCATTCAGGTGAGTGTTCTGCCGCCGCTCTGAAATCAGTGTTTGTCAGGCAGGTGGAGTGTACGCCTCATCTGCTTTAATGACACTTGAGACGCGACGCCCCGAGACGTGCGCCGCACTTTGTTCAGCCACTACACCGAACGGCTTGATTTACACGGAGCCTATTCTTCTCGGGCCCATCCTTTCAAAGTTCTAAGTTCAAGTGGCGTCTCAGTGATGCAGTAATTACACGGAGAGCGTCCAGGAAATAATATGTGGAAGCTGATTGGGAGAAAGCGTGAAGACAAGACCCCGACCTTTCAACCGGAATATGAATTTCGAGTGAGAGAAAAATGTGTAATCTCTATGTCTTTCCTGATGAGGAGGTCAGAGGAGCGTGGGGAGTAGGACAATATGAAGATGCGCTCTCAAATATTGACACTCATGGGTAGTTCAGGTGTAGGGCCTTTAAACTTTAGGGTCTCTTAGTGGCTGGAGCATTATTATTATTATTATCAAACAAATCTTGGTCTTCCCTTTTTGTCTCAATGACTCAAAAGGCTGCAGCAAATATGAGCAATTTGACTAAAAGGGATAGAAAAGAAACAACATGTCTAAATCTAGCTACTGTTTTGTCATATTCGTGGCATTTTGCTTTTACAAAACTGATCATGCATTTCAAACCATACACTTGGCATCTGCTTTATTCCCGTAACAGCGTATGATGGATGTACGGACGTGTGATGCTTCGCCAACATGGAGAAGGGCCATTTGTAGCCCACGCTTCAAGATCAAGCTGTTTTCATCTCTACTGGTGTTTACTTTTAATTGTGTTAAATGTGTTACACCCCTGTCTGCATCCAACCTTCGGGAACCTTCTCTTAATTCCCTGCGCCACTACCGACCTGTGTATGAAAAGGCAAAAAACATCGCACGTGAATTGGTTCGTGGTAAGTGCGCAAAGGGAGGTCACTCCACTCAGGGTTGAATTTTATAGAAAGGACGAGCAGTTTTGTGCTTACTCTGTGAACAACATGAGGTGTGAGCAAGTGATCTCCCAGACTGGCCAGCACTAACAGTAATAGCAGTAGTAGGTTACAGTGGTAGCAGCAGCATTGTAGTAGTATTTGCAGTAGCAGTACCATTAAGTATTAAGTAGTAATAATCAGCATGATGAATTTTCTATGACCGTGCTTTTATGGCTGGCTACATTTTTCCCGGACGGGCCCCTGATTTATTTCCGTTTTCCCACTTTGCAATAAAAGTTAATTATAGCAGCCAATAATCATCGGCTGGGAAAGCAAAGAAAAGGCGTCAGGCAGAGAAAACAGCAAACAAAGGTAAACACCTGCTAAATTACGAGCAGTACGACGCGGTCTATAGTTAGGAGCGCCGTTGTGTGAAATGATACCGTGAGTAGCAGTGAAACGCTGACGGATGAAGCAGACAGGTCTGTGTACACTGGAAGCGTGATTAGTTTTTGATTGGGTTCATTCTTTCCAAATCACGTCATAATAAATGCTCTTTTTAACAAGACACCGACACCGCCATCAATATTGACGACGGCGAGGAGTGGAATATGCCTTTAGGAACAGAGGAAAGTTTGGATATGACGCATCTAACCAGCCATGTGGACAATATTGTTATAAAATGCGCACAGGAAAGCTAGTAACTGATGTCTTCATGTGGCTGATTATTTTCCATCAAGTCTTTAAAATCATACAGTGCTAGGAATGTTTTTTTCCCCCACGAATATCGCCAAGAAGTAGCTTTCTTCAGGCAAAAAAGAAAAGCTATGTTGGAGTTGTGCTACATCAAGTATGGCCGTTAAGCTAACTGGGTTGAACGAATTTAATTGCAGCATAGACAGCATATTCAGGCTTTTAAGGAGCGTCACCGTGAAAGGTTTGTGGTATACTGTAGCTCCCAGTGCTGGCTGTTGTATACATATTACAGAATATAGGGGGTCGATAAAGTACATTATATATAACATTATAAGGAAATAAAGGAACAGCAATTCTTTACACTGACTGAATTGGCCAAATAAATGCACAAGTTGTGTCTCTAAAAGTTACAAGACCAAAGTACATCAGTCTGAAATTGCGTAAACATATGACAAATACCCTGCCTGACCAAAACAAAACAAAATTGCTCCTTCCAAAAGCTGACACACGTCTTAAGCTTTGATTACAGCTCACGTCCGCTGTGGCAGTCACAATAAGCTTCTCCAATGTCAAAAGATCCACTGTTACATACATTTTTCCAACCCATGTGTGAAAACGATGCCTCGCGCTCCCTGTCATGTTGGAATATACCTACGCCATCAGGGAAAGAAGGAATCCATTGATGGAATAACCTGGTCATTCAGGACGTTCAGGTAGTCAGCCGATCTCACATAGTGTTGCTGAACCTAGACCTGACCAATGGCGGCAACCCCAGATCAGAACAGTTAAATCAAGGCGGACACTTTTTCTTGGTCAGGCAGTGTAACATGAAAGACCGATTAGTACATATTGCGATATACCACTACACGCTATTTTGATTCAGTCTTACGATTTACTTTTACTGTGTCCTCGCGAGGTCACAACACCAGCCTTGAACAGCACATGTGTCATCTGTCTAAGAGAAGTCGACCATGCAAGTACTCGACGCCAGAATTGTCCATTGCTAAAGCCTGATATCAAATAAAAATGGCATAATAGTAGCAATTTCTGTCTTTTTGAGTAAAATGTTGAACGGTTTATCGCTCTTCAGGCCCCGGTGTCACATACCAAAGCTCCATCTATTCAGAAAAAACAATCCGCCGCTCGCCTTGTTTAAAGATGTCAGCTTTGGTAATAGTTTTTCGGGGAGCCTCTTTTTCTTCTCCGGCTCTCTCCACCGCTGAATGACAAAGAGAGAGAGGATGACAGCAGCGCACCCAAATCGCTCCAGGACTGCAGAAACCTTAAATACAAGAGAGGGTTCTCGGACGAGCCACTGCTGCTTCACATATAGTGCATGGACTTGTCTAGAAAGTAAACATATTTTCACCATGATAAAAAAAATCCAAAATCCAGGCTAATCTCTCGGTGCTAAAATTGGGATCTGTCATTATTGCATATTCCTCGTGCAGACGCCAGAGTACATCTATTTGCATAAACCAATAACATGTGGAAGATTAATGGTCACAACAAAGCATTATCGCCCAAACTGTAGTGGCTTATGAAAATGCACGTCTGGAAAACTAAACTGGAGACGCACACATACGGCCTAAAATAAATTGGATTAAAACAAATATAGTGTTTGAAACGGTTGTCGAGTTCAGGGGTAAATGTTCAATGAATAGGCCAACATTCAGGATTTTACTAGAAAATAAACTGTGTGGATTTATCTTCTGCCATGTTAAAAGTTATGTTTGTAGTGAAGGCAATGTGAGTGCTGTTAGAACAATTACAGATATGCAGCCTCGTGTGTATAAACAAACAAACTAGCACCATAATGCCCTGCCCAATTTGCAAAAAGAATGCATCTGTCTGGAAAACCGTCTCTGGAGGTGCCACGGGCCGTAACTACTGTGAAACCAAGCATCGCTTTTTCCAAATAATATATACGCACCCTGCTCCTGATAACTGTCTATCTGAGCCCAGTGCAGCAGAGGAGCTCGGCAAACAGAGACAGTCGGCCTGTGAAATCAACACCACGGTGGACGCACGCTCCCCCTCAGCTCATTCCACTCATTACTTTCCGCACAGACGAGGAACGAATTATTCAGTCTGTCAGAATCGACTCACAGAGAGGGTCCAGCAATTTATTAACACCTCATGTGAGCTAACATGGAGGTAATCATCTTTGCCCTACACATGTCCTACCACGTATTCATTCACAAATATTGACCTGGTATCAATGTGTAGCGCGAACATGACGCTGTAATCCAAATATGGGCATTTCCTTTCTGGTGGACAGCAGTGGCTAAAGATGGGAGGTTTTCCTCACACTCTTGCAATAATATCTCTTGGACTTAAAGAGTACCTAAACGGGCGTGCCAAAGCCTTTCCTCACCCACAAACAAAAGTCAAAAAGTGCTGTGAAAGAGGCGGTCTCTGAGGTTTGGGGGTGACATGCGGGGGGTGAGTGTGTGGGCCTTTGCATTGGCACAATCACAGCAGACAGATTACGTGGGAGGGACTTGGTTATATACCACAGGTACAGGGGCAGGACAATGGGCAGCACCTGATGACAATGTGTGGAGCTGGTGCGGCTTATGACGTTCTGTGGAGGCCGTGGACAAGTCTCCAGCCAATCAGGAAATTCTAATTTAGTAGCAGAGTTTACCCTGAAGGGGGCGCAACCCATTCGTTTTCAGGCCAAAGTTAGGATTTTACACATGTTTGCGCTATAATGTCAGAATAATGTCAGGGACCAGTAGACAACACTATGAGACACCCATTGAGACAGTTTATCAGTAAAAACAACTTGATTTGGTGTTTAGTCGCTCTTTAACAATATATTGAATGTTTTATTCAGAGGAATTTGTTAATATCTAATACCTTGGCTAAGTTATTGTGCTTGATTTTTTTCACTTATATAAATTGCTTATTCATAAGTTAACCAAGATATCCATAATTCCCTCTGAAAAAATCTTTGTAACTAATATATCAATTAAAAAACAAACAAATATACATTTAAACCTGGGTCTATCCATTATTTAGAGTTTGTTGCTGGAAATATAGGCAATTTTTACTTTATGAAATTGCTTATTTTTATATGAAAACATTTTTTTTCTCATATTTATGTCAGTAATGTACAGCAAACGTTTCAAATTGCTGTCTCTAAATGTTTTCCTCATTCATCTGCAGCGTCTCACCGCATCAGGGTAACAATTAGAGAAACATGAGAATTGCCATGTGCTCTTCATCACACCTCAACTATCGTCCTAACGTGAACCTCCCTCATCTCTCTCACTTTCTAATTCCATCTCTCCTGTAATCTCGCCCAATACCATCCGCCTTCCCCCTGTCTCCATGTGCCTCCCGGGACCCTCTCCACGTGTATGTGTGTGTGTGAGGGCGTGAGACAGCCTCATCTATCTCCTCGGATGAGGGAATCTCCCGTTGTCTCCAACCTTTTATTTCCTATCCGTCGCCCTAATCGCACCGCGCTGAGATCCCGCTACGACAGCCACGCTCCGTGTAGCGTAGTCCGCGTCACCATGGCAACGGCACACACCTTCAGCGGAAAACTTTGCCGTCAACTTTGAGACGGCAAATGTCATTGAATTTCTCAACAAACAATAAAAGGGTCATCACGGTTAGAACAAGTACAAACAATTGTGGACTTTTCATTCAACTCTGTGAAAGCTACGCCAAAATTATGCCAAAGGAGTCTGGGTCCTTTTGTAAATGGCCGTCTGCCAACACAACATTAGCCTGTCGGAAAAGTAAGGCTGGCATTATATTCAATTACAGGAATGAATAAAGCCAATATAGATCGAGTATAGCGGGAGTAATGCAATAGGGAGTTTCAGCAAGGTGACATTTGAGACGCTATTGACAGCACACAGATACGGCATTTTAGAATTCATTTCGGATGAGGAAGCCCATTTAGATCAACAGAAAATCCATTATCAAAACAAACTACAAGAGAAGAAAAAATATGCTTCTGTTTCTCGCCGCTCTTCATTAGCTTGGGCATGCTAACCTTGAGTGTGCACACAGTGTGAAAAGAAGTGTCACGTCCATTGTCCGTGACTCAGGAAACAGCAGAAGATGAAAGAAGCAATGAACACCCACGACGGACGAATAAGACAAACAATTTGTTTCTCTTGTGAGGGGAAATAGAAATAGGAAAACAACTAAAAGAAGTGGGCAGGGACAGACAGAGGGATGAGGTTCTGTTAATGGGATTGTATAGAATAGAGTTCTTTCTCACCTTAACCAACTGTGAGTTCACCCATTTTGTGAAAGTCTTCTTCTGGACGTCTTCTCTCTGATCTGAGAAACAAGGGAAATTTATGTTACAGGTGAATTCAGTGGAAATGTACAGGCATCGTTGGGATTGAAAAACAGGAAATACAAGGTTTCATTTGTAGGTAACAGCATGCAAGCAAATCACCGGAGTCTTGATGAACACATTTGGAGTGTTCAGAACAGGTCTGCTGATGATTCATGGATGGATGGGAAATGTGAAGGACAGTTGGCGAGAGGTTGGTGGCGTCGAGTCCTTGGCAAGACACTTGAATGAATGTAGTGTGTGAGTGAGTGAGTGGTCGGAGCGGCTGATGGCACTGATTGGCAGCATCACTTCCGTCGGTCTACCCCAGGGCAGCTGTGGCTAAATTTGCAGTGCTTTCAGAAACTTGTTAACAGAGGCTTGTAATGTGCAATATAATACTAAGTGTTATATTTTATTTCTTTACATTTGTTCTATATATTGTGTAGTGTATTCCTGTAAATGAAGCGAAATACTACACATATATTTTTGACGAGGGAACATTACTTTTTTTAAAGGTCCATTTAGCATGATGTGTCCGTTTTAAATGTTGCTCTTAATGATGATGATGGCTTACACTTGCATTGAACTGAACAAGCCTGTATTACCAACCACAGCTGCCCTGGGGTAGACTGAACGGGCAGCAACCTTCCTCTCTCTTGGTACAGCTAAATTGTTTGCCTTTTTCTGCGAGCTGCATTTGTTGTTTTTGTGCTCCACACTGTTTTACTGAATACTTTTGTACGTCTTTGCCATGTTTTGTGGGGTTCGGTGGATATTTTTAATGCAGAGTCCATAAGTGTCCTGAAGAAAGCAGCTTGTTAAAAGTAAACAGCTAGCTTATCAGCTAAACCCATTTGAGACCTACACATTTCTTCTTCTAAGACACTGAAGAGGCACCAAAACCCCCCTACACCTGCAGCACAGTGAAGGTGTCACAAGAGGAGCTACAGGAAACAAAAAAGGGGACAAACAAGGAGGTATCCAGGCAAGACTCCCAGCTAAGCCACACATGCCTTCTATTGTTCTGGCGGATGGACGTTCACTGGAGAATAAAACAGATTATCTGCTAAGCTCTTCCCAGAAGATGGTGAAAGACTGTTGTGGAGCAGAGGAAGCTGGACAGGAGGAAGAGGAAGGAGGAGGTGGAGGAGCTGACCAGTGCAGGAAACCATGCTCTGAAACAGGGACAAACCCAGGAGACAGTGCACCATTTCATAAGGTCAGAGGAGCACTGAAGGCAGTCAGCCAGGTTTCCTCCGGGTGCTCCGGTTTCCCCTCAGGACTAACACCTGAACACTAACCCTGTCGTATGCCTGCACGGGGAGAACATGCAAACTCCACACAGAAAGGCCCCCTCCGGCTGAGGATCAAACCCAGGACCTTCTAGCTGTGAAGCACAAGTGCTTACCTCTGCACCACCGTGCCACCCTAAGTGTTAACCAGGAGACCCTCCAGTGCACAAGAAACCAGTAACTGGTTGTTCACATTGCCACTGAAGGATGAAATTACAAGAAATGATAGTCATTATATCTGGAACATTATGGACATCACCACCTCTGATACTCTCTTTCGAACTGTTGCTACGGTTACTACTACTTGAAAAACACACACGTTCTGTGATGAAACGTTGTGTCTTTCAGCCTCATAATGAAAAAAATGTCGGGCGCCTTCAACATTTTCAGACATTGGAAATATTATGACTACTGCAATTTCCAGTTAAGAGCGTGCCAGAAAACGCCAGTCCGACACGTCCATCAGCGTCAAAAGAAACAAGCACTTGGATGAATTCTGTTCTCCGCGACGTCTCCCCCGCGCTCATGAACGCTAACATGTTTAACTGCAGTTGTCACGAGTGGTGCTCAGCGTAAGAGGCTGCTCCCATCTCACCCAGAGCTAATCACCTCCTCATAACATCAGTCACACTTGTAACCTCTTCAACTCTCAATGCAAAAACTCCACCAAGTCGGGCCTGGATGACACTTGTTGCGCTCTCAGAACGGTCCTCGTGCATTATTAAAAAACCATTATGGCAGAAATAGAGCCGTTTGCCATTTGAGGGTGATCAACAAAGCAGGTGCGGCCGTCTAATGGGAGAAAAGTGTAATTATTTTGTCGATAATGAAAATTGGGAAACGCCCAGGGTAGTAAATGCTTTGTGTGTGATATTTTCCCTTTTATTTTTTAAATAACAGAATAAAACAGAATGGGAAAATTGCACAATAATGGATGTAATGGATGCTGCACTATGCCAAAACGATGTGCGCGTGCAGACACTCAGACGTTAGAATACAAAATCAAACAGGCAAAAGGACACAACCAGAGGTGCTCAGTAATTTGAGTTGTACTTAACGTGAGTAGCATTTTTACTGAGAACTTACTTTTATGCCATTACCCTTATTATAAAGGCTCCAAAGTTTAAAAAAAAAAGTGGAAAATCAGCAGCATAGTTTGTCCATTTACAAGCCTTACAGTATGATGCACACTCCGGAACAGTAGGAGGCAGCGTGGAGATGTAGTGTCAATGCCAAGGACTCGTGGGAAGTAAGAAGAATTGTCACGATCGAGCTCTGTCGGCAAAACCCACAGTGCTAATTCATCACTATATAATCTTAAATGTTCGTCATGAATGATATTTAACAATCAAAAAATGTGTCTTATGTCACTTTAATGCAGATGGGTATTGAATTGTTGAGTTTGTCCGGTAGAAATGTTTTTTTTTTAAATATATATGTAATTTGTGGTCCGAGTGAGAGGTGTTAGCATATTCGAATATTTAAAAAAAGATAAACTTTCAAGAATACTAGCTCAAACTTATGATTGTATGATTGTGCTTCTTACTACATTCAGGCGGAAGTTCAGACTGCTACTGCAAATCGTGCAAAAGTTAGTTCGGGCACAATCTTATTATTCACAGCACAATTTGTTCTCTCTTTATTAAATACGTATAGGCATTTACTAAAACCAATACTTCCATACTTTCATTTAAGTTTCAACACTGAATGAATTACACAGCAGGGATTTCATGAGGGACATTAAATTGTATAATTTGATGCAGCCGCATTGCCTTAATGCTTTTAGACGAGGTCAGAGAATATAATGAGTACAGCAAGAATCAATTTTCCAGCTTGTAGTAGTAGTTCTTTGCAGACAAAAGTATCAGTGTCAGAAGTTTCTCCCATTGGAGCCTTACAAACTTCTAATCCTCATGTCAAAATGGCCCGAGTGTCTGGTCCATAAGTGAAAAGCGCTGTTCCTTTTATGTAGCGCTCTGGCCACCGGTGTGAAAGTGCTTGTGTAAAGTTCAGTTCTCCTCGGGCCAGAACACTGCGGTACAGGGGGCAGGTACTCAGGCTGTAGGAACGGGCTGAGGAATGGGCTGTGTAAATAATACAGCGTGCCCTTCTCCACTACAGCGAGGAGTACAAGCCAGAGTATTCGCCGGAGACTCAGGCAGAAGGAGGTTCACGAGACAGATCGTTTCCACACGCATTGGGGCCAAGCACGACAAAACTACACAGGAATGTGAGGGATGGAACGCAAAAAAAAAAGAATAGCTGCATACAGGCAGATCTTGTTTGTGAGAAGTAGATTTAAAGCAGTACTAAGTAACTCTTGCCCCTAGAGGCCATAAGCGCAACTGCAGGTGTCTTAGCAAGTTACGATTTTTTAACTTATTAAATGTCTTGGAGAGTAAATACTACGCTGACAGAAAAGGTGAAGGGAGAGAGGGGTGTTGTACATCCAGTTATACAATGGAAATTTTTTTTTCACTCAAACTTGGCTGTAAATACTGTTTAAAGTGGCGCTAGCCCGCAGTTAGCTTTGCCCGTTAGCCTGTTAGCTTCTTCTTCGTGATTCTTTTAGTGTGTATTGGTTGCTCCGCCCCGGTGGCAGTCAAGTTGCAAGCATGGTTTTCTGGCCAGAGACACCAGGGGGAGATGAAAGACCCCCCAATCATCCCATTAACACTTGTATTACCCCCAGAGGGACTACGGAAAGGATTTATTAAGGTAAACACGTTACTTAGTACTGCTTTAAAAGTTTGAGCGAAAAAAGTTCAGAGATTAAAAGTAAACAAACAGCTAGCTGAAGGGCTAAAGGTTTTGAAACACTGAAGAGGCACCAAGAGCGCCCCACACATGCAGCACAGTGGAGGCATCACAAGAGGCGCTACAGGAAACAAAAAAGACTCACAGCTAAGCCACACAGGCCTACTATCCCTACTATTGTTCCGGATAATGTTCGGTCACTGGATTCTATTCGCCTGCTACGCTCTTCAGAAGAAGGCGAAAGACTGTTTTCATATTCACTGAGTCCTGTCCATAGACTGTTTAAAAGAATAGACAACCCCTCCTCACTCCTCCCCGTTTACCATAATGACCACGTTACAGACTCCTCCTCCCCAGCTCTGACGAAGCCATTGGTCCTGTCTCAACTGTAAGGCGGAGTTTCACAGGGGGATCATCAGGTGAAGAACGGCGTCAGAGCCAGGGAGAAGGAGGAGGACGAAGATGAAGATGAGAACGAGCGAGAGGAGGCGGGAGCAGAGGGAGCGGCGCAGAAGGAAGAGGAAGGAGAAGCTGACCAGTGCAGGACACCATGCTCTGAAACAGGGACAAACCCAGGATGCGGTGCACCGTTTCAGAGGAGCACTGAAGGCAGACAGCCGGGTTTCCTCCAGGTACTCCGGGGTCCCCCTGCCTACCAAAACCATGCTGGTCAGGTTGGCCCAAAGTGATGGAGCATCGAGTCGCACTTACTTACTCACTCGCAGCTTCGCAAAAACTCAACACTGTTCAATAAATAGACAGCCTTTTTGACAATAACATAACTCAACTTCTTTGCACATTGGACTTTTTCATTGCAGAAGTTCCAAAATGACGAGCTTTTTAATCAAAATGCGGATCAAAGCAACGGTTTCATATCGCCTAACACAGAACGCAGGCAGAATTGATTGGAATAAAATGGTCGCAGACACGAGAATAATAAGGAAAGGGGGGAAAAAAAGACGACGTGTTCATTTTGTGCTCGACACAAACCAAAGCGAAATGGCACATATGGTCGGGATTCCCCGGCAGAAGTAGGTCTTGCAACAACACCATTCATTTCGAGCAGCTCCCCGGGTCACCTCCCATTACTGCTGCTGATAAAGGCGCGCGGGGTTAAATATTTCACAAGTACACTACAGTACAGTGTGGACAGGGCCACGGCGTTGACTAATGGACCTGATAATGAAACTTCCCCTTTAATTACAAGGTCCCGCGTCACTTCTGCAGGTGCGCACCGCCAGGGAGAGCACACACACACACACACACACACACACACACACACCGACAGAGGAGAAGATTGCGGCCCCCGAGCTTTGAAGCGTGAAAGAAAAAGAAAAAAAAAAAGAGGCTACTGGGTAATCCCTCAACATCTGCAAAATCTCTCCGATGTATGCAGTGACACTCGTGCTTGTAATTCTGAGGAGGCGGGTGGTGGAGGGGGGGAGCCCTTCAAGAACAATACGGCGTTGGGAGACATTAGGGAAGCCACAAAGGATTGCAGTGTGTTACAATAGAAGCAATTACAACAGCGGCCCCGACAAAAGGAGATGGGATTTCACGAGGCACTCACACACTCTGCATGTTTATTGCGTTTTCCAATAAGCAATGTTTAAGTTGATGAGCGACTAAAAGGAAAGTGTGGTATTTGCTTGCAGATAAGTACAGCAATCTCTTGACCAAGCGCATTTTCTCCAGTTCGGCTTTACCCAAACACCTAAAAGCTTCTCGACTGGAGCTCACGCCTCATTTGAAAGCTAGGACCTACGAAACTGATCGTATAACTTTTTGTCGCATTTTGTATGTGTGTGTTTTTAGTCACTTTTTCCATCTATTTTTTGTTGCTTTTTCATCACTCTTTTAAAGTTTGTTTTTAAATGAAGCTATTTAAAGCCATAACACGTAACCAGTGGAGAGAATAAAAGGCAAGCGTTTATTTACTGGCGCTTTATTGGTGAAAAAACAAACAAAAAAACATGCGTCTTCTTGACAGTAAACTACAGACCTGACTCTGACGTAACATCAGCATCTTCTCTGCTTTGACAGAAAGTAGCCCCCTTTTGAAAACCCACTGGGGAAAAAATCACAAATGAAATGTTCCGCTGTGTAGTTGTGAAATACTATTGGACACATTGGTTTTTTTGTGTTGCAACTTCAAAGACCACTTTCTCTAAGTGATTTTCACATTATGGCAGCCGCGTCTTCAGTTAAAGTTGCTCAAATTGTCCCGAACCTAAGATTTTGAAGATTTTTTATTTATTTATTTTTCCCAAAGAGATTTGTTTTTGTCGAATTTTTACATTTACAGATTTTTTTTCCAAAGACTAAGATATCCAAAATCGATGTCAACTAAAAATAAAACCGGATTTTAAACTCGGCTTGGCCATTTTCACACATATTTCCTTATGAGAATAGAATAACACATGACAGCGAACTTGCAGCACATTTATTCCTATATTTATGTCAGTGACGTCTGGGAACATTTTTTCCAATTGATTTTATTTCAATTTATTCCCATTCATAACCCCATTCATTCCTCGATGTCACGATCCTCACATGGTTTCTCCATATTAACGAGTGTTGGAGTTTTTATGTTTGCAGCGTCACAAAAGGCGGGAGGCCGCGATCAATAGTCCGTTTAAAATGAGAAAGCTGAACATGAACTGACTCGGGACATGAAGCCTATGCATGGACACGCACGGCACATGCATGTCATTAAGGAGGTGTCAGAGATGAGGACTTAATCTGGCTTTGAGGCGACAGAGGCTGAAACAGGGGTAGACCGGGCGGAGTCCATAAAGAGCGGCTCATGATGCTGTGGGCCGAGATAAAGGGAAGGAAACTGTGGAATAGAAAATGTCAATGGAAACAAGCACTTGTGAGATGCATTGGGTCCACCTTAGTCTTTATGACCATATTTGCATTAAAGCACCAAACATGTAAATATTTGTGAATGAAAACGCGTGGGAAAGATGAGGGAGTACCCGCGCTGTTGTAGTAAATTCCTGAAAAACTGTCATAAAATAATCATCGTTAAGGGAGAGTTTGGTCCATTTTTTTTTTACTCTGAGTTTAAAACTATCTGTTAAAAATCTCAACATTGACCACAGCGAGAAGAATCGATGCTTTCACCTGCAGCCTTTAGACCACACATTTTAAAGTGTAGCTATCCAAGCCGCTGAATAGTTTAACGTCAAACTATCAATACTGGTCTTTCTATGCTCCACCGTTGATCAATCTGTCCTTCCCACGAAGCGTCCAAAGTCTGGACTAAAACACCTGAAATGCTTTTTACGAGCCGGTCCAAATGGCAGGACCTTTCGGAGTTCAGAAAAAGGCCAAAAAATGTGGAGGATACAAAGAGACAGGCGGCAGACGGAGATGAAAACGTGTGTCAAAGCGTCTCCTGTCCCCGCGGCTGTGTGGGCCAGACAGGGTCATTTAGCCACACTTTTTTTTTTTTTTTAAAGAGTATAGGCCGTTATCGCAGAGAGAGGGAGACGCCGTGTTTGTGTGGAAATACAAGAGGGTGACGCCGAATAACACGCACCTGAGTGTAAAGTACTCATGTGGGAGAAGTATAAAGTAATTACGGATGATGCAGAGCAGAACACCTTTTATATTTTAAATCGAAAAACATACTCCTCTGTGCCTTTTCAACATGTCATGTCTTCCTCATTACAGACCGTGTTTTAAGGCGCATCTTTTAACCTGAAAGGATGTGAAGGAGGTGAACCCTGAACATGCCTCGGCTCATTTTCTACAGCACAGGTAAAACTGTTTCAATACGGTAATTTGATTGTTGAAATATTCATGACAAGGATGGTGAAAGTGTCTTAAATGTAATATAATAACAATCAGTTGTGGTCAAAGTACTGGTAAAAAAAGTATTCAAAGTAGAAAGTACAAAGCCATTTAAATGGTATGGAAACATGAATATTGCACCCGAAATCCATTCTCTGTACAACACAACACAACGGGGACAAAACTTCTTCCTTGGTGTGAGCCAACGGCATTGCCGCCTTTGCTATGCCCAATCCCGTCAGATCTTGGAAGCTACGCAGGGAAGGGCCTGGTTAGTACTTGGTAACACCAGGAAGCCTAGCGAATGTAGTGAGTGAGTGAGTGGTTGGTGGTGGTCGGAGGGGCCGATGGCGCAAACTGGTAGCCTCGCTTCTGTCAGTCTACCCCAGGGCAGCTGTGACTACAATAGTAGCTTACCACCATCAAGTATGGAGTGAATGAATAGTGCAATGTAAAGCGTCTTTGAGTGTCCAGAAAAGCGCTATATAAAACCGATGCATTATTATTATTATTATTATTGACAGAACATCTGCACAGCGCCACCTATTGTTCTGGAGCGAGCATTTTAAGGCTTTTGGGAAACAAAACACATGTACAATGACATGGACAAATGTACTGTTTACTTTGGTGCTAGAATGCAGTGGAGTATAAGTAATAAGTTCTCAGCACAAACACTACTCAAATAAAGTACATATCCTCAAAAGCTCTACTTAAGTGGAGTACTGTAGTAGATTCGCTTTGTTGTTGCTGATAATAATACTGCATACCGTCTTGTATGGCACTCGTCCAGACGCTCAAAGCCGCTTTCCAAAACAAAGCACGACTCCAGCTTTGTGTTTTCTTTCATCTTTCTCTAGATTTGTTTAAAGCCCTTAACCACAATTTAAGAGAGGCAGCGGAAAGTGTATTAAGACGAATAGAGTTCATTAGCGCTAATTCTTTTCAGCGCTTTGTATCTGCTGACAGGAGGATCAGCGCCACGGACAGCTCCGGCATCAGCACTCTGGACAGCGACAGACCGCACACTGGGGGAATACTCGATTACTCACAGCCCCGCTCCTTCCTGCACAGATTATGGTGATTTTGGTACGAAACTGCTTTGTCATAAACATGATGAGAAGAGGGTTTGAAAACGTCTTATATTTGCACTTCTAAACAAAAACGCATTGGTAAACTTTGAAAACTTGTGAAGTGTTTTTTATGGCGCTTGGAAGGGGGAAAAACAGCATATGGCGGCTGTTGGAAAGCATAAATCGAGGGAGCCCTCTGGAGATTCTGTGTTATGATATTTAATGCTATAGCCTACAGCCAACAATAAAAGTGCAATTATAAACACCTCTCCGGATCGCACCTTTGAGACACATCATTATCACGAATCATTTGGCGTGCAAGAAACCTAATCTAAAGCCATCATTTGAGAATCTGGGCCAGCCACTGCGAATTTACAAGGGAAAGGATTTATCAAAAGACGGGATTCGTGACAGCTTTACGCCGGCAGACAAAAACAACGAAAGCCCTCAGATGTTTCCTGAACACAACGCTGCCTGTTTCTTCCCCCCCCCCCCCTGAGGAGAAAGCGTCTAGGGCGGCCCACACTGTGAGAGGAGCGGCGTTTAACTAGCGGTCCGGGCAGCGGGGGGTACCTAACGCTCGCTGAACCGGAGCTAACAGCGCATGAGGATATCTGCAGGGTAACGAAGCAGACTAGTCATTTAAAAAATAAAAAAAAAGTCGCTTGGACTTTTCGTGTGAAGCTGGTTTTGTATACGGATGATCAAAGCATCACTTTTTTTTCCAGTGATGCAACTGAGGGGAATGTGACAAGCGCTGAAATGCCACGCCACACGCTGCGCACATGGATATGGCATAACTCGATAACGTTGTTTACATTACGCAGCCGTTTATGTAACGACGCCTTTGCCAGGGAGGTTGTGTTGTCACAGCAGTGGACACTTTGTGGGAGATGAGATAGACATTTGAGATTGTAATTGAGATGATTCATTATTAAGAAAGTGAAGCGTAAACAACTTCTACAAGCTGCTCAAATTTGGGTGTCAACCAAAGCAAAAACTAAAACTGGTATAATTCTTGCTCGGACAACAATAATTTGGCCAAACATGACTCATGCTCATTGCAAAGTCTGAATTAAAGCTGAAAACCCATGTCCTCTGCTGAAAAAGAGGTGAGAGAGGTGATAAGAATGAGTCCAGTGAAGCTGTCTAGACTCTTAAAAACAGAAGGACGCCACGCCATGACATCAGCAGGTGGAGGTGAGAAGATAGAAACGTTTTATTTTAGTTAAAGCACGAAAGTCGAGGCGGTGAAAGAAGAGCTAAAACTCAGTAAATACCGAAACCCGCTGCCTGTCAGTGTCAGTGACCTTCCCAGTGTGGGGCCCATTCCGCTCCAGACATTAACACACGGCTCCACCATCAGCTCTGCCCCCGCCAAAAGTAATGGCTCTCCAAAAAGAAGAAGAAGAAGGAGGACGTGCTTAACTTGAATTGCGCCCGTGTGGAGAGGATTGAACTTCAAATGCAAAAACTACACGCAAAGTAGATCTCCAAGACTAGTGTGAAAAGGCAATGACTGAAACAACCTGGCTCCCGGTACGGAATCAGCGCCGTTGTTAGGACTGTTTGAGTATGTCGTCTCGTCTTGAGGGCCAGTGGAGTGCAGGATTGGTGGAATGAGCTCCCGGGAGATATCCACAGTTTTTTTTTTTACACTGAAGCCGGTAATAGGCCTGAAATCCTGCACAGCGGCCTGGTTATTGTCTCGTTTGTACCGTTTGTTCACGTGTCGGATCACTGGACAACAGCACGTCAGCGCCCTGTAGGAATCTGTCACGGTACGGCTTTGTTGATTTTAAAGGGAGAGTTTCATCGGCGCATAGCTGAGGCTGACGATGAAAAATGAAGTCGCTATTTTTAGCAGGTGCATGTATTGTAAATTGATATACAGTACAATAGAGTATAGACACATAAAGACTATCTAAGCCATGAGAAATTAAATTATTATTAATTATTATGAGCTTAATGAAAGGTCGATTTTACGCTGGGGTTGAAAATTCCATGACATTATCGGTAATTAGGCTAAAGGTTTCACTCATGCTTTCCTCATTTTATTGCAAATTCATTTTTCCTTTCACACGTTAAAGCACAACAAAATCGTTGATATCCATTGTCGGCTGCCATGCCTTTTTGATATTATGTCCTTACAAACTGACTGCGGGGAATGCGGTTATCTCTTTCAGGAGGTAGTAGAACATTAGCAAACAGGGCGGCGCGATCTTGGAAAAATATCAGATTCGTGGCCTTTCCTATAGAGTAGGGTATGGCTTATTGAAGATGCATTGGATTGCTCACTGGCTCAAGAAAAACAATAAATAAGAAAGAGCCACACGGAGAACATAAAAGCAAGAAAGATTGGACGAGGATTCTGCACTTTGTAGCAGCGAGTGTATCTAAGAGTGGTCATAAAACTAATCCCAGTCTTTTATTACAATGTATGGCTTTGCTAATGCGGTGTGTTATGTTTATAGTCCCTTAGCTAATATGCTGGAGCAACCTTTCCATTGTTTAATCCTATACTAGGCTGAAATGAATGGATAATTACCCGCTAAATGTCAGGGTATATGGCACATAGGCTGTCGGAGGATTATTAAAAACCGCACATTTCTCAAACAGTCCATTATAATCGTCTGATCCAACATGGCGGCCGGTCGCAACTCCCCTGCCAGCGTCATAATGAAGTGGAGCCGAAACAGTAATCCAGCAAGACTCTCTTGGGCGGTACGGCAATTGATCCGTCGATATCTTTTCTTGAACCTTTTTACAGTCGCGACGGCCATGTTTGTTGCCCGTGATGGCGCGCGGCTGCCACGGCAACGGTCACGGGCATTAGGCGCGGCAGGAATCGGGAGACCAAATCCAATCAGATCGGGTCATTACGGCGAGATGAGAGGAAGTGATGGAGGGGGGGGGAGATGTTTGCAGACCCATAGATAGGGATGACAAGTCGACTGCACTGGCACAGAGGACTCCATACTCGTGCATTGTGGATCTGGTTTTGTTTGCTGTTTTGTTGTTCGCAATTGCAAAAGCCAAACCCAATACTGTGCTGGCCCATCCTAAAAAACCAGAGGAAAAGGGCCATGGATGTACGACAGAGGGAGAAACTATGGGAAAGTGTGTGTTCATGGTATGTGGAAAAAGTTTTTGAATAATTGATAGAAGACATTTTGAAATGGGTTTGCACACATCAGGTCAACCTACTCTATTAGAAGCTTACATGTTTCTGTTACATGTTTGGCACTATGTACATTTGGCTCCTTCTGTGGACCCACCACCTGCAGGAGGAGCCATAGGGGCTGGTGCAATGTGACTTGGGCAGATCCAACAGCTTCCCCCCCGACCCGGCAACGGACAACTGGAAGAAAATGGATGGATGGATAAATTTGGCTCTTTGCTTTTAGCAATGAGGCTTGTTCTCTTTAAATTACTTTTTTCTCTCTGGCTCCTTGATCATTATCTACATTCTGAGGTAGACTCACCTTCAAATCCAAGATCATACATGCAAACTTTATGTTACATTACAACATATTTCATGTGTAGCACATTAGCCACAGGCTAGATTACAGTGGACATTTCATGTACAGTGGGAACCAGATGTTTACATACACGATCTAAAAAGACACATTTGCATTTTTGACTTTGTAGAAAGTAACAAAAAAAATTCTAAAAAAAATAATTTTTCTGGCATTTAGCAAAAAGAAATTATTTTGAAAATTCTAATTGACCTAAAAAAGGAAAAGTTAATTCTAGTTTCATGTCAGGCACTGAAAAAAAAAAAAAAAAGCATACGTATGTGTCTTTTTATATGGTGCATGTAAACATCTGGTTTCCACTGTACATAAACATGAGCTTGGGTGCAAACAATTTATATTTTGAAATACTGTCTGTACAATAAGGAGAGAAAGACTTGGCTTGTTGTGATTTCAAAATGGCACCTCCAGTTTTCGGTAACGCTATGCTAACAAATCAAGGGCACCGTGATGAAACGCGTGAGCCTGGCAGAACAGCTCAGGGCGAGTCAGGTGAGGACTTATTAGCTTGGAGAATTCGGAGGACAGTTCTGTGTTCCATCTATTGCGCAAAAAGATCGAGGAAGTAAGATCAAAGTAGAAACAGAAATGACCAAAGTAAAGAGAATGGCTCAAAGCTGCATGAATGAAGTAAAACACTACTACAGAGTTTGCTTTTCATGGAACTGTTTGGAAAGATTTGCCAGTCTCTTTAGGTCTGACTGCGCGGACACCGAGTGAATTATCAACCATACAATTCCGATGGTGTATCTACAAATCGGAGAAAGCTGTACACGCCACCGATCATTTTGGCAAGTCAATTCCAACACAGGGCCGTCCGCAAAAAGACTGAAGAAGCAGGACTTAGGGGGATATATGCGGCTGACGAAATCCTCCGCAGCCAACTGGAACGGAGAGCCTGATCTGGAATTCCATACAGATTCCCCGGCACATGAAGAAGAATATTTTAGCACTGACTACATACAGTGACATTATATTGCATAACACACTGGCGGAGCACACGCCAAATGGGGAACAAACATATTGACAAATGTGTATGCTGGCTGTAGAGATTGCAACGCCTCAACGAACCGAGAAAAGTACAAGAGAAAGCAGGAACTCCGATGCCCGCGGTGCCCTTCTCAGTAATATGTTTAATTCAGGACAATTGAGGCATGATTAGCATATCATATTGGTCGTCATGCGCTGAATGTCAGATGACGTCAGGAGACTTGACAGAGCAATAAGTCTGGGGCTGTGAAGTACGTGGATAAAGTAGTGTGTGCAGGAATACCATAAAGTCATGAACAACTGGAATTAAATGTCATGAAAGTTGCTGACAGAGAAATTGTCAGAGCAGTAAAACGTGTGGTGGAGTAAAATACCTTTATATTGTTTTTAGTCAGCTGTATTTTTTTTTTACTTAAAGGCCCTTTATCTATTTTAATGTAATCGGGAGTGAGTACATTTATTAATGTTAATGTGATACAAACTCTTTGGAAATGTATTTGTTACATTCAAATTCTTACAGGGAATAAAGTGGAGCATTATTGTAATGTTAACAACCAGTCTGCTCATTCACAATCGATAAAAACGCTTTATGTTAATAAACTAATTTCTTTCCACTACTTGAAAACTTTAACATGCCATTTGAAATGTGTTTATTCACTTTTCCCTGGTTATTTTGAGACAACAGGAGGCTCAAAATAACATCCCTAGACTTTAGAGAATGAAAGAACAGGCACATCAGAACATGTTATCATTTATTTTTAACCACAGCATGTACAGTATGCACTTTAATGCTTTGTTCTCTCAGACTTGGCAACCATTCAAGGTCAAGAATTTCCTGGTTGCCTATTGTATATTTCAGGGACATTTGCATGAAATGAATGAAAAGAGGCATCATGAGGATAATATGACCTTGAACTTGATGTCTAAGGTTGTTTTGAAGAAGATACGGTTTCCCTAGAAACCACAAAACACATCAGTAGTAAATGTACAGTTCTTTTTCCAGAAGCATGGGCACGCTACTGAAAAATAATCGATTGAGGAGGACCTTGTGTATTTAAATGTAATGTTGTGTAATGTAGTCAAAGCTACAGGTAGCTAAACTCACCATCCCATGCTGCCATCAGCAACGCCAACGCATGTGTTTTCAGGTTTTCATCAATACAAGCATCGATGAAATGAATGCTTATATTTCTTAATTATTGATGGGGGACATGTTACACAGTATGGTTTTAACTATTGTAAATCTCTCATTCACAGTCAGATGAAGCAACGGCGACTAACAACCATGACATTGCTGGAAGCATAGTGTGCATGGTAATGTTGCAACTGGAAAGGGAGTTCAGCTTCCCGATGGCCTTGTGTATGAAACTGTTCTTCAGTCGACTGGACCTGGCCCATAGATTCCGCAGTCTCCCTGAAGCCATTACTTTGAAGAGACTGTGTGATGGGTGCGAAGGGTCCCTGGTGATTCTGAAAGCTTTGCGGGTGAGACGGGTGGAGTACATGTCCTTAATAGAGGGGAGAGGAGCTCTGCAGATCTTCTCCGCTGCTCTCACGATGCGCTGGAGGCTCCATTGGCAGGAGGCAGTGCTGGTGCCGTGCCACACAGTGATGGAGCTGGTCAGGGTGCTCTCTATAGTCCCTCTGTAGAAGAGCCACACAGTGATGGAGCTGGTCAGGGTGCTCTCTATAGTCCCTCTGTAGAAGTTGCACATAACGGAGGCTGGGACTCTGGCTCTTCTTAACTTGTGGAGAAAGTAGAGACGCTGATTACTCGGCAACGACCTGGGCACGGAGATGTAACTGCACCGTTGACAAGCCTCTCCCAGCAGCATGTTTTCAAACTCTTATCTGTGAACTCGTTCCTCTAGCTGTGGCCATCGAGCTTTCAGCCCGTGATTAGCTTGTTTAGTTTATTTATTTGTTTGAGCAGTTAACCTGCTCAAAGGGAGTGGGCTGAAGCCAAAGGCTTATACTGTAAGCGCCCACCCCAAATAAAAATAGTAACATTACATTTAATATTTACAAGGTAGCAAATCATAAACAAAGGAACATAGGGCAAAGTAACAATAAATGATGAAGAATAAGACAAAAACAACAGCAAAATAAAGAACAAAAGAATGTGCTACTTTTATGTTATAAAGGTGCATTCATACATATTATACTCTGAGATCTTGCTACTTCCCAGTTGTCATTACTATCCTCAATATAATTTAATTTGGGTTTAATTATCATTAATTATCATTATTAAAGGTGCATTAATACATATTATATTCTGAGATCTTGCTACTTCCCAGTTGTCAATACCATCCTTAATATAATTTAATTCGGGTTTACTTATCATTATTATTATATTTGTTTAATTGAGTTATATGTGAAGTATGATGTAAGCCCTGCATAATGAGGTGCATTAAAAAGCCAGGGTGTAGAACGGGCCAGTTGAAGAGGGCAGTAACTCCCCCTCAACAAACCCCCACCCAGCTGCCCTAACAGCTGATTTTGTAGATGATGTTCCTATGCTGAGTGGTGCATTAAAAGACAAGGTTTTGAGCCCGTTGGGAGGGTCCCTCTCAACAGATTCATAACTTGCCTACCCTAATTCTCAATTTGTAAATTTGAGCAATAGAATGACAACCGTTCCAAGCAGCAACACTCTTCCTTGATTATAGATAATTGATCCTACTGCGCCTCCTAGTGGTAACACATTTCTTGTTCTCTGTATAGTTCAAAAGTCTTTTGTTTGTATTTATATTTGAACAGGTTGATATTTGGACTTCGTTTCAACTCCATTTCCAGTTTATTCCACAATTGTACACCATTAACTGTTGGGCTAAAACTTTTCAAAGTTGAGCTATGTTTCTGAGTCCTAAAGTTTAATTCGTCACGTAATTCATAACAACCAGTACGTTCTTGGAACCTTCTTTGTATTTGGCCTGGCAACAGTTTGTATCTTGCTTTGTATAACATCTGTACAGTTTGGAACTCAACAATGTCACAGAACTTCATGATCTTTGATTTTAAAAATAATGAGTTTGTGTGGTCCAAAAACCCAACTTTATGAATTACTCGGATAGCTCTTTTTTGCAACAATACTATTGGTTTTAATGTGTTTTTATAAGTACTACCCCAAACCACAGTACAATAATATAAATATGGCAAAATCAGAGAACAGTATAAGATATGTAGAGCTTTGATGTTTAAAATGTGCTTTGCTTTTGCTATTACTGAAATGCATTGTTTTGTTTACTTCATTGCAGTAACCTCTGCTCTCTCGCTCACTCCAAACTGTCTTTCTGCTGCTCGATTAGATGCAGTGTCCTCTAGGCATGTGAAAGTATATTTTTTGAATAAAAAATAAATAATAATAATAATCACATATTAGTCGCTCCGGAGTATAACACGCACCCTGCCAAACTATGAAAAAAAGTGCAACTATATTTTTTGTACTGAAATATAATATATGTTTTTAGGATCGTAAGTTTTGTTTCTGCTAAAAGTTGTTGACCTTTGACCTTACTGTGGAATGTACCTTGTAGCCTAGCAACAGGAACAAATTCCAAAATATGCCCATATTTGGACACATTCAAAATTACATCACAGAATTCCAGTTGCTTCAGAACTGAGTTTCTAAGTGTCCAGTCTGTTTACATCTGCCATTACACATTTAGCCATTGCGATTGCAAGCAGCTCATCAGCAGCTCAGCCGCCGAAACAAGTTCTTCAGCAGATTTGCAGCAGACCAGACCGGTTTCACAGTTTGGAAACACTTTAATTTAGTTCGTATCAACTTCTGTTACAATAGCAACATGGACAAAGTCCCAGACATGTCCGAAGTGTTCGGCGCTCCTCAGGAGAGAGAGATGCGTTTGACACAGGAGATTCAGGCGCTCCTACTCAGGGAACGTCAGTGGAGACACGAGAGAGAAGTCCTCCTTCAGAGGGAGAGATGGTTTGCAGAGTCGTGGCAGGAGCGTGAGAAGTTCTATCTTTGGTTCTCTCTTGTCAAAGAAACAAATTGGTCACATTCTCAGTTTGAGAACCAGAGACGCAGGATTAACTGTAAGTTATTCTATGACCAGCAGCTAAGTGAGCTTAACACTGCTCTTCAAGAGACTGAGGCGCGGGAAAAGCTCCTTTTGAAAGTGTTGAAAGAAGAGAAACAACATCTTGTTATTGAAATCGAGGGCGTAGTCCCTGAGACTAAACAAACACAAGCATCAGGAGAGGACCGGATTCGGCCAACTCATTTTGACCTCGTCAGACCAGTGCCCAGTGTCGAACCTGGTTACAAAAACAATAACCACGTTCCTGTCACATTTGGGGATTTTCCAGAAGGTTTTGAGTTTTTGAACAAGCCTTCAGCAGCTGTAGATGAAATGGTGGCCCTAAGTCTCCATAAAACACAGGCCGCTGTACAGTCTGAAAGGACCAGCTCTGAAATGGGACAGATGAGAAGAAGGAAAAAACAGACGCCAGTAGTTGAAGCAAAGTTGGTCCAGGATACAGAGAAGCCTCTATCAGAGCCCCAGCAAATACAATTGCATTTAGTTCATTCAAACTTCTGTGACAATAGCAACATGAACAAAGTCCCAGACATGTCTGAAGTGTTCGACGCTCCTCAGGAGAGAGAGATGCGTTTGACACAGGAGATTCAGGCGCTCCGAGAGAGAGAGTGTCAGTGGAGACACGAGAGGGAAGTCCTTCTCCAGAGAAAGAGATGGTTTGCAGAGTCGTGGCAGGAGCGTGAGAAGTTCTATCTTTGGTTCTCTCTTGTCAAAGAAACAAATTGGTCACATTCTCAGTTTGAGGACCAGAGACGCTGGATCAACTGTCAGTTATTCTATGACCAGCAGCTAAGTGAGCTTAAAGCCGCTCTTCAAGAGGCTGAGACACGGGAAAAGCTCCTTTTGAAAGTGTTAAAAGAAGAGAAACAACATCTTGTTATTGAAATCGAGAAAGAAGTCCCTGAGACTAAACAAACACAAGCACCAGGAGAGGACCGGATTCGGCCAACCCATTTTGACCTTGGCAGACCAGAGCCCAGTGCTGAACCTGGTTACAAAACAATAGCCACGTTCCCGTCACATTTGGGATTTTCCAGAAGGGCTTGAGTTTTTGAACAAGCCGTCAGCGGCTGTAATTGAAATGGCGCCCTTAAGTCTACCTAAAGCACAGGCAGCTGTACAGTCTGAAAGGACCAGCTCTGAAATGGGAAAGATGAAAAAATGAAAGCAAAGAAGCCAGTAGTTGAAGCAAAGTTAGTCCTGCATGCAGAGAGGCCTCTATCAGAGCCCCAGCAAACCATGTTAAATGCCAACGTGGCAAAGATTGACCCAAGTGGGGTCAAATCTGCAGACAAAGCTTTAAATTCCCAGAAAGAGGCTACATATGAACACCAAGGTGTTTTAAACATGGATGTGAACACAGAGAGCACTCCTGAGACACCAGCAGAAACGGTGATTGAGATACAGGAATCAAAGGAGGATTTAGGAAAAGCAACAGAAGCCAGTTCACCAGAGCCTGAAGAAACGACCACAGAGGCTGAGGAGAAGGCGGCCAAAACAGAGTCTCCTCTTGACAATATAGTCGAGCAGCCAGTGTCGAGGAACTCAGAGGAACCGGTAATGATTGACGTTACTTCATTAGAGGTCAAACAAAGGGCCACAGAGCCTGATGCTGTACAACATGAAGAAAAGGACACCAAGCCTAAACCATCAGAAGATGAAGGTGTAGAATCTCACACTAAACCAGTCGATGTCTCCACATTTCTGGAAGAGACTGTAGATGAAATTATACCAGCAGAAGCAGCTCTGGATAATGTGGACCAGCAATCCCAGCCTCAGGAGCCACCTGTACCATACCTCAAGGCTCGCAACTTTGACCTGCTAACTTCCAATAACACAACCACGCACAAGAAAAAGAACAAGAAGGGACGCAATAAACAGAGAGACGAGAAGATTTCAATGTCGAGTTTCTAGGGTCCGGGTATGAACAAAAGGTCCAGGGTCCAGGGTCCCGGGCCCTGGGATATCTGGATGACAGGAACCCATTTGGTAAAAAACCCAAGGAAACTTTCTCATGACTCTAATCCCTCGTCTGCTGCAGATTAACCCAGTGGCCACTTCGCTTTGTTTGGATTAACCTCTTCAGATTAGCCCGCTGGACACAAGCAGCTCTCATTTAAGTAAACACAGCCACACACTGTAACAAGCTAAAGTACCCCAGCTAATAACTCCTACTGAGACATTATAGCCAACGCTGTCCTGCCAGTTTATTTAAGCAGTAGTCACACTGCCCGTGAAGTAGCACATTTTCTAAAAAAAAAAAACTGCTGTTTGGGTGCTGCTCAAAAAGACACATTTTCTATATAAAAAAAGAGTTTAGTTTAGGTGCTGCACATAAAAAGGCAGACATTTCATCATCTAGTCGTCAAACATAATATTCAGTGAAATCAATTGAGAACAGTTTACTGAGAGTAAGTAAAAAGCAGAAAAGCAAAAAAGGAGGGGACATTAATATAGCTTTAAATCATGTTATATTCCTTTTATTACAGGATACATTTGTTTTAGGGTTTCTGGTAGGTTTTCTGCGTGGACTGTGGACTATAATGCGTAACCATAGAGATGGTCACGCATACAGGAGATGGGAGAAATTCATGAAATCTGATAGATAGATAGATAGATAGATAGATAGATAGATAGATAGATAGATAGATAGATAGATAGATAGATAGATAGATAGATATGAATGAATGAATGAATGAATGAATGAATGAATGAATGAAAGAAAGGACCAAACAACTCGTGCGGCGACAAAAGCCAGAGAATAAAACTGTCATTGAATGTCACTTTCATAATATGCCTGAGATCCTACAAAGGCTGGATTTTAAAGGCCTGGAGGTGTCGGGTGTGAAGACGACGACAGCCTTCAGTCTGCATTTGAGATATGAGCAGTGATGGAATGAGATTTTCTTTCATGTCTTCAGGTTGGTTTAGCCGCAGCCGCCGCCATTTATCTGCAAACCATCCGCGGGCTGTTTCAAAACTTGCTCACAACTCGCCTTTCTTTTCACAGATCATTTAGGAGAACTCCGGTCGGCCCGGAGCTGCAGTCACGAGGAGAAACGGCAAAATTAGGGAACGCATCTGGAAACGTGTCTGGCATTAACTAACATAGTGTCCGATATATACACAGTGCACGGAACCGGAGCTCAATGGACAAATCAGCGCTAATTGAGTTTTTGCTCATCTCCGGCCGCGACCAACATCTTTGTATCGACCTGCTGCCGTTCTCTCGCCGCCTCCGCGCCGACGGGAATGGACTACAACTCACTTAACAACGTCTTCAGTGTCAACAAACTGAATGGATGGATGGCTGACGGACATGTCTACCTATGGAGCTGAGAATGAAGATCTGTCCACAGTATCTCATCTATAGTGATTTACATTGCACAGATGCGGTTCTCAGTCTATTTCATGAACCTAAAAATGTCTCTGGAGCAAAGGAATTCCAGGCCTTTTGGGAATTAGTGCTAGGTCTGCTAGACAAGCACAAGACCCAATGGATACAAGACATTTGGTTGGTTCAATTTACGGTTTCAAGTCGATGCCGAATAATGGTCCAGCTCTCATGAATACTTCTCTTCTTTAGTTCAGTTGTAGCATTTGGCAAGAAACTCCCAACACGAGCACTTCAAAGTGATGTTTGTGTTATGCGCGCCCTGATTTACTAAGAGTTTTCACACGTGCAAAACAGCCAAGATGGTGAGAGAGAAAAAGCAGGTGTAGTTCAGATGTTTCTCCCATTAACACTAAAAAGGCAACAGCACAAGTGTATTTATACATCAGATTTGTACCACTAATAAACAGTTTCTATTGATAAATGAACACGCTTTAAAATCACATGTGCTAATTTTGCCCTTAGTGGTTGATCATTACGATTGCTTTGTTTTGGACATGGGTTGCCACATATCCGGGGACACAACAATGTTCATGAAATACAAAAACACAAGAACCGCTTTTTGTTGTTTGCTGAAAGATTCCACGCTTGGCTCTCCGGCGGCTGCCCGTAAACCAGGCTTGACCGGTATAGCGCCTGTAAGCTTTCTCTGTCGGCCGCTCAAGTCTCCGATCCATACGCCCCAGCCCTTGTTTGATGCCCATTTGAGAGGGATTTCCAGGCTTTACACTCCGCTGCAGTTAGTGTTAGCCTGGGATCCACTTCACCTCTGCACAGAAACCAGCCCGGTGTGGCCATAACCAGTCCGAAGCGTTTTAGCAGAGAGAATTGCATACTTTTAGCTTGTCACAAATCACAAAAATGGGTATGTGTTGAAATCCCTGCTGACCTTTCCCACAGCTGTGTAGTCAGATAAGCGGAAATATTAGCCTTTGTTGAGCAGTTGCATTGTGGGATACTGTGAAAGTGCATTCGTGGGCTGTTGAAAGTTTCAGACACGAAATAAACTGACGCAAGCTAACAGCAGGTGTGAACCAAGCTTTGGGGAGAGTAGGATGGATCGTTGTGGATTTATGAGTGACATACAGGGCTATTGTGATGGTACTCCCCAGTAGAGTTTGATAAAAGGTTTACCTAAAATGCTAACACTGTGAGAGATGCAAACTCCAGCCATAAGGGGGCGATAACGAACAAGTCATTAATTACTTTAGTGTGGCAAAGGCTCAGCAGTAGAGCATTGCATCCTTGGGGCAAAATGTACAAATGCTGAACAACCAATATTTGAACTGTGAAGGATTTAAAGTGATGGTTTGGTTACCTCTGCGGATGAATATGGAAAATAAAATTAATTTTGAGATATACATTTTGTGCTTTTTGTTGTAGATTACTTTATGAATACAAGGGAAAAAATGTATTGCAAGTTTTCTGTCATTGTATGCGTAAAAAAATAGCTGATATTTTCAGCTTGTTCAAATATTAGTTATGCAGACTTTTCAGAGGGGATTTTGGACATCTTGGTTAGTTTTTGAATAAGCTATATTTGTGAGTAAACAAAATCTATAAAACTGCAGTTCAAAGCTTAATAAATCAGGCTAGGAATTAAATAATTAAAAACCGTGATGAAAAAATCTTCAAAATATTGTTAAGTACAAGAGTTTGGAGTCTGTAGGAGCTGTCTGTTGTTGCAAGAGTGTAAAAAAAAAAAAAAAAAACTCATGTTGAGAAAATACTGTACAGTCGGTGTAGTTATTCTTCTGCTCGCTAGCGGACAAAACGTCATATAATAAGCATCGTAAAGGGTGAGTTTGGTCTTTTTTATTACTCGGACATTAAAACCAAGATGCTAAAAATCTCTGTGTAAAAAATCTATGTTTTCACCTTATTTTGCCTTTGTAAACAAAAGACAGACTTTCACTTTCATCTAACGGCCTGGTAGCAGATCTATGGCACCGTGTACAACACTCAGAGTGCAGAACGGGAACAGTGATGGATTATGGGCTTTTAAAAAAAAGTCCAAGTACAGTTCCATGTTCCATCTATATGGCCCAATGAAGTCCAGGAAATACAGATCAGCTGGTGAAGGAGAAACAACCAAAGTGAACCAAATCCACAAATGAAGCAAAACAGTACTCCGGTTTTGTAGGAGATGCTGATTCAAATTATGGGCACTATCCTTATCACAGCTAGGGAAAATGGCAGAACTCTCCATTTCTACGATCACACATAATCCAAACAACTATCCTTCACAACATTGAAAACGCTCTTTATCAACAGGACTTTTCAACTAATCCATGGTTATTGTATTCTTATCCACGCACAGGCACTTTCATAATAAACTATCCTGTAATCTGGCCCGTGTCTGGCGGTTTGTGTCTCCTCCTCCTCTGTTTGCTGCCTCGTATCGCTTTAGGGCCAGGCTCGGGAGAATGAGAAGTCTACAGCTGCCGTCGACACGCAATCTGGCGCACACGGGGGGAGACGAGGAGGACGAGGAGGAGGGACACAATCCACATACAGATGCTGAGATGCTTGAAGATCTATGGCGCCGTCAAATGTTGCTCAACATATTTCATTCTCGTAAGCTTTGCCATCGCCGCCCAATTCTCTCCAGGCAGATTAGGAGAAAGGCCAATTTACTTCCTGGTTGGCAAGTCCCCAGGCTCCTAATTGGCTTATAGGGATCTAAAGGGATTTTGCCAGGGGGCGGAGCAAAAGGCCAAGCTGACTCATTGTTCCTGTTGTTGAAAGGACTGACTCTACAACACGCATGTTTAGGAATAAGAAAGATGTTTACAAATCATATTGACTTTAAAAATGATGTAGAAGTAATCTTTCCAACTCTTAAACTTTCTTAGGTTAAGTTTCGAGACATGAACTTTATTTACAATCCGCCATATTGCAATCTCGAAGCCCACACTACACAGTACACGCGCCGTATGATTTCAAATATCAGCTCGGGCTTTCCGCCAAAGAACAATTGATTCGGTTTATATGGAGCAATGGAGGTTAAACATGTCAGCGCGCGATCAATCCACTCTGCGTTTAAGTACCGTAACGCGGGTCAATCCGGGCGCCGACTTTGCACTTAAACCATCACATTCACAACCATTACCGAGGTCAACGTGATTAACAGACATCTGCCGGCGTGAATAACAATCAGTCAATCCGGTCCATTTTTTAAAAAACCTGGCACATAATGTTGTAAATACGGTCATGACGTTTTAATAGGGGCTTAGCATTTACATCGCGGGGCATGTTTAGAGCCATGGAGATTAAATATGAAAGGGGGAATTGCAATAGCCGCTGGACATCATGTCAGCGCGCATAATGTGGGTAATAAGCAGTAAAGCAGGAATATTAAATCAACACGGAGCAATAAGAAGGCTTTCCGTATGTCATGACCATAAGCGTGTTTATGGAAGGTCACGATTCCTCCAAGAAAGTATGTCATATGTAGTCCATCTTTGTCTCTGCCACACTCAAAACGCCAGCCCACACTCCGATGTGCGTCACACGGAGTCCAGACACTTTCACCAAGCCCGTTCAGATGCTCTTTGCTTCTTGTCTCAATTCCCTTTGCAAATTAGTATGTTTTCCGGCAGCTACGTTGTTTGTGTCAGCGCGAAACACACGTCTGTAATCTCGTCTGGTATTTCCCTACAATGTTGATTCACAGATTCATCAAAGCAATAGACCGTGTGAGAGTGTGAATTTTTGCCCATCACCTAAACCCATATGAATAGACTTCCTCCTTTGTCTGTGTCTTTGTCCGTATTCACATTCACGTCAGGTATATCTCTCTCACACTATTCCCATAGCGCGCGGAGAGCTTGTGTCCGTGATTAGCCGTCTGACTCCTGTGCCCGCCTGTTCAATCTCATTTCATAGGCATGAAAAGGATAATAAAAAAATAAAAAAATGTATATTACGCGGTGCCATGGTTCAGGTAGCACAGATCAGTAAGAGAAGTGTCAGCTAATTACTGTCTAATGACAAATGTGCAAATGTGTTAGCGTAATTAGCAGCCGTTGAGCCGTGAACAAACCGAAGCACAGGCCATTTAAATGTGAAGTCATTTTTCTGACAACAATATGTTACACTATAATAAGTTTGATTTCAATCTGGCCAGACACTCAGCCAGTGACAATAGCATTACATTGTTTTGAATTAATAGGAAAATACCTTTAAATTCAAGACTATTTACATTGTAGATTCTCAATGAAGGCATTAACACATATGGAATTATGTTTTAAATAGGGCCTGGACTTTTTTAGTTTAATTAATACATAAGGTTTAATGCAATTAAAAACATTAATCGAGTTGATGCGTAACTGTCTGGTTTTACGCGTGCGGTCAGTCACACAAAAAGACCATAGATGTTGTTTGCATTTAGACTCTCCTCCTCTCCTCTATGGGGCCAAATGGGGGTGAAGTTAGAAGCGACCAAGCTCTTCCACAGTTTCCCTTATTTAAATACAGTTACATGAGTAATTACACGATCCAAGTTTAATTCACACAAAATTAAACATGTCAAAAAAGGAGTACTATATTGTAAGGTGTAATAACACCTTAGGGGCACTTCGACGTCCGCACAGTAAAGTGAAAATATTATATTACTGCTAATTAATGATAACAACATCTTTGGTCTTTTTGCATGACTGAGACGAGACAGGTACACATTAACTCGTTTAAGCTCAGGTAAGAACATAGTAGTATGGGAAAATGGTGGCCTGTTCTTTTAAATGCAATTAATTCCCATTTTATTCAATACAAAGACCATAATTAACCACAATCAATTCCCACCACTAGTTTTAAACCCAAAATTATGGAATGAGCTGCCTTTGCACATTAGACAGATTTCTCCTGTGCCTGTTTTTAAACCTGGTCTTAAAACGCACTTGTTCACTTTGGCTTTTGACACAGCCTGAGATTTGGACATTTCATCAGATTTGAGTTTATTGTATGTGATGGTACTTGTATTGTTTTTATCTTCTGTTTTACCTTTGTAGCACTTTGTCCAACGTAGTTGTTTTAAAGTGCATTAGAAATGAAGTTGCCATTGCCAAAAAAGTTAAATAGATTCTTCTAAATAGCCACTTTTCGCTTTGATTACTGCTGTGCACACTTTTGACATTTTCTCAATGAGCTTCACAGATTGTTAAACCATTTCAGGCGACTGCCTACCTTATGAAGCTCACTGAGAAATTGAGAATAAAGGGTGGCCATTTTGAAGTTTTTAAAATGTCAAACATATTTCGAGTCATTTCACCATTTTTGTTTCCCACGTAATCCCATGTGTTTATTCATAGTTAACGCCTTCAATGAGAATCACACAATGTATGTAAACCGTGTTGAAAATAAAGTGAAGTGTTTCCAAACTTTTGACCGGTCGCCACGTTGGGAATAAAAATGCCACGTTGCTAAAAAAGATAATAAAATAAATCTCAACAACAAAATAAGATTATGGCATTCAGCGGCAAAATAGCCATATTTTCCAAATGTGCACTGGCACGGCATGAAAGAAAATCGACCACACGCTGCAACTTTCTCCACTTTAGACTCATTCTCAAGCTACAATGTTCAACTTTCCACTGCCACAAAATCAATATCAAACGCCGCCGGATAGTCTATTGGATAGCACACATTTACAGAGCATATAGTCCAGCGTAGTGCCTAGTGCTTTATTTCTAAGCTTTTTTGATTAAACTCTTCCCTAAAGTTGCATCTGTGCCGCGCCTAATTGCCATAGCTCAACCTGTTTTCCAGCTGTGAAATTACCAAGAAAAATGCCTCCAAGAACAATTATTTTCTTGCAAAATTGACTCGCCATATGTCCAGGAAGTTTGGGGAGGGGGGAGACAGGATAAAATATAGCCCTGAGAACTTTTAAACTCTTCGCTCCCCTGTCGAACGCATTCATTTAGCAAATTTACGTTTGCTTCTCGTCAATAGAACAAGGCAGAGAGGGAAGTAAGTGGGCCCTATGGGAAATCACTACATTATCTTTGAGTATATATCCCAATGTTGGTGGCTAAGGTTTGACATGCGCTGGCTTTTCTAATCACATAAAGTTGCAGAGGTTGGCAGCTGTGACTGATAGGTGTGCATTGTGCTAAAACAGAAATCTTGCCGCCTTTCTGACTCTACTTTTGCTGCGCCGCGAAATGCCAATGTGCACTTTGTGACGGGGGGGGAGTATGCCGGGCTAAGAGCCAGGCTGACATACTCAACAACATTGGGTCAGGGAGATCCTTTTTTTGAAGGCGGGGAGACGGAGAGAGGGGAGAAAGAAACATCGCTGGGCCATTTTTTGGAGGCAAAAGCTATCGAGTATTATCCTAAAAATATCCATGACAGTAATGGCCAATTGCAGTCTAAATTCTGTCATACAGACGTCAAGTGTGAGAGGGAGAAAGTGCTGAGAATGGTAAAGTATGGCAGTTAACCTCAGCTATTAATCTTCTTAAAGGCACAGTATCCGAATTAGACATTTAAACATTTACTCTATGGTTTTTCAAATTGAAAAGTAAAGTAACATTGTATTATATTTTATTTGTTTTGTTGTTTTTCAACAAATGGAGTCAAAACAAGATTTAAAAATACAAAATCAATATCGAGGAAAAGGCTAAAAGTTAACCTCTTAACCCCCAACTCAACCAAGCACATTTTCTCCAGTTATTATCCAGATATGAGTTTTTCCTTGCCGTGCTGGAGAGTCTAAGGACGGGGACATTATGTTTGCCTGGATACTTAATTCGCCTAAACTTTACATTGTCTTATTTACTGCTCTGTTTTATTGCTCCTGTTGTGATATTGGGCTATACAAAACCATTGATTGATTGATTGTATCCAGGCATTACCCAAATCTAAGAGCTTCTTGAAAAGAGCGTTAAAATAGAGGCGAAAACGAAACGTAAACGACGATGAAACAAAAAAGTTACAAAAATCTCAACAAAAACATGACAAAAAGTGACATCAAAGTTACAAAGTTCCAGACCTGAGGCCGATGTCCACTTCAAGTCCAAAATTAAAATATATATGGCATTGTATTTTGTCTTCTCCCTCAAAAAGAACTCCGATACACTCCCTGACTTCCCACTGTCCAATTTCGCCAGACTCATTTTGCCCTCTCTCCGAAAGAAGAATCTACTGTCAGTGCCCATCACCTCCTCCGACAGGCAATGTAGTGGTGTGTCTAAAAATACCTCCCCCCTTGAAACAAACACATCTGAGTGAGAGATCCGCCTGTCCGCTGTCCACCAGGTAAACCCACTTATATGAAACCTATCTCTCCGACTGTCTCCTGCTCTCTCAATATCTCCACATTACGCCTCTTAGGACCCGTTATTTACTTTGCTCTGTCTTCATCTTATCGACACTTCCTGAAGTTACTCCTGCGTGGTTCGAACTTGGAGAAAACGGACAGTTCTTCTAAGACACGTGTAAGCCTAAAGTAATCATTTTGAAAGTCCATGTAACATTTGATTTTGCTGTCTTCTTTGTAATTTTTATTTTATTCTTTTTAATGTCTTCCTTCTCGTGCTACCAATGCTTGTTTTGGTTACTCACCCTGCTAAAGCTCTGAAACAGTCTGGGTTTGTACCTGTCCCAGAGCGTGGCGTCCTGCACTGGTCAGCTCCTCCACCTTCTCCAGTTTTTCACCATCTTCTCCTCCACTGTGCTGCAGGTTAAGGACCTGGTTGAATGATGTTTCAATTTCAGATTCCCCTACAGGGTCAATAAAGTCCACAAATACAAACACATTTCCTTGGTGGAAGAACGAGTTACTAAAGCTTTCATCTTGTACCTTTAAATTGAAGTGGCAATTTATTTGATACAAAGTTTCTCAACAAACAATATTAAGCACAGAATGAAATAAAAGAAAGCCTATACCTATTCTTCCGTGGCTCCATACAACTTAAGTGATTCAAATGCTTTTTTATAAATTAAATATTCCAACTACTTACACAGTGGTTTATTTCCTTTGCAAAATGTCACATCCCCGGTACAATGAAAGACAATGCATATTTCCCGACATCAGAGCTAAATGTCAGCCCATGTCACAAAGCGATCACTATCAAAACAGCTACAGAGATGAATCGTTTTGTTTCATCGGCTCTGCAGCGGATCACAAATCCATCATGGTTTGGTATTTAGTGAAGACAGAAGCACAGAAAAGCAAAGAAGGCTCCTCCAAACTTTTAAAATATCAGCCGAAAATTATTATTCAATCCAATAAGAATGCAACTTACACTTTCCCTCGCATGAGATCTTATTGTGAGCTCATTCTTGTGCGCACAGAGGGCCCAGAAGCCGCTACTTCCAACTTTTCTGCTGCTTCATTGTACAAGCCCCGCGTAAATGAAACATAATCACAAATCGAACTCCTGCTTCGCTGCTCACCAGAGGATGTACTCCACTCTGCGTCTCCTCAAAAGCCTCATTTCAGTGCACTAATTAGGGCATTTAGCCATGAAAAATCACTGCATGCATACTAGAAAGAGCCAGATCTCCCCGGAGCAGTCCTCTCAAGCTGGGAATGAGAAAGTTTGCAGGTTTGCGGAACTTTCTTGGACTGCACAAAAGACGTTAGATGAAAACAAAAAACAGAATGGATGAGCTGATGAAGTGAAATGGCACTTCTGTGGCTATAGCTATAATCAGCGTAGGAGTCTATATGGAGTGCATTGTAAAGTAATGCCGTTTGGTGCATTCAGAGTCCTCCAAAACTCTATTGTGGGTTTTGGAGGGGACAGTTGTGTTCTGGAGGACAAAAAACATGGACAATAGCATCCCCTCTGAGGCCAGGATTCACCTGAAAAAAAAAGTTATGTTGGCCAGGTCTAGGTTCAGCAACGCTATGTGCCCAAAGAATTAGATCAGCTGACGACCTGTGCATCCGGAATAGGATAGGGATGCACCGATGTGACAATGGTATCGAATATCGGAGCCAATACTGGGAAAAATACAATATTGGGTATCGGCTACTGAATCGATACTGAACCGATACTAGTTTTGGCTCTCAACGCCTTAAAACACAATGTTTACCACCTAAATCTAAGTGAAAGTGGGCATGCTGCATATCACTGTTAAGCTAAGAACCAGGAGAATTCAATCGCTAGTTTTAACGTCCGCAAATGTATTTTTGATATTTTGAACTTCTGCGGTTAGCAACAGAATGCTAAAGCTAGCGGGAGCATGCTAATGCTAACGAAAACTAATCAAGGCTGGGTCAGAAACTATGATAGAAATACCTAAAGTGGCCTAATAAAATAAAATAACAACTGCTGGAAGCCAAGTGTTTGTATTTTAGTTTAAGAAATAACTGATCTAACATATTTGTAATGATCAGATCACTTCATGTGAGTTGTTTATATTAATGTAACCTAAAGCCTGTCACCCAAGGATATTTGTAGAAATAATGTGTAGAAAAGTCATCCTTGTTAAATGTTTATCCAAGAGTTTATCAATAGATATAATTGATCTGTAACATGACAATAAAATATGACTTTATTGATCCTACAATGGAGAAGAGTCAATAAAATGTTTCACTCAGAGAAAGCCACTTTTAAGAAAGTCTCTTGGTATTGGTAAATATGGGACATCGGCAGATACTCAAACCCCAGTATCGGTATCGGAAAAAAGCTGGATCGGTGCATCTCTATGAATGACCAGGTTATTCCTGATGCCTCAGTTGTAATCAAAGCTAAAGGCAGTCCAACCAAATATTAGAGCGTGTGTGACCTTTTTTTTTTTTTAAGCCACTTTCTTTCTTTTTGGTCAGGCAGTACATCCACAAAAAAAGATTCAGCTCAACAACAAAACGCTCTCTACTCCACAACCATTCAACACAAAATAGTTTCCATTTTATTCCTTCTAGTCCAGACTCAAAACAATGAGCCACCGGAGGCTGTGCGTTAATCAAAAAGCACCATACAGATAACTGCAATTGTCCACAGATTTCATCACATTTTGATTACAATTCGAGGATGGCAAGGCTCTAAATAAGTTTCAGGTTATATTAAGTTCAAGCCAAATCTACTTTTTTTTTTTAGTTCATAAATATATCAGTTGAAATGAAAGATTAAAAGATCATGAATGTTGCGAGTGAGTGGCGGTGGCTGTCCTAAAAAACACTATATTTAACATCTAGCCTTAGAGTATGGAGAGTGAGTGAATTATGCGCCTTTATCCGCTGGTATTACCCTCTGCCCGGCACATATCTCGAGTCGCGCTTGTGAGCAGACCCCGTAGGCAATTACCAGCGGCGGATAAAACCGGCGGTAGTAGTCGTCGAGAGCAGAGATAGAAAGGTTAAGGACTGGGAAGTAATTTAGACTCCAGAATCTCCTCCTACCCGTGAACGCATCCCCCACAGACGCCTCCGCCTCCCGCGCTCTCCCCCTTCTCACCTCTCATTGAACTCCCCGTGTCTTTCGCCCCTGCTGCGACCTTATAATGATTGTCCACACGGCAGCAGCTCAGGATTCCCACATCGTAATGATCATCCGAACACACCGCGCTGAATCTTTTAACAGCCCCCGGGGTCTCACGGGGGCAAGTGTTTGGGAAATGCAGCCACTTTGTGCATACAACAGTTTGGGACCGGCTTTATGGGCCTCGCGAGCTACATTTACTTTAGCGTGTTCAGTTTGGATAGGCAGAACACTGTTTACTGTAAGAGCAAAACGTCTGCCAACACACTCCCTCTTTCAGTGTTTGCAAACATAAAAATGGGAACAGAGGCTTTAATTTCACACACAGCTAATTTATGTAGCGTTTGCAACTAAAAGAGCCTAGACAATACACATGTAAGTTGCCAGAGATAGCACAAGACAAAATTGAGAGCCCAGCAGAAGCAAATCCGGTACAAGACAAATATAAAAAATCAACAACTGGCAGATGTTTTATTTAATTTTCTTTCATATAATTAAGCAGTGTTTGGGTTGCCAAGAAAACGGCTGTTGTTTCCCCATCAGTGGCGTTCACACACACACAAAAACAACAACATTCCAACAATATGCAATTCAAGTCTCGACTGCGCTTTGGAAACACATAAGTCACTGATTGCCGTGAACTTTGCGCTTCCTATACCCACAGCTGTATAGGAACTCTTTGCAGCTATTGGAGTCACGCTGTTTGGCTTTCAATAGACGTTTCTAAGTGGTTTTCTATACAGCGCTAGCAACAGGGAGTCTTACTGAACGTTTAGGACTTAATCTTGTGCCACAACTTCATAGATCAGTGGTTAGTGGTTTCTTCGGGTGGTAGGCAAGCTTATCTGCAATTTTAGGGTTAATTCATTTTAATCTTATTCATGCTTTAGTAGTGATATGTGTTTCTTTTTGTTTAGCTATGGCTTAGACAAGATTTAGTTGAGTGTAGATTTGGGTTTAGTCCTGATTTGAGCTCGATTAGGCCTGGTGGAATAGTTTGTGAGGTGTTACTGTAAAAAGTCGGGAGAACCACTGCCTTAGGTGATTGAGCTCTCAGTCGTACAGGGGTTTCCAAACGTTGACATTGATAGACAGTTAACGGGCAGATGTCAGGGCGAACGGGGCTGTCGACACGAGGCTACTGAATCAACTGGGAGGAGCTTTATTTAGAATAATGAAAGGAGGAAGCAATAACAAAGTAAACCCCGTCCTATTAGTATAAATTAAGGCCTGCTGCAAAAGCTTCATTAGTTGCTGACGAAGCCTTTGGTGAAAAGCAAAATGCATTAAGCACTAAAACAACTTTGCTTTGTCTATAAAGGTAACACCATAATTAGGGATGGGACGATAAACAATAATATCGTTAATTGCGATAAAAAATGTGGCAATTAATCGATCACCACATTTTTTTGATAATCGTGCTAGAAGATAATCGCTAAATCCATCAGACAACCAGTGCCAGTAACTTTACCAGGAGTGGGTACGTCTCCATGGAGATGTGACTAAAGTCAGCAGTATTTAAGATTTCAGTCGGTTAGTTCCTCATCCATTCTTTGATTATCCTCTGCAGAAATAGCATTTTCTGTCCCAAGCTGCTCATTAACGGCATGTTTTGTATTGATGACAACAGTACAGTCAAAAATGTTACACAGTGTGCCTTTAAATACTTACTTTATGTCTCACTCAATATGACGTTTACAGCAGACTATGAAGAGGAATATTTAATAAATGCCCAATCCCCATCATTTCTGCAGTTTCAGTGAGTTTTTTTAAACCATAGGCAAATATACTGATAATATCGTTAATCGCAATTATTTTGGCCAAGATAATCGTGACCCCAAATTTCATTATTGTCCCATCCCTACACCATATACTGTAATATGTGTCTTTTACTCTATGAATTACATAATCCCTGCTTCATCGTCTGTCACTCAACAATCCAAATCTCGGACAGTGATTGATTGCTTCTCCGACTTCTAACAGGTAATGCATGGACGCCATGTTGCCAAATACAAAAATCGGAAATAGCATTGTCCTGTCATCTTCTCCCGGCGCGGCCCAGACAGATCATTATCTGGGCTAGATTGGCCTGTCGCAGGAAGCGGCCCCAAAACTCCCCACACAGGAAATGAAGATGTAGTTGGGGGCGTGGGCACTGGCCTATCACGGTCCCCCGGGAGCGCCATGTGATCGGGGAAGCAGGAAGCAGACGGTGATTGGAGTCACGGCCCGCGTCGGAGATAAAGAGAGTATTACAGCTTAATATAACTGGAGAGATAAGGAATTGAAGATTGGCAAACCACCTGTCAAACTTTTTAATAAGTTTGAGGCAGCCAATTGTCATTATAAAATAAAAAGGCACATCACAAAAAAAACGTGAAATCGTAAGAAAATAAATGTCCAGATTTAACATAAAAATTAACTTGGGTCACAGACAGTGATTTGCACAAAAGATGAGTCAGGAAGCAAAAGTCTATCTGCCCATCTGTCGACAATAATCGGCTGTCAGGAATCGCCATGACAACCAGGCTAAATAATACAACTCGGACTATCTGAAAGAGAACAGAAAAAAAAAAAGTTTGAAAGCACGCCAATTATTGTAAGAGCAGTGTACAGACAATGTTTTCTAAATAGTCAAAGCTATTTAAAAAGAGCCGTAATTGTGCTTTGACTTGCAACTAACAGAACAATGGCTCTCAACCTCAGTGTCAGAACTCTCATTTATTTATTTGTGGATTTGAAAAGGATGGAGTTGTAGCACAGCAAATGTTTTACACAGACCAGAGATACAGCTTTACACAGTGAGCAGTGAGAATTCTTACAAAAATCCATCCATAATATCAAATACAGATAAAACACCCCACATTCATCGATGAGAAGCGCCATCAGAAGGACGGCAACAACTGTCAAATACAATATTAAGGACAAATTGATCCTTTAACATACCAGGATGACCAGATTTGTGGAAGTGATCACATATCAGACTATCAACCACTTCTTCGAGGTACATTTAAACTGTTTTAGATGCTACACGCGAACAGTTAATGGCAAAGAGTTCCACATCCTGCAGCTTTGACAGAGGAGCAATTCTGTCCAAAATAACCAAAAGCTCACATAACCTAAAGATCACTCCTCCTCTGTTCTCAGTCCTGCACATAATTTCACAAACTCTCTCCGAGGCTGCGCTGCCAAATCATGCAGGCTTTTACAAACTAAACTCACATTGGAAGATTGAATAGTGGTATGCGACAGGGTTTTTATCAAATACTGTGAGAGCCTATTTGTACAGACTTTGGAGGGGGCTGTAACTTGACATTTTGTGAAATATTGTAATATGCCCCCTATTAAGTTTACTTGAGTATTGTTTGTGATTCTATCAAAACAGGTATGCTGATAAGTTAGTCTTCCCCCTGTGAGTAAATGTGGCAACTTTTGTGTTGACATGTGAAAAAAAGATCAAGAAAGATCAAAATGTATCGTACTGTCAGTAGTTTTCTTTCTCGTTTACGTCACAACAAAACAATTACACTGTCGGTACTTGAATTTCACAAAAAAACACCTTTTTACTTTTACTCACTTACTTGGGTCACATCTTATTTCTTCCTACTTGAGTAAATATTTGAAGTGCTCTACCCGCCTCTGGCTAAAAACAATGTAAATATGCGGTGATTGAAAATACTACTTAAGTGTTAAACCAAATCCTCATCAGTAGGAGCTGCATCATTGAAGGTGAAATGTCATTATAACAAGCGTAGGTGTAAATGCATGGGAGGAAGCACAAGAAAGGTCTGAATGTGTTCTATTCTGTTATCAAAAAACACTGGCATTTTATTATTGCCCATCATCACATTTCACTTCTATCTACACTCCACTCCCTTTCAGTGTCTCACATTCACATTTCCCTTATCTGAACAGACACGAAGCAAATGTCTCCTAACTCACTCTTCTTTCATGCGTTGACCTGAATCACCCCCACTGCAAGGATGATGGACACCCTGCATGTTTAACACTCCCGCCTTTTATCCCACAAGTCTCAAAGTAAGCCCTATTTTCAGCATCTTACAACACCTTAAAGCCCGGGAAGTGCCAAGATATCGCAATAACACGAAGAAATCCTGCCGGCAACGCCAAAGTGTTGTCTTTTCTGATCATTAATTAATTTGTCAAGCGGCAACGGGGTTTTCTATTAAATTTACAACGTAGCTAAAGGCAGTATCACCCCGGCAAATAGCCAACAACAACGACCGGTCAAAATAAATGAATGAGGAAATATGTAAAAGCGCCCCATCTGCATAAAAATGTAAATCAATCTGACTTTTTGGTGTTATTATCATCTGCGTTGAAGAGCACAGTGACCCCACATTTTAAATTCGAGACAAGATTACGTGCGTGGAGTACAATGGATCTGCTTTGGGACTTGGAAGGAATGAGGAGAAAACGGTTTCCAAGTCAACTTCATTTGGAATCTAAATGAGACATAATATTTGGGACCACGGCAAAACGAGTAGCATTAAGTACGACGAGTATGTTCTGGGTATTTTTATGCTTTTTTCAGGAATTTGGTAATAACCTCAAACACACCTTTATCACCATCTTCCACGTTGGCTGAAACAAAATAGGGGAATTTCACTTCCTGACCTTCATGAAGTGTAAGTGTAAACAAAAAGCAACATCCCTCTCTCTTGGTACAGCTGCCTTTTTTGCCTTTTTCAGCGAACTGCATTTGTGGTTTCTGCGTTCCACATTGTTTTACTGGATGCCTTAGTACATCTTTGCTGTGTTTTTGTGGGGTCGGTGGATTTTTTTTTTACTGCAGAGAGTCCATAATGGTCCTCAAGAAAGGAGCTTTTTAAAAGTAAACAAACAGCTAGCTTATGAGCTAAAGACCTTTGAGGCCTACAAACTTCTTCTTTTGAAACACTGAAAAGGCACCAAGAGCCTCCCACAGTGGCAGCATAGTGGGGGGGAGGGGGGGGGGACAAGAGGCACTACAGGAAACAAGGAGGTATCCAGACTCACAGCTAAACCACACATGCCCTCTATCACTACTAGTGTTCTGGCTGATGATCGTCCTCTGGAGAATAAAACAGATTAACTGCTAAGCTCTTCCCAGAAGATGGGGAAAGATTGTTGTGGAGCGGAGGGAGCTGCGCAGGAGGAAGAGGAAGGAGGAGGTGGAGTTGACCAGTGCAGGACACCACGCTCTGAAACAGGGATAAACACTGTTTCAGAGGATCAGAGGAGTTACCTCCAAAAACATGTTAGTCAGGTTTGCCCACTGTGGCAGCTCAGTAGCAGCGGCTCAGGACTAACACCTGAACACAATTTAATTGTACGGTTGTACAATGACAAATAAAGCACTTACTTACTTACACCTTACAATTTTAGTAAATCACGTTTGTCCAAGCTGGCTATGTCATACAGCTGTAATGGTAGTTTCCCATTCACAACAGGACTGGCAGTATAATTTATTGTAGGAACAGTTAAAGTGGATTTAGAAGTAGTAGTTGCAGTAGTTGAAGTGGTGATAAAAGTAGAAATGAAGGCAGTTGTACCAAAAAGATAGAGCAGTATTTTCTACCGGTCCCTGCTCCCCATAATGCTTTTGTGTCCTTGAGCAGTCTCTAGAAATCAAGCGAGTGCTGGAGAAGACGAGAGTAGATCCAAACTCAATAAATACATACACTTTTGTTGAGATCAAGACACAGATAGGATGGGCATTGATTTCTTTTGACAGCTAAAGCAGTTCACAGCACGATAAAAGCTCTCACAACTGTGAAACTCCCCCACTGTTTGATACATCCTCTCGACTGGACACAACTGAAAATGATCTGCTCCCACCTTTGTCCGCGTCAGTCTCTGTCAACACAAAATCAATATGCAATCAGATGGAGCAAGACGGGAGCGGGCTAATACCTGGACTGACAATGACCACCGTGTGATATTATGGATCGCTCACAGGGGGAAGTGGAGGAGGTAAGCACAGGGGGAATTCCTTTGCAGAGAAACAGGCTAATGTCTGGAGAACTGTCAACACAGCTATGAAAGTAAAAATGTTTGTGTTTATTTGACCTTTATTTAACCAGGAAAGTCCCACTGAGACTAAGAAATCTCTTTTTCAGTGGAGTCCTGACCCAGAGGGAACCTATTGTACATATTTTGTGTGTACAATACAATTTAGTGTGTGGGGTTAACCTTTATATAGTATTTATGCAGCAGCACCACTTAAAGCCATTAGTATACAATATTGTAAATGTCACGAAACAAACAGCAAATACATGCTTTCTACCATGTCTCAGTTCAACAAAAGCTTCTTACAATTGTCTAAACAAAAGCAAAACAGGTTATACAACATTCGAATAAAATGTTTCACCTGGAAACAAATAATAAAATGCCCTATCACAAAAAAACGTAATCATTGCATTGATTCCACATTACTACATAACTATGGGAAGTTGTCATTTGAAGAGAATTATTTTTGAGAAGTAATTACAATATCTAATTCCAGGCTTTACTGAAAAGCTATTGAGCTCCTAGTTAACTGAAATTAGCAAGAATTTCAGTAATAACTAGTTTATTCAAAGACTAAAGAAGATATCTAAAATCTTTGCACATAATGAATCAACAAAATACCCCCATAAATTTAAAACTTGCTCTATCCATTAATAAAAATTACATAACAAATACATACACGTGTTAATTTGAGGTACATGTGTATAAAAGCTATGAGGCTCACCAGGGCTTTTTTGGCCATTGGTCTTTTACAAAGACCAATGGCTGCCCGTATGCTACACTCCAAACTGTCCTAACTTCCCTTTTTTCTTCTGCCTTGTTGACAGCTTATAACAGCTACCTTTCTTTGACGTCAACACAACAATTAAGTACACCTTGTGAAAAGCTTAGAAAATAACAAATGCAAGTCCAGCCCCTGCGCTGATAAGCACCAACTTTGAATGTCAGCCCCACTTAGCCACTTGAAATACATTTTTAATGCTGCCAAACACAAAACAAATTGCTTTCTTATCAAGCCAGCATCACACATACATAACGTCCAACTGAACTGACTTGAAACCATGGCTCAACCTATTAATCTCTGTTGAAATATTGTATTGTCATGGCTGGAAACTGAGTCACGTATAGAATCTTATTATTAATCAAGCTTACCGGAATAGCCTGGCTGTCCTCTATGCATTGAAAACCAAATGTCTTTTCAGCTGCTCCTCTGCGTGTGTCAACCGGAGAGAGGCAGGAAGTCATTTTTTTCTATCGTCTCGAGGGGATGCTGAGCAATTTGGGAAAGAGCGGTGACAACCCAGATTTGAGTTTTCAGATCGCAGCCATCTCCATGTGTCGGATACGCTTGGCTAAACTTTGCTTTTTTAAACCACTTTGTTCCTACACACAGTTCATGACACAGTGCCTCAAACGGTCATCCGCCATTGACTTTTGTCTTGTTTCAGTTCACAAGAGAAAAGTCTAACTTGAAAGTTAAGGGGGGAAAGGAAGACAGGGTAAGTAGTGGCAGCAACGTAGTACTTTTATTATTATCTGATGCATAAATGCCAAGTCTTGTATTAGCATTGAAGATTATTACTGGCAAAAATAGTGGGCAGCAGAGAAGTGCACTTCCTTGCAACCCATCTCCACATCTTTGTATTTAGGCTATTGTGCATATTTTAGAGGACACCAACCTGGGCACAGGAAGAGCATGCAAACTCTACTAAGAAATGTCCCACACAATCCAGGAATCATGAGGCATGAATGCTAGCCATTGGCCCAGTAGTAGTTTGTAGTCATTTGTATTTCGGGCAGTAATAGTATGATATATGGAGGTGGTAGTATTTTCTATTTTACTTTCATTACCTTTTTTACTTTAGGTTAGTGCTCTCGCTTCACATCTAGAAGGTCCAGGGTTCGATTCCCACCTGGACAGGGCCTTTCCGTGTGGAGTTTGCATGTTCTCCCCGTGTCTGCGTAGGTTTTTTCTGGGTACTCCAGTGTCCCCTACCACTAAAAACATGTGCAATAGGCCAGGATGAATGATGTGTGTGAGTGAATGGATGGTGGTGGTCAGAGGGACCATTGGCACAGATGTTAGCAGTCGAGACAGTGCTTCTGTACATTCAGTTTCCCATGAGAAACTGAAGCTACAAATGTAGCTTACGACCACTGAGTATGGAGTGAGTGTACAATTGTCTCATGTGAAGTGCTTTGTGACTATGTCTGTGAAAGGCGCCACTGTATATAAATAAAGTTCTTCTTAAAAGTTGCGAATTTTGCTACTTTCTTGCTCCTATTATCCATGCACATAATAAAGATGAATACAGGGTGGTACATCATGGTTTTCAAACATGTTTTGGTCAAACCACCTGAGAATGGACACCTGTTGTTGCCGATGATGAGGGCTGGAAAATCGTCAATTAGCAATGCAGTGTGGTTTCCAAACGCAATCATCATGTGTCAAACCTGCTGCTGAATGCCCATTATTGCCAAAATATATTTACCAAAAGAAAACAGGATCTGGCAACAGGCCGTCAGGATTTTCAGGTAATAATTGGATGCTTTTAGTCCATCAAATAGCCTTTCAAAGCTGGAGAATTGGCACCTGGGTAAAGAGCTTTGCACACCACCACATGTTAGCCAAATAGAAAAGCATGTAAGTGGGCATATACACGAATTGGTTCAGCTCCAGCCTCCTCCGTGACTTTACTCAGCATAACATTGACAAAAAGAATAAGACAGAGTGTAGCATTGAAGGAGAAGCTGTCAAGAAAAAGTGTTTCAAAAATTACACCAAAAACGGTCCTTTTAGAAGCTGCTAACATCCTGGGCAGAGAGAGGGGATCCTAGCAGCAACCTTCTACCAATGCAAAACCACAGTTAACCACATGTCTGTGCCAAAACCTTCAACCGTTTGTATGAGTGTTTTGAATCCCTATGATAATCTTTTCTGATAATTTTGTTAACCATCATCACTTACTCATTTGTCCCTTGCCGTATTATATCATTGTTAAAAGCCAGATTCCCGGTTGTTGCCCATACAATATGTTGCAAAGCCAGAAGAGCAACTAACTTCTCAAAGCCTGACATGCCAACTTCACATTCAACACAATTTTTACAGATTTTTTAAAGTTACATGTCTATATTGAAACAAATCCTCCAGTATCCTCATAATACTAGGTTCAAAGTGACTTAGACATCAAGCCAATTCCTCAACGAAGGAAGTAGAAAGCGCCACCAAAGGGCAGAAGAATTCAAACTCAGTCAGAAAAATGGTGCAATGCTTTGTAAGTGGTTAGCTCTGGGCTAGCTCCACCACTGGGATCTTCAACAGGCGGCGCGCTCTGAACATGACAGAAAAAAAAAAGTATGGAAAAATACTTGATCCTCCCCCAGCAGCGCATTTGATCAATTCCTAGAGAGAGGTAGTGCCAAAGCATCCCCTCCAGAAAAATATATGGAATAATATGGAAAGAACTATGAAGCATGTCCTGACAAATAGGATATATTGGAAAAACTTGGAGCCATTTAGAGGAGCCCCATAGTATTGCATGCTTACTGTAGAACAACTTGCTAAATATTAAACTACCATGCACTTCCTGAACAACTATTTTATCTATTACTCCATCACTACTTAAACAAATGCTGAATTATGGATTAATTTTCTACCACATAAAGATACAGAGACATAGTGAGGAGCAAAGTGGTTCAACGGCCCATAATAACAAAGAATGCTAACCATAATCCTAACGTAGCTTCATGCTACAAGCTAATGCGTAACGCCAGTGCCGTTTTATTTACTGCTAGTGGACAATCTGCTCAGTAAAAACATTCAGAAATATAGCCACAAAGCGGCGATTATCGGCCCTCACCAACCGCCCTGCCTAAAGCAAGGGGGCACTTCGTGCCCTTTAGTCTCCCTCAATCTAAAATTATGGTATTGCTACTGCCTTTATGTTTGTTTTTAAATTTTTTCCCTAGGGTCTTAGTTTTAGGATTTTTATAATGCGCTAACGTGCACTCTGCGCTAATTTTGACATTATACAGAGAAAAATGAGTATGAATTTGTATCACACTATATCTGTAAACTGAAGCATATTTTTACATTTTACTTAGGGTTGCGGCTGTGCCGCAGAAAATCCACAAAGGTTATCCAAAGTACTTGGTTAACCTTTGGTTCCTCCCTTCTCACTGAATTATGGAGTTTAACATTTTTCCATCAGAATAAAATGGGACGTTCTGGTCATCGCTACGGCAACACCGTGAAAAATTACTTCTCTGATCGGAACGACCAAATAGAATGTTGTGCCAAATTATTTTAATTTTCGTAAAACTAAAATCTTTACTCTCCATATAATTCCTATAGGGGGCGCTATCACACCCAATTTGAATTTTGCCAAATGAAAGTGTTTAGGACTGAGACCTGTGACTTTAACAACTGATAACAAAATGAGCGAAATCGGGCTTCATATGTGCGAATGGAGCCCTTTTTTGTTTGCGAAAAATCTAAAATACTTACAGTACACAGTTTGCGGCTTCGCCGCATAAAAACCGTAAAACTTAGAAAAGTAATTTGGATAACTTTTAAAGTTCTACTTCTCCAGATTATTTTCCACCCAAAATTAGCTCGTTCCGATAAACTCTAGGAGGAGATACATTTTTGTACGAAGTGAAACATAAAGGCGGATTCCTGCTTCGCGGGCTGTCATCCAAAATGGCCGACACCCAATATGGCGGACGGCGTTGCCGTAAATTTTTTGCTCAACTTGTCATGATGCACGTCTGTACCGATTTTTATGATTCTACAAACTTCATTTTTGCCCAAGTCCTATCTCGCAATGTTAATAAAAAACTGAGGTGGCGCTTTCGCGCCACTATTTTGAAATTCAAAATTTGGAAATAGTCAAAAGTTGTGTCGGATCGGGTTTGAATTTTGGGCCAAAATCTGTGACTTTTCCTCGATGTTGTCATGGCAGCCTCGTCTGGGGTCCATCTCTCCCTTTGTTTCCCCTCCCTTGTGTGTCTGTTCCTTCCTACTTGGGTGTGGCAGCTCCAGAACTCACCTGGCAGCAATCTGCAATCAACCTCCCGACTGGTATAAGAGGAGCAGCTCTCCAGCCACTCCTCGCCAGTTTGTTAAACTACTGAACCAGTTAGTTCCAGCACTTGGCTCTTATTGGATATTGCTATTTTTTGGATTTTTGTACTTATACCTCTTTTGCTATTTTGTCCAGGAACACCTACTTACCTGTCTGCTCCACCGCCTGCTTGTCCAGTCCTCTGCCTGCCTATCAGCCAACCTGCCTGCACCTACCTCAACCCCTGCCTACCTGCCTGCCTACCCACCAACAATCCTTTCCTGTAAACTCAATAAATTGTTAAACCCTTCCTGGTAGTGTTCTGCTCTTGGGTTCAATCTAGAACTGTGACAGATGTTCACTGGGTGAAAATCACGACGGTGAGAAAGAAAGAAAGAAAGAAAGAAAAATATTCCCATACAAAAACAATGTTCCCGCTTACGTGGGTACCATAAACTATATAGGTCCTGGGTCGTGCCCGTCTGTGACCCAGGGCTCTCAGTCGCCCATTGACTTTTATGGGCTCTGTACAATTACAATGTTGATTTTTGCATTATATATGTATGTGCACAGGACGTGCAGGACAAGAAGAGCACGTTAGTGAGTGTTTGAGTGCTCGTTTTGGTGGACAATTACAATGTTCATTTTCTGATACATGTGCATGTCCACGGTACGTGCACGACGAGAGGAGTGCGTTAGTGCATGTTTGAGAGGAGACAAGCGCTTCGTGTGCCCCAAAGTGCTCACGCACTCGCGCACTCTTTACGATTACAAGAGCCCCTTCGCCAGCCCTGATGGCGCTCGGGCCTAATGACCTTGACTTTATTTGTGTGGTTAAAAGGCTGGTTCGCCAGTAAACATCTAAAAAAAGTTTAAAAAAAAAGGATGTCCATAACTGACTTCCTTGTCGTTAGCCCCTTAGCCAACCAATACAGTCCTCACACACATGAACTTTTCACATAGACTCAGTCTTTTTAGTAGATATACACATTATTTTTAGGTTATAAAATGTAAAATACCAATGCTAAAATAGCCAAAAGAATGTTTAGAATACAGTTATGCATGGTATAATATATCCACTTTAAATCAGATGCTCTCCCTGTCACAACCAGCCCATATAAACATAATGTAGGCTACAGTGTAAAGGCAAGTATCTTGCAGAGGGACATGAAAAACAAATTGAGACTTGAACCAATAAGCCTTGGGTTGAAGGAGTTACACTGCTTTTCATGCAAAACTCCATCCCTGGCAGGTTGATTTTATAAAAATGTTTTTGAAAGAAGTTTTTTGGCAAGAGTCTGTCTTCTCTCAGCCTGCATTCACGCTGACCTTGATGACTGAAAACTTGTTGAATAGAGCGATAGACACAGACACAGCTGCCATGGAAATGTACTAAGCCAATCTAATTGTATTGCCTGCATTTATGCTTAGGTCTAGAGCACCATGGACATTTTTTTTTACCCTGTAACATTTTAAAATCTTGTAATGCAATAACTGTAGTGCAAAAGAACACCCAAATCACCGCAAAAATAAAAACAAACAAAACAACAAAACATCACAACAACAAACAAAACAACAAAACATCACATTTAAATCAAAAATGGTTAAGAAAATAGGTATGTATATTTTTTTTTTCGTCCACTTGTGGACTTTTCTTGTGGACATCATTCGACAAATTGGCAAAGACTTTCTGTCTTAGCGAGTGGATCTATTGCACAAAGCAAAACAGTCTTTCTTTGTTTTGCTGAAGCAACACAGTTGGACATTTGGGCGAACAGCATGGTCAGGCAGCATGTGTAAACCGGGAAGTAACAGTGTTCCCCTACAAATATGAAGCTGTCAGAAGGAATGTACCGAGTTTTGTTTTTACGGGAAATTATCTAAGTATAGGCTTATGGATGGGGATTAGGAAATGATCTCATATGTTTGAGGAGATTCCCAGCAGTGGGCCATAACACAACAATGACTCACCATGTTTTTGGGTGCTCTATAAATGTCCCCTTCTCTTATTACACAAATCTAATCCTTGCTTTCCTTTTTGGATATAACAATCACAGCAATCTCTAAACCCAGTAAACATGTCTGCTTTCACGGCATTCATAAATCTCCTCACAGGGCCTCGAGCTCCAGAATTAACATCCTTCTACTCACATATTCACCATTCCAGCTCTGTACATAGCCAAACTATCTAAATCTGGAAACTTTATCTGCAAAATAATAGTTTGTTCCTATAAGACCTATCCATTCATGTCAAAGAGGACCTAAACATACCCTTTAAAGTGCAATTCTAAAGTTCTACAACCAACTATTGTACTATGATTACAGAACTAGTATAAACTAGTATTGGCTTCCAGGTCCAATCAGAAGGTAAATAAGCTAACAATGCATATAAAAATTAAACCACCATACACTTCTTCTGGTCATTTTTGGTGGCCATGATATTCTCAATCCTATAGTGAAGCATGCTGCGCAACAATAAGCTAACTGTCAATACTATCACACATTTACTGCAGCCAACACTACAGCTATTCACGCCTCTATCTCGTCCCATTTGGCCGGCCAGACAAACCAAGTCCTCTCCATCTGCTTTTCGCTGCTCCGCTAAGCCAGCTGGTCCAGACTCTCGCATCCTACCTTTATCGCCCTTCTCTCAACAAATAGTCTTTCATTTTCGCCAAATAACACAGCCACACAGGAAGCTCACATTGGCATAATGTTCAACATGCTATGGCGGAGGAATATAATGCTATCTTGATAAGCATGGCCATATCAGATCAATTTGGCTAGGCTGGTAATCCCAACGGAGATGGGGCGGCGCGCAAATAAACAAATCATATTTTTATGGAGACGGCAGCTGCGGCGCATACAGGAATTTAGCATGGTGTGAAGTGTCAAGGTTGGTTATTATTAGGACATGGGAGAGAAGCAATGCAAAGGACACATGCTAATGCCAGTGCTAATGCTATAGCAGATGTGCAGATATTGAGAAGTACAATGCTGTTGGTTTTATTTTGTTGACGCTTTTACACATCTAGTGACCCCAATCAAGAAAGAAATGCCTAATGTTAATAGGAAATACTTGGCTTTGGTAAGAAAATCTATGAAATAAATATCAAGGATAAGAGTGGAACATTTCTAGAAAACGGTTTAAGCATTTGCCTTTTGCCATTTTGTTTATAGCTATAACCAGCAAATCTGTAGGATGTCAAATCACTGATTAATTACTAAATATTTGTAACATTATGAGAGAATACTTAATAAAAAAATATACATTTTATTATTAGTGGAAGCTCTCAGTCGTGCTATAGTTTTTCAGTTGTCATCTGTACTGGGTTGTTGTATTTTTATTGAAGATGCTAAGATACCTGATACCTGCAATACAAAACCAACCAAACCTTCTTGTGCCTTCTTCATAGTTCAGGTCAAGACAATAGATATGTCAATAACGATGATGAATAAACAGTAATATTCTTCATGAAAACATTACTTTTGACATTTCCTAAAGTAAAAAAAAACAAATCAAAGCACACCTGCGTTTATTAACTGTGCAGACTATAGGGCGGCCATGACACTTTATATTTATTTGTCTTTATTTCCTTCCTTCCTCTTCCTCTTCGCCTGGTCCTTAGCACAGCTCACTCAGTCATGTCTGTTGCCCCCCCTCAGGACGTGAGAGCGGTTGTATTGGGTGATGAGAGGTGGTTGCCGGGGGTGACAGGGGATTGGGGGGGTGGGGGCGGCAGAATCACGGTGGTGGGTTTTTTAACGGATCACCGCAGCACCGCAGCCTCACCAACACACATTTCACATCATTCCCCTTTAATTCAACATAACCGCGAGCGGGCCTAACCAAGTATGACAAGTGGTCTCTGTCAGCCGAGCGCGGAGGGAAGGGGTCCCACCAATCATCCCACTGGCAAGGGCAGGACAGGCAACCACCACAAGTTATTTTAAGACCCCTTTTCAGCCTTTTACTAACCTTAACCTAATTATTCTGCGCTACAACCCAATGCATTGCTATTTTTACAGTCTCGGTGCAACAGCTGTCCAAATTCGAGACCATTTTCTTAAAATTCTGATAAGAGAGGAATGGTGTTTTCAGTATGGTACAGTTTGGTTTTCATTAATAGTAAGCAAAATAACCAGAGGTGGTCAAAGTACTTGATTCTGATACTTGAGCAAAGGAACAGATGAAAGTAGTGAAGTATTTGCTGTAAAGAACAAATCCGTAAATAAGTAAATAAGTGTAAGGAAAACTTTTTTTTTTTTTCAATTTCAAAAACACAAATTAAAGCAGAACTAAGTAACTCATGCCCCTAGAGGCCATAAGCGCCACTGCAGGTGTCGGAGCAAGTTTCTTTTTACTCATTAATTGTCCGTGAGAGTAAATACTACGCTGACAGAAAAGACAAAGGGAGAGAGGGATATTGTACATTGTGCCACAACTCAATGACTCAAACTTGGCTGTAAATACTGCTAAAGTGGCGCTAGCCCGCAGTTAGCCTGTTAGCTTCTTCTTCGTGATTCTATTAGTGTGTATTGCGCCTCTGACCCGGAGGCAGTGAAGTTGCAATTGTGGTTTTCTGGCCAGAGACACCAGGGGGAGATGAAAGACCCCCAATCATCCCATTAATACTTGTATTACCCCCAGAGGGACTACGAAAAGGATTTATTAAGGTAAACAAGTAACTTCTTTAGTTCTTCTTTAACCATACTTAACTCTCGTTGTGAGTCAGTGACATTTGACAGTACATCTGCACAGCACCACCTACTGTTCACAGAGTCTGCATGATTAGGCTTTTAAAATGAACAAAACACATGAGTTTTTACTTTGGAGCGTTTATAGAAATGTAGTGGAGAAGAAAGAGGAAAGTTGTCAGTACAAATACTACTTAAGTAAAGTATGTACTTTACTTAAGTACTCAAAATACATAAGAAATTCAGCAACGATAGATTAGCCAGAAGTTGATGTAGAGATTGTAAACCCTAACCCTTTAAGTCACAACCAGGAGCATGAAGATTTGAGAGAAGATTGAAATAAGGGCCGCTAAGCTGATACCAGAGTCACATGCATTTCAAAATATGTTTTTGTAAGTGTCAAGTGCAAGGTTAGCCAGTTTTAAACATAATACAACCTAATGGACACAGGATAATTTGTAGTTTCAGTCTCCGAGATTACAGTAGATGGATGGATAGATTGATAGAGCCTGATTGTGTACTAAAATGTGAACCGCATTGAGCTGAAACTATGCCCACTGAGGACCTCTTGATGAAGCACACAAATTATAAGGTTATTCATAAAATATGCAAATTGTTCATTATTCTTGCACCATAATGAATTGTTTCAGCCCAACAGTGCATTGTGAACATTTTCAAATGTCGAACCAAGGTGCTCACATTCTGTATCAGGGTCTCAAAATGTCACACAATGCGTGTATTTTTTTTTTTAGCAAGTGTGCCAAATACATGTGTAGTAGACATGTTCAGGTGCCGACAAATCCACACTCAGCACAGTTTTCTGTTTACAAAATAAGCCGCTATCAGCAATTTCAAATCCTCACACAGTTGGTATGTTGACTGCTGCAATGCTACAACCTTGAATATGCTGTGACCAATGTGTCAAATGTGAAGCTCCACACATAAGCCATGACCAAAAAAAAAATCGCAAGATCTGAGTCAAATCTTAACCAGGAGACAATCAACAAACAGCAGGTGAGAGAAAGGGTGATGCAAACGGGAGACAGACGGAGAAGTAGAAAGAGAGGGAGAAGAAGAGAAGGGGAGGATTAGGTCTGTCCTTGTCCAAAGAGGATAATGAGGTGACTGGAGCTGAGCGGAGCTGTGGCAAATCCCATAGTGCACCTGCTGCTGCCACCCGCACACACTGGAGTAATGGACACTCGCTTTGAGGATATGGATAGCTCATCTGAGTCGAGGGACAAAGGTGACGATGTAGAGGAATGCTTGAAAAGCCCATATGTCGTTCATAATTGAGCGCCCCGAGGTTGTCACTTGTTGAATGTAGCAAGATAATAGCAGCTAGGCAAGAGTATGTGGCAAAAGGTTAGCATAAAGTTGAACAAAATGACTGAGAATGTTGCTACTGTCATGTTTTTAAATGCAGCAATAGAAAAAAAGTGATGGGAAAATGGCAATACCTTGGTTTGCCAACAGATGGAGTCATGAGCAATCACCTCCAAGCTGCAAATTGTAATATTGTACTTTACACAACAAAACATCACTTCAACTAAAAGCATTTTCAACTATACCCATTTCTACCACTAGATGGAGTCAAGAGCTGTTCCACCATGAATTTGCCCTTGCGAAAAATAACATTATTTAAAAATACAGGAAGGGAAGGAACGCCTTGTTGACTGTTATACCACACTGGATGGAGTCATGAGATACTTTGCCGGTAAGGTCTATTAGTGTCTTAAATTAATTTAACATTGTAGGCTATATTTGGCCAGTAGACGTTTTTAGAAGCCATTTGACGCCATCACCGATTTTTTCACCCCCCGAGCTATAAAGTTTAATAAAAAGCCGTATTTTCAAACTTTTGGCAGACTTTGAGGCTAGGTACGTGACATTGACATTAGTCCATAATTGCCCGTCTCTGTGAAGATTTTTTTTACCATAAATTTACATCCCCTAATGGAAAATTGCACTGACCGCTATAGAAATAAGGTCAACCCGTATGCCCCAACCACTTAATAAACAATATTTCACAGGAAAGACCTCATAGTACCTCGATGGTCTCATTATAATGCAAAATATTCCAGACTTTTAGCTTAACGGCTCAAAAGGAAAGGTGCCAAGGAAAGAAGTGTTGGCTTTGAAGACACCGTTTGAACTCGAGTCAAAACACTAACTACAGGATTAACATCGCCTACAGCACAGGTCGCACAGGGCACAATCACTAAAGAAAATGTAGAATAACTTACGCCTTTTATGCATACAATACCCTTCACAAATATTGGCGATTTGATGCAATGTGTGGCACAGTAAGTTACTTTGTGTTTAGTTTCAAAGACTTTCAGATCCAAAAGTGATCTATGGAGATTTGGGAGCAACTGGTACCACCACCGTGTCAAATAAATACAAGCTAAAATACAAGCTTTGTGACTTTATATCAGTGTACCAATACCAGTGCTACATGGAAAACAATTTTCTTATTCAATAAAAACTGGATGTTTCACTTTTTGCCCGTGACAGAAGAGTGAATACTCTGATCAAAATGTCAGGAAAATTGTAAGAATTCGTTTAGTTTTTTTCTCCAACATTCTTCGCAAACTGTGTCAATATTCGTAGACTGTTGGTTTGGTTAATAGAGCTCAGGTCAACACACGACAGGATGAAAGAAACTTCCTGGCACAATGTTCAAACTCACTTTGCTTTTTTAAACATTTGTATCTAGCTTTAGTCATGGGCACCACAGGTAGAATTTCTCACTTCGGGCCTTTGTCTCTCCACACCTTCAACACAACACACAAATCTCTCATAGTGTAAAAATGACAAGCCAATCCCAGAGCTGCTTCCCTTCTCCCTTTTATCAGCAGACGCTTCACCTCCTCATTCAGCCTGCTCCTGGATCCTATCACCGCCACACAAAGGTACCTCGCATGCCACCGCTGATCTGGCACGCTAACAACCCGCAGCAGGGCTCAGCTGGCACGGTACCGTCCCCCATAACCTTTCCCCAATCTGGGCTACGCTCGCACCGGCAGCCTGGGGGAGAGGGCAACCACCAGGAGACAGGCTATATTTGTTTACTAGACGTTGGAAGCTGGGTACACAGCGCTAGGGTCGGGTTTGCACCAAAGACTCGAGCAGCATGATGCAACACCAAGACATTGTGGAAATTTGGCATTTTGGCTTTTCATGTTCTCGCAACAGTAATACAGTAGCAATGTTTTGTAAAGTTGCCATGTTTGAAAAAGACAGAAAAAGTCAATGTTAGTCTTATATGGCTGGCATGACCTGTCTGTTATTAAGCCACGTTTTGTATCAACACCGCATTATGTAATAACAGTTTAAAATGTAATACAAATTTCACTACACACTCCAAAATGTGGTTTTATTACATAACATTTAATGCTGTTTTATGTAATATGGCTTTACAGGAACAAATGTATGCAAACAATCAGGAAGCATAAACATTTTATGTAATTGTACAGCAGGCAGCCTAATGCCTATGTCCATGGGACCGTCAATCTAATTAGAATACAACCAGGCAAAGTATGCTTCACAGAATGTCTGATTATTCTCAAATGAACAGTCTTCATAGGGCAGCACAAAAGCAACAAGTTGGATATAAAGAAAGAAAGACCATAAATTCCTGTACTCAGTTTAGAAATGAGGGGATACTTTACAGCCGTGAGTTGTCGCTGCTGTCAATCATTTGGTGTTTCCTTAGCCATTAATCAAATAACCATGCGATATCTTTAAGTATGAGCCCAATCTGCTGTTGTTTTAGCAGACAACAAACACAACATTCTGCAAACACTTACTTCAGCAATTTGAAGGTGTCGAATGCATGTCTCCTTGCAAATCTAAAGCTGAAGCTAATTGCCTACCACCTGTTGCATCTGCAGTTAACATTGCCCTCCTCATCAAGCTTCCTCTCCTCAGCAGTGTTTGCCGTGCTGCCCTTGGAGAAGTCAATGTGCAGGTTATTTCTCTAAGGTCTAAACAAGCTTCTGGCTCAGCAGCCGAACACAAGTGCAGTCGTTTTTTTTTTGTTTTTTTTTAAACAGCAGCTTTCAACTTCGAGGGTGAAAAGAAACCGGCTCAATGGTCCGACCCACGACTTTCAGAGTTATCTGAGCTGCAGGACCCATCGTCCACAGGCTGCCATCGATTCGAGCTGACTTCTATGACTTTTGCTGAGTAACTGAAAACTTAGGGGAAAGTTTTCAAAAGTCCTTTAGTACGAAGTCACATTGTTTATGCATTTTTACATGCGCAGAGAGGTTAGGTACTGTAAGAGAAAGCACCAACACTGTACTATGAATGATTGATGAAAAAAATTGTATATTCACAAAGACACACGAAACACTGCATGTTTTTAAGTTCGCCCACGTATACATGTCAACCAGCCAAGTAGGTTCACAAAGTTCATACCCCTCTGCTATAATATTGAAGTCTGATACTGAAAAGATTCAAATTGTTATTGACTTACAGAGGCTTTATTTTCCTGTGAAGGCAATACATTTTTATGAGTGTTCAAAACTAGGAATGAGAATGGTTTTACTTTTTTTTACAGACAAAACATGTATCAAGGTCTTTTCTGCATCAGACTCGACATAATAACGAATCAAAAGTGGTCTGAAAACTTTCTGAAGCCAACATATTTCCATATATATATATACATATATATATACAGTTCATCATTCTGACTGGCCACCTGTGGTTGACATTGCATTCTTTACCCCGGTTCAAAAGCAGGCTCAGTATCTCCCCCCGGGCAGACTGTTCTCCTGTGTGTTGATACACCTGCTTGTTGTCCCTCCACTTTCCATTACAGCGACTGTTTTTAATCAGCTGTCTGTCCCGCCGCCACGTTTAGACAAGGCGCGTGTGCAAGCCTGGCAGCTCATTACCAGTTTAGAGGGAAAAATAAATGAAAAAAAACAAGGCAAAATGAAAGGGTGGGGAGAGAATCTTCTGTTGATGTGTTTATTAGATCTGATGCCACCTCCGAAATTGGCAAGACGTGACACACAGCTGAATGTGCCGACAGGAAAATAGGGGGAAATTCTTCCAAAACTAGACCCTAGATTAATGTTTTAAACCATGGCGTGCTCCTAAATGACACCAGACCAAGTTGTCACGGGGGAGACTTGCAACATGCTAAGGAATTTGGCCACAGAAACTATTTGAAATCAGTGACCATATCGTGCACGCTTGACAATTATCCAATCAGATGCGCCTTACCTGCAAACGTGCCATACTATCCGCTCCCCATGTTATGTTAATCCACGCGATAAGCCCCGGAGTGTTGGAAAAGGCGAAATTCCCAGGAGCAAAAAGTGCGAATATCCAAGTGCTGAAGTGGCGGAGGTTGCGAGATAGTGCCCGGGTTAAGAGGATCTGGGAGACGCAGATGCCTCCCCTCCTCTCCTCTCCTCTCCTCGGCGTCTGCCAAAAGGTTTAGAGCTTCACAGCGAGTCCGTTTCTGTCGCTCCTCGCTCGCCCGCTCGCTCTGCCCCTCTTTCTCTCTCGCGCTCTCTCTCTCTCTCTCTGTCGCCGCGCTGTTCAGGATACGACTCAATGGGGAAGGCGGCATGTGGAGGCTTTTCATGAGGGGGTGATAAACGATTAGGAAGTTAGACGAGGGAAAGATACAATGAAAGTGATGCAAAGCTAAAAGAAAACTTACTAGAAGCAGACCATGAGGGCATTTTTTCCAATTTTGCACGCTGTGATCAATTTGATATGCAATATAATATTCCTTGGCTCACACTAAGGCAGAAAATCTATTTTAGACAGCTTTGTTGACACTTTGTGGCCGGAGTCGGCATCGGTGGCTCTATCAGTAAATAGAAAATCATATCCTTGTAAATCTGAAAAGACACTGGCTCGAGTATCCCGGTTATTGGTCATATCCTGGTTATGACAATATTCTGGATATGATGTTTACGTGTGTCTAAGAAACCAGGAGGCTACTCATATCACTGTTTTGAAGCAACTACATTATGCTGAGTGGGTTTTTTCCCAGTTGAAAATTACGACTTACGACATCAGAGCATTTCAGCTTAACAAACTGAACTAATGCTAATGCTAATGCTAATGCTGTATCTCGGACCACTCTGATCACCTCCGAGTTCACATGTTATTACCAGTTCGAGCGGCGTCCCAAGTCATTTTTCCTAGTTGAAGGTCGGAAATCTACCACTTACCACCAGTTCCCTAGAATGTAGCATTTAAAAGCCCAAGTAGCAGCTTTAATCGCGGCAGCAAAGTTGCTTCTTCTTTCATATTTGTTTCTGAAGTTTGCACATGCTCAGTCTGTCAGCAATGGTGAGAAACCAGGATACTGCGTTTACATGGCACAGTATCCTGGAAACCTGGAAATTGGCTTATCCAGGAAACTTAAACCAGGACACGGCCTTTACATGGACACAGACGGAACCAAGAAACTTAAAATCCCTGTTAGTAACCTGGATACTCGAGTGCACGTAAACCCACTCAGTGATGAAATGTTTTGACTGAAAGAGTCTAATTTAAGATACAAACTTAATGTCTCACTTTTAGTTTTCTCAATGTGTCTGCTCGCTAAATGTTACAGATGAAATCTAATTGTGTCCGAATAACAAGCAATTTCAATACGGAGACTGCAGATGGACGTCTTTGTCTTAAAGGAGCTATATTAAATAAATAAATTCATTATTTTTGTTGTAAGAGAGAAATAAATAAAAAAATAAAAAAGGAACTCGTGTCTGTGCTGTCCCGGGAGAGTAAACAAATGCACCCCCGGAGGATCCGATCAGAAGTCATGTTTGTGAAGACGGAGCTCTTTCTAAGCTACTCTGGACACGCCTGTTCTTTTTTCTCACCCAACGATAATGTCACGGATGCGCATTTGGCTCTATTAGATCCATGGTTTGGCTAAAGAGGACTACCTTCCTAAAGGAGAGTGCATTCGCCAGGAGTTGGAATTTCTTTCTGGGATTCAGCTACTATATCAACCAACCTGATGGATGCTTGGTGAACCTTGGCCAGAATCAAAATGGATTAATTTTTATAACCAACACGAGTGCCATAACGTAAACACCCGATGATGGGAGGCCAGGCTGAGCGGTGAGTCAATCAAAACGCGTGTTAGCGTGTGTGTTAGCCATTTATGAAACTGTGTTGCACATGTCAACTCCTTATAACTGCATTATGTGAAGTAATTTCACTTTTTGAAGCAATATTTATATTTATAATACTGTAAATGTGGAATGAGCGGAGAGAGGGGGAGGAGTTAACTGAATCGAAGCGTCTTGTCTTCCGGGTTTGAAAAATACCCCCAGAAAATACTTCCGAAAATACTTTGATATTTCTCTCAAAAATGAGTACTCCATAGTGACAGAGGTACAATATATCATATAAATGCCTATACTTTACTTTGGAATGGCTAAAATAGCATGATCTCCTTTAAAACCTGACTGACAGCGTTACCTGGTGTGCTTTTCCACAGTAAATAACAGGCCTGACTGAGCTAACCACTTTAATAAGCATTTGTGGGGATTTGAAGTGCAGCGTTCACAGTGTCTTAGCAGGAGTCAAAGTTAAACGTCTCTTTGTTAATTCAAACCCATCGTTTGTTGTTAAAAAAAAAAAAGGCCGACTCCGCACTTTGAAATCTTCAAAACGAAAAATCTGAGAGAGAAAGCTGCAAAACGGAGCCTAAACGAGGGACAATTATCAAAGATCTATCAGTCCGGGGTGGCTCCGGTCATGATTGGGATAGCGCCTCATTTCCTGGGTCATCCGCTCGAGCTAATTGGGGGGAGACGTGCATCGAACATCAGAGCTATTTGCAGCACTTAGACGGCCATTTAGGCACTATCAAGCTTTGCACTTGCTAGCATCCTTTACAGTGAAACCTTAACAAACACATCTTTGCTATTCTGAGATTGGACCAATGCCTCAAAAGGTGCTCTCCATGATTAATTATCAGTCAACTGTGCAATGCTTTGGTTTGCAACTCCAATCTCTTCACTTTTCCCACTTGGCTATTTCATTAAAAACAAAATTCCTTTGTAAGAGATTGTTAAAGGTCATTAATTTTTTATTATCTGCTACTGTTAAGTGGGAGCAAAAAAAGCCTCGCTAATTTCCACAGCACAGTGGATCAGAGCTTCACAGCAAAATTAAATGGATTTTTATTTTGAGAAAGACACGGCAAAAATCTGAACCGTTTTTGCAATCGTAGAGAAAAGCTTAACGGGGTCATTGCCAAAGGCTCGAACAAGGTCAAAACACTGACTATGACTAAGAACAGTTCACTTCAGTGGGAAAGAAACCATGTCACCACGGATTTCATTTGTTTATGGATGTTTGTAATTGACTTGTGCGCTGGGTTTGTATTTGTTGTGTGTCAAATAACAAGGACTTCGAAAGGATACATTTTAGAGCCTTAGAAATAGACATAAAGCATATATGAGAACAGGAACATTGTCAACTTAGCTTGGGTTTTTAGTGTTACGTTATTGCATTAAACACATTATCGTGCATTTAGTAAAGAACAGGCAACTTTTATAATGTGCAGTAAAGGTAATGCTATTTTGTGTCAAGGTGAAGTCAAAACACCTCCTGAAAGTGAAAAATATCTTTGGCAAATGTACCAAAATAAGAATCACAGACGGGCCATGAAAGCATATTAAGAAAAATATGGTTGTGGTGGATAATACTTCATAAAACTACATTTGGGTGATGCATAATCCAATTCCGGAACTACTTCATAGTCAGCATTTTGGGGCTGAATTTCATCCATTCTAGACCATGCGATTAGTTAATTCCTCTGCGTTAGACCAGAGGGAACGGGTGTTTTTCAGGTGAGAAGTAAGCAATCCGTCACTAAAACTAGTTTTGTGGAGAAGCACTCGTATCAACATTCAAGTCTAGCAAAGTGATAATAGGGGTATGATCGAGTACAGAGGCCACATATCGACTAAATGAATGTTGGATTAGACCATGTTGTTTACGTGGAGAGAAGGAGTATGAAGCAGCAGTGGGTTCGGGCAATGTTTAAAAGACGCAAGCAAAAAATGTGGCAACAACGGACCAGTGCCCTCCACACGATTCCCGCATGAATCATATCAGTGCTTTGGACAGGCTTTTTCTACAACCTCGTATCCATCCGTGTCACATCACATCGGATTGGCAAATCCACCGGGATTACGTTTCCTTAGATGACACAACAATAGACGACAACGCACTACGGGACCGTATGAGCAATGGAAACTTCCAAGACACGGCGAGCTACAGGATTCCCAAATGAGCACTGGTGTAGCAAAGGCAGGATTTGACAAGATAAGACAAAACACAACTGAAGGTGGTCATAAAGAAGCCCATTTAAGTGATACAGTATTAGCTATTTGGTGGCTAGCCTTCTTTACTCTTGCCTATCAGCTTTGACAGACAAAAAGTTCACATACAAATCTAAATGATATGCCTCCAGGATCCTTTCTTTTCAGTGTAATCTGGCAGGAGCTCTGAATTATTTTGCATGCAATCCTAATCACCATGTGCAGCTTTACATTTTAATTGTCTAAAAAATGTCCCTGGTTGGTGTAAGTCCACGAACCCTTCAGTTGAAACAAAGGCCTGTTTCTCCGATCCATGGCTCATTGAAATGAGTTATGGCACAATCTGAGGTCTTCTCCTGTCGTTTTAAATCTTGGCCTTCAAACCGGCTCTTAATAAAGCGGTAAGGAGCTGGAGAGAGAAGTTTAATAATCCCCAAAAGGAGGATAGACTTTAAAATATAGTGGAATTAGCGAGTCTGAGCTTAACAAATGAAGCAGCGGTGGCAGTAAAGAAGAAGCGCGGAGATAGCGCTAATGAACTCTGTCTAACAAGGTGAGTGGGGCAAAGACAGAAAGTATTCTCTCAAAAGTACTCGTATCTGTAAGTAACCAGAGGGCATTTGGTCTCATGTACTACGTAGCCTTGAGCTGGTAGTGTTTTGGCTGTCTAAAGTGGGGACTGGAGAGAGTTCACCCCTGACGAGCCCTCAGGCAAAGACATGGGCCTAACGTTACCCCATGGAGACTGTCAAACCAACGCTTCAGAAGGATTCGATGCTCTGGGCTCTGGCAAAGTTTGATGCTGGCTGGACCTTTCTGTGTGGTTTGCATGTTCTCACAGTTGCCTTTCTTAATATTTTTCAAGTAGCGGGAATAAGTAAGATTCCTTGAGGTTACGCTCGAACACAATTTTGGCAGGTGTAGTATCCGCTTTGATGATAATGCGCATCTCTGTGGATTACGTGTTTTAATAGCCTGGAGCCTTTTCTTCTGGCTCAGTCTGTGCTTTCCCTCATTGGACTTGTACAAATGTTTGGTTTGTGTCTGTCTTTGCCAAAATTCCAACTTGCCAATGCCAAGGCCCGTCTCGCCGGACCACAACTCTCCCATTGGCTCCTGAACATATGCCTTTATTTACCGCCATCAAACAAGTGCCATTAACAGAGACCGTTAGCGGGCCAGACCAGGAAATGGCCAGGGTCCCGCGAGCTGATTGGCAGAGGGACCCCATTAGAGCGATTGGATTGGTTCGCCGCTGACCTCTCGCGCCATGACAGATAGAAACAGTCGGAGCAGCTGGCTCGAAATCACCGCAATCTGTTTCCTGGTTTGGAAGACACAGACGCATCAACTAAGTGCTTTCATTTCACTGATTTAGGAAGTGTTTGTCGGGACATAAGCTGTGTGAGAGCTTTGTTAATAAAGTCAACCAAATGACATTATAATTTCACTGAATGAGAGCACACTGGCAACAAGATAGCTTCAATCACCAAATGAATTTATGTTAGTTATTAGCGCGTACTGAGGGAAATCAGGGTGGATAAGGGAATATGCATTTCTTCAAGCGACTTGGGAAAGTGTGTGCAGGCTGTCGGTGACTGCGCAAGTGCAAGGCAACAGCAAACGACAGAGAAATCATAGAAATGCCTTTAGCTTTCAGAGCCGTTCAAACAAATGCGTACATTTTGTTAGCCAATGGTTTATCGGACCTGTTTGAATTGAGCGTTCTATTCCCATACAAATGAATGAAGTATGTAGAGATTTGTCCGTTTCATAGTATTTACATATTTTATGTTGTTCCTTTATTGTTATCTTATTACATGATGATGTTACTGGCCACTGAATGTAGCAACATAAAAAGCAAAACTAAACTGAATATGATTTAGCATTTAGCTCAGAGGCCACTTCTATAGAGTTCGGGAATGTGATGTCATACCGCTAAGCATCATGGGATTAGCACCAATACTAAACTAATGGAGATTTTAAAAGGTAAAACACTGGAGTTATTGTTCACATTATTGTTATTGTTCACTTTTTTCTCCTATTTTATACTGTTTGTTGGAGCCATTTTAGCACTCTGTTCATGTTTGATCCTCCTGCCACTGCGTGGCGCTCTGTGTGCATTTACTCTATGTAATTACCTGCCCTATATAAGGGGGGAATAGGGGGCACTCAGGTGTTGCAGTGTGGAGGGATACATCTTTTGACCGTGTCTACGTGTCTATGAAGTTTGAAACCTGTGTATGTATTGAAAGCGTTGAGGTATGCAAATAAACCTTTTGGAACACAGTATTTTCCGGTTCTTTTGTTGGAAGACACGCGTCCAGGACGCCTTAAACATTGCAGCCGGAGCAGACGTTTGCGCAGGGCAAATCCTGGCCGCTACACTGTTTTTAGCCAATGTTAGTCTATGGAAAATGTATGCTAACAGCTGCAAAGATGGCGGATCTCCACGGTAACTGTGGATTTTCGGAATTCACTGTTTGTGGGTGTTAGCATACATTATCCAAAGACAAACAATTGCTAAAACTGCCGAGTCACTACTGGTAAATACATCTAACACACTGTAACTCCAGTATTTTACCTTTTAAAATCTCCATTAGTTTATTATTGCTGCAAATCCCATGATGAAAGCAATATGGCCTCTCAATCCTGAACTCTATATGCTAATGCTTATCTAAAGAATAATCCAGGTGGGTTGACAACAGCTGAAAACATCTGCATCTTTAATAATATGCGATGCTTGAAGGCTAAATGCTAATGGTTATGAGAACAATAAACAGGCTAACGGATGGAATAGCCGGCTTGCTAAGTGTTCGCACATTAGGACAGAACTCCGCGTCTTCTATTTATTTCTATGGCAAAAGACTGCATGAAGTCGCTAGATTGAACAAAAAAGAGAGTCTAATAAGCTCTTCGGGCAATATAAACAAAATATGTAAATCATTTATTCCCTGCAATGACAATACAGCACCAGCATCTCTGAATCCACTAATGTACTGTGTGTCCTTCACTTTTTCACTCTCCACTGAGAAACACCAGGCCATTAAAATTATTTATGACAATTCCCCACATTTTCTTAATTAAAACCCACTTATCGCAGTTGGGGACTTGGGAGAATGGCCATTAAGAAGACTGCTCCCCTGAGTGTGGTGGACGTATAGGCGCGTGGGGCCTGGGGCTGAAGTGCCTGAAGAGCGCGTGGATCCAAGATGTTTTAATCACGGGCGTTTCGTGATTAAGTCGTAATGGGAGGCAATCTAGAGCAGAAATATTAATGCAATCAATGGCGGCTTTACCTTTTACCTACTGGGCCAAGTTTCAGCATGGTGATTGATAGTGATTGATGCTGTCTTGAATATTGCAGTAACCATAGTGTTAGACCAGTCAATTAAATTTAAACAAAAATGGTAAACGATTCATTTTTTCTGCAATTTGTCAAAAGAAGTCTTAAAACATTCTGAATCAGGACCAAAACAAGGCTAAAATGGAACAAAAATAGGAAAATCATCACAGAACTTTTGCACATTTTTATGTTATAATGCATTTTTGTTTCGGGCTGTGTGAGTAAAAATGTGTAAATCTCAGTCTAACGGTCGACCTCTGTGATATATTGTGATTTACTGTGATATGGATATTGTATTGCCTAATATTACAATAACAGAAATATGATGATACACAGCCCTAAAAGGATTAAGCTACTGCATAAAAAACAGATAAGCTCTTTTTTTTTACATTTTAATACAACTAGGGGTTGAAATCTCTGGATAGCGCACGATTCGATATGATACGCTAAAAATGGATCACGATAATGATATCCTCACGATATGCCGATACTGCGATACTCGATGTATTGCAGAGGGCACTGACATAAGAAGAGATCAGGATATAAACAACACATTATAATCACTTGGTAAATGGACAGTCTGCCCCAGGGCGGCTGTGGCTACATTAGTAGCTTACCACCACCGAGTGTGGATGAATAAATAATGACTACAGTATAGCACAAACTTTTGACACAGGCTTGTAAAGGGCAATACAAGTGTAAGCCCGGCTCATTAGTCATTAATTGCAAAAACTATTTTGCCAATCAAAACATATTTTACTGGAGCTTTAGTTAGTGGACCCCGGCCATCATTATACTAATATATAACAATCATTATCTTATTCTTAGAAACAAACTAAATCGATTCAGACAGCGGTATTGGTATTGGTGCTGATGGTAATAAAAAGGAATTAAATTCTTAGAAGCTATAACATGTACATAACCATGTATTTCCACATTCAACATAACTCGTAGTACAGGCAGACAAGTGGGGGCCGGCGGCTCGAGGAAAGCATCTTTTAGCAGCAGACTCCTACAGTAAGTCTTGTCTCTTTTAATGCACAGCATAGGACAGTTAACAAATGATGGTCCGGTTGCTCTGGGGCTGCTCCCCTCTGGCAGCAGGTCCAGACACAGGAAAGAAAAAAGAAGAACCTCGATTCTTTTTTAACACATATCATTAAGATTAATCTTGTTATCATGAGCATCAATCAGTCTATTAATACTATACTTTTCATGAATAAATGTGGATTATGTTATGTATCATTCAAGCACTTTGATACAAAGTAATGCTATATGTGTTGTGATGATGATGATGATGATGATGATGATGAATAACAGTAACACTAACATGGTAATAATGTATAAGAAATAAAAATTATACACTTGTTATAAAGTATAACATACTGTAAATGTTGACTTAATGTAATGCATTGTTGCATTTGTTGTAAATATGTAACCAACTTAATTGTTTAGTAAGACAAAAGGATTAAACATTGTTATTGTTGCAACCACATTATTATTATTATTATTTAAGTATATGAATATGAAGTATATGGTGGGAGTCAATAAGCTGGTCTTCTTTCCACTCCTTTTCGAGCTAGAATGTTATTTTTTATTTATTTTTTATTGCGATTTTGTACCAGTGTTGTGTAGCTCGAAATAAAATATTCAAATCTAAATCAAGAAACATATTATATGATTTACATTTTTTTCACTGTATTGTCCCCCTTGAACAAATAACTCCTGGCTTATCATTAAATTTGCCTATTGATCTGTCAGTGGCAGATCGCTTCATAAAGTAAACAAGAAACAGTCCTGTTTCAAAAGGAATAAATCAACCACTAATTAATCCTATTTATAATTATAAACACTATCATCAAAAGTAATATATTTTTAGGACAGTGTTTGGTCCAAGTCCTTAAAATTTTACTGTTCTGACTGTGTTGTTGACGTTGTTTATTAATGACAATGACGTCAAAAGTATTGGCATTGGAATATGAGAATATTGCCACACCCTTAATTACAACTGAACGCATGCTACGTTAAGCTGCAGGTGAGTTAGAAGTGCAGCGTGTATATATATATATACAGTATGTTTTTTTTAGAGCATATTAACTAAATGTTGCACTCGCACAACAAATCGAACAAAAATGTCATTCATTCCAAACAAGCTGCTCTCTCTCTGACAGCCTTTGTCACATGTGACCTCAGCGTTCCCCTCAATACAGCACATCAGAGGACAAAATGCTCCAGCTGACTGACTGTTTACCACTCTGCCAGCAGTAAAGAGGTTTTAATTACACCCTCCCAGCGAGCCAGACCGTATGCATATTAATGTGAGTCATCCCATGGCGCCAACTATGGAGCCCGTCTCTGCAGGGAGCGCGCATATATTTATTTCCTGCAACAATACCAGCTCCATGGCAACAGTAGCCTGTGCTTAAAAAGCTCTGGAGGGACTCGGCAACCTGGGCACTATCCCAAAAACCGCCCGGCGAGTTTGAAGGCAGCTGGGGATGGCCTATTTTAGGATGAGAAAGTAAGATGGTGGCAGAAAGTTTGCCCGCTGTTGCTGAAAGTTCCATACAAAATCGACATTGTTTCCGGATGATTTGCTTATCACATCGTAGCCCGGGGGTGTCATTTTAGCAGTTCGGGTGGGACTCATAGCTCTCAAGTGAAAGATTATAAATGGGGCATTTTAAGAGGGGACGTTCCAGGCGACTGACTCTGAGCCAGAGTGCCAGGAGTAAAGCTCTGGTAATGGCTGAGGGCAAACAGTGGCTCAGTTTATGTCTGTGTCCGGGCATCGATGCACAAGTTACAAATGAAAAACAAATCATAATTATCTACAGTATATTTCTAGTTTCTGTACAGTATTATGCCTTGTGTATCATAAAGATGCCATCTGCAAGACACCAAGTAAATAAAATTACTGAGAGAAAGAGGCTGGACTAGACCTGTGTGACTTGGGTACAGACACTAGCTCACAACTGTTCATGCACCGAATAGATCACAGTCTCCGAGCGGGATAAACAACAAACGGGACAAACGAACAGAAAATTCCTACGTAAAGCTCCTTTTAATCCTATTTCAACAACAGATTTGCCTCGAGGCCTAAAATACGTGTACCAAAATCCCATCATTTGCTTTAATAAATACTTCTAAAGCCCAGCTCCGAGTGAACGCTCCCTTCGGCTAATATAATTGTTGTGTTTATTTATTACCAGCACATAACATTTCCCCCCAAAAACTGCCGTACAGCCTTTCTCAAACATGAAACCAATTAACCTGCGAGACTTGTGAGACAGCCTGGAGTCGGCAAACGTGCTGCGGTGCCTTCAGTGTCTCTGCGATCATTTGGAAAACACAATATTTATCAGAGCGATAAGTGGAAATATTATTACACTTCCATTCTGATTTCATTAGCTGCTTTATTACCTGTGTGGGTTCTCAAATTCATTCTATTGTTAATACAGTTTGCCTCTTTGATTTAAACTGCACATGTATCCTGTGTGCATAATATACATACTGTAATTATATGTACACAAACACTGAGCAGGGGAACTATTTTAGATCTAAAAAGAAGAAACTGAACAGTTATTTTTAATGATGTTTTGCAGTAAAAGGTGATGGGGAATTATAAGGCTTGAATTTCCGAGTGTTTTAAATACAATACACAACTTAAGAGTAAGTAAATCTGTGTTTAGTGGGTCATTTTCTAAATAATCGGGGTACTATGAGTAGAGATTAAAGAATCAAGGGGTACGAAAGACAAAAAACCTGGGAATCAGTAATCAGTGCCTTATCTCCCTATCTCAGACCTCTGAGGCTAAATGGCTCTATCTCCAAGACGCGATAGCCTCGGCCAACCAGAGCACTCCGCTCTCAAAACTCAGGGCTACTAGTGATTCCTCGGGTCTCCAAAATCACTGTAGGAGGAAGAGCCTTTAGCTACCAAGCTCTGGTTTTATGGAATAAACTCCCAGCTCATGTTAAAGAAGCAGACACAGTCCCTACATTTAAGACTAGGCTCAAAACGTACCTCTTTGAATTAGCTTATGATCAGGTCAGTTAGGTAAAGCTCTAACCCACAGCCTGAAGTAAAAGCTGCCTTAGGAGAAACACTGCTGTGGGAAGTACGGTACACTGAGCGCTATCCTCTTCTTCTTACTGCAAACTTTGTCTTATTATGATACAATATTTATATTATCTGTAGTCTGTTCATTACTATTCACATGGTGTCTCCTGTCCCCCTCGGGAGTGCCTGTCTAGATCGAGCGGAGGAGGAACCCTGCCTACTGGATTGACAACAAGGACTGGACGGTCTCGATCTTGGCCCGTCTGCTGAAGGGACTCCATCGGCCCTGGGTCTCTATAGCCTGTCCGTCCATGGGAGTGGATCTCTCCTTCTGTGGTTCTCCCCAAGGTTTCTCGTTTATCCCACCGGGGTTTTGAGTTTTTCCTTGCCGTGCTGGAGAGTCTAAGGACAGGGGACACCCGGACCGCTCGTCGCCACCGACTGCTGACGCTTATTTGGACATTATGTTTTGCCTGGATACTTAATTCGCCTGAACTTTACATTGTCTTATTTACTGCTCTGTTTTATTGCCTTAATGTTCGGTGCTGCTCTATGAGGCGACTCCTGTTGTGATATTGGGCTATACAAAACCATTGATTGATTGAATGGCTTGACTTTGACCCAGTTAGTACCAGGATGGCTGTGGTCGTGGTTGAAAGGGCTGATGGCGCCAAATAACAGCCTTGCGTTCTGTCAGTCTACTCCAGGGCAGCAGTGGCCACATATGCAGCTTAACAAGAATGGAGTGAATTTAAAAAATAAATCTCTTGAGAAGTACTTGAGTGACTAGTGTAATGTGAACAGCGGTATGCAAATGAGATTCTCATTTCTAATTCACATTGCATAAAGTTTGTCCTTTACTTCATCATTGTGCCAGGATACAACTGTGCATCTGTAGTAAAGTAACGTTGGTAGAGATGATGACTCAATTAACAACCACAGGCGCCCAAAGAGAGACTGACGTAAATACGGCAGACAATCTGTGCCAACGGCTTCTTCGACCACTGCCAATCTCTCAACCATGCTTTCACAATCACACAAGGGGTGTTAAGTTCTTGCTCTAGGCCACAAATCCCCCTATGGGAGGTAAATGCAGGGAAAAGACATACCCCATACTTTATATAGGTGGGATGAAAATCTTAAAAACAGCCTCTACAATCTTTACATTTACCTGTAGCCTCGTGTCAGAAGTCTATCAAGACAAAAATCTCCGATATTAAACAATGAAGTGTCTTTGTGCCCCATTGTGCTCCCATTATTATCATTATGAGCTCCTGTTTTGTCACAAGGGATAATTGTCCTAAAGATCTGAGCGTTTAAGCGTTTGACAAATCCCATTTCCTCGTTGCTTTTGATCAAACACAGCGACGCTAAAGTGCTGCTAAACGATTCCACAAAAGCATAATGGAGACACGCAACCTGCGGGCTCATTAGAATAATTCTTATTTTTAGGAACGCTACACGGTCAGAGGCGCGGACGACTGGCTCAGAGATGTTTGTTAACTGTGACAAGAGAGAGTAAACATTTCATAAGGAAGACGATATGACACATTTACAGTGCCTCTCGAAAGTACTAATACACCTTGAACTTTTGCACATTTTGTCATGTTTACAACCATAAACATAAAGATTATTTTTTTTTTACTGAAAGTAACAGACAACTGTGAAGTGAAAGCAAAATGATACATGATTCTGTTATTTTACAAAAAATAGAAAAGTGAAAAGTGGCGCGTGCATAAGTATTCATACAGCATTTTCTGAGTGCATTAAATTGCCTTTATAACATTCCTAATGACTGCAGAATGTTCACACCTTGCCCTAACCATTAAATAGAGGCCACCTGTGTGTAATCTACTCTCAGTATAATTCCAGCTGTTCTGTGAGGGCCTCAGAGCTATGGTCAGAGTGTATTGGTCACTAAACAACATCATGAAGGCCAAGGAGCACACCAGAGAGGTCAGGTCATAAAGTTGTGGAGAAGTTTAAAGCAGCGTTAAGTTATACAAAGATTTCCCAAGATTTGAACATCTCACGGAGCACTGTTCAATCCATCATTCGGAAATGGAAAGAGTATAGCACCACTGCGAACTTACCAAGACACGGGCGTCCACCTAAACTAACAGACCGAACAAGGAGAGCACTGGTCAGAAATGCAATCAAGTGCCCTAAGATAACTCTGGAGGAGCTGCGACGTACTGCCGCTGAGCTGGGGGAATCTGTACATGGGACAACTATAAGTCGTACTCTACACAAATCTGGCCTTCATGGACGAGTGGCAAGAAGAAAGCCATTATTGAAAGGAGGCCATAAGAAATCCTGTTTGAAGTTTGCTAGAAGTCATACGGAGGACACCGGTACCATGTGGTCAGATAAGACAAAAAATTAACTTTTTGGCCCAAATGCAAAATTTATTATTTTTTTAAATTTATTAATTATGTATGGCGCAAACCTAACACTTCTCATCGTCCTGAGTGCACCATCCCCAGTGTCAAATATGGTGGGGGGAGCATCATGCTATGGGGCTGCTTTTCCTCAGCAGGGACTGGGAATAGTTGGGAAGATGGATGGAGCCAAATACAGGGAATTTTTGGAGGAAAAAACCTGCTGGAGTCAGCAAGAGAATTGAGGCTGGGGCGGAGATTCACCTTCCAGCAGGACAATGACCCTAAACACAAAGCTAAATCTACAATGGAATGGTTTAAAAACAAACATGTTAATGTGTTAGAATGGCCCAGTAAAAGTCCTGACCTAAATCCTATTGAAAATCTGTTGAAAGACCTGAAAACTGCTGTTCACAAACGCTCTCCTTCTAATTTGACAGAGCTTGAGTTGTTTTGTAAAGAGGAATGGGCTAAAATGTCAGTCTCTATATGTGCAAACCTTGTAGTTATACCCTAAAAGACTTGCTGCTGTTATTGCAGCAAAAGGGGGTTCCACAAAGTATTAATTCATGCTGTATGAACACTTATGCACACCACACTTTTCACTTTTCTATTTTTGAAAAATAACAGAATCACGTATCATTTTGCTTTCACTTCACAGTTGTCTGTTACTTGTGTGTGAACTTTCAGTAAAAAATTCAAAATAGAATCTTTATGTTTAGGGTTGTAAACATGACAAAAGGTTCAAGGTATTAGTACTTTCACAAGGCACTATATAAAATCTAAATACTTAAGAGCCTAAAGATGTTTTTAATATCTTTTTATCCACCATTACATTTACTTTTAAACTAAAGGATGCCAACCTAGAAGTTCTTCTTTGGCATATAAGCCAGAACTTTGAGGGTAAAGCAGGGTCAACCACAGTGCCTCTCACATAGCATTAAGACAGTCTAAGGCGCTATTTTTATTCCCTTATCTCAACTGTTACATAACTTTCTCCCTGTCTGATTTGGAGGCGTGGATCATGCTCCAGCGTAACATAATCTATTTACTAATTATAAACGGCAGACTGCAGCTCTGGGCTCCAGGCTGCCCCCATGAGGCCGGGGCTAGAATTACTGCCTCTATATCCACGGCCGCCGCATGTAAACCGCAATTAACTGCAATCAAGAGGCACGTCCTACCCCATTCCCTGGCCCTCCCACGCTCTCCCCGTACGCCCATTCTCACGGGCCGCTTATTATTCATAGCAACAGGTGGAAGAAATACTCAAGAAATGCTAGTAGTCAGAGCGAGTATGTCCTCTAGTGAAATTTAAACCGGTTACCTGCAATTGGTGAGAAATTACTGATTTCCCAGCGATTCCTAGAGTAGTCAAAAGAGAACAGATTCAGGAGGTTCCAACCAAATATTATTTATGAAAAGAGACTGATCTTTTTCTGCAATTTTGCCCAAATGTAAGATGAAAAAGATGAAAAAGCAGACAACTCTTTTTAATGGACGACTTCCTCTATAATATCCAATCACTAGGTCTAACACAGGAGAGGTTTAAGCTTGTAATAGTCATAGTCAGTCATATAAAGGAGTGTTTCTCAACCAGGGGTACGGGGACATGGGGGTACTAGTATGAATAAATGCCTCAAGGGGTGTGTGGGACATAAAAGGTTGGGAACTACTGATTTATTTAGAGCAAGAATGTCAGTGAGGCTTGTATGAGACTACTTGGCGAAGACATATTGATAAGTGCATAGCCGTAGTCAATGTTCTGTCAAGGCAAACTGATAAATGAGGGACAAATATGAGGGTAAAGCTGGTGTTATCCCCAAGGTGCGAAGAATGAGGCAGTGCAGAATGCTAAACCCACTGCACCACTGGAGACTTTTTTGGTTCGATTTCTGTATTTTTCCTGTCCCCGCACCTTTACCTCCAGTCTCTCCCACTGACCTTCACAACTGTTGGATTTTCCATTTCATCTTAGCTCCATCTGCTCTCCCGGTCTCTATGGAGCTGCCCCGTGCCCTCTGTCCTACACTCGCCTCTCTCCCCTTCATCCAATCATCCGCGGACGCGAACCTCTGACCCACGGACCTGTGGCCTTTTGGGTTTTGGTGCACTCCTTCATATTCTGCCACCTTTTATCTATTCAAACTCTCCCATCTGCCCCCCGGACATCTGCGCGCAGTCACGATTCAGGAAATGAGCTCTCTTTATGCAGACTTCTGTAACTTTTCGAGACGAGAAGGAAACCGTGTTATGGGAGAATAATGTTGCTTTGAATGAAATAACAAAGAAATCAAAGGAATGACAGACAGTAATGAAGAGACAAAGCATTGCTGAAATGTGAAGTGAATCATTTTGGCGAGTCATGGTCACATTTCTAGTAACTCAGCACTGAGTTACCAGATGGGTGGGTGGTTTCTAAGCTTCTGAGCATTGTCTCACAACTGATTACAAGAGGGCACCCAAAGTTTTCCCAATTTCTTATTCCCAATAGAATCATATTCTCCAGAACAATACAAACCTGCCATTTTTAGCACTGCATTTAGATGTGCAAAATGTGTAAGTTGTAACATCATGATTCTGATTGACTACCGTATTTTCCGGACTATAAGTCGCACTCGAGTATAAGTCGCACCAGCCAAAAATGCATAATAAAGAAGAAAAAAACATATATAAGTCACTCCGGAGTACAAGTCGCACCAGACTTGGCATCTACCTGGGCATGGAGGCGTAACTACACCGTTGACAAGCCTCTCCCCGTTTTCTTAATTGCAGTAAGAGTGACCTCCACTTTTCGCCAGTCCCTCACAAGTTTCTCGCTCACCCCACACTTTCTTTCTGCTGCTCAATTACCGTTTTTCCCCCCCCCCCCAGTGGTACAGGAGCAGCAGATACTGGTACACAAGCCTAGAAGCACCCTCTAGCGGCTGTCAGTGTGAAAATAACAAAGATGTGAAGTTACATATTTTGATATATAAGTCGCACCTGAGTATAAGTCGCACCCCCAGCCAAACTATGAAAAAGTGCGACTTATAGTCCGGAAAATACGGTAATTGGCGTGCGTTAAAATGGTATAACGCACAGTTAGTCCGGCAACAGTTAAATCATGTTTGATATCACTCCACTGCAGCTGTTTCCATAGTGTTAGAGAAATAACAATGGTGTCCGAGAGGATGATGAAGCATAGGCAGCAGTCAGGATGTCTTATACAGGAGAAGTTTATTTACCATCGTTACGGGACCCGGAGACATGAACTCGAGACATTGCCCTAGTCCTACTGTACCATTCAAGTCTGTCTATGCTTCCACAGAAGAGGGTTAAATACCGTCTAAGAGCGTCATACTGATACGCAAGCAAAACATTCAGTGGCTGAGAGTGGGCGCCTGAGCACCACAGTCAAGGCTATGACAGAGATATTACGACTGTACAGCTTGACCCACGAATAGTACGACCTTACAGCTTGACCCAGTATGATAAATAGCGATTTAATGTTATCCTTTAACACATAGTAACGACAAACATTTGAGCTGGAACTAGTTTCAGGTAAAAAAGCAAACGGGCCACAATGAACACTTTGTGGGACCATGGTACAAGCGGATTAGACAACTCAGAACCGTGCATTATACACTTGCATTTCGCGGAGGAACACCACTCCACTGCGCGTCGTGGTGTTCTTGCCTCCACGTGCATTAAAACTGTATAATGCACGGCTCCTCGTTGTTTAATCCTTACATAATTTACAACAGTCTCCAAACATTTCTGATGCATTTCTACCATCCCATTTCTTCACAGGGAATGCGTTTACAAGCATGTTTCACCAGTTTCAGGGTCACCTTTTAGAGTCACTGACTGTCACAGTCATGCAAAAGAAAAAGCCTAGTCGGCTTTAGAATTACATGGACGGTCTTTTTTCACAAACCACTGTCTATTCAATACACTGAGGGAGGACAAAACACATTTCATTTCACTACTAGTCGTAAGAGAAGACTGAAATATGAATTGATAAGTTAGAGGTCTCCAGGGTTAGCAGATTGGAATTATAAGGTCCATTAGAGGCAGATGATACTGTACAGCCTAAATAATTACACTCTTTGAGATTTGCCAATTGCAACCAGTCAAACTGCGATTTTGATTCAACTGGATGGGAAGCAATAGATCGTCCGGAAAGTATTCACAACCTTTTTTAACCTTTTCCCACCAGGGGAATTGGGGGAGAAGTATCAAGGACCCGATGGTCACTCTAACAGAGCACCAGCGTTGGACAATGGACAACCATCTCTACAGCACTCTACCATAAAGGCCTGATGGGTGGAGTACTGCAGAGATGGCCGGTTCTGAATTTCTTCCATTTACGAAAGATGGAGGCCACAGTGCTCTTTCAATGCTGCAACAATTTTTCTGTCGACTTCAGGGCTTAGTTTCTGCTCCCTCTGACTGTCAGCTGCGGGACCTTCTACAGACAGATGTGCCTCTGCAAATCAAGTCCAATGAATTTAATTTAACCCAGGTGGACTCCGGTCAAGTTGCAGAAACATCTCAAGGACGACGAGTAGAAAAAAATGACGCACCTGAGCTCAGTTTTGACACTGCCCAGCTTTGGTGTCATCCCCGTTTCCCCTTTCAGTCACATTCAGGCAGACTTTGCGGGAAAATATGATGAAAACTAACCGTACGGCTCATTGCGATTGGCCATGGCAGCTCAGAGACTGTGCGAATCCTTCTCTCAGCACTTTTCTGCCTATTTTCCAACAATTTCACCAAACATTGTGCCTGCCCCGGCGTTGTTTAGAATTCCACGGACAATACTTGGCGGACGGATGCTGAGGGCTGTGGGTAAGAGGAAATGCATTCTGGGAGCAGGTGGAGCTGATATCAGTGTTTGAAATGAAAGTCGCGGCGCTCCGTGCATCTCCCCATCACACTGTGCATCATATCACAGCGCTATTATACTCACAGGTACACACGCCGGAGCACACAGCCTGCTAATAAACAGTGAAACCCTATTGGAGCCTATGTAGCGTTTCGTGGTGAGGGATTCAAACTATTATAAGTGAAAACTGAACAAATATTGGATATGAAGGATCAAAAAAAGCAATTACTGTCAAGATATGTTCCTATTCTTAGACGCGCCACATTTCCAAAGTGACTTAAAATGCAAACTGGCCAACTTAGTATCTGATTGTGCCACTTTGCCTCAGCACATCTGAAAGTCAACTAAACCTATCGATCTCCCGCCTGTGGAGCAGAAAGGACTTCCTAATCCGCCGATGTTTGCAATCAGGCGCTATCGAGATTTCCCACACCCCCCCACGCTGCTCCTGAGGCGACCTGAAGTGACTTGGCCCACTTGAATGGCACCGCAATTTTTTTCCTATCACCTTAACCCAGAAAGAAGAGGCCACGGTCGGGAGGAATAAAACAGCTCCGAAGCCATGGCTGAACAAGAGACCAGACTTACTCATGCAACCACTGGCTCACTACAAGGTCAAATACACACAAATATTTGTCCACATAAAGAGTTGCAAGGACTAAACCCAGACTAAATTGGGGCTACAACTGAATACTTGGCTTAGGGGAAATACCAGGACCAAGTTAGAAAGGCTCCACAATCCTTTTAACTGACCAACATGTTTTTGAATACACATGACATGTGTGACCATTTTTGTCTCATGCGGATTGTCCCAGTAATGACAGAGATATTAGCCAAGCACCAAAACAGTCTGCATTTTTGACAGTTACCATAGTTACCATCATGGAATTCTTGCTGCCCACTACGTCAGTTTTAAACGGCTCTTTACAATATTGTGACGTCACATGAACCTGTCAGGACAAAATTTCAGGATTGATCCAAGACTTTACCAGGACGAGAACCTGGACACAAGACTAATGTAAGGTCTATAGTACAAAGCCAAGACAAAATCTGGTCAAACGAAACCAGGAATAAAATGATTAACATTTCCAGTTGATCTAAGGTCTTGTTTATGTCCAGTTTAAGTCACTCACAGATCCGGTGGGCCCGTGTGAAGGTTCTTGCCTCTGTCTGGAGCCAGGTTATTGTCGTTCAGCTCGGTCAGATCAGACAGGGCAGCCCGAGCGCGGATCCTCAGCGGTCACTGAGGGAAAGCACGTGCAGGAGGAGGTGCCGACTCTGGCGCCATCTGCTGCTCATCAGAGGCATTACGACTAATCAACTGTAATTCGTCGGTTTTATTATTATTTATTTGATGATCTATCACAAACTAGATCACAACGAAACAGGATACTGATTGTACCAATAAGGACATTTGCCCTGGACATAGCCATATGATTATTTAGTACACACACATATTACTATTCAGCTTATCTATTAACACTTTATTATTGCTTTATATGGTTATTCTTACACATTCAGGCATATAATTGATTGTTCAAGTTTATTCTATGCAAAAATGTAACAAAATTAAATACATGAATAAATAAATAAAGCTGTGAATTAAATGTTTTGTTAAATCTAAGGGTCGGGTCCTGTTGATGTCCTCCTTGCTCTCTACTACTGACTGTGAAGCTCTGCCCAAAGGCATCATGGGCAATATAGAGGGTAATAATCATCCAGAGGTGACATCACACATACACCCCATGCCCATGATACTACTTTGCAACGCTTTGACAAGCAATGAGCTCCTGTTACTGTTGATGGAATTTCTGTTCATCAAATCATGTACATGGAAGTTGATTACAGATATGATATAAACACCTTGATCCTGAATATAGGCCTAATATGTTTAGTTATGGACATTTAGTTAGGATATAAATGCTAATGTTTGTCATATTACACCACATCCTACAGTAAACCAAGAGTCTTCTAAAGCCTAGCATCTCTATCAACAGCTTCCACATGTCCCGGGTTTGTCAATATGGATTGGTTCCGAGGTTCTATGAGCACAGCATCCCGATTTAGCCACTGATGCAGACAGGAACTACTTGGTCAAGCACAACAGCATCCAAAACGCCAGAAAGCTGCCCTGACACTTCATCAAGCAAAATTCAACCGGCATTATGAGATACATACAATTCAAATCAGTCCGACACGCTGGAATCAACAACGAAAGGCATGGTGAATGTGGAATAACAATGTATAGAAGGGTAGTGGGTGGTGTGGCATTGAAGCACGGGGCTATCTGAAACCACACAGACCAGCTGAGGGCTATTTCTAGTGTCTGACAGGCTCGACACTAGCTGCGGGAGAGAGTGAAGAATGTTTACTTCTCCAGACACTTCACTTAAACCCACACTTCAGTCCGAAAACAAAAGAAAAATCACCACTTTCTCCAAGCACCAACTAAAAAGGTAGCTCTAAGTACTCTTCCAAAACTGGCTTGGGGGGGGTTGTTTATGGCCCGAATAATCAGCACCCATTCGTCCAGTGGAAGTTAGTCCTACATAGTCAGGGCATGAATGGTGTTGACCTCTTCCTGTCGCTTCTTGTTGTCACCACGGCCACAAGTGTCCCCTACAGGCTTATTCATTATCGCCATCATTCCTTCGAGGACGGATTTGCCAGATCCAAAAACAAATTCTCACCTCACCATTTCCTGCTAACAACACGATAGTGGAGGAACACAAGTCAGGGCTTGAATGAGAGCATCCTCTTTGGAGCTGGTGGTGTGAAGAGCAGTGTGCATACCAAGATTTCACAGGGTTTTCGCGCGGCATTAAAAGTCATTAAATGAATCTAAATTTCTAAGATTTTCTTGTTTCAACAATCCAACAATAATCAATACAATCATTTGTACAAAAGTTTTCCGACATGTCCACTTTGGTTTTGAATAGCAACATGCCCCCTCATTCCCATTTAATTTAATGTTCAAAATGAAATAGGCTAAGACATTTTGCATCTGAGGCATTGAAAATATATCATTTAGGCATTAAAATGGCATTAAAAAGCATAACATTTCTGCCTCCTGCAAAAACCCTGTTTCAATATAGATGGTGATTGGAACGACTGTTTAAGTAGCCACATATCTGTAACTTTTTGTGTAATAGCAAAACAACTTCAAGTAAACCACTTGGTAAAAACATAGTATTTCAAGATCGAAGGAACTAAGATGAGTTCAATTAGCTCACAATTATACAAAACCTTTTCATTTTATTACATTACTGTATTTTTTATTGAAGACATCACTCTAATGTTGTGTTTATCATAAAAAGCAGCAGACCCAATAAAACTTGACACTGGTCCATGGCTGGCCCCAGACATAAGACATGCCTATGTGTTGCCAGTCTGAAGCAGGCAACTATTGCATAACAGACAATGTCATACACAGAGGTACTTTTGGGTAGGATTCCCCTTAAACTGAGAGGAAAAGTTCGGGCGACTGCTCTGACATGCGCACTCCGCTTTCACGCACTTAACAGTGGAAAGTTGTTCTTACCGGAACGACACTTGATGATCTCACTAAACTCATCTTCCACGGGCTCGTCGCAGTAGTCCTCAGGGCGCACTCCCTCCGCCATGACACCAGCCCCAAAAGAAATAAAATAGTGTCCAAAAAATGTGGAGGGAAAAACTTAAACAAATTAATCCACCCGGCGGGGAGAGAGCGAAAGAGGACGCGCAAATGTGGACACTGGACTGAATGTGCAGTGAGGGCGGTGGAGGCGCGCCTGTCACAAGCTGGGGCGGATGGAGGGGAACAGGTGCGCGCGAGGGGAGTGGAGGGGGGGTCTGGATGTCGCCCTCGGAGCATTCCCACCTCGAAATAGTCAACGAGGAGGTGACGGGCCCAGTAGCAGTCTGAGGACGCCGTGCGTAAAATCCAACACCCATATCCTACATGCGCGCTTATTTATTCCCGGAACTTTGCTGGACGACTTTAGGAAAAAAATGACTTCAAATGATCTCAGGTGGGTGGGGGTCACGTGGTAGGGCACAATGTAAACAGGAAATAAGAGCGGCTCAAGGGAAAGTCGTCAAAGTTGGATTTACGGCTACGGCCTTGGTAAAATCTTGAATGGAACTTAGGGGAGTGTGGGTCTCGCTATAAATAGAAAGTGGTGATAGGAGGGATTCAGGTTCCATCAAACTTTACACGAGGCGCGGCTGAGTCAGTGAAGCGCTTCCAAAAACAGAAAGTGATCCGCGCATCATCCGGGGTCAGGCTGCTGCAGTGAGTGAGCGGCGTCCTGTCTGTGTGACAAGGACACCGCTGTCTCCTGTCTGCACCAGCGAGGGGGACACTATGTATGCTTTATTTAAGAGAGGACAGAGGAGACGGACAGAGGTTACATTTGGCACAAAGACTATTTGTATTTAGGCTATAGTGCGGTTTCTCAAACTTTAGGGTGGTAATTATGCAAAATAATTAACAGAAATAAAGAGCACGTGTTTATGATAGCGTGTTGTGAAATGGGACATGTTTCAAAACGCGCGTCAGGAGTGCGCATTTTGGCCCTTTTCATGTTGACGCGCACCAACAATGCCCTATAGTGAACGCGCGTGTGCGTCTTACGTCACCTTATATATTTTCCCCTAACTAAATATGTTTTTATTATCTTCTGACTATATAGCCCAAAACACGACATGAACATTAATTAAATAAAATACAGTATGTCATAAAATAATTGTAATGTTTTTTTTTTTTTCGTTTTTTTGTTGTTGTTGGATAAAAGCCAGAGCACTCCTCTATGTGACCACGTGAGGGCAGTGTTATCCCGATCCTAAAACCCCACTCCTCCTAAACTGCTGCATAAACCGCGCCAGTGATTCTTGGAAACACTTCTCCCTCGAGGCTGAGTAAACCACAGAGAATCTGCGGGCTGATTGTAAACAACTAAACAGCGCCATGAATCATTCCGCCCCGACGCCGCGTTTATTGTGGGATTAAACCAGTGCCCCCCTGGTGTGTCTGCGCGCTGGGGGCGGGAGCGACACAGGTGTGGCGCGTGGCAGGCGTTTAGATCACGTTTAGATGCACTTTCTGCCAATCCTGATGAAGTATGACGGGATGTGACGAGGGCGCACGTTTTCAAGCTGTCCCACGGGGCAGTGTTTTGCACATGTTCTCTCTTCCCACACCTTTCTGTATATTAAGAGCTATTATAACTAATGAATAGTATCATTTGATCTCATCTGAATGAAAAACAAGTCAGGTGAGGAAGTCGCTTTTTGGGCTCATTTCAGCCCAAGAAAGCACAGCTCTCCCAATCTAGATGGCGCACGGTTCATTTAAATAGCAACATGGTTATTTTACGCACGCTGTGTTGATGGTGCCGCTGCGGAGAGGGCGCATCCAAAACGGGCCTTCTCGCATAAGTTGATGAGACTGCTTCACACCGTGATCCTGACGTCTCCCCGCCGTGAAGCCTGTCTGTCATCAAGCCCCTTCAACGGGGACACGGTTATTGTCGCTGGCAGCCCGTTTACGCTGCCGTTTTCGTGCCAGAAATAACAAACCCGAGCCTGTGCAAAGCCGAGCGGCACATTTTAGGCGTGTCTGTGTTGTTTTGGTCAAGTGTTTTTTTTTGGAGCAGAGCTCAGATGAGAGAGGGCCGGCCATGTGTTGTAATTGGCACTGCAGCTTCTAATTGGCACGAGGAGTGTTTGTTAAGAGGGGGCCACGAGAGCAGACCAGAGACAAAAGATCGTTACAAATAAACAACACAAATGCATTTTTCAGTTTTTAATGAGACCAACCCACTCCCCAGGCTTCAATCGAACTTGTTGGAAAAATAATGGTGTAAATTTGTGATGCTCCAGGGTATTTTTGATATGCGTTTGAAGCCTTAGTTGTTTTTTTCCCCCCTGTTACAAATCCAAACCCTTTAATTCCATAACGCAATACAATGCAATTGGTTGTCGAAACTCACTGACCCCTGAGATTTGCCAAACATATCAACATAGTTTGAAATTTGGCTAAGTTGTTGCTTTTGAGAAAGAAAGACGAATTATTAAACACAAAGAGTGCTTTAATTCGCTAACTGAAGGAGCCAAGAAGTGCCGTCTTTGATGATTTGTTAAAACATATTTTGATAGAACTGTTGATTACTGGAGTGATCATTTTCATTTACTGGTGTAATATAAACAGTACACAGTTAAATCATCCATATAGATAGTCACTGTTTCAGAGTGGACTCAGAGATGCTGACCCTGGTAGACAGTGCACATTTCTATCACTAAGCTGAGTTTACAGTTGGACTTTCTAAGTTAGTGAGTAAGTGCTTTATGTGTTCAGGCGTTAGTCCTGAACCGCTGCAACTGAGCTGCGCCGCCACTGTGGGCCGACCTGACCAGCGTGTTTTTGTAGATTGAACAAACCATAGTGCCCGGAGGAAACCTGGCTGCCTTTATTGCTCCACTGAAATGGTGCAGCGCCTCCTGGGTTTGTCCCTGTTTCAGAGCGTGGTGTCCTGCACTGGTCAGCTCCTCCGCCTCTTCCTTCCTCTTCCTCTTCCTCCTGCGCAGCTCCTACCGTTCCACAACAGTCTTTCACCACCTTCTGGGAGGATCTTAGCAATTAATCTGTTTTATTCTTCAGTGAACGTCCAATAGCCAGAACAATAGTTGGGACAGAAGGCATGTGTGGCTTAGCTGCGAGTCTTGCCCGGATACCTTCTCCTTTGTCCCTTCCTTGTTACCTGTAGCGCCTCTTGTGGAAATTCTCTTACTGGATAAACATCCCTCTACAACCACAACTAAACCGGGGTTGTCTTGAATATTGAGAACACAGGCCATTCCAAATTTAGAGCTCGGGAACCTCCAAAATCCAGTCACTATTTGGACCAGTGTTGGGATCAAACTGATTTTAGCCTCAGGATGTGGCAACCTCAAGTGTAGGGCTCATTACCGGATAATGGGCCCAAGAAAGTAAACATGAATAGTTTTTTATATAGTGCAAGATGTTTACTTTTCTATTGTTATCAGTTAAATCCCATAGACTACCACTAACATACAGCATTATTATTCATTGTTTTGGACGCTACCTCCACTAGAACAAAAAAGTGGACCACACAGGCAGAGAGCAGGTCTATTGAGTGCTTTAATGTACAAAGAGAGAAATGCTCATCACTGACATCTCTACGACGGCATCAGAACCATGCCCCATACTGAACACACATGCACGCCGTCTCCACTCTCCACCTCTTGTGTCCCTGTGCACATCATTAGGCCATTCTACTCCACTCAAAGCACAGGAAAAAAAGTCTCTGTTTTGCAAGCTGCTACTGAACCAAATAAAAGTGAATGACTGGAAAACCCGGTCTGGGCTGAAATACAGAGGGATGGACAAGATGGTGAATTCTGAAAAGTAGTTAAAACTCAATGAATTACTTTGCTCTGAACTAGCGCGTACATATTTGCGCCATCATCATTTGGAGTCATAACCGCGTAATTGCAACGGGCATGACATTGATTTTTAGCTCGCAATTAACAAAGCCGACGACATCTGTTCGCTATTGGCGGCGCGCAGCAATAATGTACAAGTGTCAAGTTTAATTCGGCTTTTTTTTGGAACGAACATAAAGCCGCGAGAAGTTTGATGTAGAAACCTAGTGGCAGGAGATTTGTCTGGCTTATAGGGTGCGCGTCTGGAAAGCTAAATGAAGACAAAAGGTGCTCAGGCGGTGGGTGCAGTGCGAAGGATGGAGTGCACTTTTACAACAATAAATATTTCATGGCGAGGAGATGATGCTTGTCTGAATGAAAAAAAAAAAAAGGCCAAAAAGTGTCTTGGGGGGGGGGGTTTGTTATGATTTTGTAGTTTAAATAATAGATGCCGAGTATAATTTCAGGTAAGTCTTCAAAATTCATATCAGACTGAAAGCATTTCTTCAGCACCTCCAGTCCTCGCCAACCCGACACCTTTTGTTACATGGCCATCACTTCCAGTTCACCTCAGTCCGAACCTTCCCATTGCGAGTTCACATGAGGGACATCATCCAGCCCGCACTCCATATATACACACTCCCCCTATGCCCCGCCGCAGTAATCCTCGTCCCCCTGTTGTACTCCAGCCCAGACCTGTTACAGTGCGAACGCCTACGGCTCTTCTAGTACCACCACAGTACAGACGATTCTAGGAGCGAAAAAACCTTTCACGAAGCGGATCATGTCGAAGTGACGAGAGGCGTCATGGGATGTGTGACACGTGGCCTCCTCCCATTGTATTCAAATGCTTTCTGTTCTCGATAACCGGGAATACATCGACATACTGTGATCTTTTCAGCTATGAATAATGCAGTAAAGGCTGGAACTGTTGAGAAAAGACCATAGTCAGTAAAGGAATACACATATCCATCTAATACAGAGGCTTCAGAAAGTTTTGAGACCCATTTATCCGTTTTAATATGTAGCAGTCTGACACTAAAAGCAGATTTTGTCAAGAATTTACATGTTCGGTGTCAAACTTCAACGAATTAACATAAACAGAGGAGTATGAAAACTTCCTGATACATTTCCCCCATCAAACAACTACTTTAAGGATATATAGTGAGATTTATAACAAGCGGAGTGAGTATTTTTTTTTTTGACAGATGCGGCTTTGTAGGAAATGAATGGTCTTCTATCAACGGCTGCGCGCGTGACTGGCAGCTGCTCATTTTTCCGTTTTTAAAGAAGGCGAGGTTGTTTTTTTTCTGAGGCGGACGACTATTTTCGGTGATGGTTGTTTGACAGCTCCTCGGAAATATATATGTGACAATAAAGGGAGCAGACAACGGCCCGATCACATCTCCAAAAATGTCAGGCTCGGGAGTTTTGCAGATGAAGGCGTTTGGAGAAGATGGGCGGGAGGGGGGTTATGCAAGCCACGCTGCATAACATATCACCCAATGAATAGAATAAAAAACAAGCTTTCATGGTCGTCACGGGTGGGTTCATTGGTGAAGTAAGCTTTAAAATAATTTGCAGACTTTTGTGAGTTCTTTACCACGGTTTAGTTGCCGTTATGATGTAGTAGGAACATGCCTGGAATGTTCCGCAGCGTGGCTTTATACATAGGGTGACCAGATGTCCCAGTTTACCCGGGACAGTCCCAGCTTTTAGTCCTTTGTCCCACGTCCCAATAGATTTCTCCAAAACCATTGATTTGTCCCAGTTTTACTCGTAATCTGTCCCAGTTGTCCCAGTTTTGTCCAATGTAGTCCTTGTAATGGCATACTTCACTTGAAAATGAATGTCTTTGGCCCATGGGAGTATCAATTACCAAGTGTAAACCAATTCAAAATCTCAATTCAGGATGTGGATTGGTGCATGTCATAAGTCTTTGACAGTTTTACCATTCATCGTGTGTAAAGACAGTTTAGATTCAGAACCCCTGCGGCATATTCCCGAATATTGTCCCAGTTTTTTTGTTGAAAAATCTGGTCACCCTATTTATACAGCCTCAGGATTAGGAATGGGAGCTGCTTGTTGAATCTATTTTCAGAATTGTTACTACACTGCAGACCTAATGGTTTAAATCAAATCAATCATTGTAAATATTTGTTGTGAGTGCTCGCTATTACTGTGCATGTTGTCACCATGGATTAGCACGTTTTAGCGGCGCAAACACTGAATAGTCATCAGCATGCACCCGTCTAACTGAGGTGTCTCTGTGATATAAAAAGCTTGTCGTTTGTCTGCACATGCTGCCTGTCTTCACACTGACTGGGTGGGTGTTTTATGTGACATAAAGCAACAGGAGAAAGCAACATTTTGAATACATCTTCATACAGTGGCTTCAGGAAGTTCTCATAGTTCTAATCATCTGTGTGTGTTGTTAGAGAGAGCACTTCCTTAAGCAGCTGTTAATGGAAAAGGCATTAGTCTGCTCCCATTACTATAGTCTGCTGCCCATGAATCTCGCCACAACTGTCAAAACAATACTTGTAATGTGACCAATTTGTATCAGCCGCCGGCTTTTCAGAACAATTCAAACACCTTTTTTAAGTGCTATTTTACAACTGCTCCTGTCAACCTGCTTCGACTCGTGTGACCCGGGCCAGCACTCGTCTGTCCGCCCGTTTCGGTGGCGACTGCGCGAGCTGTCAGACCCAGCTGTGAGACACATTCCAGGTTCGAAAGCCCCCCCTCTTTGTCGTAGAGTCTGGCCACCACTTTGGAGACGTCTGCGCCGCTCAGTCCCGTCTCACTCCTAATCGATGGTGACAGCCGCGTGACTGCTCCCCGCTGGTCGCCCAGGTAACAGGCGCGTGGGTCGATGGCAGGAATATTGACTTGATGCCTTTAATACTCCTCTGTAGATAGAAACTTGTATAATTCTCCTCTTCCTTATGTCTGCGAGGAGTCCACTTCAGAGAGATAGGGTGTCATGCTTGTGTGTGTGTGTGTGTGTGTGTGTGTAAATGACACCCATCCTGCCCCACCCAACACCCCTCCCACCCGGGACGAATGCGTTTAGACTAGAGATCTTGTCTATGGGTCACAGTCACAGTGGCGCAGGCGTGTGGAGGAGACTCGCTCTCCCCCGCGACAAAGACACGTATCGGCTCGAATGCGGAAAAGTCCCGAAAGTTAAGCCACGAGCAGTTTCTTGTTATACCAGTGTTTTTTTTGCAGTTCAGAGTTAGTAGTAATCCTCGTAGTTTTTGGGATTGAGACAGTACAGGATCCCCCCGCCGAAAGAGAAGATGGTCCCTCCCCAAGCCAGGCCGTAGCCCCAGTTGAACTCGTGGTAGATCCGCAGGTTGATGCTCTCGATGAACTTGATGGGGTAGAGGACCAGACTGCAGGCTTGGAGCACGACTAAAACAGAATGTAAAAAAAACAACATGTCTATGATTATTATTTCAAAGCACTTCACAGCTGACAGGCAATCTTCTATGCAACAGTCAGACCATGCATCAAGGGATTCAATCAGCCCTATCTATCCCAGACAAAGCACTGCATACATGTCAGGATTTATTCAGATATGAATAAGAAATGCATTGGATTTTTAGATAAAGCAGAAATTAAACATGCGTCATTCACTACATTCATAAATTCATTATGTGCGTGGTCTCCTTAGACTACTGCTCACAGACTGTTTTGCATTTCTAGGATTGAACGGTCAACGGCGCTTTATAATATTTTGGACACAACAACAAAAGAACTGTCAACCAGTCATCCAGTATTTTATATTATTTTGGTATACTTTGAGTATAAGGTTCTTCACCCTCACCTGAACCAAGCACATTTTCTCCAGTTGGGCTTTACCGAAATCTAAAACCTTCTTGGAAAAAAGCGACGAAAATGAAAATACAACAAAAGAGAGTGACAAAAACATGATTAAAAAGTGATGGAGAAGCACTAAAAGAGCCACAAAAGAGCGAGAAAAATGTGCCTGGGAAAGCAACAATAACACAATTGAAGAAGCGACAAAAACACGACTAAAGAGTGTCAAAAAGCAAGGGAAAAAAGCGATAAAGAAAGCAACAAAAACAAGATAAAAATGTGTATAAAAACGCATCAGAAAAGTCAGTCATCAGTTTTGTAGGTCTTATATAAGCTCCTATAAGCTCCAGTCGAGAAGCTTTGGGTAAAGCCGAACTGGAGAAAATGCACTCGGTTAAGGCGGGGGGGTAAGGGGTTAAAACCGCAAACACTGAACAATTTTCCTAATAGTATTTACCAGGAGTGCCAATATTTCATGAGAGCACTGCATATTCAGCTCTCATATCGATGGGAAGTCATCCTTTTATGAGGAAACATACATTACGTGCAAACACAGTGAGTGCAGCAATTGTCTGTGAATGGCCACGCGTTAATGAACTAGATCTACAGTAGACTGCAGGGTTGCTTCCATAGGCAATAGTAAATCTGATGAGGTTTAGGTTTGAAAAGTCAGTAATCAATAAGCAATTTAAAAGGAAACCCGTGATGTAGCATAGCTGTCCACCCCGGAAAGTACCCAATACTTTCTTTTTTTAGTTGATGCTATTAAATACAGTATAGTAATGGTATTATGGTGCGGCTCTTCAAGACAATACTCAATCCATACTTGACTTTTAATATTCCTAGGACTTCTCTAAATCCATACTCCCTGCAAAAGTGGCCACTCTTCTGTTAAAACCCTCTGAGCCGTCGAGCCTGAAGCCGAGTGAAAAATGGCACGGAAACAACAAGAGAAAATTAGCATTGGCCCGCGCCGGCAAGTGCGCCTGCCGCCCGGGGCCCGTCGAGACTGCCATTTACAACTATTTACTTCATTTAGCACATTTGGTGGAAAACAAAATTCATCAAAGTTGACCAGGCGAGAGGCTGATAGTGGACACCGCGGGCTTGTGTAAGAGGTCAGAAAAAAAGGGAGACAAAGAGTTTATGTTGCGATGGCGGGATGGGGCGGAGGAGAAAGCGCCCTGGGGAGAAAAGGGGGCACAGAGATAGACGCTTAAAACAGCAAAAGGGAGAGAGAGGCAGAGACGAGGGAGAGATGGCAAGGGAACAAAGACTAACACATCAATCGTGGCTTCCTTCAAAGGGAATTCATCTTGCGGGGAACATAAACAAGCCTTGGCACTTTACTGAATAGAAGAAATAACACAATATGCATAATATCCACAAAACTAATAAGAACACAGCCCTCCAGATACGTCGAGCACAAAGTGATTCATCATTCTGCGAGTGTCCGGACTTTAAAAGGTTCCTGTCCCTCCGAGCACTTTCTGCGGCTTTTTGTTTGCCGTCGTACATATTCATATAAATAATTGATCTCTGCTCTAAAGAGAATATGGTGCCAAAACGAAAGCTCTGTGAAGAATTGATTATTATTAGCTCTGCTTTTTGATGGTATGAAAACACTTGCTATCCTAGGTGTTTTTGGAAAGTGCAGACGATAGGGTAGACTTCTCACTTAAGTCTTATGTCCTGTGTTTTAAAATGACTGAAATTGCCACTTCACTTGTGTAAAACAGTGAGTGTGTTTACGTGCGCTCCAGTATCCAGGTTACTAACAGGGATTTTTAGTTTCCTGGCCTTGTATGTGTCCATATAAAGGCAGTATCCTGGTGTCAGTTTTCCCATTTTCCCATCGTTTCTAGGACATTGTGGCAAGTCAAAGCTGTATCCTGTATTTTCACCATTTCTGACGAACTGAGCATGTGCAAACTTTTAAAACAAACACAGCAGGAGCTGAATCTTTACTATTGCACCTGATACCTGGGCATTTCAAACTTTGTAACTTGTAACAATAAAAAATGTTGCAGTAAACACTTTTTCGCTCCACGGCAGCTCTAGGGGCTGTCAACGGTTTGTAACTCTGAACAAACCTGTACTGTTTGTTTTTGTTGTTACACTTTTCTGTCGCTGAAGTTTTAAGGGCTTCCTTGGATAGTTCTCGTTCCTGTGTTTCGAGAAATGTCTTGCTAAATTGTTTAGCTCCTTCCTTATATGTCATTAGCCTCGCTCCACGCTGGAGCCTAAATAACCAGGATACTGTAGTTGCATATGTAAAAAGGGAAATGAGTATCCTGGTTTCTCTGACACATGTAAACACCATATCCAAAATATTGTCATAACCAGGATATGAACAATAACCCGGATACTCAAGGACACATCAATACTTACCACAGGCAATAACCCATCAAACTTAGATCTGATGCCCATATTCACTTTAAAAAGTATTGTTCATCGGCAAAATGGGAACCTACTGCCATCAGTGACACATAATATTCGATTTACCTGAGCTTTATAGGACTGGTACAAGAAGCAGAATTGAATGATTTGCCTCTTGTGCTGAATGTAACTATAAAACGCTTTATGTTTTAAACCCTATGAACTTGACTGGATTTAATTATGAAGCATTCTGATAGTGTTCCCTGCAGCTTGTGGCCAGTGACACACTTGCATATAAAACAGTAAGTGTTGGTTTTATGCAATGCACTGTAAAAGGGAAATGTGGGCAGCTCCCAGTAAATTGGAACATGCATAAATATGTATAATAATCAGGGGTTCAAGGTGGTGAAGTGGGCATATTCTGTACAGGACTATGTATAACCTGCAATACGCAGCATACAGCACGTGAATAATAGCTGTGAGATTTGCTGCTTCTACTATTACTTATTACACACTATTAGGTGTTTTTTTTCTCCGATCAATCCTAATCTCTCAGAAACAGCCATAGCTTCACATTACGACGGTACATCTCACTCAGCCAACTGCACCGGCTGACAGGTTTGACAAAATTCTGCTTTTCATATTTCAAAAAGCTAATTCCTCTCCATGTGCCTGCCAATGAATATGAGGACATGTGGAGAGAGTTAGTTCAATTTGAGTTTGGAGGAAATGAAACGGGACGAGTCTGGGCTGCACTGGCAAAAAAAAGAAGATTTGGACAGAGAAATCATATGTTTGCAAAATAAATAAAAAAATAACAGTGTGAGGGGAAAGCTGGAGAGAGACTGACCTGCGGCGAAGAGCATGCAGGCGACCGGGCCGTAGAAGTGCCGTCTCGTCCCGATGCACACCCCCACCAACGCGACCAGGAAGGACATCAGCACCAAGGCCCCGCCCCCGAGCAACAAGGCCAGCGTGGCAACCTGCCAGTCTGGGACACAAAAGAGAGGAGACATAAGATGAAGGGACAACATACTGTTATTACTGCTATATGGCCTGGTAGTAAGCAAGTTGTCTTGGATTAGCAGTACTTATTGTGACAGTGGGAAGAAAAAAAGTGAGTACACCTAAATTTGTCATAAAATGTGGTCTGATCTTTATTAAAATCACAAGACTGAGTAAACAGTGTCTGCTTAAACTAATACCACCTGAAACATTTACATTTTATCATATTTTTATTGGTCATAACACGTAAACATTCACAGGACAGGGAGGAATAAGTGCGTACACCCCTTGAATCTCGCTGAACTGCAGCAATTTTGTAAAGAGGAATGGTCCATACATCCTGATCATTGTGCGTGTCTAATCTGCATGTCTGAATGAAGTTGACCCGGCAACGGACAAGTGGAAGAAAATGGATGGATGGATGAAACGATCAGGATGGATCTTGGACCATTCCTCTTTACAAAACTTCTGCGAGATTCAGGGGCTGTACTTACTTATTACACGCTGTCCTGTGAATGTTTACAAGTTATGGCCAATAATTATAAAAATCAAATGTAATTGTCTGGGTGGTATTAGTATAAGCAGACACTGTTTACTCATTCTTGTGATTTTTTATTGTTTTTCTGACCACATTTTCTGATCAATTTAAGAAGTAGCATTACTTTCCCTCGGATACCTCTCACACCTATTCTAGCGTGATAAAGAATATGATAAAGAGGCTGAAGCGCTCATGAATAAATACAATAGCCTTAAAAATGAAAAGACCTTTACTGAGGGGCAGCAATGAGCCATGGGAGATGTATTCTTCAATTTGACATTTAATATTATGGTGGGAGCTGATTGGAGGAGGCGTGAGAGGGGGGCATGAAGAGTGACTGTGGCGGTGGAAGAATTGGTAACGCGTGCCCAGAACAAATGGTGCCAGGGTAAACAATAGATATCAAGGAACAAAGAAGGGGGAAGACAAGTTAGAATGGGACGAGGAGCAGATAGGGGCTTGGATAAAGGCAGCTCTGGTGTGATGTTACAAGGGACAGAAGGAGGTGAGAAAAAGGAGCTAGGAGGCGAGGGGTAGGGGGTAAAGAGAAAAAGGGCGCACTTTGTATACCTGAGTCACCAAAAAGCCACGGCTAAAGAGCTTTCCTGGCGTCTTATCAACAATCTGCCAGCTTTTATACATAGGGAGAATTGTGGCACCGAAATAGCGCACGGACACACACAAGTGTTCAGAGTCTAAGGATAGACCGGAGCAGTGGCCACAAAAGGGGTGAGGTTACACAGAGGAGGGGCGGAAGAGGCAGAAGGGGATACTGGGATACGGTGGCATGTAAACCACAAAGGTAATGTGATTCCGATTTGCACAAAAGTAGGTCGATGAAATTAGCTTCATCAGTCAGGTCTGAGAGGAGGCGAGCAGTGAAGGCGTTTTTTGCCAATTAAAAAAAACAAACACATCTAATGATTTAAATGTTAAGTATAGTATACTGAATACACTTTATCCTTCTGAGACATTTGTTGTTGGTAACATTTTAGATTACAGCCAACAAGTTCCATGTTTAGTTACAAGTAACATGAAAGTAATTACATAACTTGTAATTGTTAGAGAAACTAACAATGATGATCGAGAGGATTGATGAAGAATAGGCAGCAGTCAGGATGTCTTATGCAGGAGAAGTTTATTTGCCATCGTTACAGGACCCGGAGACATGAACTCAAGACATTGTGCTAGTCCTAACATTCAAGTCTCTCTATGCTTCCACAGAAGGGGGTAAATACCGTCTAAGAGCGTCATACTCACACGCAAGCAAAGCATTCAGTGGCTGATAGCCGGCGCCTGAGCACCCCAGTCAAGGCTATGACAGAGATAGTACGACTGTACAGCTTGACCCAGTATGATAAATGGCGATTTAATGTTATCTCTAACAGTAATTACCTAAAGTTAAAGTGCAAGATTTACTAAAGGTGTACAAAGTGTAACAAAGGTGTACAAAATGTAGGTGTAAGGTGTACAAGGTGTAATAAAAGTGTAACATAGCGTCTCACTTTAGATTATAGCCGGGACCGACGTGTAGTTACACATTAGTTAGGTATGGTGTATTTGCATATTAGTTATGTGTCCATATTCCACCTCGTTACTCTTTATTCTTCTCTGTTTACCTCGTGTTTCTTTGCGTTACAGACCATAGTGTCTCAATGTAGATTACAGCCCACCAGGGGTTTGTTTGTTTGAGTGTTTATTTCGAGCTACAACAAGGCACAAAAGCCAAGAAAAGAAAAACAGACAAATATATACACATAATAAAAGAAAAAAGAAAAATAAATAAATAATTACATTCAAGCTCGAAAAGGAGTGGGAAGAAGACAAGCTTATTGACTCCCACCCCTGTTCATAAACTTAAATAACAATAAATAACAACACTGCATATTTCTTACCATTTTACAAAACAACTATCAACCGAGTTGGTTACATATTAACAAATGCAACACTGCATTATACCAGGTCAACATTCACAGTATCTCACACGCTACAACCAGTGTATTATTTCTGTCTCCCATACAGAATTCATTACCATGTTGGCATTACCGTTATTCATCATCACCATTACAACCCATATAGCATTACTCTGTATCAAAGTGTTTGAATGATACATAAAATACTCCACATTTATTCATGAAAGGTACAGTAATCGCAGACTGATTGATGCTCATGATAACAAGAATAGTCTTAATGATGTGTTGTTTTTTTTTTCTGTGACTGGACCTGCTGCCAGAGGGGAGCAGTCCCCGAGCAACCGGACCATCATTTGTTAAGTGTCCTATACTATACTATGGGTGATTTTAGAGTTTCAACTTTAGGGGTGCTTAGCACCTGAGGGTTCGGGGGTTCTCACTCAGAAAATCTCTAACCCAACATAAGTAATTTCCTGTAATTTGATGGCTTTTAGAGGAACTAATTACATTGCAACATAATAAGATTGTGGCATAATTGTTTTTCAAGAGCATTATGACAGTTATAGCTATTTATTTTGCTTCTACTGTGCAGAAGTTTCACGAGTGAGTTAGAGCTGTATTTCTCCCTCTTATTGTGTCTACAATGAAACAAATGAAATCAACTTTATTTTCATACAAATATAATATGATCAATCATCAGGAATAATAGAAATAAAAACCTGTAATATGCACTTTATGATGTGTTAGACGTATATCCAGTGTTAGTGTTTCTCAGTGGAGGCCCAGCCCCTGTCCTCTGCAGCCTGTGCTCTGCCCCTTCGTCCTCTCACTGACACAGGGCTGTGACACAGGCTGCAGACTAAACTAAAGTCTGAAACCTGTCAGGACTCTTAGTCTAATGTTTTACAGTGGATGTGATGATTCTATAATGACTCATTCACCTGAAATGCAGCGAGAAATGCGTCCATGTATATGACACGGATTTTCATCTATACGATTCCTACAATCAGTATTTACTCCGTATGTGCTGGTGAAGAGCAGCACCAAAGTTTAAACTCCAGGGAGAGACAGAGCAGAGAGAGCAGAGAGAGCAGAGAGAGCAGAGAGAGCAGAGAGAGCAGAGTCTGAGGCGACAGCGCTGTGAGGAGACGGGGCGGAGCTCAGCTACAGCAACAAGACATCAGACCAAATCATTTAAAGGGTATTTATGAAGAAGGGTATTTATGCTATATTTCTTTAAATACACATATTTTAATAAACAAACCCAGAAATATATTATAAAAGTACATAATACGTTTTAGTGTGGATTTTATTTCTGTTATTATATTTTTGGCCTGACATTTTTAGGGGTGCTTGAAGTCATTTTAGGGGTGCTCACGCACCTCTAAAATAGGCCTAGCCTCACCCATGCCACACACACTCATGTGTAGTTAGTAACTACGAGTTACATATTAAGTTATGAGGTCATTTTCCCCATTAGATGAAACTTGTATGCCCTTTATAAAGCTGCCACATCTATATGACCAGCAAAACACCTGCAACTACACGTTGTACCCCTTGTTACACCTTTGTTACAGTTTGGAACCTTTATTACACATTATATAAAGTTGTTACACCGTGTACACTTTTTAAAAACCTTGTACTTGTACTTGTACTTGTACGAGGCACAGACACTTTACAGAAACACTGCCTGACTAAAAAAAAAGTCACAGTGTTACTGATCCTAGACCTGACCAACTGCAGTGACCCCAGATCAGAACAGAGAGCTAAATCCAGGTGGCAACGTTTTTTTCCATTTTGGTCAAGCAAGCAGTGTACTACATAGCAATGAAAATCTTGCTTTAAAACTGATTTTGTGACATAAAATGCGGTAGTAAAAAGGAAATGTGTCCACAAAAATTGAAGATCGACAGGCAAAGAGCACCAAGCTAATTTTCTAGGCTATACATGTCCAATTAATTGCATTACAAACACACAATGGTTCAAACCAATTCCACACAACCGACTGTGTGACAGTGTGTGTACCGGAAATGTCTTTGCCCTGTCCCCCGGCGCTTCCCCCCTCTGTCCTGCTTCAAGACAATCATGCTCAGACGTAATCCATCTCTGCGCCCAGGGACAGATTCTGACCATTTCTCTAACCTCCGATTCCACCTGTCTGCCGCCCGCTCCGCGCTGTGATCAAAACTCAAGCCGTCAGGATGGCCAGGGCAGCTCCCAAACACGCACATAATCCAGCGTGACAAGATTCAATTCGGCTTTCATGATAAATACATTAAACACGCTGTAATCCTTAAATCGTGATGATTTGTGCATTTAATATCAGGCCTTCTGGCGATTAGCTGCCCCCGGATGGAGTCGCGTCTGAATGAGCGTTGATTCATACGGGCGCGGATTTGAAAATTTACCGCACGCGCCGAGCCGTGGTGATGGGAGTTGATGAAAGATGGGTGTCAGAGGCGTCAGATAAGGAGAGATGAAAGATTTGGAGGCGGGTGGGGAGAGTGAGATGGACCGTGGGAGGCACATCTAGGGGAGGATATTACAGATGAGGAGATCACAGAGAAAGGTGATGTCAGAGAGGAAGGAATAGAACTCAAATTGATCTTTACACTTCAAAAACGGGATAATTACATCCGTTTATTTCATTAAGAAAGAAAGTCCCTTATTTTGGTGCCAAATTCGATTGAACAATTAGCAGTCTAGACCGTGTTTAGAGTTCAAAGTTGAGGAAACGTGGGAAATTCAACGCAGCTAAACTCAAGGAGAGTCCATTTAGTCCGTGTGATAGACAGCGCTATTGCTCCATGGTAAAACCTACAGTAATGATTTCCTTATGCAGATATTTGCGCTGGATCCATTCGCTTTTTGTGCTGAAACAGGGCCGGGACGCAGGGTTAAAACTCCCACGGGGCTCAGGTGCTTTATCGGTGCGACACATTTAAAATTCACCCGCACAGCCGTATGTGCACACACGGGCCGCACGCTGGGGAGGCAGACGCAGCCAGTCACAAGCCAGCGTGGGACCCGGGGGAGGGGGGGCGGCGGCCAGCTAATCAGGAGGCAAATCAAAGGCCACAGTGGGAGTCACATGTCAATCCTGCCTGTCTAGAAGGATTAGAAACATTTAAATAGGCTGTGCTCAGGTGGCGTCAAAACGGGCAAAAGAGCCCATAGGTTTACGCTGAAGGGAAGCACATTTTGATTACTCTCAACCATTGACAGTATATTTTAAATATCCACTGTCAATGCTCTCAACACATTTTGCAAACCACCAGAATAGTAGTTCCCTTTACAACTCAGATCTGAATATATTTAGACCCCTTTAAACTTCCCCTTTTCCTAATCTTAACCAGATGCAGAGAAATGCCTATAAATGTGAAACTATAATGGCTACAACTGTAAATGTTCCACAAATAGGCAGGAAACCTTGGTAAATGTTTGGTAATTGTTTAAATTCATAATGCTTAGAAAATGCCTATTACAAAATACACAATGAAGCAAATAGACAATTGATTTTGAACTCTTATGACTTAATTACTTTTGCCTTTCAATTGTCAAAATGTAGAGGTTTAAATAGTAAATGGTCACATGTAGTTTTACATAATGGAACTACTCACCCATTCACACTCTCATTTATGCACAGGGTTTATACAGGCAGAAGCAAGTCAAATTTAATGCCATTTAATCTGCACACATTTCATTTCTTAAGATTTTCAAACATTCCATCAAACAGAGGAAAGAGAATCAGACAAAACGGGCAACTTTTGAGCAAAAAAATCTCTGAGAAAACTGCAACTGTTTTAGACCATATACGTTTGGCATTTTCAATGAACTTATACAGTAAAAAATGTTGAATAAATAAAAAAGTTATCCAATAAATGTAGCTTTAATGCCAGTTGGAATCTAATTTAATGCTTTTTAATGCCTTGGTTTTGGCACAATACATTTAATGACTTTCAATGCTGTTTAATGCCCCACAAACACCCTGCATACACCAGCGTACACAAGAGTTTCGCCCAAGGACACAACGACAGTGTGCACCCGCAGGATTTGAACCGTCGACCCTCCGAACGTCTATACTCCTATTCACAAGAAACAAGAACTAGAACAAAGTGCAGCGTCTTTACAGTCCGGAATAATGAAAGAATAGCGTGAAAAAGTGGATACTCATTAATCACTCAGAAACAGCAGAAAGGACTTCCAAGCCATAAAATGAAAGCGGCAGGTTTGTGGACCCAATCACAGGCGCAAAAAAAAAAAAAAAAAGTGATATCCGCCTCTGAACTCCATCCGATATTTCATTCAGTGCCTTATTTCCTTTCACTTTGGGATCTGGGTTCTGCCTAAGTAATTTTTAGCCTTTACTTCCGCCTAATTAACAAACTGCAGCAGTCCACTATATTGTAATTTTCTCCTCGGCGCTCGCAAAATTAACTGGGGATCTGGGCTAATAAATCATGATGTCTTTTTGTGGTCTGTGTAGAGCACCGAGCAGCTAATTTGTATGCTTTATCTAAAATAATTGGAGTGAGAATGGGACACTGATGACTACGGGAACACTTTATAGTAACTAACTACACTTTGTTGAGCATTTGTAACACTACTTTTGTGCTTGTAAATGATTAACAACTGATGAATTATCCTGTGTAATCATTCTAAGCTGGTAGGAATGTGTCGTAGTATGCTTTATTCAGTTCTCAGATGAATGCGGGAAATGTGAAAATGAATTGCGAAACTCGTCAAGCCTGAACCGCAGATTTTCAGGTGATAAACTTGTTTCTATCAATGTTTTCTTGGAGGCTGAGGCTTGAGGAATTGCCCTGTCAAACGGATTCAAAGTTCGGGAAAAACATCTTCATACGGAGACGGCAGGAAGTTAAAAAGAATATTTATCTCCGTCCGATTTGCATTGAGTGGTGGCGATTGTGACGGCGGTTACTGCGCTGGCTACCAATTCAGCTCCTCACATAAAGAATAGGCAGACTTGGAGTGTGTCCTTTTTCATTTCAAGCCTCTCAATTGAGTATTCATGGGAGAAAAGTAAAACCAAGGCATTCTTCCTGCATCAAAATGCTTTCTCCCCCAAAGAAAGGGAGAAGACTGAAATATTAACTGCTGCTAAGCTTCATGCTCTGGAGGTCTGAACAACAAGGTAAGAATGCTTTTGTAAATGATAGAACCCATGGAGACCGCATGTTTTGAGAAGGATTTGTGAAAATAAAAATCTAGTCTATTTCATTCCGGTTCACCTCGCCTTTGTGTTGTCTTCCTAAGTTAAGTAAAAATGATTTGGCCAAAGCTTCCTGGCGTGAAGTATTTGGCAGGCAGAGTGAAAGATGCATGCAGGAGCAAAAGTCAGAGTGATTACGGTGCATTGGCAGGAACGGCAAAGCAGATAAACATCCACGATATGAAACGCGTCGAGAAACTTTGGATGTTGAGCTCATTCCAAATCAGTGTTGCGCTCTTGGCAGCAGCCGTATTTGCATTCCTCCGTCCCAATATTTGTTTAATGCGTTGTGGGATCTGGAGTCAAACTGGTGGTGAGAGAATGACAGTATCAGCAGACATCCTCCAGACTGCAGTACATGACACGTTTACAAGTGCTCTTCTCACTGTCACAGTCCGCTACCGACACTTCCCACTCACTCCAGCGCAAACTGTGGGATCTCGCTGCCGGTTTTGAGCATTTTTTTTTACAATATGCAAAGCCGCCTTGCGCACCATCTTTGCTGAATAAAATAACACACGCATTCAAACTTCTTTCTCAAACTCGGTATGCACATGCTTGTAGTGCTTTCTCCAGAAGTGGTGGACATTGTTTACTAAAGTGGGAGCGACGTAAAATTAAGCTTTTGTCACTTGTGGATTCAATCAATATTGGGAAGAATAATCCAAATGTCTTACTCAAGTAGTTATTGTTCTATTAAATCACATGTACCCGATATTTTGTGTGTTTACAAACAATGAAAGAGAGCGAGTACATTTTTAATTGTAGTAATTAATAAAAATAATTGACTGAATCGATAAAAATGCTGGTAACACTTCATAATAACTATGCCTTATTTAGCCTTAATAAATGACGAGTTAACACTTAATTCATCATGAATTCAATTAGTTAAGTGTGACTAACACTTAATAACTATTTAACTACTACAGTTTATGCCTAACTCATAATGAACAGTTCTTCACATACTTATTCATTAAGAGGTTAAAGCAGTACTAAGTAACTCGTGCCCCTAGAGGCCATAAGCACCACTGCAGGTGTTGTAGCATGTTGCGTTTTTTTACTCATTAATTGTCCATGAGAGTAAATACTACGCTGACAGAAAAGACAAAGGGAGAGAGGGATGTTGTACATCCAATTACACAATGGAGATAATTTTTTTCACTCAAACTGGGCTGTAAATACTGTTTAAGTGGCGCTAGCCCGCAGTTAGCTTTGCCCGTTAGCCCGTTAGCTTCTTCTTCATAATTCCATTAGTATGTATGGCACCTCCGGAGATGAAACACACCCCAATCATCCCATTAACACTTGTATGTTACCCCCCCTCTCTTCGAAAAGGATTTGCTAAGGTAAACAAGTTACTTTCGTTCTTCTTTAATAAGTGTTAGTCACACTTAACTAATGAATTGTTAATGATGAATTAAGTGTTAACTCATCATTTATTAAGGCTGAATAAGGTGTAGTTACTATGAAGTGTTATCAAAATGATCTTTTTCCTCCACAAATTTCTGCTTTTACATTATTTTCAAGCAGAACTACACAGAGTTCATTACACTGGTATAAAAAACAGGGTACATAGCGTTTGAACTACTCTGGCAAGTGAAATTACTGACAAACCTCTGACTTTCTCACAGTGAAATGGGAATACCATGTTCTCTTTCACGCCATTTAGCATACCTTCGTCATGTGACTTTTGACCACGCGGTTGGATTAGCCGTCGCATTTTTGCCGTACACTAAAGCTGACTGGATGTGCAAAGTGCTTCTAGGGGTCTGGGTCTATTTATATGTAACTGAATGCTTCCCGAAAAGCCCATATTCAATCATTTTTAGCATATCCGGCAAAGACAACTTGGAGTAAACAGGATTTCGTTCGCATCTAATTTAAAGCGATGTTAAAAAAGCAGGGCCGCTGAACTTTCGGGACGAAGAGGTTCCAGCCTCAAAGCAAATGCAGTAACTTGATTACCGGTGGGAAACAGCAGCAGATTCTGTGTAAATGGCGCCACTAGATACGGCTCACAAGATGTTTTCTGCAACAAGAAGGCATTGGGTCTAATTATTAGTTTCCTTTCCAAACCATTAACTAAGAGGAATCGAAAATGAGGCAAAATTTGATGATAGGAAACTGACATTCAAAAAACAATCATGGTGGTCCTAAAGGAGGCTACATTATTTTAACTCAACAAAATACAATGTCTATGGAGTTTATTTTACTTGTAATTATGATCTTCGGCTTCAACATGTACCAGTGTAGAGTTGCATGGGTTCGTGTAATCCATCTCCTACATTTGTACATATTCAATACTGTTGCTAAATATAAGGTGCTAATACTTTTCTGCATCAAGTGTGCTGCTAAACTGAGAGCACAGACGCTAAGTGGTCATTGCTGACGGTAACCTCTGAGGCTGATGTCGAAGCCAATTATTGTCACTGTACATAGATATTCTGAATGACTGACAAAGAACTCCACTCTGACATTATAGCAGGTCACTGAGCCTTCACAAAATGACGAAATATTCCAATAACTGTCTTAAATATTAACATACGCGATATCTTACTAAACCATTTCCACACAATACATTCCATTAAAGGCTCTATCCCTGATTTGCTTTCATTGTTTGTACATTTTGAATATATAGTTGGGTCCAAACTTATTCCCATATCCTAATGTATGTCTAACACCCCAAATCTTCATAGGAATGATATTAAAATCATGTTACACAACTTTCAGGCTCACTTTTTCGGGATCACTGTCACAATAATACAATGTTCTTGGGGGAAATAAAAGTTTTCATTAAATGTACAGTGTCTTTTTCAGAAATTCACAATTCACTTTAGGAGGCAAAAAGGTTTTACCGGTAATTCCACTCACTGGGAAAACAATATATGAATATAGGGAATTTAAAGGCGCATTATGTAACTTTTTATGTGTAAAAAAAAAAGTTGGTATTCATGCATATTTGACCTTGTAGTGGCTGTATGAGTGGTCAGCATGGCGCCTTTACTTTCCCTCACAGTGGTCTCCAGGACGCACCAGAATCAATTGTTTTGCAGGTTTTCTGGAGAGAGGATCCGTCAGCAGTGAAAACCTTCCAAACAATTGATCCTGGATCGTCCTGGAGATCACTGTGATGGAAAGTAAAGGCGCCATGCTGACCACTCATACAGCCACGGGGTCACAAGGTCAAATACGCATGAATATCAACTCTTTTTTTCGCATAAAAAGTTGCATAATGCACCTTTAAAGTGCATATGACAGGTTTTAATGCAAATATGTTTTGGCAAATATTACTTATGTAGATGTTTAACATCAGTTGCAATTTTAATGAATAAATGTTGGGCAGAAAAGTTATTTTCATTTGAATTTTTAAGCTGCTGACAGGAAGTGACATAGAAGAAGGTAACATTCCATAGCAGTTTGACTCATTTCCCATTGACTAAGCATGGTCGGCATGGCAACAGTTTAAAATTGTTTACCTTACTCTATGTCACTTCCTGTCGGTGTCCAATAAGGAAGTGAAACTATAAACATCACAAAAGTGGCCAAACTAAAGAAAACTGGGTACAATCTTGAGCAAAATCTTAAACATAAGATTAACTATGTTTTAGCAAAAATCGTGTCTAAGGTGTCATATGCACTTTAAGTTTGGACAGAAATAAGCAGGTCACTATTTCTTCTAAGTTGGTCAAAACTTTTATTATGTTAATATGTTGATAGGTGAAGCTACAGTTCTTCATCATTAGTAGTCAAATGTTTCTTCTCCTTTTGCCTGTTGTTTTAAATCACCCACACCAAAAATAAATTCTCATTATGAATTTGTTTTGTAATTGTTCGAAGCAATAATCAAAATGAGATTAGTTGCACCGTCCAGCTTTATTGTTATGACAAATGCAGAGACATAAAAAGTATGCAAGGGTCCAATTTAATTTCATGACTTTTTTTTGGGAGATGGAGTGTACCCTTTAACAAAATGTCAAGGATACACATTCAATTCATCATAGCAACAAGAAATGCAAGCTTCTTTTTCAGGAGATTACACGTAGTATTGTTATATATCACTCTTATTTCATTTGTTATAAGATATTTGCCAACAGTGCCATAAATCAAGCAGATTAGACGCATTATTGCAGAATGGTAAGCCATATCCTCGTGTCCAGCAAATTGATCTATTACTTAGTGGTCATTTTCCATTTTACAAACACTCCAGGCCCATAGTTGCTGGCCTGGGTTCACCTCGACTGGGCAACACTTTTAATTACGCCATAAACGCCCCCCTATTTTAAGTAACTTTATTTTATAAGAAATAAAATGGCCTGCTAATCCCGCGTGTAGGGCCATTAAGCACTTCTAAGTCCATAGATAATTTGTTTATATTACGGCTTAGGCGAGTCGTTTAATGTGCCTCCATTTACTGCTGGGCCGCTAAACGCTTTGAAGGATGTCTGATTTGCATTTACCAAAAAGGATTAAGGCTCTCTCCCTTAAGATTCCGCGCTACTCCCCTGCTCCTCCGCCTGTCCGTCTGCAGAAGTATAAGTCTGTCGAGCTTTCTGAATGCCACATCATTTCCCATTCCTGGTTTTTCGAAAGCGGGCTACAAATAGAAGCGCGCTCTCTCCTGGGGGGCTCGTCTCACTCGGAGGTGCAGGCGAGGAGGGGAGGGTCATCTGACCCTGAAGAAAATATAGACGGGAGATTGTGGGTGAATGGGAGAAAGATTGCGCGGGGCGAAATTGTCATAAGCAATACAGGAGTGATGCCCATGGGCAGGAAGGAGGCAGGAACGATTTTGATGCAAAAATAAAAAAATAAAAAAATTAAAAAATAACAGCTTGAGAAAGAGTCAATTCATTTATAGGGAGCAGATGAAAAAGGCTGCGGGGGTAAAAAGCAAACGCTCCGATCGATAGGCTGATGGAGAAAGATGAGAAGGGGCCAGAGGAGCAGGCGGGTCGGGCGTTTTACAGAGGTCTAAATGTGGGGGGAATGGTTTTGAAACGGGACGACAAATATGGACGAGACTTTGTTTATAGGGAGTACAAGTGTCAAGGTCACGCAAGACAGGAGCAAAAACGTGTGAACTGTGTGTTGGAAATGTGAGCTACAACAGGAGTTTAAAACCTGCTGATTATGTAGGTATGACCTCTATGTTATTATGAAATGCATGGGATTCTCATGTTTAAAATGTCTATGAACACTTGGGGTATCTTTGGAAAAACTTGCGGTATCATTATGCTTTGTTAATGTGTTTGTAATTGCCGTCGGACAGAGAGAGCTTGATGTTTTTAAGTCATCCTTGGCATCCTATTAATTTCAAAGCTGCAGATGTGTGGGATCTCATAATGATTTTGGGGGTTTTTTTCTCTTGCATTTTGTCAGCCCCATTCCCCAGCCACCATTCACAATATGCAGGGTTCAAAGGGAGCTGGAAGAAAGAGTGCGGATCGCCTGAAGTAGCGAAAGTGAGACAAAGAACAAAAGTAGGTTAAATATCAGGTGTGGCTTTTTTTCTGTTGTTTGAAACCCGATAGTTCACTGCACATTTTCGGCTCCTCTCAAAAGCACTGCGGCGGCTTTGTGATCGTGCTCGCCAACAAACAACCAATTACCACAGTTTCAGCGTTCTATCCTGCAGTTCATCCTCGTAACGTCCTGGTTTTTAATCTAAGCTAATCACTCACCAGACAGTGCGTGCGTGTTGGGGACTAACCATGGGTCCCCAGTCTTTACATGATCTGTCTGCGTGCACGGCGACATTTCGTTTTGCTGGAGAAAGCTGCATATAATCATTAGACTATATTGATATGCATATGGCGTATTTATCCAAATGCTTATGGAGAGGAGACAAAATGCTGTACAAGTCGGAGCAAATGTCTGTATTGTATTGTATGTTACAATCACTCTCACAATTTGTATCTATTGTCGATGATAGCACATGTAGCCTATACTTGATCTAAATAATCAAGTGGATGAGAACTACAGATGAAAGTAGCATTGATGACAGATTCGTCTATAACCATATTGTTTTGCTTTTTTGCTAGGGATTTGAATTGGGTCCACGAATTTGCCACATTAAAAGGGGTTGTACTTGATGTTTTTTGCACTCTTGCAGTATACTTTTGTGGGGAAAAACAAACAAAACTGCTGCAGGGGATTACGACCAAGCATAAACCCCAAAGTAGCACCGATGCTAAAAGCAAAACAGACAGACTGATGAACTTTATGCCAGTTTTTGCTTCTTGTGGATAGTCGGAGTAATTAATTCATGAAGATTTTAACCATAAACCAGATCATAACGTGCATTTTAACGGTTAAAAGTCATGTTACTATCGGTATCTGATCTGCCTGCAACCTCACTATCAAAGTATAGGCGCCTTAGCACATTACATCACTAGATTTCCACCTATAGAGGTAATTATGTCCTTTTCCCGGGAACAAGTCATGTACATTCAGCTTTCTAATTTCACCCTGTTGTTGAACACCCTTAATAGCCATCATTTCAAAGCTCTCTGCTCGGGTGTTAATTGCAGAGAGGAAATCTCCAAATGCTTCTACTTTATACCAATACTTCTCATCCTAATGGCTCTAGGACAGTATTGTGGCCCCGCAGGATACCAATTCCCAAAGTGCACAAGAAGCAAGCAGAGAATACCTGCAGCGAGTTTTTTTTTGCCCGTGGTGATCATTTTGGTCTAACAATAAGAAAGAAGAGAGATTTCAGCGCCGTGTGTGAAGTTCGGTGACCATTTGAGAGACTTGGCATAAGCAGAGGAAGTGATTTAGTTTTTTTTAGGATCAATGTGTGAGCTATCTAGAGACACACACCCGTTGCGCCTAGACATCTAATTAGCCGCTCTGCTACAGTGGAAAGCAGGGGAAATGTGGTCGTGTTGGCAGAAAACGGTGTCAGTGTCCTGGGATGGGAGGAGAGTATGTTGCAGGGGGAGACGCAACAACGGAGAAATCAAGAGTGTGACTGTGTGACATAAAATATTCAGCCGGGGCTTCGGAGGAGACTTGTCCAGAAATAGGTCAGCGCCACATGCTGTAGTAGAAGGTCTTTATTTTATAGAGCACCTTTCACAGACATAAGGGCCTGACACATGTGGACAGCCAGGCTTCCTCTGCTCTCACGCCTACGCAGACTAATGTGGACAAAAGATGGACAAATCAATGCCGTGGAGGCGCGGTCTTTCTAATTCAACATGACGGAAGACTTACAAAGGAACGAGAAGGTATCATTTGTAAGACCAGTCTCGTTTTGGCTCCATATAGAAGTGTTTGTTTGTTGTACTCAATAAAGCTGGACACATGTTTAGGTGTTCTTCGACTCACCATTAGCCATATGGATCGGCCGCGTTCATTGGCCCAATATTCGCTTGAGGTAAATGCTCTCCATTACTGGGGCTGGTACGAGACGCGAATTGAGTGAGACACGGCGGTCAATGTTTAATTCTAAAACAACAGGAGGGTATGGATTGGCAGCATCTGAACATTAAGAAAAAGAGACGTGAATCGATGCCATACCAGACCCATGAGCGAGCCAGACGGAGCATGTCAACATAGCACGTGACCATGACATGAAGCCGGGGTTCTATAGATTTCTGATTTTCATATTTATTCTCATACAATGTTAAGACTATGCTCCAGACACAAAGCCCACATTTCGCGAAGCACTGCCCACTCTTTTTCTTCATTAGGACCAAATTCGCAAAGCACTGCATCATTAGGTATTTATGTGAATGAACCTTACACGCACAGCAAAACGCCAAACACTGTTCTGTTGATGTGCTTTCTCATGAAACTGCATTGGTGAGTCAACTTTTTGTATCACGCGAGTTAAATCAGTTAAATTGAGCAATTCTGTGATGTGACATAGATTCTGTGATGCCTTGTAACATCTGACGTTTCACCTCAAAGTATAGAAAACAATTCACTGCTAACCATAAAGTAAAGTTGTAGCGCCTTCAGCTTTGATTACAGCACATTCACTTCTCACCATCTTGTCTTAATGATGGGAGAGTGCGACCACTGCGCTAAGCCTTCTCCAGCACATCCCAAAGATTGTCAATGGGGTTAAGATCTGGACTCTGCTCCCTGAAACACTCTTGCACAATGTGAGCCCCATGAATCCTGGCATTGCCATCTTGGAATATGCCCGTGCCATCAGGGAAGAAGCAATCCACCTGGTCATTCAGGATGTTCAGGTCGTCAGCTGAACTTATTCTTCAGGCGAGCAACTGCAGATCAGAACAGGTGGCCACTGTTTTTTTGTTGCTCAGGCGGTACATTCTTCATTATCAGCAACAGGCATAATCTTATTGACGTCAAACCATCAACTTGACATTTTTGCCAATCGGGAGATAAACAAATGAGACGGATCATGGCCGTGGCTCTGTTGAAGACTCTGAAGCGCCTCGTGATTAGCCAACTGTCGTCTCCTCTGTCACACAGGCAATAAATAAAACCCCACCGTCTCAATTAAACTAAAGCTCATCAAGTCCGCCTCTCCCTCCGAACCAATTCACTCAGCCCACCTGCACCTACATTTCTCATTCAATCAGCAGGGCTAGGCACAGCAGCATGAAAGCAAGGAAATTATCTTGAAACAGCACTTTATGACCAGAACATTGACTTTTATAAATAGACTAACTAGACGGCACATTAGTATACTGGCAATCTGAAGTTGTGATGAAATGATCTAGCAGATGCTTGTTAATGAGGGAATTTCGAACCAAACATTTTTTAATCAGCGCCGCGTGAACATTTGGTTTCTACAGATTACATCAGACTTGTACAACTCTCAATTTTTGGAAAGCGTTCATTCATTCACAATCGCTGTAAAGTGTTCGGTGCTCGTGCTCCAGCTCCAGCTCCAGCAGCAAACCATGCCATCTGTCTGACGCCAAAGATACTTTACCTGCAAAAGCTCATTTATTTCACCGCTACGGATAATGAAAGTGAAGGTCCCAGTGGAGACACAGCTATCAACACTGGCTTTTGTTATGGCTCAATGGAAGCACTGTCTAAACACGGGCAAGGACGTCTCAGTGTTCCCACAGATTATGATGGTGATGCTCTGGCTAGAAAGATACTCCAACCAGAGATAGTGATAGGTTTTAAGATAAATAAAGTCTAAAGATATCAAATTGGTCTGACAATATTCTTTGTTTCCTTACATTTAAAGTCGAATGGCAGAACTTTTCTCTGTGCATATTCTCTAAAAGTAAAGTCAAAAGGATGATAGAGTTTGAATAATGTCTGCAGTCCGTGTCAGCCAAAGCTTCCACTGCCCCGGTGCGTAACCCTCAAATCCAGTGCTTTATATATCTGAGCGTCAACACATACCTGAGCCCAACGTGCTGCTGCACTGCCAGTTCTCGGTGCTCACGGGCTTCCAGCAGGACTCCCACAGCGAAAGGTAGTACTGGTCGTCAGCGGTCACCCACGCGGGACTCATCACGGCACCCACGTCCAGGCACAGCGCCAGGAAGACGCACACGAGCCCCACGAGCTTGAGCGGGTGAGCGGGGAGCTGCGGGCGGACTCCTGGGTCTCGGTGACAGCGGAGGACATGGCGGCAGAGGACGAGGGGCCGCGCGGAGGAGAGGAGAGGGGGGTACAGGCGGCGGTGGAGGGAGGTGAGGGCGGATGCTGCTGCTGCTCGGTGCGTGGAGCGCCGCACGGTCGCTGCGCCTTTGGGCACCGCTGCCGTAGCGCGCTGGAGATCTCCACACTCTGGCGCGCTGACGTCACGGCACCCAGGGGTGATCACGTGCCACAGGGTCCTAGAGACAGGGGACAATAGGACCTCACACAGTTTAAACACTTTTGCACATCTTCTGTTTGTGAGCTCTTGACCAAAGTGATGGCTGTTGATGTAGCACAATGTTCTTAAAGGCGCTATACCTGATTTTTTTTTTTTTTTTTTGCTTTGTCGTCGTATATTGTGATCTCAAACATTTGCGGGAAAAATACTGTGAATATCATAAAGCATTTGTCACAATTGCATGACGTTTAAGGCTAGTATTCCAGTAAGTGACCCTGAAAGTTGTGAAATGTGCCGATAAACTCATTCCTGTGAAGAGATTGGATGCTTCACATTTGTTAGGAAAGATAGTGTTTGGACCCATCAATGACAGGCTTATAACAGATGATTGGATCCTACAATCCTATCATGACCCTTATCTACTAATGATAGAACAATCGTATAGAAATAGCACTATGACTGATGTGAATTGCATGGATTACAGATAGGATGTAGCCTGTTATAGTAAAGTGATATAACTTGATCACTATAGTTAGTTAAGGTTAAATCCATGGGTTGGATTACATTAAATTGCTCTGTAGTTCTAACAAATAGGCTCCATTATTGGAGATATAGATAACACCTAGGCATAATATGTGTGGTTTTAAATTGAATTTACATTCACTTAATAAAGTAGCTCGTGTCCTGACAAAGACCAAGAGGCGGGACCACATTACACCGGTTTTAGAGTCGCTGCATTGGCTCCCCGTGTGTTTCAGTTCTTAAAGTTCTTTTAATGGTCTTTAAATGTCTTAATGGTCTTGGTCCTTCTTATCTCTCAGAATTGCTTTTACCTTATGAACCTTCACGGCCCCTTCGCTCCTCCGGCAGGCGTCTCCTAGTTATTCCTAAAGTCAACAAGACTCACGGCGAGGCGTCTTTCCAGTATTATGGCCCTCGCCTCTGGAACGACCTGCCGGAGGAGCTCAGGACCGCAGAGAACGTTCATGTCTTTAAGAGCAGGTTCAAGACCCACCTTTTTAGTTTAGCTTTTAACTGATATTTATTCTTGCTAGGCCTATTTATTTAATTGTTATTAATATTTATTTATTTATGTTTTCTTTATGTATTTTACCTCTCGGTCTTATTTTAGTGGTCCTTATATTCTTATTTTTAACCATTTTTATGGTCTCCCAGTTTCCTCTGGAGGAGCCCTCTGCCTCGGGAGCGGTCATTGGCTGTGGCTGCTGTGGCTGCTGTCCTGTGGGTGTCTGGATGGAGGGTGTGGTGTTTCTACCGCGCCTCCTCCGGGCGTCCTGTGCTGGTGCCCTGTGGCTGCAACCGAGATGCCGCTCCCGATGCAGACGGCTCCTTGGATGGTGTTTCCTTATCTGGTTTATCTGTACCCAGCCTTACCTCAGCCTTATGTCCATTGTTTTACCTTGAGTGTGTGTGTTGTGCTTGTGTGGTGTGTCTCTGGGAAGGTGGGTGGGGAGAGTGTGAGTGCGACAATGTGTTTGTATTTGTGGGAGGAGGTGGGTGTGAGAGAATGTTTTTAAATCTGTAAAGCACTTTGTGTTACATGAAATGTATGAAAAGCGCTATATAAATAAAGATTGATTGATTGATTGATTGATTAACGGTGGACTAATAATATTCAAATAAGGTGCACAGTATATATACAAATCAAGTTTATTTCCATCTCAATTTATTTTCATAAACCTTGATATAGAGACAATCTCGGTGGTGGGGTAATGCTGTGCCCTCCTAGGATACACAGTGGTATATTTACATTAAAACAAGTGAAACTTCCTCTTGAGCCACAAAGTGCAAACACAAAGTCACTGGCCAGGGCCCCATAAAGGCAGTACAAACCAGATAAATGATCTCACCTCATTAGCCCATTTAGTCCCTCTCCACTTTAAGAACCCAGAGCTGTGTAATTAAATTCAATAAGACACTGAGGGACACCGCGAGGAATATTACTCTTCCCTATGCATACTAATGGGCCCCGGGAAGAGACAAGGAGACCGAGAAAGGCCGCAGCCAAACTAGGAGGAGGTGTGCGAGGTTTCCACCGCCACGTCTATCCATATGGTTATCCGAGCGGAAAGAGTGGAGAGCCCGCAGAGTGATGGGAGGAACAGTGCGGCCTTGTTTACCCCGGCAATAATGAGTGATGATGAGACAGGAAGATGGCAGGGGAGAGGAGCGGAGGAGACGGCAAGGGCAGCAGATAGCCAAGGAAGGTGAAAGTGCTGCTAAGCCTGGAGGAAAGGATGCTTAGCTTTTTTTAAATAAATGGTGATGGAGCTTAATGAACAGATCAGTTATTAATCTGTAACAGCCCCTGGATATGGTTTATCGACAAAATGCAACGCCTCCTCCTGAGATATGTAAAAAGAGCCTTTATTAATTAAAACAGGAATCAAGGTGAAAACATAAAGGAATATTTAGGTTAGATCACAAGGATATTCGGTTATTCGGTTCATTATTTTACGGCTTTGTGCTACTCCAGAAGTACACTGGTTTCACCCCGGGAAGAGCTGTGAATCAAGAGAGAAAGATCAAATACATATTTAAGAAAATGATCATGAAAAGTCTGAGGAAATGCTCACTGTGACAAATGAATTGAAGAGGAGTGCCACATGGGACATCGGTCCACGAGAAAGCGCCTTTGGTTCTCACAGCTCCACAAGGGCTGGTGACCTGCCACACTGAGCCTTTCTCCCACTTAGTGTAGGTCATTTCCACACCAGACATCCAGAACCACTGACTGCCCATCAGCCTCCTGCCACATTTGACACACACACACAGATTTACATTAAGATCAGTTTGTTCTTTACCATCACCACTATAAAACCATGAGGCATAAAAACTCAACACATAGCGATAGTTTGAACAAGTCTGGCCATGCTTCCATTGTAGGTTATTTTCACAAGATCACGCAGCAACACAGATGTAGAACTCAAGGCCCAGATTGAGTTATTTCCGGGACTTGTGAGTTTCTGAGTGATAGTGACCAGCGACTTCTTCTGGAATACTTTGATGAGAATCGGTAAAGAAAATATCGAAACAGTTTCAAGTTATTTTACAATGAAAGCATGAGCATACCTGCGCAGACCCAGCCAAACGTGTTCAGTCAGATTGTAAGGGTCTTTTCCCAGCGTTTTTTCCAGGTCCAGCTGTGCCTCTGGACTCTGAACAGTGAGCAGGTCCATCGTACGATTTCTGCAGTTCAAAAGGGCGTCCGACCAGCACAACTTCACTTTGGATATTTCATAAGAATATCCCATTGGCAAAACATGGGCAAGATTCAAAGCCATGGCCAGCAAAAAACACTTCAAGCAGAAAAAAAGAATGCCATTATTCCAACAATTAAGCTGACACTTCAAAATATAGTACAATTTCCCATTAACAATACTCACAGTGCGCATCATGGTATCTGAGTGGCATCAGCTTGGGTTTACAATGAGTCAGTTGTTTCACAGCTTTTACAGAAGGGGAAAAAGATTAGCATGTGGGATGTATTATGCCAACGTCACCCTCTCGCCCACAACTGTTTTGACAACCAAAACTGCCGCATTAGCATTCAGGTAGAAGGCGCACTTGTTTATTTAGTGTGACACTGGTCATAAATGTTAATACTTGGCAGTGTAAAAGAGATTCCTAAAGAAAAAAAATCATGAATAAAAACAAAAGCAAGGTGAAGCATGGATAAATACTGCCAATGCAAAATATTTAACTATTAACTGCTTTAGTATTACCGCAAATGAAATAAGACAGTGATTCTCAACCATAACTATGGGCTGCATGGGGTAATTGGATTTCTATTTCTAATCGGTCAAACTGAATACCAGTAGAGTTTCTTTCAACAAAAGGTTCCCAGAGGATTTTCAGCTGAACACAAAAGATAGTAAAATATTCACATGGAAGATTTTTATTTTTATGGTGATTGACCTCAGACCTGTTTTACTGAACCAGGTGTTAAATTCATTGTACTACTTAAAATTAGCACATGCCCTTTTATACCTGATATATCTTTACAAACTGCTCATTATCATTATTGGTGGAAATCTAAAATGTAAATGAGTTTGCACTGCGGCCTTTTAGCGTTTATGAGAGACCCAAATCTCAACTACATCTGCTTTAGCACCACTTTAGCACACACTATCCAGCATGTTGGATGATCTGTTTTTTCTTTGCTATCAGTCAATAGCAGCTTTTACACTTGATACTTTATCAGTCATTGTCTTTCACTGTCAGTCTGTGTTTGTAACAAACTGTGCCTTTGTTGTGTGGCCTGTCCCATCTGTAAACATAAACCTGCCCTAGGACTACGGATAAAAAGTTCCCTTTGAGGCGACGTATGTATATGTGGACTTTGAATGACTCATGTTAATTAGTATGCACTGTCCCATTTTAAATAAATCAGCTGCAATATAGTCTATTACACTAAACAGCCAGCACAGCATGAAGGCAGCAGTAACTCTTTTCTCTAATGACTGTACTGTATGCAAAGTGTTGTTCTGTTGTATGTTGCTCTAGTATTCAGTATAATACACACTAGGAGGTTGATGTTGTTCCTCATTTCAAACTAATATTTGAATATTACTCGAGTCAAAATGGATTAAATTTGCCTACAGAAGCCTCAAATGCTCATTGATGTGCATGTTTTTACAGAGTTCCTGCTGTGTGAAGTACCAGGGATTTGACTACTGGTATTTTTTACGCTGTACAGATATAAAACAAACATTATGCTAATGTCATTTGTAAATAACAGCAGACACGTATACGGGAAAGGGAAAAAAAAAAAGGGAAATGAGTTTGTTTCCGTGATGATTGATGCCCTGATGCAGTGCACTCTATCTGCCGTAAAAGAATAATTTCTCAAAAACAGCAAATGTAGCCCTGTAGCGAGGACAAGATAATTCCAATTTTGTGAAGAAACAAGGTCGGAAAGGGACAAAAATCTCTGCCAAGTTTATCATTTTGCTCTGCAGCGTGTGATGATGGGTTATTAGAATGGTGTTTCATTAGCATATTTCATATCCTATCCTGCTGCTCAACATTTCCCTCTATCTCTCTCCATCAGCAGCACAGACGCCACACGGATGCAGTGGTAAGTATAGATGCACAAAACACAAAAACTGCAACAAAGGTGATCAAAAGAGCAAACAACAAGCTCTGAACAGCTCTATACAGCCCTGTGGGAGCTCCACAACGGCTTTGAGGGTTTGGATGGATATTCAACATTTACTTCATCAAACACCAATAGCAATGTTTGAAAATACAAATACTGTCATAAAATCCGTAGAGAAGTACCCAATAAAGTAACAGACTAGATCCCTGTGCACTACCATCCTTCCTACTGTACAAATATCCACACCTATAAATTGTTAAAACCTCCTAAACATGGGAAGTATTTTTTACACCTACATGCATGACTTATTGTGAGTCAAAGAGGCTTTTTGGAAGCAGTAAAAAGGTGAAAGAAGATGAAAGAGGGGTTGAGCAGCTTGTTCTTCTGCTGTCTCCTCTGTCATGTGTACCGGTGGGAGATTTGACGTGCACTTATGCGCATGCACACAAAAGCTCTGAGGCAAATCTGTCCACACGCATAACACTCATCAAAAAAAAAAAGTACAGCAGCAATAATTGGATTGAGCTTCAAAGTAGGCAGTTGTTTCAGAGGGAGACTGACCAGCTAGAACTAGTGTCGATTCCTCTGAAGATTTGCAAGATGAAACTATATCATTTTCTAGGGTTATGTTGCACATCAAGTAAATCTAATCTTTTGATGAATAAACGCTCTCATATGAATTACCGACCACATTATAATGGGAAATTGGGTTGTGGCATGCCAGAATATTGGACGTTTATTGTTATGGTATGGTTTTTATTTAAACTGACAACTGATTTTAAATGTAGATGAGCATATGACCATGGGTTTATACATCATCATTAACATACATCTAATTGAAGTGACTTTAAAATATTTAAAAATCCTTTCTCCAGGTGATGGATAGAGTCATGGGTAAGTGTTGCTCTCATGTCTTCCTTCTTCTAACTATTAAGCGATTGTCAACTCAAAATCCTCCTGACTGCATGAACAAGTGTTGTTCTCTTTACAAAAGATTCAAAAACCTGAATAGATCAGCGTGGGCGTGTGTCTGCGCATTCCTCGACACCTGTTAAAATCCCTCAGTGACAAGTCAAGATGGTAACAGACAATATCTAACAATGTTTCATCACCCTCTCCTTTCAGCCAGAAAACATGCATAGACATTTCTCTGTTGACTCCGACTGGCAGCCTGTCAGATTATTTTGTGTGCATTTCAGGGAGTAGGGGCCCCCTGCTTAATTACCAGCGTGCTAATTGAATCCCAGTGTGAGTGATGTATGGGGATATGACGCTCTGTGGCAGAATGAAAATGAAACAGTATTAAGCAGCCAAGTAGATAATCCATTTAGGAATGTCGGGGAAGCAAGCGGGATTAGTTCACGCAGCGCCATATGCCTCGTCTGTCAAACACTATCAAAGTTATTCAAATGTTATCATTCGCTGCTGTTGTCCTTTTACATAAAACAAATTTACAATTCTAATAAAGCAAGTGGGTATCAAGAGTATGCCATTTTGTTATGCCCAGATTCAATGTCTTTGCTCAAGTCTTGGTGGGTCCCAGAGGTATAAGCCAAGATTTAATACCAAGGAATGAGCTTTTCTTTGCCAAACTTAAAAAAAGACTGGAAATTCAAGAGGGAAAATGTGTCCTAGTTCATCAAAACCGAAACTTCGACTTTTTTATGTGAAGTGAAAAGTTTATTAAGTGGATAAAATCTGGCATGAAATTCAGTAATTCTTTATCCTGGAAAAAAAAAAAGAGACATTGACTTTTCAGGGAATTGAGATTTGACCTAAATGTTCGAATGTTGATGACTTTAAAAGATGTCAGAGCAAAAGATTTAACGAAACATGGATCGACATTATTCATGATTCAATGCTTCGAGTGCCTAACGTAGGGGGAAAAGCGCTACTGCACATACATTGAGACCATTTACCATGTTATAGAAAGATATTAAAATAACTTAGCAGTGATCTTGGTTTGTTACTGAATTTTAGATCTCTACCAATAATACACTGCCTGACCAAAACATGTCTCTACCTGGATTTAACAAACCATTATGATCTGGGGTTGCTGCAGTTGGTCAGGTCTAGATTCAGCGTGTGCCCAAAGAATGACAGTGACAGCTGTCGACCTGAACACCCTGAATGACCAGAATGGCCATCAAAGGATTTCTTCTTCCCTGATGGCATGGGCATATTCCAAGATGACAAAGCCAGGATTCATCGGGCTCACATTGTGAAAGAGTGGTTCATGGAGCATGAGACACCATTTTCACACATGGATCGGCCGCCACAGAGTCCAGATCTTAACCCAACTGAGAACTCTCCCACTCTCCCATCAAGACCAGATCTTGGTAAAAATGAATGGCAACACTGGATCTTTTGACATAGCTTACTGAAACAATGCCAGGGTGAATGTGTGCTGTAATCAAAGCTAAAGGCGGTCCAACCAAATATGAAGAGTGTGTGATTATTTATTTTTTGATTAGGTAGTGTAGTAATTGACACATCTTATTGGATACATAATGTTACAGTAAGATTATCAATGCACTTTAGTCCGGTGTTGAGTTGCATGTACCGACAAGTCCATAACCATATTTTTGAGTTTACCCAGTTTAGTTCAATATTTGTAATGTCCGCCTGTAGCCATTGTCTATCTGATCTCCTGTTACTACGGGCAACACACCAGACCCCACTTACAATTATTGGTGGCTTGACTCATCTGTTGCTGGGGCAGTGTTCCGTCACGAGGACTATTTTTGTGAGTAACCCATGAACAGAGATCTACTTGTATGTATTGTCACAGACACTCCCACTGGGGCAGGGACACACACCTCTTTTTGTTGCTCGCCTCCCAGTAAATATGCAAACTACATGCGCTGCCTTACAACTGCGATTCTTTACTGTTATCTGCTGTGCTCATCTTCTCTCCCTCCCTCCCTCCATCACCTGTCTCTCTATCCTCCCCTCCTCTCGGTCTATTACTTAGTCACTCTATCTTTCCTCTGCTCTCGTAACGCCATCCCCTCCCTCCATCCTTGCCTCAGCAGGCTGCAGATGGTGCTTAATGGACGCATAACTGAGCGTAACTGCCTGGTGAATAATTCTACAGGCACAAGGTGAGCCATAGGACAGCTCCATATGTGGATGCACAGGCATCTAAGACAAGCCTCGCAAACACATTTGAGCTTTGGACTTAAAAGCCTTTCAAAAATGTTAACTTACATTCATACACGTTATTAATGGTGCAAGTGAAGGTTTTGTACATTCAGGGAAGTTCTAGTCTGCATTTACAAGCTGGTCTCTGACTGTACCGCCTTCCGGGGATATGATTTAATAAAATAGCTTTTCAAAAATGCACACTTCAAGGTTTTCCTTTAGAGGAGTTGAGAACATGGTTGGAAATGCCTTGGCCCTGTAGTTTCAGGTGAATCTAATTTATGGCCTGAGTCGGGAAAAGGGGAAAAGTAATGTCAGCCTTTACCTGAAGTGGGATATATGGTATAATAGGAGCATTACAACCTTTTTCGGCATCCACTTACAGTAGATCTAGCCTTCCTATGTTATTCACTGTGAGAGGGTGTGTGCTAGTATAGAAGGTTTCACGCAGCAAAAAAAAGATTCCTAAAAGTCAATCTTTGTTACAATTCTTAGGCTATTATTTTATTATGCAGATTTACACAATATGATGGGAGGAAGATTAAATGCATTAAAAAGTCACCTGGGAATTTCCAGCAGAAAAGATGGAAGGAGACATGAAGAGTGACCTTATGTTGTGACCAATTTCCCTCTCTATTCCCTTCACAATGTCACACGTTAATATTTATGTTGACAAAACTCAACTTGCAATTGTATGTTCTAAAAACTAATAGCCATTTATCACAAAACATGGCGGTTATCAATCTTTAGGTAAAGTAATATGAAAACTTGGCAAACTACCAATAAAAAGTCTGTAAAAGGTTTGTTAGATTGAGGACTATATTTATCTATGCATCTTGAGTGGAGATGAGTTGGCCAAACCAGGTATGCGAAGGTTGCGGACCACGAAGTTCTTCTGGGTAACATTAGTTGAATGAGGAACAGAGGAGGTGTGCCGAGATAATGCACTGCTTTGTGACCGAGAGCTTTTAGCTGTGTTTTGTAGAATACTTCCTTCTACTTCGTATGCCCAGTGCATGTCCGCTGCCTGCAAAAGTGTAGCCCAGGCGTGTTAACAGGTAACATCACATGTAACTTGTTATCCACAAACAGTTTCAGTGGTCACCTTGATTTGAAGCCTTGCTCGGCTCCTCCTGCTGCTTTCTGAGTACGGCATGAAGGACACAGTGATGAGAGCACCGGTGGAGGTGATGGGTGGCAGTATCCCTGCGGCTGGAGTTACAGTAAACTCACTGCTGCTCCCTGGCACAAACACTGCAGTGAAAGGCTCTGGGCTCCTGCAGGGAAAAACAGACTTTCAATTACTGTAACTCACTACAATCAAGCAACAGTGGGAACCATAAAAACTATGCTTTAAAAATGTATTCTGATGACAGCTTTAATATTTCGTCACAAAAGAAAGAGAATAGTCATAGAACAAGATAAACCTTGTTGTGCTGGTGAGCCTGAAGCCCACGACTGATGTTTGTCCAACTTCAGTCGCACCGATGTGGATGACATCATCAAACACTGGTTTTGTGGCAATCAGAGCGACTGGAAACTCCCAAGTGCCTCCGGACACACACTTCACAATCACTGATGCTTGGCACCTTGACAGATATATATAGTGAAAGGTTTGCAACGGAAATGTTCAAATTAGTACAAATAGCTGGGAACATATTGAAAGGTAAATTAATCAGGATGTCAGAGCAGATGAGAATAAATGTTCAAATACATTTTATCAATGGGTTTCTGAAGGATTTAGTGCCAGCTACTTTTTGTTAAATACTTACCACCATGACATGGAACGAGACAGATGGATTAACGATTGGTTCCATATCTGACATCATTGCCTACTTGCCTATTTCTTATCTTACTCCAGTTGTGACATTTCTCTGGCCAAGGTAAAAGAATCACATGTAGATAATGGAGGATCCTATTAGAGGCACCACACCCCCCATCATTTCTTCATGGAGAGTCATTAGCTCTGGGAGGTATTGATTCTGCCAGGGTACGCCTCATTAATGGACTGCACAGATGAAGACAGCTGCTGATAAATGAACGCTCTCTCAGCACAGCAGCACAGCGGGTGTCACACTGTACTGTACAGACAACAGTAGGAACTTTTAAGAGCCTCATCATCAAGTATTCTGACCTGTATCTGAAGGTGTTCATTTTCTAGTCAAGGTGCAGAAAATGTATGGCATACGGGTTTATGACCTACATTTAGTGCAATGTTAAACATGACTAGAGGCAATGCACATGCTGGCCTGGCAACCTTTAGCTTCAGACTTCAGCAGTCAGCACATGCAGACAGTAACAAATGAATGCAGACGAGCCCACCTTGAAGATCGAGCGAGGGGAACAGTGAGGGGACAGAGGGGAGCAGTGTGTTGCTACAGTGAGGAGAACAGCATGGGAACAGAGGGAACAGTGAGGGGATAGAGGGGAACAGCGTGTCGCTGTAGAGGGAAGACGCGATAAATGAAGGCAGTGTTTACCAGCCAATGCTCCAGTTCATAATCAGTGCTTTACACAGCAGAGGCTCGAGGCAACAAACACTGTCTGCCTGCATTTCCCTCTTGTTTATTGAGTGATGTTAAAGGCAGTGCTATCTACCTCATTGTGTGCTTACTTCAGTCACTTTTCTTCATAGTTGGAGACAACATATTTGTAATTCTGTGTGTTCAGTTTACTGTTTCGACAGCGGCATATGCACTTTTCCATTTGTTCTAAAATAATGCCAAAAACAAATAAAACAAACTGTATATATGAGCTTCGGTTTACTTTTTAGAGTACAGTATGCACATGACCATAAACAATTCTAACTAACAGCCAATGGAAAACACTACATAACTGATTTCAAAGCTCTTACCGAGTGTTCTGTGACTCGAATGGATGGTAGAGAAGATGAAGAGTGACTTTGACGACTCCAGTGTTAGGATCTCTTGTTGCTGTTTCAATAAAGACAGAAAGGCTGTCTTGAACTTCAAGCAGCTCCTCTTCATGGTCGGACTGTACTTCACATAGAAAGTCTTCCTTTGTCACTACAAAAATGTAAAAAAAATAAATTCAATATTTTGTACATACATTTCTTAATAATCGTAATTCTTCAGCAGCTCTTACTGATCGTGACAGATGTGATCCAGGAAAATAGCCATATCAACTACACACCTTCTTGATTTCCCAACACACAACCAGCAAGCAGCACATCCACTTTCTTCTCCAGCTGGCAGCCTGCTTCACACTGAATTAAGCCAAGCGATGGGCTCTCAACAGGCACTTCTGTGGGAATCCCACAGAGTGGGTAAATCCAACAGATGGTGGACAAATCCTGAGCTGACCTAAAACAAAGGTGCAATATCTGTTTCACACCTCAAGCAACAAACATGTATATGTACTGATTTTAGTGAAAAGCTTACTATGCCAACTATGAAGACTGTAGGTTGGTTTCCCAAAGTTTTGGTATTTTTGAGTAAAGTACATATTGAACAAACCTGTTGCCATGTGCACTGCTGCAGGAGCCGATGTAAAGGTTACTAACGTCCATGGTGATGCAGAGCCTGGCCTTTGTGTCTCCATAGAATTTGGTGTAAACACAACAAGTATGTCAATGCTGGCACCAGCCTCCATCTGTACACCTGTTTTACCACATTTACACTGTTCATATTCTATTTATCTAAGTACTCCAAATAAAATGAATTGATTATGTACAGTGTGCATTACACATTGTATAGAAAATAGATCATGGTCAAGATTTTGTTTGAGTAATATACAGTAATTAAAATGTATGGCAACAGCCCATTACAGTGGGAGAGAGAGCTTCAGTAAGATTTTGCAGCCAGTTTCCCATTTGATTAGTACACACCTTTTGTTTGGGTCATGGGGATCGTAAATACACCAGAGTAGTCTTGTTTCTGATTTGGGTACTCATCTGAAAAAGTGAACATAAGAGGCTTGTGGTTAAGAACATGTTTTTGGACGAGTCCATCAGAGTTTGGTCTGTGACCTGTCAGTGTGATGTCGAGCACGGCCGGGCACTCCATGGGGTTTGTGAAGGGAATGTTGATGGAGGCACTGGAGCCCGTTTTGGATGAGATGCTCACTGGCTTCTCACATTCTGGATTAAGGCCACATCCACTCAGTGAAAAAGACCATTGCTGCATCTAAAGTTTGAGATAAGCAAAGGACACCGACGTTTGGTAAAAATCCTACATTTGGCAACAATAAAGATGCTGGCTTGGGTAAAGTTACATCTGGCCAATAAAAGACTTTATAAGCTGATATTATAGCTCAAGATTCAACACTGTTGATTTGAGAGTGACGAGGCACCACATAAAATGGGTCCATCTGTTTAAGGTAATTTGAAAATAAAGCTTTCAGACAGGGATGGAGGGTTATAGTTTGAGTTTGTGTATGTGGCTACCTGAGGACATGAAAAAGTGATCTCTGCCTTGTGGTTTCCTTCCCCGATGGTTGATGGTCGAAAGCGGACGCCAAGCTGAGAGGAGGAGTGCGGCTCAAGACTAAGCTGAAACACACACAGGACACACAGTGATGTGGGAACAAAGGATAAATGCCCACAAAGACAAATCCCCTGCATTGCACAGCAAGGCAACTCACAGATTCAAAAACAGTCACTTAAGACTTAAGACTTTTTCTAAGTAATAAACCTTCCAAAAAAACTAATATAAAAGTAAAAGTCATGTAATTGCATGGACAGGAATCTCATATCTTTCTTTAGGTGAATCTAACCTGAAACAGAAAAGAAAGTACACACTTACAACGGTGGAATCCATCTCTACGGTATAATTTTGGGGGTTACTGTTCGATACAGTCAACTCCACTGGTTTAGATGTTGGATTTACCAGAGGAAGGGATAATTTGGTCCATCTAATAAACACATACAGCACATAAAATAAGTATAAATAAAAAGACAATTTCAGAAAAATCAAATCTTGTATTTAAGCTTCAAACTATGATTTACAGAATTAGCTTGTCAGAAAAATTGCCTAAACTAATTGTTACTGTGTGCATCAGATGTTGGTAGCACAAACTGTTGGTTTGTCGACCTACTTTCCCAGGTGACATTTCACCTCTGGTAGCACAGTGACGGGGAGCGGAAGGGCATAGAGCTCCATGTGATACCAGAATTCATTCACCACCTCAGACTGGAAAATTACTCTGAATAATAAAAATATATCACATTAACAGTTATAAGCAATCTCACCTGCAGCTTCTACCACATTAATGCAGTACTTGTGCAATATCTCACCTGCCTGTGCTTTTTCCTACCACACAGGGGGAAACAATAACCTTGTAGTTGAGAGAACTGTGTGGGGGGAGTGATAAAGACTTGTCACCACTGAGACCTTGTCCTTCAAGGAAAACGTCCAGGTCCAGTTTGTCCTCAAGAGGATTATTGACAGGAATCTCTATGGCAACATTACTCTAGGAACACAGTTGTAGGAAGTAAAATCTCATATTTGTCCAATAAAAACAGATTATAAATAAATTACACCATGCTGTATGATAAACAAAATATCTAAATGCATGGTTTATACATAATACACAATGATTTTCACACATTTTCTCACAACCAGTAAGGAATCCATACAGTCCTGGCCACATGACACAATGTATTTACTCTGTGCTCACATGACACAATGGTATTTACTCTGTGCTGACACCAGCAGAGTGGCGCAGCGGAAGCGTGCTGGGCCCATAACCCAGAGGTCGATGGATCGAAGCCATCCTCTGCTAAGTATTTTTTTGCCTTTGCTAAAGCTTTGACAAATCAAAACTGAAAGCATAAAGATTTCAAAGTATTCAGTAAGACTTACCTGGAAAGGGCATTGAACCTCTATATTCTTTAAAGGTTCTGCTGCCTCACAAATAATCTCTAAGGTAAAGTTTACTTCATAGCAACTTTTATCTTCAGGGAAAAGACAGGTAAAAGAGTTAAACATACACAAACATTATCACGTTGATAGTGTAATAAAAACAAGACATTTACCATGTTTAGGCATCTCTATGAAAGATGCACATCCTGGGGGGAAAATGACAGCATTATTAAAAGCTATGGATAATTTCATATATGAAAAAAGACCGTTTTCAAAGTCTTTTCACTGACATTTTGAGAAGGGCGCTGAAAGAGTAGGAGCTAAATGGTCTTCCTCTGCTTAATCACAGCAAACGTCAAAGCGTATTTGTCGCAGAGTGCCATTTGCTGGACATATGCATGTATTGCAGTTTAACTGCGCTCTCCTGACACTTTATCGTTAACTTGTAAAAGCAGATCAAAGCAGATCAGAAATGGCATCATGGCTGCGTTTTCTTAGAGACTATTGCCTTTGGGCGAACAGAAAAAGAGCTTTGGCAGTCCTGAGGTTTCCCCTTCGGCGGAAAATTGATAAACATTTTAGAGGGCCAGAGATTATCATATTGAGAGCAGAAAGGACATGAGGAGACAAAACAAAATCAACTCAAACAATCCAGTAAACTTTGAAAACTTCTAATATGACTGTGATTCAGAAAATGCAAAACATGAAGCTGTTTAAGTATCATAAAAGGCATTACTGAATACCTTTGTATGTTCCTCGTTTTTTTGGTGATATGATCAGTTTGTAGGGTGCTGTTTTCCCGGGTTTAATCTCCACATAAGCAGGGCCACCTATCACGGACAGATCTGTCTCTACCTAAGTCCACACACACCGTTTTTACATAAATACGCAGTGTTAAAAATAAAAGAAACAAAAAATAAAAGACATGTCCAGACGTTTTTCATTGAGATGGCCCAAGGAGAGCACTTAATTTTGCATGGATGGCACCAGATCTGTGCCAAGTCTTAAAAATGCAAACATTTTGACTTGAGAATTAATTTTAAAGGTGCATTATGAAACGTTTTTAATGTGGGGGGGGGAAAAACACACTACTTGATATTTGTGTGTAATTGAGCTTTTTGTGACCCAATGGCTGCGTGGGTGGCTAGCTTGGCTTTACTTTGGATCACAGCGGCCTCTATGATGCTCAAGGATCAATGGAATGTATGCATAATCATGGAGAGGGTCTGTCACCTAAGAAAACCTACCAGAAACTCTAAAAACAATTGGGAGTGGTTTACTTTTTAGTGACCCACTGGGTCTCTAAACCCACTGGGTTTGTGGGTCACAAAAAAACAAAACAATTTCCACATAAAGTTACATAATACACCTTTACATTTACAGCATTTTGGTAAACATGCATTAGTTGTATTTGTAATAGATTATAAATAATATTCAATTTAAGTTGGACAAATCCATTGAAACGCTGCATTACTTTATCTGAAAGGACATCAAATGTCTGTTAAATTTTCTGGCAGATAACTTTTGTGTACCTTCAATAAAACTTTGGTCTTGCTGTAGTTTGGGACATCCAGGAGCACCTCTGTGCTTCTCCCAACAGGACAGTGTAGTACGAGATGGTCCACAGGGAGGGGCCGCTCTCCTACACCTTTCAGTGTAAACATGTGCTCAGCTCCGTTACAGTCATTATGTAAAGTCAACTTGCCCTGGAAGGTTAGAGACATATATTGTAATACTAAACTAAAACAAAATAAAATACAGGGCTGGTTCTAGGACTTTGGGTCCAATGTAAAATGTTGTTTGAGATCCCCCATTCATCAACTGCAATAAAGTGACCAATGGGCGAGGAAAGTGCTTCTCTTTGGTCTTGCAATACCACCCCCTGGTGGCAGGGGACGACTCCAAAAGACACTTTGGAAACAGGATTCTTATGTAGTTTTGGACCTCGTTTGTACTGCTCAAGCGTTAGCTCCGAAGAGTTTTTTCTAAAAATCGCTATAACTCATGTGACAACGCTGAGCTATGTAGCATATTTTAAACCACGCTGGTTTTTGTATATTAGAAATAAAAAGTGGAAGCCTAAGGCCGATTTCGAAACCGTTAAATTGGTAAGAGGTCTTACGCCAAACCGGATGTGCGTCAGCGTCCGCCATGACAAGAAGCCTCCGAATTGGGCTGTCAGTTAGGAAGGAGTTAGGGAAAGGAGCCTCAATGCTAACTATCATAGCCACTTTAGCATAGGGATCTCTGATGCTACCTCACTGGCGATTAGGAGCCATGTGCCATCCCATAAGCCACCGCGCCGCATGTCCGTCCCCTCGCCCCCACCCTCGAGTGATTCTTCATGCGCAACCACTGTTGATTGACAGGTGCACAATTAATTAAAACAAATAAATAAAAGATTCTGCACAAGCCAAACTTTATAAAAGTGACGAAATACCTGTTAGTCATCACAGCACAGTCACATGTCAGTGTTTTAAAGAGCTGCCTTAGTAAATGGCTTAAATGAAGGCAGTTTGTGCTTTTGCTTTCATTTAGTAGAAACTTAAGCCACATGGCTAATTTGCATACTGTAGCTTTATGGAACAGCTGTTGAGCTAAAATAAGCTAAAGGGAAATGTGATGGCTCATTTGGATTTTTCTGTCTTTTTTTCTCTCCTTAAATGTCTTTATTTGGACACTATGTTGTTGCATATGCAATACAGTAGGTGGCGGCATGCGCTTTTGTTTGCCTGCCAATATCCTTAAAGAAGAAGAACAGCTGTTGGTGACGTCACTTCCCATTCCCCTGGGTAAGGACAGTCGAACTGGGTGAAAAACAAAACAAACAAAAAAACAGTCGAATTGGGTGACGTTACCAAATACATAACAAACAAAAAAGCAATAAATCTAAATAACATCTATGAAGAACTGATATCTTAAATATGCTGTCTCTTTTAGTTTTTCTTTATGATTTTGTTTTCTTGTCTTTTGCTTGTTTTTTGTTTGCACTTTTGTCTGCTTTTAGTCTTAAACTATAGAGTTTGGGAAAATTAATTGTTACCATTTTGCGCCATGTCTGTAGCTAGTGACATGCATTCTCCATAGACTAATACTAGCTAAATACAGTGTATAAAATGGAGGGAAAAAAAATTATAATAAAAAATACTGTCAAAGTGTTGCTGATTCCATGGTGCTTAACGATACCAACTCTAAACTATAATAATTGTTATGTATGATGCCTCAAGCAATGTAAGGAATAACTGAAATGAATGTGAACAAATGTAAATAATGTACATATGTAAATATATGCATAATTGTAAAAAAAAAAAAAAAACAGTCGAATTGGACAAATGCTGAAGCAGAAGGTCACTAACTGCATAGGGACCTAAGAGCCCATGAAAGGTTAAGGATTAGTTGCTAGTGTTAGTACTTAGAGGCCATCATTTAAGGGTTTCAGAATCAGCCTTTGTCTATGATTCACAGGCTCTGGAGCTCTGTGGAGGCTGTAGCCGGTCCGCCACCCCGCGAGGGTGGGGCTTCCCACATTTTGCCCTTTTAAGGAACAGGCTCCGTAGGATCTCTATTATTTAGATCTATGGGAGGGACTCATAATGACTGCGATAATCTACAAAACTGTTTTAACATTTTATTTATTTATTTAATCAATTATTTCTTTCTTTATTTTTAGGGGCGTGTGTGTTCAGATTCAGAAAAAAATTAATTATCCCAGGAAGGCAATTAAGTTCTGCAGCTGCTGCCTTTAAAATAGAACATATAGAAAAACATACAATCCACAACGAACATTGTTGATTGACATGTTGTGGTGGTATTACAGCGATGTCAGCTCCCCGCCATGTGTCTGATTTTAGCTAGAATTGGCTCTGTAACAAAAATACTGAATGCAGTTTAACACTGAGAAAGCAAGGAGCACAGCTGTAGCTTTTAAGCATGCACCGAGCGAGTGGAAGAGTGTGGACGCCTGTGACTGCCTGTGGAATGTTCCCGTTATAAGGCCCTCCCCCACATTTCCTGTCACCAATGCATTGGTGGTTCAGTGGTAGAATTCTCGCCTGCCACGCGGGAGGCCCGGGTTCGATTCCCGGCCAATGCAAATTCTTTAGTTTGTTTTCATCAAAAGACCAATCTCAAAATCAGAGATAGAACATACTATAACTATATAGTCTGCATGGCAGCACGACAAGCAAGCACAATGATCTTCGAATGAGGTACAGAGTAACAGAAATAGAACGTAATAGAAATGGACTTGCACATTACCATAACAGTGTGCTGCTTTACTGGGTGAAAGGTCAGAGGATAACAGGCTTTAGTCCCCACTGCTACACTGAGAAGGTCAGGGCCAGAGAAGCCTTCTCCACACACTTCGGCTTTCATATTCATGTCCTCACCACTATCATTGAGCTATAAGAGCAACACATTCAGCAAAGTATGCAGACTATCAAACACAATGGAAGAAAAACAATATATGAGGGTTTGAAGTACTTACAAATGGTATATATTGTGTGACAGAGCGGTGAGCTGGAGTGCTGAAGTCTAGATGTGCAGATTTTACCTGTCCCAGCAAATATCAAAGTTAGAACCTTTACAGATGGTAAAAGTGACATAATATGCTCAACTGTCAGTGCGAGCTGCTGCAGTCTGGGAGGAGGTTTAGGGTACCCCTCTGTACAACCATAAAAACTCCTTTGTACCACACTCCAGCACATTTAATAACAATAGCTGAAAGTGACTGTGTTAAAGGGGCTGTGTGGAGTTTAGCAGTTTTGTACTCGCAATTGCCCCCTCAGGCCAAACGTGTAACTGCAGCCTCGATGATAAGCTCGTGCATGAGGCGCTCAGGCTTTACGAGCACTAGAAATAACAGTCCCGTCCTGGTCAATTTACAGATTTGCAGGCATGACTTCAACTGAGGTAAGAAACGTTACTGTTTTGTACGATATTCAGACCAAATCAATTTGATTGAATATTTTCCAAGATGCGATACTTGAGCAAATGCATAGCAAAGTGAATCGAGGGAAGAAGCCAAATAATACAGATAAACGAATGACATTTGAAGGAGAAAAAAAATACTTGTATACGTAGGCCTAATTGAAATAATAAAATATTTCCACCGGTAGAAATGCTACTAGGAAAACCCAAAATCGTCCTGGGCCCAAAGTTAGCGTAGCTAACTCGTAAACTATATTGTAAACGGCACATGTTCACTTTTTGTAGTTGTTTCACAACTTATAAATCCGTGAACAGTCATGCTTATTTTGCGGCCAAGAAAAGCTAATATGCCATTGTAAATACAGCACCATTACCACTGTTACTACTCAAATGTTTTGTAGGTACAGCACAATTACTGTTATTACTGACACTACTAGTCTGCTACTAATACTACACAACTTCTCTGTAGGTATAAAACTATTAGATCAACTATTTTGGTAACTTCCAAATATGATTATTTTATGGCTTGTTTCAGTGAAGTTTGTACAACATGCACGGACAGTCGGACACCGTTGTTTTTGAAAGCATCACTACACTTTTCCCTCACGTATTTAGTAATAATTTCTTACCTTTCAAGCAAAAATAAGCTGCGGGTCTTTTGAGAGATTCTCTCAACATTTTCCGATGTTTACTCTGGTTCTTTGCCTACGCCGATCAGACACGACTTTCGCCTTTTTTGTCACACTCGAATAAACTCTTCGTTTCTTTTTGTTATTTGGGGTCTGGGCTGGAGTTTCGATGGTGCTTGAAGCCGGTCTCCTCTTATTCTCCGCTATATCCATCCTTCTGAAGTTACCACTCGCTCGGCATCGTCAGAATAGAGATACAGCTAACGCTACAGCTGAGCGTGAACGCGCATGACGTCATTACGCTGTTTGCTTGTTCGCCCCGAACATAGACTATTCAAGTGACTTTACAGGCATATAGAGGCAATCGCGGTGAAAAGGCCAGGGCTCATTCTACTCACCAGGGCATTGCTGGAGCATGTATGAGGAAGAAATTTTTAATTTGTATACATTTATTTGTGGTTAAACTTATGTATAGTCGCTTTAAAGTGGGCCACTGTGGATGTTTTTGGTTTATTTTTGTCATGTCTTTATACTTATGTTTGCAACTGATTTTCCTCCAAATCAATTTTCTCCCTCGGGAGACAAAATTATGCAAATTAAATGAATGAAATGATATGATGTAAATCATAACAAAGTGCATAAAAAATGACCTCTGTTGTAACCATAGCTTCCAGCATGTAGACTCTGATATCACACCAGGATCTGAGGACCATCGTGCATGTGAATGTTCCCACTGAGTCAGCTTGAAAGTGCAGTGGGATCTCAACACACCCACAGTCTATGAGGATTTACATACAGAAATAGCTGTCAGTCTACACCTTGGTTTAATTTGTTAGAGATAAATAAAAATTCAAAGCCACCGGTAATGTACCTGCAGGGTTTTCCAAAGGCATCTTGACGCTATCTTTTACAGGCATTGTTACAGTGCTTGGTAATGTGAAGTACTGTGGTAACGATGCCTCTATGCTGTATGATATTCCGTGGTCAGACTCTTGGAAAGCCTAAAAACACAAAGGAGTAAGCAGTAGCCTCTATAACATACTGTAACTACCGCCAATTCAAATATTTATTTTAAATTAATATCACATGAATATGCATACCTGTTGCTTTCCAAGTTTGTGCAAAGCTGCAACTCTTCTCACACTGCTGCCATGTAATGTGTGTGTCAGAGACCTCCTCCTGCGTTCTTCAGCACTCATTCTGCTCTGACCCCAGAAGGCCAACGCTTGCTCCCAGGCCATGTTAATTATCGGCAAACGGATAACTTCTTTGCAAACATCGCCTGCTTTGCATCGAAGACTCAACACAGATACGCAGTCATCTTTCAAAGGGAGAAGGGGAAATCAGGGTGCGACCATTTTAATTTTGTTTTGAATGGCAACGCTTTTTTACCAGCACTCAAGTCAACGTGTTCACTTGGTTTTGCAGTCAGTGGCAGCGGATGAGGCAAACTTGCTGTGGCTTTCACCATGTACACTACATCTCCAACCTAAAAACAAAACAAAACAAAACATCAATGTAGCAGCACAAACCAATATGAGCATGTTGAAATTATCCAGTTAAATAGTAATAAAATAAAGGTAGATGAACGAGTTGAACAAAACATACTAGTTTAAAGAGGACACACTGCTGAACAGACCTTTGGAGAAGTGAGCAGCACACAACAGTATCTGCTTCCAGGACTGAAGGGCATGTAATCTATGCTCAGAGTGCGTTCTTGACCCGATTTCAGAAAAAAACTTTCCATTGCACAAGAGAACTCCATGTCCTCTTCACCATCTGAACACACAAAACAACAAAACAAAGAGCGAATAACGAAATGAACTATGTAAAGCTATGATGTGTGTAGGATCAGACTTACAATTGTCTGACAACTTCCCCTCTGTCTTCTTCTCCATTAGGAGACTTTTAAAAGGAGGAAAGGGGAGAAACAACATGATTATTATTCATCTTTATGCAACACACTCCTGCCCCTGCCGGAGAAGTACCAGCAATGACCTCATCCTATTTGAACTAATCATCTATGTCTGACAAGGAAGTGAAGAAGCGTTTGAAGATGTCTCAGGTGGTTAGAGATGCATACTAACCAGGCACCTTTAATGACAACTCAAAGATCTTACGAGGACCAAGATCGTATGCAGCCAGACATCAATACAGGATATAGGAGTACTAGCAAAGCCCATATATACACATGACTGATGGGTGTATGAGGTATAAAATTGCACAACATTTGTAGGGTGTGTTACTTGGGTCTGGAGGTGTTTTGCTCGCTTTGATTTTGCTTCTGAGGCTCCAGAGGATTGTTCACAGAATCTATCATTACGATTCTGGAAAAAATAAACAAGTTAATAATTGATGATACAAGACATAATAAAACTAAAACATAATACTTACTTGAAGTTTCCATCCATTTTGAAAGGATTAGTTACCGTCAGCTGGATTAATTTTAGCTTGTAGCACGGAGAACTGCACTTGACAGTTTTCTGATGACAGAGAAGAAGAAATTATTTTTCCAATCATTGTAAAGCCCGTACCACAAAGCCAGAGCATTGTCTGTGTGCATAGCTGCTGTGTTGCAACCAAAGTAGTGATTTGGGAACAGAGACACAGAACCCATTATGATGACAGCGGGTAATAGCTAAAAACGCTGAGCCCGTTGCCTGTTGTTCATTATAAATGAAGCCCTTATGTCTATGATCTACAGCTTATAAACTAGTGAACCATCAAATATTCTCCCTCAGTCTTTACTGAATACTTACTATGGGTGAGATGTGTGTTACACAAGTCTTCAGATGAAATGCCAGGGTGCCATGTGCTCCAAATGTCGAGCTGGAGAAGAGCAGAAGGGCAGCCTCCTTTGGCTGGAGGAAGGTGCAGCTGTACTGAATGGTCAGTTCAGTACTTCTCCTACAAAACCAAACATCTTTGTATATCTATACTGTATCTTTAGACACATTTCAAACAGTTATTTAAATATTAAAGTTTGGATAAAAATAAAGAGGTTAAATACATAATTTACAATGACAAGAAAGGGTGAGAGGCTGAAGAGAAACCAACAAGAGATGCTCCTGACAAATATCAAATGAATTTACAGTCAAGATGAAAACTGTCTTTCTATTCAGACATTATACTTAAAAAGCATTTCTTCTTAATTATGATGAAGTTGAACTATTCTCTGCCTGTATAGACTAAAATGGTCTAATAACGGGAATTACTACAGGATGGAGCAGAATTTAGCCTATGGCTACAATCCGGCGTGGCGAGTCCCACGTACCATATGTTCATGAACATGCACTGACCTGACCCAATAAAAAGCCAATAAATACATTTCCATATATAGCCATTTCAAAGTTTAAGTGTAAACTTAAACCATACATACTTTGCAGAAATAGTGAAAGATAAACCTCCAGGCAGAGAGAAGAGATGGGCATCCTCTCCCAACAGCAGAGCTTTGTATTTGACAGGTTTAGATGTTGGACTTGTTAAAAGGATCTGCACAGACACAGATAATGCGCAAAGAAACGGGGAGAAACAACACAAAAATCTAATGACAACGGGTCATATTAGGAAAATATCAAATTGCATTGGGCAATATTTTGACAAAAGATTTTTCTTTTGCTAATTTGGCTGAACCTGCCAGTGTCATTTTGGGTGTTTCTAATCCAATAATCTCATTAATGTGTGTCTTTGTGCGACCACAGCTGCAATTTATCAATGTTTAGTCACTGAGCATGAACAGTCGACAGAAGATAATCACCATTAAACTGTGAATTCAAATCTAAACGCATGTGCTTTCAGGTACCTGCTTGCTAATGGTGCTGTGTAGTTCTCCTGACAGCATAATGGTTTGTGTTGGCTGATACTGTGGAAGCTTCTTGTTCAGATGAACACACAGCATTAACATCTGCACAGGGTTGGGATTCGTCAAGTTTGTAGGCTGCAAACAGAAGCATATAAGACAAAACTATAGACCCACACTGATATTTACATCGTGCCTATACTTACATAAATATCCATATTTACTGCAAGTATACTTAACGCTTGCACTACTATAATGTTGTTATGAAGAATTTCCTCCAAGCACCGGGGCTTTGTATACATACTCTGAAAATGACTGCAAATCTGATGGGATAAGAATAAATCCATTATTTGCAAATGAGGCGAAAAAGATGCTACATACTGTATATTTGCTGAATTAATAAAGTGCCAATTGTTCAAGCTCCAGCCAAATACTATAGCTTTTACACCGTATTCCTGTCACTGTGGCTGCTTTATGTCAGCACATTCATACATAACACACAAAATGGTACTTAGCATGATAAGAGCTTCTCCTAATCTTGTTCAGGACTAATTGCATCCCCATCGCATCAATCACAGTGCCACTTGTAGACATTAACTGTTATCCCTCATTGACTCACAGCAAAGTGAAAGTCCGATGTAAAAGAACAGATACAGGGAGACAAACTGACCAAGTAGGGACAGTAGGCAGCGAGCAGAGCCGCAAGCACAAGCCCATCCGCCAAGTCCAAGTCAAAATTTACAATCCATCGAGCTGGTGGAGCCTCATCTAAAATAGTGACATAATTATTACATATTGTCTGTTTATATGTACATGTTTAAGCTTTTATACCAGAAGTCCAGACAGTATTTCTCATGCTTTCATAATGCATGTTTAGCCATGACAGTAACTGGAGTTCACTGGGAGAGTAGATGTTACTAGTCAGTGGCTGTAGGCAGGTGGGTATCACTTTATCTGCATTTGTCTGGCTTGCATTGCATGGAGAATCGTTTCCCAAGACACGGCACAAGATAAATGCCTGTAAAATAAAACGTTCAAAACATACAGTATGTAATGCGTGTTAAATTATTACAGGCTGGGCAGCAGACAGTAAGCAGTAATTACATCTTAAACAAAAGTACAGCTAAAACAAACTTTACATACAAAAATAATAATATACTTCATATTTTCTATACGTCATATCATTCAAGGGATTTTTACCCTATAAATCTGTAGCAGCAAATCTGTCCATGAGCGTTTACTCATCGATTCATAGTCAATGCTGCTGAGGTCTACACCATCGGTGGACTCTTTCATCTGGATACAGACCCATGAAAACAGGTCAATAAGGAGTCAGAATAACATTTTGGTAAATCTGGGTTTGTGCTGTACCTGTAAGGAACACCAGTGCTGGAATTCATTCTTGTCTAACAGGTATTCTGGCTTGATGTGACAGAGATGGGCTCCCTGCACACTGAACACCAAGGATATGTTTTTATGCAAAAGACCAGACAATAGTCCATCATTGACCTAGGGGTAAAATCTTTTACCTGAGAAAGTCAAGTATGGCTTTGTACAGCTGTATGAGCTGGCTTGTGCGCTGATTTAAATCATCTGAAATGGACTGACTGTAGGGCACACCAGGAACCTCTATTCCAGTTAGATGAATAAGTATGTCCACAACTGACCTATGAACCATATTCATTTGCATAAAGCAGTAATATAATAAGAGGTACATTACCAATATATAATATAGTACACATACAGACCTACAGCCAGTATTTTGAGCTTTTTCAGTGGGATTATTTGTTAGAATTGTTGATTCCACCCTGATGAAAGATACATTGTAGAGACAAGCAATTTCCCTACAGACCAGTAGATTAATAGTGGTCTTACCTCCTCAATGTTTGGGGAACAGATATAGGATATGGTCCATTGGCCCAGCCAAACAGACTAAACCACCTCTCCACTGCCACTAACACACTCTGGTAGAAGAGGCCCAGCTCTGAGTTGGAAGTGAGAAACTCAGGAACACCACAGTTGGTCAGGGTTGCACTGTTAGAAGAGGACATTTGTTCACTGCTGCTCACATCACTGGCACCAACGCTGCCTGGAAAAGAGTCTGATAGAAGAAGGGAAAAAAATAAAATAAAACGTATATATATATAAATAAATACATATATATATATATTGATCACAGTCTGCAGAACTGCACCTGACATCTTTTTTATGGAGCTACAGAGACCAAAGGTAGAGCAGGATGAAAAAGATCCAACACTTGGCACGTGAAAATCTTGAAGGTTAGCCTCAATAGCTGTGGCCCCTACACAAGCACACAAGTACAGTGCTCAAGTTTTGAATAGACCTTTTCTGTCTATGGTTTGGTTATGTAAAGAAAATACCTGATTTGAGGACAATTTGTTGTTCTGAGTGATGTAAGGCCACGTAGGGCCAAACTGTCAATAGGCAATTATCAGCAACAGCCCATATCTTAACCTTGAACCTAAAGACAAAATAGTAAAACGATTTGACAAATTGGATGTTATAGCTACTGTAGCCATGGATCTGTACCTGTTTTGAAAATTGTCACTGAAGGTAATGGTTGAACTTAAGCTTAGACAGGTGTGTGAGCAGAAAGTCACGTTGCAGGTGAGAGACGTTGCATGTTTTTTAATGATGTCAACATCACATGTCTTTGGATAAAAGAAAATAAAATGCAGATAAACATGCACATTTACAGGTCAATAACTTGTGACAGCGGAGGTTTTTTTTGTCCATTCTGTCAGTTTTGGCTACATTTTTATAATACCTCGTCTTGGTCCTGTGCAGGAATCTGTGTTCCCTGAGGAAAGGACAGTGACAGGGGCTTCTGCTTTCTCCCATTCTCCAGTTCCACATCACTAACTTCAGCTGTTATGTATGCCCCACTGACAGGAATAAACATTGTATGTATCATTATGGGAAATAACAAAAGTCAATTATCATAAGTGAACAAATGGTGTAATTAGAGAATGAATGTTTCTCTTAAAAATGCCACAATTCCTACAGTAAAATCAACCATTTAGTATTAAGGCTAAGTTCAGTTAAGAACAAAATGTCATTTCTTTTTCAAGATGTCTATGTTCAAAGATGTCAGTCAGATTAGGGAATCTTATTTGTATAGCGCTTTATATATGACACAAGTCACACCCAAAGCGCTTCACACATGAAAGGGAGGGGGGTTCATTCACTCCATGCTGATGGTGGTAAGCTACATTTTGTAGCCACAGTTTCCCCTGGGGTAGACTGACAGAAGCGGAATAAGGAAGTAACCTTGTAAAAGTGCTACAATGCTGCTGTTCAGGCTGAGACATTAAAACAATGTATATTCAGGCTGACAGTAGACAATGCTGATGCTGAACAGGAATGTTGCTGAAGCAACGCCACAATGGTTTTATCAACTTTTGTTTTTCTTGGCGGCAAGTGAACACCACAATATTAGTCCAAGTAATTTTACTCAAGATTCAGGCCATGTGTAGAACATACGTTATCCCACCTGCTGTAGCCTGTGGCCATTAAAGTGAGTGTTACTGTCGTGCTGCACCCTAGAGGCACTGGGGTGAGCAGGAGCTGGGGAGGCTGCACAGCGATGTGGGGGAGATGGTGCAGCGTAATGGACAGCTCTCTGTATCTTTGTTCATGTTGTCTTATCTTGTCTTGTCTCTTCTCTCCAAGGTAAACAGCAAGGGTCAGTTTGGTCACTGCACCAGGGACTAAAAATATTCACACAGAAGTAATGAGATGCCTTTGTGTTGGTCAAAGAAAACCAACCATTAAAAACATATCTGACCTCTATGAATTCTGTCAGATTTAATGGTGACTTTGACACAGATGGACTGGTCAGGCTCTAGTCTCCCTGAGGAGGGAGACACTGTGCACACTGGCTCTTTTTCATCCACCATACACATTTCAGCTGCACTGCAGTCAATCCACCAACTTGCATCTGGCTGCATTAAAGTGCTCCAACACATGCTTTCCTTAGGCGCTGCTTTGAGAACAACTGTCTGGGGAGGGAGGAAATGCAATGCTTTAGTTTGTTCCACTGAAGAACCAGACATTTTCAAATGCAACTAAAAATACTTTGTTATACACTTACGTATTAATATTTTAAATGTTTTTGTAAATTTACCTTTGTGTAAATATCAGACAAAGGGGCCATGTTAAAATGTAGACTGGAGGGAGTCATTTCTAGAGGAGCACAGATCACTGTCCACATGACAATAAAATGAAGTTACTGTTTTGCCTATAGGGCGCAGTCATAATACATTCAGTTCAACAAGCTTGCTCTCCATGAGTGACCCCACCTGTGGCCTCTATGCAACGTGAACCCGTTGCTATGGAAACTGACAGAGGGACATTCTGGACCGTGGCTTTGCTGTAGCCTGATGTCAAAGTGCATGAGGTGGAGACCGTGGCTGGTGAAGAAGGGAGGGAAAACGGATAGATGCTAGAAAACACCTCCCCATTGACAGTCATGGGCAATTCAAAATTATAGCTGGCCACCTAAAATAGAGATATGAATGTACTTAACATTTATCAGAAAAGTCACATTTAAGAATCATAGTATCTCACTTGAGTAGGACAGAAAACTAGGGAGCAGTTGGCTTTTTGATGGCCCTGAATTTCCACAACATCAGGCTCTGTCAAGAACGAAAAACAAAGACACCTTGATCAGATGTGTATCAAAACGTCTACATACTGTATTCCACTGATTCTAACAAAACTTCTATAAGGCAATTTAGCACCAATGTCGTCTGTGCTTCAAAGCTTTATTACTACCGGTACCTCCTGACAGCTCTGATGGTTGGACAGAAAAGTCTGGGTGTTCTGACAAGTCAAAAGTGACCCTGGCTGGAGCTGATGAGTTGTTTGTTAGAGTGAAGGGCACACGTCGCTGTGAACCAAGGTGTACCCCATAGAGCTGGACACTGGACTTAAAGAGAAGCAGATGCAAACTATACAGTGTACAGTTGTTTTGACCAATCAACTTTACTTTAACTTGTCACTCCAAATAAATATTGGAAATATTAATTATACCATTCAACATTTCCTGTGGCTTTTAGCAATAACAAATTCAAAAAATCATACTTACGAGACTTATCTCTACATTTGGTGGCTCCACTGTCCCTCCCATTCTGAGCTCAATGGAGTCCATGCCTTTCAGAGCTATCTGCGAACAACATACCCAAGATCAGGGCCTATAATTGCCCTAATTAAAACGGTCAAAAACCTTTGATTTTTCAAACCTCAATTCTGGCGTCAAACTTAATGACAGAATCTGGGTTGAACTGGATGCTGAGCACCGCCTGCCCACCTCTCGGCACCAGGCCTTCAGCTGGACTCACCATCAAGCCTGGCAAAGGGCAGATATCCACCACCTGCTCCAAAGCAAGCAAAGGGACCTTACTGTGACTTCTGTACTGACGTTTCAAAGTTCTGAACTATTTCACTGTAATAAAAATAAAGCACCTGATAGAAAGCATGGTTGGGTCCAGTGTTGCGCAGCACTGCTGTTCTGACAGAGGTCATATTTAGGGGGACTGATTCAAATGCCACTCGTTTCTTTTCAGTCAGCTGAACAGTGGTGCATCCAAGCTGAGAAAAGTGAGAAAAATGCTCTTGTTTTTTGTGACATGCAATACACAACCACTTCTGACACTTTCTAAGTCCTCTATCAAAGTTTTACTCAATAGGCAACACTCGAATTGGGTTCGGGTCCACTGAGGTTGCTGTCAGAAGAAAAATCAATAACTGGCTCACTGATAAATGCGGGCTGCTATGATTGAACATATAGGAAAATAGGAGTCTGCAAAAGTAGGAGCCCTTGACATTTCATCACTTACGTGCTCGGCTAAATGTTTTTAACTTTTCAAAGGCAGTTGTACTGTATTGCAATATAGTATAACATGGAAATTGTTATAAATTCTTTCAAAATAGAAATAATTAAGCCAATACAGAGGGAGATTGCAACTCTAATATAGACCTTGGCCACACAGTGAAGACGCAGTTTGTTGCCCTCATGGACACAGAGGTCAAAGTCTCCCTCTACAGGAGAAGAGAAAGCTGAGTGCCACATCACTTCACAGACAAGCTCCTTGTGTGCATCAACAACACCTAACAACAAGAGGGGCAGTCATTAAGTAAAATGTACTCAACTTACTTACTTGGTACCATGTAATCTGATATGAGAACTATTTTAAACCTGAAGCTGGCCGAATGGAAAATTGAATCCCACTCTCAGCAACGACCGGTTTCCATGTGAATTCAGCTGGATGGTTCCTGTGGTTTTTAAGGGTCACTGCGCCCCTGTATCCTGACCGTGCGAGCCAAGTGGAAGAGGGGTGAAGCAGAAGCAAATCCGTGGACAGCTCCAAATCGACAGGAACAACCTGAGCCTGGACCAGTATCTGACCAGGATGCTTTTTGTTCACTGTGTACGGCACAGTTCTGCAGATGATATAGAACACATAATCAGAATCAGAATCATGATGTGTAAAATGCTGTTTCATTCATTCACCAACCGATAAAACTCTCCCAGATTATTGCTTTGAAATGTCAAGGTGAGTGCTGAGTGGGAGAGAGGAGGGAGAACGTAGGAGATGGGGGAAGAGCCCTGGAGTTCGGGACAGTCCACCTCAAGTTGTACCCACACGTGCACCAATAAGCGATTGATCATCTCCAGCCTCTGCGTACACACTGATTGCACGCACACCTCTCCTAAGTTCACTGACAGCGGTTCTGAGAAGGAAAGGTATAGTTGAAAACTGAAAAAATAAAATAAAATAACGGGCTCTATTAGATTACTTCCATAATGTGTAATATCTAACCAATAACAACTTGATACAGCTCCTGAGTGGAAAGGCTCCTGTCACATTCTGCCACCTCCTGGATTGTAGATGGAACTGCATTCAATATCCCTGCACACTACAAAGAAAAAAAAAAAAAAACATTTACTAAGTGCTAAGTGTTCAGAAACTGACTCTCAGGCCCAACTTTCACCTCCTTAATGGATTTCTGTTTGTTAGATGTAAATGTGTCTTTGTAAATGTAAGGCTTCGTAAATGACATTTTTGTTAGGTCAAAGTCTTTGCGAAGAAGTTTAGGAGGCACAAGACCCTGAGAAGGCTCAATCCCAAGATCTATATCATTCTCAGATTTTTCCTGCTGCCTATAACCAAGAACACATTGAGGTCATTAAGCAGACTTCACAATACATAATGTAAATATTAGCATGTCTCTACTTATGCTGTAGTTTCTGTTGACGTCTTTGTCTCCGTTGGTGAAATAAATCAGCATAAACTTTCTGGTTCTGCTCTCTTTTTTCCTCTTCTCGCTGAGTAAAAGCATAACTGGTGTCAATGTAACGATGCCGGGGCACATCAGTGAAGATTGTCCTAAAATGTTGAAATAGGTCATTAAAAGCCTGTAGTTGAAAACAAATAAAAACTTTAAGAGGCCCAAATTAATCAGAGCTGATACGTTCATCTTTAACATTAGTGTTTTCTTAACATTATAATGGCAAGGCAAGGCAAGGCAAGGCAAGTTTATTTGTAGAGCACAATTCATACACGAGGCAATTCAAAGTGCTTCACAGTTGCAGAAAAAATTACAAGAAAACAGTTAAAATCAATCAATAAAACAACAACACAAAGTTAATCAATTACAGTAAAAGGCAAGAGTGCAGATAAAATACTTTCAGTTTTCATATGCACGGGTAAAAAGAGCTCTAACATAATCAGCTTTTGCTTGTTTTAATACATTAATATTCTTTTTCTTTTTTAATAAAGTATAAAATACCCATGCAAAGATTAAAAAAGAGTAGTTTAACAGGTATGGCTGTATTAGTGTTTAGGCCCCTTGGTTACTTAAAACAGACTTTACCTGTACTGTCTGTGTGGAGAGGATGGCCTCATACTTTGTGCTCTGTCGTTTGGGAAAGCAACAAACTGAACTCCACTGATTTGAGTCTTATCTCTGCGGTGCTTGTGGAGCTTTGTCTTGTCAACATTAACAATTACAGCTGGCACAATCTCACGATACTGAGATATGTCACTTGATCGTACAGAAGGATGGAGTCCATTTGGGTTGGTTACTAGTGGAGTAATACCTAAAAGCCAAAAGAATGACAGACAAGAAATATCCACTGGCCAAAGTCAAAGACAATATGTTTTTATACCTGAATTTAATTGAGGTAAAGGGTGTGTGGCCTTGCTGCAGCAGGATGCTGACAAGTGCAGGGTAATGGAATGAAAGGTGCGAAGCTGGAGTCCTTCAAACCCAACACTGTAATGAAAACCTCTCTGCATGACCTGGCCAAGGACATCTATCTTTTGATGCATCTGGAAAGTTCCTTGTTGACTTGGAGTGAAGGAAATAACAATGTTCTGAAACATGTAAACAATAAATTATTGTGACTATTTAGGACAATTAAGAACAAATTAGATATGCTTTTGTTACATCATATTGAGATAGGGCAAATATACTGTTTTAATGGGCCCTTGCAAAACAGTTGATGTTAGTACCTTGCATTTCCCAGGAGCTATAGTCCCTGCAGAGGGCTTGGTTCTAAAATGTGGTAATTTTCGAAATCTGAAATTTACAGGAAGCTGAGGACAAAGGTTCTGCAGGACACATAACAAATCCACAGACTCTCCAGTGACACATGAGAGAAAGTCAAAATTTTGGGAAGGATTCGGAACAAGAGACACAGGAAATCCAGAGCCAGTGACGGCTAGTTCCACACCAGAGTTGGCTGAAAGACAAAATACAAGCATTTATGTTTAAATGCATGTCAATCTGTGCCTGTTCTATTGCATGCTGCAAGTACCTTTATGGTGAGTGAAGCCATGTTTGCTGCCAACAGACTCAAACAACAGAAAAAGGCTGTAATCTTGACGTTTGAACAAATGACAGCTCCGCTTCTCTTTCTCTGACCTGAAAGACAAGTCATCTGAGTTTCACACATACAAAATAGGCCCCTCCCCCACTGTTGTCATGTGCTCCTCGTTAGTATAGTGGTGAGTATCCCCGCCTGTCACGCGGGAGACCGGGGTTCGATTCCCCGACGGGGAGTAGCAACATTTTTCCCCCATTTTCCTTCACCAATGTTAATTTTTTAACATAACAATGATCACATTTAGTTGGAAGTAAGTTAAAACAGTTAACAGAGCAAGCTTGCAGGAAAAAGATTGAATTGGCAGAGCAACACAGAGCCCAACACTAAATGAAACTGGTAATATGCTTTCTGAATCTCTGAACGGTCAAATGTGACATAATATACCTCAAACAGATTGGACTGAAGCATAAAGTTACAGTTGTTTTCTCATTTGCCCTCAGCCGACCTTGCATTGGAAAACACATGAAGACCTGAGAGACGTCTGGCGATAAGCTGTAATTGTGCATTTTTTCCAGCAGGGCGGTGTCTGTGGTTGTGCTCCTCTGAAGGTCTGTGCCCTGTGTTATTTCATTAGACACAGGAATAAATATCACTTCAGTATAAAATATACTGTAGCTATTGTTCTAAAAATCAATATATGTGTTGTTGACCATTGACGGTATATTTTGATAGACTGTCAATGGTGTTGACTCACCCGCTCGGTCCCTGACACAGAATCCTGTAGCACACAGACCCAGTCACAGGCCTGAGGGCTAGTGTTTCTTAAAACTATAGTCTCAACATGACATGTCCCAAAGTAGACAGGCCCAAACCATACACAGGAGAGAGGAGCCCCCTGTGCAAGAGCTGTAATTAATATTTTGACAAATGTAAAAGGCTAATACAGCCAATAAGCAGGTGTACCTGCAAGTTGAAGATCTCAAGACAGTGGTCCACCACCTTAGCTCTAACATTAAGAACAACAGATGAAAGATCCTGCAGTTTCACACTAAAAAGAGAAGAGAGTAAAAAACTAAATGCACAATTGTTACGATTTGAAATATGTGCCAAAAGCAATGCATTTAACTTACAGAACATTTTCATTGATTTCCCTCAGTGTATCAGTGCGTAGTTCAACTGTAATCCACTGGGTGGCGCCAGCCGCCACAATGCCATGGCTGGGTGAAAGCTTGACTGAGACCTCTTCACTGCCCTGCACTTGGAACATTCCTAAAACAGACCAACAAAATATTTACAGGAAGTAGCCTACGGGTTATAAAACTGAGATCTGTACGAACCTGGGGCCGACCCGCTGTTTGTTATAGAGACTTGTTTGCTGACAATTTGGCTTGTGGCAGCAACACAGCCAAAATCTACCACTGGGTCCATTGTCAAGCAACATGACATAGGAAAGCTAAAATAAAATATTCGTGAAGTAAAATAATTAAAGCGTTTGCTCAGCTACATTATAACCAGTGTAAATCACCTTGACATTAAATACTTACGCCACAATGGGCACTTCTATTGTGTCTGCGTCAACAAGAATAATAAGTGAACTCCTGACGTGCTTCTCTGACTCTGGATAGAACTCCAGTACACCAGTGACATGTAGGCCAGGCGCCACCACATCATCACCACTTTGTACAAACTTAAAAACCTGTAAAACATGCAAAAAGAGACACAAATATCAAGCCAATTGAGACCGAAATAGTCAGTAATGTGTCCAAAATTATAAAGAAAGATATATTTTGGCATTTTATAAAGAAAAAAGGAAAGTACATCAACATGTCTAAAACTTGGTGGTAGGCCGTCAACACGTGCCTCTCTAAATTGAAGCAGTTAAGCTAGCTAGCGTTAGTTAATTGGTAGCATTTTAGCAATTAACGTTGACGCCGTTTAAACCAAGTCTGAATAATGTCGTATAACTTTATACATTTTTAACTTACCTTTGAGGACGGCGGTTGAAATATGACTTTCTTTAACTTCTTTCCAACATTTGTAGCGGTCACTTCGGTTTTATAAACTCGTCCAACTTGCACATCGTTAAACTTTACAATCGGAGGGTCAACGCGAATGCACTTGCCCTCCATGATACGACTTCACCTGGCGCCTCCCAGTGCACATGAAAACGATCAATTCCTGCAGTTAAACTCACTTTTAGGTCTCGCTGCATAAATAATCTCCTCGCATACCGATACACAAGACTTGGCACCGTTGCTAGCCAGTTGTTGCAGATAGACAGTGCAGGTGGTTTCTAGGAGACGACAGCGGCAGCGCTCATTTTACACATGACGAGCGCTCCACACGGTTAGAAAGGGTATTACACATTACCTATTGAGCTAGTACGTTGTTATTAATTAGTTATTCGTTATCAAGCTCACCAAGAACACTACACAACCAAATACATTTCATTATAATTTTGCTACTACTTTCACTCGCTGGCCAAATTGATTTTATGCTGTAGACATTTTAACTAAAAGGCTCTTCTGATGACATAACACTGTATTTGGAGGCCTTTAAAGTAATTAGAAAATGAAAATGCTAAGGAAAATAAGACAATATAAACACAAATGCAACTCCAAAACAAAGAAAAGACAAAGATGATTCATTTTGTAAAGAAAATGTATTAAATGTTAGGCTACAAAACTATATATGATACAGAATATTCTCATTCAAAATAATAACATTCCTTGTAACACAAAGTATATCTCCATTGTACTTCTTGATTTGTGAGAATGAAGAGTGGCATGCTAGTTCAAATCATTTTCCCATATTTCATCATCGTAGATATGACAGCTAGATTGACTTTTTTCATAATCAGTGGTTGGTGGTGTGTTTGCGCTTTGGCTAAGTTCCACTGTATTTACTGACAGGCTTTTCTCTGGACAGTTTACTACAGTGTCAGCAGAAGGGCACGGAGGTTGCGCCAAACAATCTTTCCCGCTAGTTAAATCTTGAACAAGGCCGTACTTATCACCACTGGCAAGGTCATTATTAATAACATGTTTTTCTTCAGAGTCACAAGAAATCTCTGCTTTCACTCCATCCACTAAAGTGAGGTGTTGAGACTTGGCCACATCTTCAGATCGGTCTACATTTTTTACACGGATGGGTTTTTTATTCTTGCTCTGTTTGTTCTCTAGTCCAAAAAAGTTATTCCTTACAACGTAACGCACACACTGAAGAAGGACATTCCTCTCGTGCCGGACATCTGGGGCCAACAACTAAACAAAACCAAAAAAAAGTTATTATGGTATTCAAATTGTACAGAATTATTTTACATGTTTAATTACCATCTCCAGCAGAGTGGGACGCCTTTTTTGTGGTGTATCCTGTTGGCGTCCTCTACTACGCCTCCCTCTTCCTCGTTTTCCTCCTCTTCCTCTTCTGTAATCGTGCCCGTCTCCATTAAATGCTGCCGCAGTATCCTGGGACTTTGTTGGTATACTGTTCAAGATAGTCTGGTTTTCTTGCATGAGCTCGTGAGCCTTCTGAATTGGCGCCGCTGATGAAGTCAAACATAAAAATAATTAATAACAATAATTGTAAATTTTGTCAGTATGCATACCAATAGGCCCCAGAAGGTTTTCTACTTACAATCAGGTTCTTCCTCACTTTCACTCATTGATCCATAATTTGCCAGCAAGGATCCTAGAGCTGAACTCATCCGTTTAGGGGCCACAACAACTTTTCTAGATTCAGAAGCTGCATCTTCCTTGTCTGAATCTGAAAGTATACATTTTATTGTTCATGTTTTTTTTACCATTCATAATTATTTCTGTACACTCACCATGGTCTCCACGAGCCAAGGCCCCGAGAGGATCCCCATCTCTGTTCATTTTAGCTGGTGTTTGTGATTGCTCAATAGCATTTCCATTTGAAGGATGATAATGACCTTGACAACCCTGAGAACCTCTATTTCCCCAACCACGACCCCTGCCACGTCCCCTTCCTCTTCCCCTTCCTCGTCCCCTTCCTCGTCCTCTCATCTGTCTATTGGAAAAAAATAGTTTGAACTGTTAATGATTCATTCACGTTTCTTCAATAGGATAAGTATAAGATACAATATAAGATAAAATGCAGAATAAAAATATAGAATAAATTTACCCAAACTGAGCTGTCTCAAGAACGCCTCCCGTCTCTTCTCTCGTCTCCGTGATCTTTTTCTTCTTCTCGACATTCTCACGTGTGGGATAGTTTCTGTTGCACAGAACATTTAGTGTATATGAACACACCCCGACAATATGTATTACAACAATCTGATTCCCAACCATATTTTCTTTTTGAAATTTTGAATACCCACTTTCGTCTTTCCTCTCTCCATTTTGCGATTTCCTCTGGTGTATCAAGCTTAATTCGTTTAGCTCCTGGTGCATGGTTCTACAATAGGAACCCCAAGTATGTAAATATAAGAATAAATGCCACCAGGAAAATAAATGGCAGAAAATAATATTAATACATAAATAAAAGCATACAAGTTTTTCAAGCTTACATTTTTCCAGTGAATGTTCACAATTTTTTCATGAGCTGTAAAAGTGCAGTCAGGAACAGAGCACTAGAAGATCAAAATGAGACTAGCAGGTTAAGAAATGTCTTATTGTTCAACATAATGTTATATAATATATATTTACCTTGACATGCTGAGACATATGCTCATTATACTTTTCAGTATTTTTAAATCCTCTGTCGCACGTGTCGCAGAAGTATGAAAATTCGGGCTGATTTTTATATTTCTGTCAAATATATTAATGACATGTTTTATTAATATTAATAATTACTCACAGATAAGGGCAAAATGCAGGCAAATGAGCATACTTTGTTCCCATAGTTTCCAGCATGTCCATAGTGTGGTCTGCCTCCACGTCCTCCACCCTGGGGCCACTGGTGTCCAAGGCCTTGGCCTAAATGAATTAATAAAGTGTGACATTAAAAATATGAGTGTGCTTTGAAGAAATAAAGCAAAGAGTTAACACTGTGGAGAAATTTGCATTTTAACAGCCTACACACCATAGCCTCCCCCTGTAGATTGAACATAGCTTTGTGTAGCTCCGTAGTAATTACTATAGCCCATAGTACTGTAGCCCCAGCTGGTTTCTGCAGGCGTTTCCTGCCAGTTCCACATGCCCGGGTGAAAGCTGCTCGCCTTGGGCTGCTGCTGCTGGAAGGTGTTCGGAGGAGGAATGCTGAAGTCCGGTGGAGGATAATGTCCTGGTTCACTCATTTTACACACGGTTTTAGCCTGTCCCTCTGATAATCCAAGTTATTAAAGGAAGAGAGATTCAAGTCGCCATCCAATTTTCACGTGCGCGTGTTTTGCTTGAGTTTTTCCTTAGACGTCATTTCCGTAATAAACAGGATGTAATAAATACGGCACCAAAAACATAAAACCTATTTTATCTGCGTCAGTGAAATGTTCATTTAGTCATATCTCACTTAATTATCCTGGCTTTTATAAAATATGATTTTAAGAAAACGTGTCCGCTTTATCACGCGTTCATCTGGGGGTTGCCATCACACAACAAAATTACGCTTTTTAAAACTTGTACACCGTACACTGTATGGTGTACATTAGTTAATATAATAACCTGTTTACCGTGATAAAATATGTATGTACTATACTAGGCATTTAAATAAACTGCTTCAAATCATTTGAATATTAATCGTAAAGTGGAAAGGATCTTTAGGGGCTCGTAAACTGACGCCGAGCAAATCTGGCAACCCTAACTTTCTGCAGCGCTACATGACCACATGTGAGCAGAGCTGCAGCGTGGTGGTGTTGGTAGTGAGAAGAAGCCTAGAACCTCGTAGCTCTCGATTAAGGGAGCGATCAACGTGTTTAGGCATCATGCTTGTTTTATTTGAGACCGCCGCTGGATATGCAATCTTCAAAGTACGTTTTTGATTTTTTATCCTTGTTATCATTGTGTGTTTTCTGTGTTTTCATGTAACCTGGTCTGTTAGCTTTGATTAGCATTACAGCTAACATTAGCCGCACCTTTTACAGTTTTACATTTATTACAGGGTTTACACGGACATGACAATTACACAATATGGTATTCCTGCGTATACATGATGAGAGTATTGTATCTTTGATTATTTAAGTTTTCCATGGCTTGTTCTGCGTGTGGGGGCCGTGTAAATTTCACCACGTGTGCAGCACGTTCACACCATAGTTGAGGAGGCACGCTTTCGTGTAAAATGTGGGCTAGTTGGATTAAAATTGAGTACAGAAAATCCATCACTTAAAATCTTTGATCATTATTGTTTGATTGCAGGTCCTCGATGAATCCAAGCTACAGCAAGTTGACAGTTTATATAAAGAATTTGATACTCCTGAAAAGGCTAACAAAGTGTAAGTAATGCACACTTGCAAGTATATTGCAATTCATGTTTCAATTATTATTTCATTGCATAATTCTTATGCACTTTTTCCCTACCAGTCTTAAGTTGAAGCATTTTGAAAAGTTTCAAGACACAACAGAGGCCTTGGCTGGTAAGGATCTCTACTATTGAGACATTTAATTATGTATTTTTGGTCTTTGATGTGCTTTTGTCTGAAATATAAATGAAGATTTTACAGCATTCGTCACTACCACTGAGACTTAAAAACAGCAAAAACTACACAAACTGTACAATCATAAAACTGTAACACTGAATATTATTGTCTTTCAGCTGCTACTGCTCTTGTTGAGGGCAAAATTGGGAAGAGTTTAAAGAAGGTCCTCAAAAAGATTGTTGCCAAGGAAGCACATGAACAGCTGGCCATTAGTGATGCCAAACTTGGTGGAGTTATCAAAGTAAGTCATTTTCATTACAGAAAGCCTATTTGGGCTGCCAGCAAGCCTCTTAAATTGCTCTCTCTGTGCTTTGCAGGAGAAGTTGGACATCAGTTGTGTGCACAGCCCTGCGGTGGCTGAGCTCATGAGATGCATCAGGAGCCAGATGGAGGGCCTCATCACTGGACTTCCGGGGAGAGATATGAGCGCCATGTCACTTGGATTAGCTCACAGGTAAAGTCTGCTAATTTTCAACGTGATCCATCCCAAATGCCCATTATTACATTTGCCGTCTGAACATTCCTGTAGAATAAATTGTCAGCATTCGTCACTACCACTGAGGCTAAGCTTATGGTTGTTAACATTTTTTTGCAAGTCATGTTCTCTAATGCTTGTTGTCTTTTCCAGCTTATCACGATACAAGTTGAAGTTCAGTCCAGACAAAGTAGACACCATGATTGTTCAAGCCATCTGTAAGTTTTGACGGGTTACAATTCTTTCAAATAAACTAAGGCAATTGACTAACCATAATGTTTTATATTTTTTTCTACAGCTCTATTGGATGATTTGGATAAAGAGCTGAACAACTACATAATGCGCTGTAGAGAGTGGTATGGCTGGCACTTCCCTGAGCTGGGAAAAATCGTCACAGACAACCTGGCCTACTGTAAAACTGTCCGGAACATAGGTATGTGCTCATAGTCACATAAAACAAATTGCATTTAAAAACCTGACACAAACAAATCTTATTATCTTTGTCTAGGTGATCGAACAAATGTGGCTGGCTCAGATCTGTCGGAGACCTTGCCTGAGGAAATTGAAGCTGAGGTGAAACTGGCTGCTGAAATCTCCATGGGAACAGAAGTGTCAGAACAAGACATCGCCAACATCGGCCACCTCTGTGATCAGGTATGAACTTAATCCGTCACATCTGAAGGCAAGGGGAAGGGACAGTGGTGATGATTATGACTTTTGTCTTTATCCTGAAATAATTCATGTGGGCCTTTCAGTCACTACCTCTTCTGAACTGTCATTTAGTAAGGGAATACTTATCAATTAGAAAAATTTGAAAAGCCTCACTCATTTCTCTCTTTAGGTGATTGAGATTACAGATTACAGAGCGCAGTTGTACGACTACCTAAAGAACAGGATGATGGCCATTGCTCCAAACCTGACTGTGATGGTGGGAGAACTGGTGGGTGCTCGTCTCATCTCTCATGCAGGTGAGTTATAGGCATGCATTATAATAAACAACCAAGCGGTGATGATGGCGACATTTTGTCACTTTCCTGATGGAGACTGATGGTTTTAAGTCACTACCTCATCTGAGCTTGCAAAATGACTGTTTATTAAGCACGCTTGTAGCAATTGTATTTTCAGTTTGTTTCTGTGCCGTGCAGGATCCCTCCTGAATCTGGCAAAACATCCTGCCTCCACTGTGCAGATCCTTGGAGCAGAGAAAGCTTTGTTCAGAGCCCTCAAGACTCGCAAAGACACACCCAAGTATGGACTGATCTACCATGCGTCTCTAGTGGGTCAGACCACCGCCAAGAACAAGGGCAAGGTGGGTTCACAATAACGACTAATGTGAAAACTTTCTATGTGGCGCAAAACATGCCTTTCTCACAAGTTGTCTGCTTTCATCAGGTCGCCAGAATGCTGGCAGCTAAAACAGCCCTGGCCATTCGATATGATGCACTGGGAGAAGACACCAATGCAGAAATGGGTGTTGAGAACCGAGCCAAGTTGGAGGGTCGCCTTCGTCAGCTAGAGGAGAAAGGAGTAAGCATTACATAAGAGAAACATTAACGCAATGAAAGTGTATGCCATTTCAGAATGTAGCTAGTAGTTAAAGCTCTGATGTAGCTACTCTAATGTTCCTTATGTACGGTCTCTTCCAAACAGATCAGAAGAATCAGCGGTACAGGCAAAGCAATGGCCAAAGCTGACAAATATACTCACAAGAGGTATACAAACTACTCTAACTTCTTTTTTGTCTGTGTGTTTATTATTTTCACATTGGATTTTGACTAAAATTCTCTTTATCCCACAGTGAAGTGAAAATATACGATCCGTCCGGCGATTCCACAATTCCTTCCACGTCAAAAAAGAGAAAGTTTGAAGAGGTAGAAGAGGCAGAAGCAGCTGAGGAGCCCACAACACCAGCGTTCAAACCCAAGAAGCCTAAAAAGGAGCCAGTAGCAGAGGGTGAGGAAGTGTTTTTTGACTTTTTATGTTAAAATGTTTTCGTTTTCTCTTTTTGAATGATTTAAACTGATGTTTTTATAGAAGAAGCAGAAGAAACACCTGGAACTTCCGAGGAGCCTCCCAAGAAAAAGAAAAAGAAGAAGAAAGACAAGAAAGCTGAAGAGGAGGTAGTGGCAGAAGTTGAGGAAGCCAAGGAGGAAGAGATGGAAATGCCAGTAACAGAGGTAAGAGTAACTTCTTAACCTGCAATACAAGAGTTGTTGAATCTTATTGACTGACCTTTGTCTTTTTCCAGTCAACAGAAAAGAAGAAAAAGAAGAAGAAAAAGAAAGTGAAGGAGGAGGAAGCTGATGACGAGTAAAAGATTCTATATTTTTGTATATATTTTAAGTTTTATGTTTTTTAGTTTTTGTCATACTCGACTATATAAAACAGGGAAATTAATGAGCGTGTCTGGATGCAAGTTGGGACTTTCTTTTTGAAAGCTCTCCTGTTAAAATGAAATGTACAAAAATTTCCATTTCCATACGCTTTCTGTATTTCTTCAATGATGCCTTTCCATGTCGCAGCCCTGTTAAAATAAATACAGAAACAAATCAATTGTTTGTTAGTGTTTTAGTGTCCTTAATACTACTGCAATGTGATACCTGTGGAAATACACACCATATGTAACTTTTTTAAATCATGTATGACGAGATCGTCAACTGTGATGCAACTTGTCAATAAGATGTGGTCAGAAGACACGGATGCTTCAAATCATGCCAATTAGATTATTTAAATACAAAACGATTAACCATAACCTCTTACTCCCCACCTTTTTATTGACCATATTTTCTGCAGTTTGGCTTTACCCAAAACTGAAAGGTGACAGCCTTTAGGCCAGTGTTTTACCTTATTTGCTTTTTTGTGGCTTTTTTAATAACTTTGTGTTTTCATCCTCGTTTTCTTGTTTTTGTCGCTACTATGACGCTCAAGTTTTTAGATTTGGGTAATGCGAAACTGGAGAAAATGTGCTTGTTTGAGGCGAGTGTTAAAGGCACATTATGTAACATTTTGGACTATACAGTTGCTATCATTACAAAACGCGCTCCTATTGACCAGCTTGACACAGAAAATGTTATTTTTGCAGTGGGTAATCAATTATATAATTAATATTTATCTATGGTAATCAAAGAATGGATTTGGATGAGGACCTAGTATATATAAAACTCTTAATTTTGCTGACTTTAGTTGATATCTCCATGGAGACGAGATGTACCCACTGCCGGTAAAGTCAGTCATGTATTAGGAGAGGTGAGTCACTCACAGCAAAGGAACATGTTTGTATATTTCAATTATGAAATATCTGTCAAAATAAATGCTTGTATTTCAATTTTAGTTATTAGGTAAAAATTCTACACGGTGCAGCTTTAAGACCATCACAAAAACAATTTTAAACTAGTCAATGAGAGAAATTGAATAGTTTTACAGCTGGGAAAAGAAAAAACTCCCTGTCCCTCATTTGGGCAGCCTCTGCTCTTCAAAATCTGTGCTGTTTATAATACTGCACTTGTCAGGGGTGCGTTGGCTTGCCCAATATGGACCCTGTATTTACTTGGTCAGTTAGTTTGATGTGTTCTTTTTGTTTTTGTTTATTGTGCTGTGGTGACACTTAGGTTGAGTAATCTAGTTTGCTCCATTGACCTAGTTTTGCGAATGGGAAGGGTTAGCCACACCCATGGACAAACCTGAATGGGAACGATTGGTCATTGACTAATAATAATAATAATAATAATGCATTTTATTTGTAACGCACTTTACATTTGTACACAAATCTCAAAGTGCTACAGAGAGATACAATAAAAGAAAATGAGAGCAGCGTAAAATACTCACGGGAGCAATTTCATGAGAGGACTTGGGAACACAGGAGCCAGGGAGAAAAACTCTGTAGCTTGTTGGCAAACACGCTCCACGGTTGGCAAGATGGCATCTAGGAGCCATATTCAAAAAGGAGCAAACAAGGGTTTTAGAAGTAAAAGAAAGAAAAGAGTTATCAAGTTCCCCCCATACGACCTAAATACAATACACTGGCTCCGATTGTCATATCCCATTCCTCTACAGATGGTAATTTGGCAATATTTGTTTATTGGCTTTTTTAACACTATGTTCACAGGGTGTTACCTGATGTTCCTATACTCAAGAGGGGGCATACTGCTTTGAAATATTTTGTCTTCATTAATAATACCAAAACATGTACATTAGGTGGATCCTCCAGCCAGGTGATACTGACCATCAGCCTGGCTCCACATCTGGAGAGGAGTCCCCGGGCGCTGCTCTGCGGCTGCCCGCTGCTCCTTACAGGTTCCAGCGGCGTCGGAAGGGTGGGTCAAATGCAGAGGACAAATTTCATTGTACAGTTGTTGTATGACAAATAAAGCACCAGGCTGTTTGGTTCCAGCTAGACTCCTCAGAGCCAGCCTAAAATTGCAGACTGTACCATCTGAAGAAGCCCCGGTGTTTGGGAATCACTGGACATGCAAAAAAACAAAAAACAATACAAAACAAAGGATCTCATCTAAATGACTCACAACTATTTGACCTGTTCGGACCATCACAGGAACAATTTTAAACTAGTCAATGAGAGAAATGTAACAGTGGTGTAGCTGAAGAAAAAAATAAATAAACCCTCCCCTGTCCCTGATTTGGGCAGCCTCTCTGCACTCACAACAAAGCTCAATTATTCAAACTTCCCAATACTTTCTAAATAAGCTGTGAACAAAAAAGACAATACAAATCAACCATATTTACATCAGTTTATTTATCACCGCTCTAAGTGCTTCATGCTGCAGCACCGTCTCACCTCAGCTGGAGCACCCCTCTGTAGCGCCTGTGCACTCCAGTGACCTGCCTCTTCCAACAAGAGAGGAAGACAGCAGGTCGTCTCATGATCAGAAGGTCAGGGGTTGGATTCCCGGCTCCTGCAGGTGCACACCGTCGTTGGGTCCTTGCCTCGGTACCTGCAAACATTGGTGCATAAAGGAGTGAGTGGTTCCTTGATGCAAAGCGCTATATACTGTAAGTTGAGACCATTTACCATTTACCAAGGGCAGCGGCCTCCTGAGACATCACAGGTCCCATGTCCCTCTGGAGATGTGTTTGTGTGGTGTTGGGCCAGGGCGCCCTCTACTGGTGCGATGTTCACTCCCGGATGTGGACGGCTCCATGTTTCCTGTAAACAAACAAAACAAAAACACACACACCCTACCAAGGAAAACACACGTCTTTTCATCTTTAATATTGTAGCATTAGATGAAAATCATGCAGCAGTTTTGATTAAGGACAATTTTAAATGAACATTTTATTATTCTATTTTTATTAATGATAATAAGCCCTGTATATACACGTTGCACACCTTTTAAAATTATTTTGGTATTTTTGACAAACCGATCAAATCAAGTGCAAAGAGGCAAGTCAAATCTTTTTATGACATAGTACATTAAAAAACAAGATAAACGGGGAAGGAGGGAGTGTCCCACAAACTGATGAGTTCATGGACAAACCCAAATCTCCGCGTTACAGTTTATCACAGTCAGTAAGCGTCTCCAAAGACACACTACCTTAAATTACAACAGTCAGCCATTCACTCTGTCCACCCACACATCCACACTGGAGGCAAGGCGGGTCAAGTGTCTTGCCCAAGGACACAATAACAGCGTGCACTGCCAGTATAAGAGATCGAACCACCAACCTTTGAGTGTTAGAGGTCGAACTCTACCAGCTGAGCCACTGCTACCCCATAACAACAACAGGAGAACAGGGATTGTCCGACCAGCGACCAGCTCGTCAACAAACCCAGACCTCCTGATCCAAATGTTCAGTTCAAACACACAGCCAATATAGACATCAAATGGAATATTTACACAAACGCACAGTCAAGGAGTCGCACCGGCAACTATCGGGCTATGGGGCGATCCTGTGTAATACCCCTCCTATGCCCAGAGTGGAACTAATTACTTCACATCTACAACTGCTGGAAAAGTGCTAACACGCCGAGTTGAATCTGTTGTCTTTTTCTCTTAAAGCACACACAGCTATGACTAAGAAGATAAAGTAGACTGTACGAAATACTGGAAATATATAGTTTTTTAAAACACGCACACACCTACCTTTACATTTAGAAAACTGGAACCACAGCTACTACTACTACTACAAGAAAGATTTTTTTTGTCTTTTTGTTTTTCACACAGACACAAATACTACTATTACTACTACAAGAAAGATAGTTTTTTTTGTCTTTGTTTCTGAAGCACACACAGCTATGACTAAGTAATGACTATATACAGGTTATAGAGCGGCGATGTGGAAGGTGGTAAAAGTCGCCGATAAGTTTCCAGGTCCAAAGCTCTGAGGCTAAAACTCAGTCCTCGTCTGACTCTGGGTCCTGGAGCAGGTGGGGGTAGTGGAGGTAAATAGCAGGTGAAGCCTCTGGACGTTTTCCTAAGAGGAGAGGCGCGGGCGCTTGAAGTTGTCCTCCTCGTCTTCGTCATCTTCGTCCCTGCTGCGCTTGGATCTGCCGAGGGGCAGAAAGTCGGGAGCAGGACCTGAAGACACATCCAGGACGGGACGGGAGGGTCCAGGGGGAGAGAGCTGACGGAGGTCCTGACGGTGAAGCGCTTCCTCGAACATCCTCTGTAGTGCGCTGAAGGCTGGAGACAGGCTCTCTGCTCGCTGCTGTGGGGCAGGGATCTGGGGAAGACCCACTGGCTCCACAGCTTGAGCAGGAGGGGCCCGCCAGCCAGCCCAAAACTCTTCTGGAGGAAAGCGCTGGCCGTCCTCTTCACCTTCCTCTTCCTCTGAGAGACTGCTGTCGCCAGAGTCCGCGTCCTCCTCCTCCTCGCCAGAGTCTGCAGAGTCTTCCTCTTCCTCCTCCTCCTCTTCATCAGAAGGCTCGAGAAAAAAAAAGGAAAACCATTTACCTCAAACGGATCGATGTCGTCCTCGTCCTCGTCCTGCCACGGGTCGTCCGCGTCCACCGGGTCTTCCCACAGGTCGACCAACGGAGCGTCCCACAGAAGGTCTGAAACATACAAACATAAGCAACTTACAGGAACATGTAATAACTATTAACCCATTTATATGAATTCAATCCAATCCACTTTATTTATATAGGACATTTTATAAACAAGCGTTTCCAAAGTATAAGATCGACAGTATATAGGAATAAAAAAATAGATTTAGGGACCAGGTCTGCGAATTAACTGTTAGCTATCAGGCCTATGAACATGACATTAGTTATTTTGTAGCAATGCTTCTTGTTCTGTCCCTATCAAATAAACATATAAATAAATAAATAGATATAATCAAATCAAGTGAAATCAAATCAGTCATTCAACTAAAAACATCAATAAAAATAAATAAATAATAATTATCATAAATTAAATATGAAAATATTATTTCTTAATAATAAAACATTAAAAACTATTACAATAAGTAAGTTAAATATTACTGACCTCAGTCTGGTATCTCTTATAAGTTCACAGGGCACCTGACAGTGCCATCTAAACGTAAAAATGCACAAAAGTCAAAGCAATATTGATCAGCTTTTAAGCATAGCCAATGCATTTCTGAAACAAATCTGCCAGTTTAGAATGTCGGACTGGAAAGCTTACATCAATGAATTTCGATGCCCAGAAACTAAACTTGCTTTGATTTCCAACAAATTCCTTGATAATGTTTTACTGAGGACTGCTACTGATAAATTGAAGCCATTTTTGGATCAGGTTTTAACCATGCCCGAAAAGAAATCGAGTGAAAGTTGCTAACTACCTAACCGTAAACTTGACTAGTTCATCAACTTGGCCACTTTTGACCAAAACAAGACGCCCAAAAACTAAACTACCTTAGTTTTCCAACAAATTCCTTGATAACATTTTACTGAGGACTCCTACTGATACATTTAAGCCATTTTTATCAGGTAATAACCATGCCCAAAAAGGAAATCGTCGAGTGAAAGTTATTAACTACCTGTAAAACTAACCATTTCGTCAACTTGACCACTTTTGACCAGAACACGACGCCCAGAACCTAAACTACCTTAGTTTTCCAACAAATTCCTTGATAACATTTTACTTAGGACTCCTACTGATACATTTAAGCCATTTTTATCAGGTAATAACCGTAACCGAAAAAGAAATCGTCGAGTGAAAGTTGCTAACTATGTAAAACCGCCCATTTCATCAACAGCATTAGCAAAGGCCGCATTGCCCTCACACGACAAAACTGTTACTACCATTGAACATTTAAGCTATCTAAGCGATATTTGTTGATATACAGTCGCATACTTTAAAGATACTTACCAAGAAGAGGGAACTTCAACTCCAGATGTGAAGGTGCCATAGTTAAGTAGTTTGTCAGTTGTAAATCTGCAAAAACACACACACAACCACAGAAACAAAGTGTTAGAAAGTGTTTTGAATGTGTATTTGACCAATAATTGACATTGACATGAAGATACAGACCTCACGTGAAATCTCCACTCCAGGGTCGAAGTGGAAAGAAAGATTTCAGCCAAGTCGCTCTTTAAATAGTACGCCTGTTGCCATGGCACTGACGCACGGCACGTTCTGACTCCGTGCGTCTATCTGGATTTTTAAGAAATACAATTAATTTGTAAAACAGGATTGAGAGCCTCATAGCAATAGCTTCTTTTTATTTATTTATTTTTATTTTATTATTTTATTTTTGAACCCATTTTGGGCGGGCATCGGCCTACCAAAAGGGGTGAGGGAGCAATCAGTTACTGATACAATGAAAAAGAGGTGCCAGCATTGGCGTCAGATGCTGAGATAGTTACACCCCTAGTCCTGTCCATCATCCTGCTCCTGAAAGCTGTGTTGATGTTTCTTGACCTGGATGTGGTGCAGATGGAGCGGGTATCTCATGATTGGAAGGTCGGGGGTTTGCAGGTGCAGTGTCGTTGTGTCCTTTGACACTGGACATTTCTTATTAGTCCAGTGGTTATCAACCTTTTTTGTCTCACGTCTTGAGTTGTTCATAGTCTGTAAAAATGGGGAAATGGGGGCACCCAAAGTGATCAACAAAACAAATGATATGGGCTATTGGTGATTTGTGGAGTGTTGAAACAAAGCTAAAATACTATTTCAAATGTTTTACTGGAAGACACCATTAAATTAAATTTCCTTTGAAAGTAACATTGAAATTTGACTCAGTTTTGCCTTTTTTTTAATCTGAGGTCATTCCAAGTACCCCCAGGCGTATTAGGGAAACACTGGTCTTCTACTTGAAATGTAAGACAATGCATCAGTTAACACTAATATTGTGTAAGTTTGACATTGCACTAGCACAAGATTGCCATTATTGTAGCATTTCTAAACTCAATCTCCAAGTATGTCTTTGGGGTCCTCTTTTGAAACGAAAATTCTAATAATTTGTGCACCAAAATGTGTACCATTTCTAACATCAAAAACATGTGTAAAACAATTCAAACGTTAATCTTCTTCAGTCAGTAAACCTTCCATACAGACAGACATCTTGGACACATGGCCAGATGTCAAAGTAATTTTATTGATAATGTATTAAGGTCAGAAACACATCCGGCGGCAGTGGTTGTACACTCACGTTGAACAGACACAGGACTAACCAATCAGGCGGAGCATCCCTGGTAAATACAGTACAGTGATATCAGCCAAACAGCCTTCATTTTACAACCTTATACTAAAAGAACCAGAGTTTCTGAACCAAACCCTTGTCTGGATGTCGAGTAAAAAATAAAAAAAGCAATCTAGTCCGTGAACTTACAGGGATGTCGAGTCGAGTGTGTTTTTTTCAATGAACCAAACTATATTTTTTCTTTTTTATGATAGAACTGAAACAGGTTGCCTTCACAAAACTTCTGAATCCTCCCACAATGTCAGCAAACACAATCAACTTTAAGCAAGGGATTTAGCCCTACAAAACATTGGCAAAGCGACTTTAAAGTCTTGACAGTTGAACGCATCATAAAAGAATATATGACTTAAGTTCATTATTACAGAGATGTCAACCATATATCAGGTCAAAACATCTGCTTCTTGACATCCACTCTACCACAGACACAGAATTGTGTTTATGTATGCTTTGTTTATTTTTTATTTTTTTGGCCTATGTATATTTAAGTTTTTTTTTTAAGAAGTTTGTTGTAGTCTGAACCGGTTGGAACCATCTGAAGAAGCCCTAGTGTTTGAGAATCACTGGACCTGCAAAAAGAAAGGACCTCATCTGAATGAATATGTCTAAGCTTACAACTATTTGACCTGTTAAAACCATAGACTCATAGAAATAAGACTGTACAAAGAAAAGAAAAAATCCCATCGCTTTTTTTTTTTTTTTTTTGGGACAGGCATTACGAGTTGCAAATATCTCTCTCACTGATCGATTAGCTCGGTGCTCCGCTGCAATGCCTCGCTCTCGTACCACATGGCTCCACTGCGTGGTGTTGGTATGTTGTGAAGGCTGGAGTCACATCTAAAGTCCACAGTCTTTTAGTCTGATAAATACGACATAATTGTATAAAAATGTCGCAGCTACAAACGAGGTTTTTCACAGAAGACAAAAGGTGAGAGACTTTCTTCTTCCCAAAGCTAAACTAAGGGTTAAACATACGTGTTACGCTAGCGACGATTGCTAACATGCTTTACAGTAAATTGTGCTCGGTTTCTTGTTGATTCTCACATTTTGCCATATGATTCATAATACGTACAGATCCTGTTTTGTACATCGCCTGGGTTATAGTTAATTAGTCATAATAACGATTGTTCATATTATACAGATACGTCGTCGATGATGTACCATTCTCCATACCAGCTGGATCTGAAATACAAGACCTCAGCAATGTCATCAACAAGTTACTGGAGGCAAAAAATGGTAAGCTCTATCTAGGATTGCACTTTTATGTCTGTCAACATTACTTGTGCTGTCATGTGTGATTGTATATATTTAACATTTACTTGTGTTTACGTATTATGGCATGAAATGAATAATTATGTGACTGTGCTGAATGGTGAATAATGTCATCTGCAGCATCTCACAAGAAGGTGGATTTCGACTTCTTGGTTAAGGGGCTGTTTTTACGAACAACGCTGTCCACCCACATGGAAACCGAGGGGATATCTACAGTATGGATTTACAGTGTCGTTGAACTATCTTAAGCATAAATGCAGTGCAGCCCCAATATATTTGCATGTGTACTTCATACAGGAAGACGTTGTTGAGATTGAGTATGTGGAGAAAATTACAGCCCCTGAGCCGGAGGAGTGTATGATGCACGACGACTGGATCAGCTCTGTACATGCCGATACAGAATGGTAAAATTTGCTGCTTTATGACGTGTTGAATTATGATTACGCCATAGTTTAAAATGTTAGTAGTTACAGTAATTTATTATTATCGCAGGATTCTTACTGGGTCTTACGACAAAACGGCCAGAATCTGGTCTGTGGAGGGAAAAGCTGTATTAACAGTAGCCGGACACACAGATGTGGTCAAAGATGTAGCCTGGGTCAAAAGAGGTAAGGTCTACCAGACACTGCAAGAGTTATGGATTGTTGTTCTTCATGTCTCAAATCACATTTTCTTTTGGTAGAAAATCTGACCTCTTTGCTCCTGACGGCCTCTTTGGACCACACTGTCATTCTGTGGGAATGGAACTCTGAGAAGAACAAAGTCAAAGCCAGGCACTGCTGTCGAGGGCACACAGGGAGCGTAGATACAGTTGCAACAGACCCCACTGGAACCAAGGTAGGGACAACTGACCGTTCACTTCAACTATTTACAGTACATTTCTTTATGTTCCTTTAGCTTTCATGTTGAAGCGGTTTTGCTTTTTCTACGCAGTTCTGCAGTGGTTCATGGGACAAAATGTTAAAGATCTGGTCAGCAGGTAAAATAGATCTTGTAATTGACATAGGAAGGAAAGTTATTTATAAAGTGTAACACTTTTTTCCCCCTTACCTTTTAGTACCAACAGATGAGGCAGATGAGATTGAAGAACCAGCAGACAGACCGCGAAAGAAACAGAAGACACAACAGCTGGGTTTGACGAGAGTAAGTTCTGGGGACCACTTGAAAAAATTATATAAAAATGTAATGCTGTAAGGCTTTGAGTTTATGTTCCTTTTTGAAATTATCTAGACGCCTATCATGACGTTATCCGGACACAATGAAGCGGTGTCGTCTGCCCTGTGGATCGATAGCGATGAAGTTTGCACGGCATCTTGGGACCACACAATTCGCATTTGGGATGTTGAGTCAGGCATTATGAAGACAACGCTCGTAAATCAAATCACTGCCATTATTATTTTTAAATGATCAAATGCAGTTAGTAATTAATTGTAAATGTGTGTGTTTTTCCAGACTGGTAGTAAAGTTTTTAACAGTATTTCATATTCACCTTTGTGTCGACGGTTGGCTTCAGGCAGCACTGACAGACACATAAGACTCTGGGACCCTCGAACGAAAGGTACTGATTGATTTTCTTTATTTGTGTGAGTGACAAGGATATGGTACATACAAACACTGCTTATATTAGAATTTTTGGAGTGTCAGTGATAGTGATCATCTTGTATCCAGAAGTTCGGTGCTTCTATCAGAGCTCCGACCTGCACATACTTGTGTAGTTTAGTTATAAACTCATGCTGTGTGAATGAGTGATCGTTTTAATCAAACTGTGATCAAATCTAGTGTGTCTCAATTATCGGCATAATGCTTTGTTATCGTCAGTAATACAGCCAAACCAGAGGGCTATTTCATAAAACTCGCTCAATAAAGCTAGGCTTAAGGTGCGTACAGACCAAACGTGCGTCCACGCCCCATCTGCCTCTAGTTGGGCGCCAAACATTGCCACGTCACACTCTCGAGAAACGGCTGTTTGCTGGCGCGTGAAGTTTTGCAAGAGTCATAATTAGGAGGCGTGTCATACAGCCGAGCGCAAACCGCGATGATCAACTTGTCCTCCATGCTTCAGGTAACAGGTGAAGCTTGCGCTCACTATTTGAGCCCAGTCCCTGATTGGTTAACAAGGCGTAAATGAACGCACGTGTAGATTGAATTACTTGAGTGCATGAAGCAGTGGGCGCTGTTCTCCCTAGCTTTGATGCGCGTTTTTCCTCATCCGCTCGCATTTGCTACGCTTCATACGCGCAGACGGCTTTGCTTATATTTCGAAACGCGTTGAAGCACGTCTACATAGGGTTAACATGGAAGTTGGAGGTGTGGTGGCGTTTGATGTGTACGCACCTTTAGGCTCCAAATCCTGGCTTATGTTAGGCGCAACAATTCAAGCTGCGATTACTGGGTTTCACCAAAGGGACACCAAGCTTGGCTAATCTCACTAATTCAAGACCGGTTCAACTAATTAGCACTTGGCGTGTACATAAGCAGAACGATCACAGAGTTCACAGAGTCCTTTTATTGGACAAGCTTTTTGATGACACATAATGTCATTAATGTGTCACACAACTTTGTATTTCACAGATGAGAGACAAAGACAATGTTGGTGTATATTTATAATTTATTGCATAAAGTAATTGATTTTGTGATGTCATGTTTTTCACATTGTTGATACATACATTGTTGATACATCCATACATTTTGGCCAGATGATGGCGCTAATACCCTGCTTGTGTCATTCACAATGCCCAATGGTGTTGGATTCCACCAAGAAGAAACATAGCTTGTGCTCAGTCTGCTCTTAGCCTGGTCCGGACCAGGCTAATAGTCAGAGACCAAGTTCTCTGACTATATTTCCATAGTAACTGAGCCAGACTCGGAGTGAGCCTGGTTTATGAAACTGAAAAGACAACAAAATAAGCCAGACTTGGCCAAATAAGCCTAGTTTACAGAGTAAGCCAGCTTTATGAAACAGCCCTCTGGATTGTACTTGAGAGCATTCATTGCTGTTAGAGGCTGATTTTTATTTATTTATTTATTTTGTCTGTCTCATGAGCCACGTTTACCTATTTATGATATGATAAAATAGAATAAATTACAAAAAACTGAAGTGGTTTGGATTGGTCAGAGTGGCCAGACATGACAGCTAGAGGAAGACCAGTGAAGTAAATTCTGGATACAGTTACGAATATATGAATTTAGTAAGAACAATTTGGCTGCAGTAGATAGATGGCAACTGATTGGCTGTAGTGAATGATCCCCCAAGTAAAAAGTTGAAAGTAAAGCATGACCTGAACCCGGAGCTCCAGAGTTGGCTCAACAATTTACTTCACTGCCCAGATTCATCAGCGTTTCCTTCCTTCCTTCGCCTGCAGACGGTGCCCTGGTGCTGCTCAACCTGACCTCCCACACCGGCTGGGTCACTGCTGTAAAATGGGCGCCCTCAAACGAGCACCAGCTGGTCTCCGGTTCTCTTGACAACCTGGTCAAACTGTGGGACACTAGAAGGTATGTCGACCGCTCCATTAAAAAGACATTAATTTCCTCTAGGACCACCCCCTTCAACATTTGGAGTACACCAAAGCAGTTTCTTTTCTAAATCAATTATCTCCTGTAATGAAATATATACAGACATTTTTTCATGTATTTCAATCTGTGTATGTTGCAGTTGTAAAGCTCCTTTGTATGACCTGGCAGCCCACGAAGACAAAGTCTTCTGTGCTGACTGGACAGAGGGCGGGGTAAGAAAATCCAACAAGACCCAATCATATCAAGGTAGAAAACCATCGCTAATCAACAATATTGCTTCTTATTTCTGTTACAGCTTATGTTGAGCGGAGGTGCGGATAACAAGTTGTACTCCTACAAATACTCTCCCTGTCAGACCGATGCAGGGGCGTAGAAGTGCGATGATTGCGTCTAATCACATTATTCACCACCATGCATACTGTATGATATAATGTTCCTATAGAGATTGTCCATGTTTTCTGTGACCCAGATAAAATAACATTAAATGTATTTCCAGAAATACGGTTATACCCGCATGAGTTTTTAATAAAATATATAGTGAATTGGGGATATTTTGCACTGTGTAGTAATTAGAATGTAGATATTTATTTTACTGTTAATATATCTATTATAAGCACGAAGAGATTCACTTATGAACTTAAGGCATTTCTTTCTTACTGACAGACTTCCTTGTGCCTTTAGTCTACAACAGAAATCTGTCATCTTGGGAAAAGATGAGGTATCACTCTGCATATGATTTATTATACATCTAGTAGGCACATTGTTCTGCCTCGTTATATAGCACCATACACTATCTCCAAACCGCTGTCACCACCAAGGGCTTTTAATGAGTTAAAAAAAAGCGAGAAATAAGAAACAATGCAAATAAAAATGGATACTTTTGTTTCTAAAGACGATCTTTGTTCCGTGCGCACAACAGCGACCCCCTGCGGTCACGGCGCCACAGTTCTCTTGCATATCCTGTTTCTGTGACTCAGAAGATGATGGCTATCGGCAGAGGAGGCTAGCTGCATAGATGCTCTGACAGCTGGACACAATCTAACACAAGGTAAAGGCCATATGTCCCTGTCAAACGCGTATCTTTTTCAAAGATGTGGACCCGGTGAACTGACCTGTCGTTCACTTTAATGATGACGAGACTCGACGCTGTTGCGGTCACAGGAGGCAGCTACGTGCTAAAACACTGCTAGCTTCTTGAATGCGTTTATAAGTCCATGTTGCTTGTAATTTTCCTTATCTTTGTTCCATTTCAATCAAGGTATTTAATGAAACGCCACCCTGTACTTTTCGTATGTCTTTGCTTTTACGGATCCTTTATTTCTTGTATTTTAAGTGAACACCTGCCCTGTTCCTGCTGAACCCCCAGGGCTGTCTCCTTTAAGCAGGTAAATGACTCTTGCTCTCCCTGTATTAGATCAGCATTAGCTGCAAAGTGTTCTGTCCTGGCGAGTGGTGCCAAGCGCTTATAACTTACTTATAACTAACCAGCTGCTGTGTAACTTTGGCCTCTCAGGAAAAAAAACATGGTGAAAAATAAATGTGTATTATTGCATATGTTTCATTCATACACAATAACACACAGCTTTAAAGGCCCTAAAGCTATCTGATCTTTTGTTTTAATTATTATTACAAAAAATGATATTCCATTCCTAACTTTCCTAACATGGGTGCCTTCCCAATTCTTCACACTTTATAGGCATGTTTCACAATTTACAGGGTCACTTTCACAGGAATGCTTGAAAACTAGCCTGCCAGTTCATGAAATTGATACAAATGTCCCCCACAAATGTCAAGGGTTACAATACCGTATACTAAAAAAGGACCATTACAAGAAAAGAAAAAATCAGGTATAGTGCCTTTAAAGGGGCAGAGTGTGTTTCTTTTTCAGTTCTGACATGTACCTTCAACGATGTTTTGCAGAAAGATCTTAACATCCAGTAGAGACAATGGACGGGTATGTATATTTTTTTCTGACACAAATGACCTAAATCTAAATAGGTTGCGTTCACGATTTAGAATGTGATGATGTCATAATGTGAGGTGGAGGGCAGGGGCCAATATAACTTCTGTGGGAGAAATACAGTTTTTGTAAGAAATCTCCAAAACAAAAATTTGGCTTTGAAACAGTTTTTGTTTCATGTGGATTCTCCCATTAACAACTGAGATATTGACCAAAAACGAAGACAAAAAAAACAGCAATTCGCCAGTTACCATAGTTACCGCCCTGGCATTTTAAGTTGCCCTCCACCTCAATTTTAAACTATTGGCTCTTTAGAATGTTGTGATGTCACGTGAACAATGATTTTTTTGGCATACTCTTGCACAATGACCGCCGTAGGTTTATTGGGGACATGCTGGAGGACAGCTCTGTGATGGCTCGGATGCAAAAGAAATTTTGGAAAACAAAGCAAGTGCTTATTAAAGCTACTGGAAAGAAAGAGGATGAATATGTGGTGGCCTCAGACGCCGACTTGGATGCCAAACTTGAGGTACATGCTCATCTGGGCAAGTTTACTTTTTCACCAATAGAAATTATTTAATGAATTAACAACGCTCTAAGGACAAGTGTATTATTGTTGTTGTTATAATTATTATTTATAAGTTTATTTTTTGTCTTTCATTGGACCTTAAATGCAATACAATACATTTTCTATAAAATTAGTTTAGGTTTACGTTTGCTCATATTTATGTGAAACCCTAAAATATATTATGAGATTAAGTATATGAGGTATGATGAGTTCTTAGTGAACATCAAGACAACAACAACAAAGAATAGCTTTCAGCATCTACCACATTATATGATCTATTAGTTCAGCAAAGCACAGTGTGTCTGTTGATTTCGTGCAAACAAGAAAGGAGCTGTTTGGATTGGCTGTGACCTGGCATTTAGGAGTGACCGGACATCTCGAGAGACTGGGAGGTGGTAGTATTTCACTGTAACTGTGAGTCCATTGTTGACATAGGAACAAGATTCCTCTGTCCTGGTGCTTCTCTGCCTCATAGATCTGCCAGTGTTGCGTAGAAATAGTGTTTTGCTACGATATTATAAGGAATCCAGCTTTACAAAAGCAGATAAGACACATTTCCATAATTTTCATTTAGAGTTTGGGCACTAAGCGCTGATTAGATTTGCTTCTATTGCAGTGCCGCTTCGTTCTGTAATCTGATTGTGCTCAGTGTTATCACAGCCAGGCCTCAGAGCATGGCTTTTATATGGGCTCTTTCTGCTCAGTGACTTTTATATGTGTTAAGATTCCAATCATGCTAGCAGTAAACAACTGTGCCTAGGTTTGGACTGGCAGTTATAAAGGTGTCTTGTTCCCCTGTCCTGCTCCATTGACTTGGATATTTATCACCACTGGCCGCTGTGTTTCTCGTGACATATTGCCATGAGTCAGCGCCGGAGTGATGCAGATGAATTGGATACAGCCGTGCGCCTCATTTAACCATATTAAAAGTCCGGTCTCGCCGTGACCCGGACATTAGCGCAGATCTGTCAGAGTGGCCGTCGCCTCACTCTGACAGGTGCTTCACTGTTGCTGCGGCAGACGTACCCAAGGCAGAAACTGTTTATTCTGCTGTTAATAAGTAACACGCTAAAGTTGCCACCACCCAAACTTTTAATGCAAAAACTCCACAATAAAAGGAGTCACACACTTTGATTGGTTTACTGAAATACCCATTACAATTTTGGAATTTTCGTCCGTGATTCCTTAGCTTAGAGTATGTTATCGAGGCCAAAACATTCTTCTGAGGTTTTAGAGCATATCATTATCCGCAGATACATTACTGGGAAAATATTGCAATAAACTTGTTGCTATCTTGTCTGCAGTTCTTCCGCTCCGTTCAGTCGACATGCACGGAGCTGCTGAAGGTAATTGAGAGGTACCAGCAGAGGATTACGAGTAAGTAACACTCTATTCCCTTCAGATATTCAAGCCACTATTATTAATGGTGTGTACTGTTTGCGTTTTGACTCCTAGGATTATCACAAGAGGAGAATGAGCTCGGGCTGTTTCTACATTTCCAGGGTGAACATGATAAAACAAAAGCTGGCAATATGATGAACGCCACTAGCAAAGCCTTGTGCACCTCCGCAAAGCAAAGGTGTTGTCTTGCACTTTTAATTCTTATTAGTATTGGGATTAGTTTGGGGATTTAATTGCATCGAAACAAATTGCAATTTCGATTTAAATGCAATTAATTGTGCATCCTGTTATCCTGTTATTTACTATATTAAGTCTCCTCCTTTTTAGGATGGCTCTATGTGCATCGCTACATCGTTTGCACCAGGAAGTGGAGACGTTTAGGAGGAGAGCCATTCAGGACAGTTTAATCACTGTCACTCGGATGGAGAAGGCGCGGACCGAGTACAGAGGAGCGCTGCTCTGGATGAAGGACGTCTCACAAGAGCTGGACCCGGACACATACAAACAGATGGAGAAGTTTCGCAAAGTACGTAGAAACTAATTATATTTTGCATTGGGTTTTTTTTGCCTGAAAAATATAAAATAAATGGTATAGAAATAAGTTTTTTGTGTTTTTTGACCAGGTCCAGTCCCAGGTGAGAGGCACCAAAACCCAATTTGAAAAGCTGAAGAACGATGTTTGTCAGAAAGTGGACATGCTCGGAGCCAGCCGCTGCAACATGCTTTCTCATTCCCTTTGCACATATCAGGTCTTCTTCTTTTCTTGTCATCTTCAATACGTCTTCTCAAATAATGATAAGATACAAACAAATAAAAGAGACTTACCTTGGCTTTTACCCCTCTGTGTCAGACTACTCTACTCCAGTTCTGGGAGAGGACCGCTCACGCCATGTCAAAGATCCAAGAAGCCTTTCATGGTCATGTGACTTACCAGTTCACAACACTGAAGGTAGAATAATATGTGTGCTACGGGATTTTCAAATTAGGATATACCGGATGGATGCTAATATTTGGTGCTTTTAGGACCTGAGAGACCCTCTAGACCAGTTAACGGATACCCCAGAGGACAAGAAAGAGGAGGCCCTACAGAGAAACACAGATAGGTAAAACTATAAGCATGTTCTGTAACTTCTCTGAAATCTCTCTAAAGTAATGGAGCGTGCTAAAAAAGCGTCATCCTGAGCAGACTCTTCCCATTCTACTTTCATTACTTTTTTCCCTTTCATCCTCCTTCTGTTTCTCTGCTTGCATTTTTGCACACAATCACCTCAGCTATGTCCGCATCAAATATGAGGCCATAAGCATGCCCGTGTTCACCCACAAGTAAGTCATTGTAGCGGAGTAGGTTATACTGTAGCCAGACTTACTCATGAGCTACAAATGTGGGAATGCTGTAATGGATTTTCACTTTAAATATCCATAATCGCTTTTCTTCCGTCACAGCCTGGTGTCTTTGGATGACCTGAAGGCACCTGGAAGTCCCTCAGACCCAGGTATGTATGATATATTCCCCCTCACTTTGTCCTGACCTCGTGCCAGTTTGTGTTTCAGAGTAAGTCCTGAGACACTGACCGTACGCCCGGTCCAAACGCTTAAAGCTCTTTCTCTTTTCAGACCGCACCCCCAGCATGGACGGACTCAGCCTGTTCAGCGACAGTGGTAAGCCAGTGTGACCACCGCAGCTCTGTCTTGTCGGATTCTCATTTTGGTTGATCCGTGTTAGCTCCAGCGCCGCTCCACCCCGTCACCCTTGCTCCACCTCAGCACAGCGTTAGTGGCCCGTCGGCAAACCCAGACGACGATGACCTTATGTTAATGGCCAGTGACGAAGCGCCGCCTCCTCCTCAGCCACTTGTTCCTGTAGACATCCCCGCGCTGCCCTCCCCCCAGCAGGGACTCCCACACCAGCTATGGGGGTTTGAGGCGCTCCCGTCCAGCCAATCGCAGCAGCCCGCCACCGGTAAAACAGGCTGGATCTGTGTGCTGCTTCTCTAACCTTCCTTTCGAGCACACTAACAACTAAAGTGGTCTTTTTTTTAACAAAGCTTCTAAGCACTGTTCACTTCTTTCGCTCACTTCTTTTGTAACCTTCTTTCTCCCATGAGCTACTTTGGGAAAATAAAAAGGACAGAGAGCTGCTCATGTTCATCCCAGAGAGATGGTAGCTAAGATATTTCAACAAAGAAAGAAAATGAATTAAGTTTCTGCTTATTACTTCCTATGTTTGCTCAAATGCTAGGAGGTTTCTCCAAGACCGTTCTCTAATTTGGCTCATGTACAAAAGACCTTTGTGAGGCTTCTGGGCTGGCTTTCAAACTGCAGGTGGGAGACCCCTGCAATTAGGTGTCTGGCACAATGCGGTCTATTTCTGCTCTGGCTAATTGCACCGATTCCCTCTCACTCGATTTGGGTAATGGATTGTGAGTCACCTTCCCTGCTTGAATTATGAATATCTGCTGTAGGTCTGACACAAGATGATGACGATGGGGACAAAGGCGACATGGCGTTCCTCAAGGACCTCCTCAGCCCTGGCCCTGGTTCTTCTGAAGAGTTCGCCAAAGAGTGGCAGGATGCGTTTGGTGTTTTTGAGAGCCCCAGCGCCCCCGCATCAGAAGCAGAGGCTTCAGGCGGTGTCAGCGGTGCAGCCTCTGTAGCAGCAGCAGCATCAGCCCGGCCTCCCTCCAATCCATCCAGCCCCACAGGCTTCCTGCCCTCACAGCTTCTCGACCACAGCCTCAGCTCCACAGGTTGGTTTGATGCCCTCTGCTGGTAGAATGTACTTACTGCTGCTTTCTAGTTCTCATGTTTGTTTTTTCTTTCAAAGGCTGGTCAACTCCTCCTATGTTCAAAGCTCCGCCAATGCAGCCGCCTTCTGGTCAGTCAGCTCAGCCTGCTCAGCCCACTCAGAGAGCAGCCAAGACTGGTAACTAAATAAAACAAAATTACACTTTTTAATCTTCATCTCTGTAAAAACTGAAAACCTTCATCTATTTGCAGGTGGCCCAGGAGCATCCAAAGACATGTCCGCTTGGTTCAACCTGTTTGCGGACTTGGACCCTCTGTCCAACCCAGACGCCATTGGCCGCACTGCAGACGAGCTGCTCAATGCCTAAATGAGTCCAATGACTTCACTTTGAAAACTAAACAAAAAATATAACGTCCCTCTTCTTTTTTTTTTTTTTCTTCTTGCAAATGACTGTTAATTCCCCACCGAGCTACTAGGTCGTATGCACACAGGGTTGTGCAGAGCTGGTGTTTTGTTTTTTTGGAGCGTGCCGTGTGCGTGTTTGGGGATTTTACTCCTGTTCACGTTGTCAAAGCGTGTCGTTTTGCTATGTATACAGTTATTTTTCAAAGGGAAGGTATTATATGTCCCGAATATTATGAAGTAAGATTTACATATTGTATATAATAAGTTGTATTTGCCTACGCTGCTGCGACAACTCTAAATAATGTGATGTCCTACTGAGCCCATCTACAATCTATTCTCATCTCGTTCATGGGGAGACTTGGGAGCGTATCATTTTAGCTTCCGCGGCTAGTACCTTTGTTAGCTATAAATAGAGCATACCTACTGTCCCGTCCCATCTGTTTTTTGTTTTTTTTTATCGTGAGGAATTAACTGCTAAGTAGGACAAAGATCTTTGGTTGGTCAAGCTCTACAAAACACTATTTAAATATGAGTATTTATTTACCCTTTGGTGCAAATTGAATGAAAATCTTAACATATGTACACAAGATAAGATTTGAGCGAGTGTGGGGGGGGGGGCAGTGTCCTTGAAGGGGCATTATCTTTCACCTTGGGAAAAGGAACGGTTTGCTGTTACTTCTGAAGACACTACTGCAATGACATTTGTGAATGTTACACACCTTTTCACTGTTATTGTTTTGTATATCACACATGCATATTGACTTCTTTCAAATGTCAAAACATTTACATTTGTTTTGGGGTTTTGAGGGGGAAATGGTTGGGGGGGGAAAAGGGAAATATCACGCTTTAACTGTTGTGCATTGCTTTATATTGTTCAGTCACTTTTGATTTAAACACTGACAAGAATGTATGTAGGAACCGGAAATGTATGACGGCCCATAACGTAATAATTATGCCTGAGTTTAAATGTAATTAGCCACTTGTTGGGCCCATAATATGATTGGTTATCAGGTCATTATGATGTTTATGTAACTGTTTCTTGGCATACTACAGGAGGGGGTGCTGTATTGTACATTTATAGAGTTTTACTGCAGTAGCTGTGGTCCTCCCCAAACACTTGTACAGTTTGGCCTGGGCACCAAAATTTCCCCCGACAGCAGTTATTTCTGATTACATTATCGGTCATTATCACATTGACAGTTCCTACTTTGTACACAATGAATCAGACGCTTTGTTTTAATTCAACTATGCCTTTTTATTTCATTTAAGGGATTAGACATGAAATCTTGGCAGTTCTGTTTCCAATAAACTGGACAAGCAAACGACTGTTACGTGTTAGGAGCCTCATTCCAAAATCATCCACTGCGAAAATACTGCAAATTTACAAAATCAGTAGTTTTTCCATGATTGTTTTTCAGCCAGTGGACCTCGTAAAAGGACAAAGGAAACAAAACAAAAAATGCTTGTTAAAACTGAAGACATCCACAAATCTCTCCACTTCTCTGCTACGATTTGAAACTTCCACTTGGTCGGCTACAGAGAAAGCAGCTGCAGGTTGTTTTTTGTTTTGTTTTTTGGAGAATAGTGTTAGAAGTGTGTTAGTAACCTACCACTACGACCTGAGATGGACAATGTCATCTGGATTAGTCTTTAAAACTCTTCCCCCAGTTACGCTCCTCCGGCCTCATAAATAAATACGATATTATTCTTCATTATAAACACATGTAGGTATTTCACAGTACTCAGCGGAGGAGGGTATATAGTACAATTGTTGACTCATTCCGTGTTACATATCTACGGCAGCCAGTAATACAAACACAGTGGGCCTCCATATTTACAATCCCAAGGGCTTTTCCCAACCCACCTCAGCAGGCGCGGTCCAGGAGCAACGGCATATACAAGAGGGCGGGGCGGAGCGTGAGGAGGTCATCACCCAATCACAATAGGGTCATAAACTAAGTCACTTTCATCTGGAATACTGCAATTTTACATGACTTTATTTAGTATTTTTCTCTTCATAATTTCATAAAGTTAAGAGTGACATTGTCTATCTATATTCTTATATAGGCAGTTTCAGTTGTGCATCTTTATATTAGATTATGTCTGTGGCGTACCCCTTAGATCCATAGTTGCAATCCAGGATCATATAATTTCTTATTCAGGTGATACTCAAAGTCATCTGTGATTTTAGACCTTTTCTTAATTCATTTCTTAATTAGACTCTAACTATATAATGCATTTAAGTTATGGGCTTTTCTGGCTTATGTTTTACACCAGGTTTAGACATCGTTTAATTTAAAGGTGCACTATGCAACTTTTGAAGTGAAAAAGAAAACAAATCTTTTGTGTATATTTGACCTTGTAGTGACTCGGTGGCTTTATGGGTGCAGCATGGCACCTTTGCTTTCCCTCACAGTGGCCTTCATGACACTCCAGGATAAGTTGTTTTCATGGGTTTGTGCCAGAAACCCCAAAACAATTGATTCTGGAGCATCATAGACGCCACCGAGGGAAAGCAAAGGTGCCATGCTGCACTCATAAAGTCACTGAGTTGCTACAAGGTCAAATATATAAACGAATATTAAGATCTTTTTTTCACTTAAAAAGTTGCATAATGCATCTTTAAAGCCAAACCACGTAACATTTCACCCAAAAAATAGAATACAATACAAGCTCTTCTTTTAATGCAGATATCATAATCATTGAAAAATGCTTAAAAAGATGACCAAACAACCTTTGCAGTGAGTGGCCACCTCTCCTCAGACCTGACTGTAATTTTACTGGGAGCGGGACGTCTCCTGCCCGTCTCCATGGAGATATTGGCTAAAGGCAGCCAAAAATTAGATTTAAATAGGTTAGGCCATCATCCAAATCCTTTCCACAGGATAATCCAAAATGTTACGCGGTGTACCTTTAAAGTAATTGTTTGATCTTGATCTAGGCCTGGTGGTACTTGGAAGGTCAAGTATTTTATGAGGTGGTACTTTGTGTGGTAGCTACTGATATTTGTAAACATTGTTCAATAGTGTCATTTTCAGAAATATATTTCCGCTTAAGATCAGTGCTCTGACCAAAATGCTATTAGATAAAGCATTCTCTGGACAAAATAATTGCAATATAGCTATTAGTGGCTAATCCCACTTTTTGAGACATTTGGTCGACCTCTCCATACTCACGTCCCGGCGAGCCAGAGGGAGGCAGGTTTTTCCAAGCATTATCATTCTACGACAACAACAAGCTGAGCAACACATTAGGAACAAGAGCATTTAAGCCGCGAAGGGAAAGCAATAAAAAGAGCGAAAGATGGAAAGAGGAAAAGCGAGTGGGGGCAGTGACAGAAAGGGACTTAAGGTGTTGTAGCGGAGGGACTGAGCAGACACAGGTTGAACAAGCTGCACTTATCTTAGCCCTGGCCTGTTCCCCATAATAGATACGCAGTAGTGAGAGGGGAGGGGGCGCTTCACTGCTACCAGCGTGAGAAAGGCAACGATTGTCCACTTCACAATCCGAGACTGCGAGCGGTTTGTAAAGTATAAAACAAGTTTGGATTTGGTTCACAGATGCTCTAACGGGTTGTTTAACAGTATCATTTCAGCGCATCCCCTTGAGTCTGCGTATCTACGGCCAACAGAGCGCCGGGATCGAGGTAGAGACGTGATCCCAGCGCTCTGTTTTGGGAAACGGATCGGTCCAAAGTGTCAGGCACATTTTAAAACATCTCCTTTTGTGACCCTTCAAGTTTTGCTACGAAAATACATTTGGCAGCACCAAGATTCGCCTCCATCGTCAATTGTTTGGTCGCCAAAGGAAACCGGCTGTGTGTGTGTTTTTTTTTTTTTTCTTAATGGAAGGCATATTTCATTACAAGAGAAATAACTACAGATAGAAAAAGAGACATGTCCGTGAAAAGGCGCTATGGTATAATACAACAAACTAAAAGTCAGTCCTCCCCCTTTTCTCCTAAGAAACAGGAACATAACCAGCACTAAAGGTCAAAGAAAGCGATGAAAGGTGAACTGCAAACGGTCGGCCGCGCTGGAGCGGGCGTCTGAGGAGAGGCAGTGGGAAGCGCTTCAACAAGAGAAGGACATCAGAGAGAGCTGAGCTGGCATGCTGCTGCTGAAGGCATTGTTCTGGAGCAGAGGGGTTTTTGTCAAACGTTTGAAGAAAAAAAGAAGAAGATCTCAGAAGCTTTCGGGCTCCTCCAGCAGACAGGGCTGGGTGGACAGAGGCACCAGGGACGGGGACAGACTGCGCAGGCCCACCCCGGGACGAAAGCTCAGCTCGGGGGCGGGCAGTAAGGGCTTCAGGATGCTGACCAGGCAGAAGGCAGAGCCGCTGTTGGGGATGAAGTTCACCTTGTTCCGGTCGGGACACAGGAAGGGTGGGATCTCCTGCAGGGGCTTGGGTCTGGAAGCACGAGAGACAAAACATTTTCAGAACTGTTTACATTATGCCCATATTAGCAGTAATGAGAGTGATACTAGTTTACTTACATGTTCTCCTCACAGGCTTTGACCTTCTCGCAGCCCTCTGGAGGTTCTCTCTTGAAGGTGTAGCTGTTGTTGGGCCGGGGCGACGCGGCGTATTTGGGCAGAGGGGAGCAGGGGCCCAGCTCTGAAAGACGTGGTTCCAAAAGAAGAACTTTAGTTGGATTAATCCTTGTAGTCACCTCACCTAACATTTACTTTTATATATATAGTTTTATAGTTTTGAATCGGACAGGCGCGTGTGCTGTACCTTTGTCCTCGTACGGGCTGCCTCCGCTCGTGTCGTTGAGAACAGTGAGGTAGGAGGGAGAAATGGAGTCCGGGCGGCTGCTGCAGTTGCTGTGGTTCCCGCTCAGGCCGCCTCCCGAAGGAGTCTGGGTGTCGATGCTCCGCGTGCTGCTGCTGCGCTGGGGGGCCACGGGAGGGGGAGCGCGGTGCCCATCTGGGACGTCCTGAGGCTGGGATCATAAAAAAACCACTGTGACTCTAATCATCTCTTCACTGAGCGTTCCGTGAAGATGGAAATTGTTCAAACTCACAACAATGACCTCCTCCTTCTCAGGGGTGTCCCGGATGATGATGCGCTCGATCTCCTGATTGAGCCCCTCCACGCTGTTGCGGAAACGAGGTGCTGAGGACTTGGCGATGGGGATGGGTATCAGGATGGTCTTGGGCATAGGTGACTGCAAATGTATCAACAAAATAATGTAGGACATAACTGACACACAGAATCATTATCATTTTACACATTATAGATTATTATATAGATGTTTCAGAGGGTTTTCAGAATAATCAACTCCCTGTCTGTGTTACAAGTAAAATAAAAAATACATGGACTTGTTTGAATGTATAGCACAATCTGCAGCCCTTTTAATGGCAGGGCTGAATGGTTAGGCCAGTGGTACTGTATTTTCCTTTGTGTCACGGCTGGGAAAAGCAGGACAGCTGCTCCGGCAGATGCCACGGGAGCAGGTGTCAGGGGAGCCGACTCTTGCTCTGTTGCGAACACAGTACCGTCTAAAGCCATTTGAAGCCTTATAATTACCGAGAGACAAGCCTGTGAAAGCTTCAAACAGTGACAGAAGAAAAGTGGAGCATCCTCGGTGTTCCTAGAGCTAACCTACTTCAGTCTGAAAGTAAAAGTACAAGAGCCTCACCTGTGATTGGATGATAGTGTGGCTGCCATTGAAAGGGGACTTTCGCTCTTTATCCCTCCGATGGCGGCTGCTGCGTTTGCTGCGCTGAAGCTGCTGACGCAACTTGGCAATCTGAAAGACAGGATCAAAACGTCACATCAACTGTGGATCAATGAAGACACGGGAGAGACAGGAGAGAGACAGGAGAGAGACAGGAAAGAAAGGAGAGAGACAGGAGAGAGAAAAGAGAGAGAAAGGAAAGAAAGGAGAGAGACAGGAGAGAGAGGAGAGAGAGGAGCACACTGACCTCCTTGAGCTGGTCGGTGCTCCCACAGGAGGCCGAGCGTTTGTGAGAGCCCCTCCTCCTCTCATCTGCCCAGGCCCTGGGGGTCTGCAGCACAAAGACCCACACATGTCAGATATGTACAGTATATCAATAAATGAATACATAATAACAACACATGATCTATGTATTTAAAATCCTAATAAACCATTTTGCAGAAATGCTCAAATATATATATATTTTTAAATTACATTTAAATGTTAAAACTAGGTTGTTTTGTGGGAAACTGCTGTAGCACTGATGAGGCAGCAGGAGCATCAGAACATGACTCCTCACCTACACTGACTGATGCAACTGTCTGAAACTGCTCCTGACCTCTTTGCATTAATCACTATTTTATACCTCACACCCTTAGTAAACAAGCACTGGATTGACAAACAAAACATTTCAATCACAAACTTGGGCTAACAGGTACTACGACTGACCTGTGTGGCTTTGTCCCGCATGTAGGGAACGTGCTGATGCTGGCTGTCGTCCTGAGGCCAGGGACCGGTCAGGTGAGCGCCAGCGGTCGCGCCCTGTGTGGGCCACAGCTGGACGCGATGGCAAGAGACCAACAGGAGAATGGGGAGGCAGGAGGAGGGGCAGGGCTGCGAGGAATCCACGGTGCGAGGCAGCAGATCAGACTGCAGGAGCTGTGTGCACTAAGGCCACTGATATCCACTGAGAAGAACAGGAAAAGGATGTAAACAACAACATGTCAACAAATCAGCCCACAGCTGGTGCAAGGATTAGCCCCGTACTGTCTGTCTAGGTTTGGGAGCACTTCCAGATTGATCCTAATCTGTGCTGTCCTGTTCAGAGCGGACATGGCCCCCTCTCTAAGGCTCTATGGGCCCTGCCTGGGTAATAGAATAAAGAGCTTAGACAGGACCAGTGTGGGGGCACTGCGGGCATGTGCCCGCTGCCCGACTGACCCTGATTCTAAGCACTAAGTGAATGCATGTTTAACCAGCGCTGTGTGTCTCACTGCATCAGCATATTTCCTCTAATGTTTATTTCATGAGACCTGAGCCTTAAGTGCATGAATGAGGAGCATGGGGAACCTGCCCTAGAAACACAGCTGTTGATACAACTGTGTATGTTGTTTGAAAGAAATTAATCTCAACAGAGTTTATTGATTTTTTGTTTGTTTTACAAAACTGCAATTGCTGATCACATTTTTTGCATCCTATTTATATTAATGCACAATATAATATTATTTTAAAGTAACAATCGTTCTCCTCCTCCCAAACAACACCTTATGTGTCTGGGATGGAGGATTCTCTACAAATGACTAATGGACTTGAGCAATCTTAATTAGGCTGCATGAATTATCCTTGTCCTGACAACAGCCAAACAGACACAAACATAGGACTGTGCAGGGACTCCTCTCACAGACCCAGAGGCTAAAATTGGCATGTGGGCTTGACCACATCACTGTTGCTAGGGAACGGCCAGACTGACAGATCTCCATTAACACAGCAGTAGCGTCTGTATTGAAGTATGAGGAAGTGAGTGGCCTGCTAGTGGTGCACTGTCTTATTTATTTTGACTGCATCCTGAGCTGTACAACCAGCATTAGGTTTGGGAGTCAGTGACAACACGATGAGCTCATAAAAACACTGTACACTAGGTAGCTATTGGAATGCAATGTACTAATATATTTTTAGGCAATATGATAATCTGATATGGACAGGTGATTGGTTAGCTTTGGAATTTAGTGCCATATTTAAAAAAAAATTCAATCCTATATTTGTATAATTACAGAACATGATTATAAAGGTACCTGAACAAATAGCCCCATAAATTACATAAAATGCATTACAATATCAACAAAAATAATTATTTGAAATGCCTTAGTAATACATCTCCACGCGTACAGCTGCACTGGGCGAAATAACGAAGGCCACATGTGTGTTTACTAGAAAGAAAAACAAAATATTATTCTATTTTATCACTAATCTCAACGAACTGCAGGCCTGGTCAACTACAGGCAATTTGCATTTTCACAACAAAGAGAGAGACGTTTACAAGTCCAGACAGAGCATTTCACATGCAAATGATGGACACATTGATTTATGGAAAACATGCTTACCTACAGAGACGCACGGCGGGCGCACAGCGATCAGCGGGGCATAAAGCTTGTTTTGGATGAGGGTAAAAAATATATATACAAGCGACAAAATGCAAGCTACAAGTGAGACAGATCTCTTTCAAATAAATAAGAAGGCATAAATAAGTGTCGGTACAGTAGGTGTCGAAATGGGCGTATCTGTGTTGCAGCCAGTCTCCTCCTCGCTGTCGTGGATGGATGTTTTTCTCTCCCGGCTGATGCGGCACGACGGCGGAAAAAAAAAGCTATTAAACCGCGTTCAGGTCCAAACGGGAGGCGTAACAAAAAGGATGGAAATGCAACGTATACTTGTGCGTTTGCTTTTGCGGCGAAGGGAAAGACGAGAAAAAAGACGAGACAGACAGAAAATAGAGGAGATAGGCAGCAGAGGGCGGAGATGATGCTGGTTAGCCTTGTGGTTGACGCGACAGAGAGGACCACGGTCAAGCGGCGCGGAGTGAAGCGCGCGCGGCGGAAATGAGCGGAAAAATAAGATAGAGCAACATTGTGACATTTGATAAATTACTCCCGAGCCCAGAGGAAACACATGGCCTGGATTGAGCCAATGAATAGATCTAACATAGAAAAGGCTATTTGTTTTGTTTGGACAATTTAAAAAGCCAATTCACACTCTGATTAAAGGCCACAATTGCCTGTTTACAAGAAAGTAGGGGAGGGTGAAGTTGAAACTAGGCATATATGATGATTGTAGGTTTTTGTTTTTCTGGTATGAGTTTAGAAGCATACGTTTTACAATTTTTACTATCAGGGTAATGTTAACAATTATAAAATACAGTTTTGTTTTTTCCCCACAACTATCTGCCATGACATAATATACCAGGAGGACAAAAGTAATGTAATTTCACTAGCATACAAAAAGAGAAAAGGATAAGGGAAAAGGGACCGTTAAACTATTGAAGGTTTAGCCAACCTCATTAGCATTATCTATGTAGGTTCAAATAAAGGCTCATTGCATACTTAATAAGAACCAGTATTGCACCAATAGATAGCCCTGACATTGACTGAAGTAATGAAACGCCTATAATGCGCAAACCCTCTCCCCAAATGTATAAATGACGGCCGTAAAATGTAATTATTTTCATTCAGCGCAATCTAGAATCAGATAAATAAGTCTATTTCCGGTGGTTTGAGCGGTACCTATGCGCGGCTTGACGCACTGGAGACTGGCGGTGACGTATCGGCCCGTCGCTGGCGCTCGTGCTGATGCTGCAGTTGCTAGGGCGCGTGGAGCAGATGGCAGAGACAGGTATAAACAAGAGCAGAGGAGAAATGTCGCCCCCTACCGTCGGCCTCACGCACTGGGACGACATTTTTGAGTGTTTTTTTTTTTTTTGGTCAGGGTGAACGGGTTTAAACCTGCGTGATGATGAGGTGCAACAAATTATCCTCCCCCCTCCCCACACACAGAATATCGACTATTTTAGTAATTAAATGCAATAAATGCTTAGAGATTAATGATAACATTTACAATATATTTAGGAATGACTATAGTATGGATATAGGTAGATAGGATAAACATTTTTGACTTACAAATGTAAATTATGGTAAATGGTCTCAACTTATATTATTTCATTCGGCCCAAAGCGCTTAATGGCAAGGAACCCATTCACAGTCTCATTCATACACCAGTGTACGCAGACACTGGAGGCAAGGTGGGTGAAGTGTCTTGCCCAAGGACACGACGACAGTGGGTACCTGCAGGATCTGAGATTCAAACCCCCGACCTTCCGATCATGAGACGACCCGCTCTACCAACCTTCCCCCAAATTATGTTTTGGTAGCATTGTATTTTGCGTAGAAAAGAAACAGACTTTATGGATAAACATTGAGTCTTTAAGTTACTTCAAAAGCCAAGTATTCCCAAGAGCATATTGATCTAATGGAAAGCAGTCAGTGAAGCTACGGTGCGCATTGATTGAAACTCCAGTTCTGTAAAATAACCTAAAAAGAAATATCAATAAGTGAAATCAATTCGAAGTCCAAAGGCACTATAGCTCTACATTCCCCAACATAGCACATAGCATACCACACCACAAACAAGTCCAACTCTAGGGAGCAATTATTTAATACATTTATTGAGATTTCTTTTTATATTTGACTCAAAAATGTTTACAGAAACTGTACCGAACAGGGCGCATAGCAATGGAAAAAAGCCATGTCCATTGAATGAATGCATAACCAAACTTCATAAAAATGATGCAAATAATTATACAATACACATACATAAGGTGTTTTTTTTATCATACAAATTACAAAACAAAAACATATGCCCTGAAGCCGCGCTGAGAACACAGAAGGGGGGGATACAGTGATGTTTTAGCACGCCTGTACAGCACTATGGGCCCAGGCGGTTCTCACAAACGCTCACACAAAAACATCACTCAGAAAGGAAAGAAATGATGATCCAGCGTGCTTCAGACGGGTTTGGTTTACCTTCAGGGAGCAGGTCTGGGCTTTTTTCTTGTATAGTGTTCCTTAGTCACACAAAGTCCACAGTGAGGTCAGGTGATAGCGCAACAGCAAGGTAAACGCGGGGCGGTTTTAACAAATCCCTCCATAGATTACATACTGGTGATTGTAGTGGAGTAGTTGTGCAAGTAGAAAAGATTGAGGAATAAGGAAAAATCAACTTCGAGTTAGGGGTGAGTTTTTGTACTTTTCAAAATAAAAGTCCAGGGGGATTGTCAATCTCGGTCTGATTTAGGGATTAGTGATACATGTGGATTGTTTACATCATGATTGTGGCAATTCATTAAGTGCAACAAAGATTTAACAAACATAAGGAAGGGGTAAAACAACATAAAAAGCACCTAAAAGCTACATCCTATTGCACAAATAAAAGTATGGTACAAAAATGGATACATAGACAACATGAAATTGCATACAAATTAAGGAAATATAAAATTAAAATGGTTTGTTCTGTCTTTTAAGACCATGAGTTCTTTTACGGAGCGTGTAGAGCAAAAACAGGAAACGCTCCAAAAGTGTTGATTGTTTGTCATCGCCTTTGTAAGTTTAGAGACCACTCGTCGTGGTCGCGACAGACAGGTCTTTTTAAAAAAAAAAAAAACACTGATTTTCTTGTTCAAAGTGCACGTACGGAAAGGGAAATCCACTCAAAATAATGCTATGCTCATGATTGGAACAGATAAGGTGATGGGAACGATTAACAAAAAAGGGGTCGGTAGACGCACGGAAACAACAGAAGCAGATGAGAATGCTGCATAGCTGGATTCCATTAAAGCAATGCCATCGTCAGAAAGACACACAGGAGCGACAGACCGGAGAACTGTACACCATACACCATACATGACCCAAACGCTCTGGTGCTTTTCAGTCCTGTAGGGGGTCCGCAGTCACACGTGGGTGTCGCTGCCCCCCCCTCGCAGATAGAGAGCCGAACTGGACTTGGGCCGGTTCTCCCTGTGCCCTGGCCCGTGGCTGGAGCCGTTGTTATTGACCTCAGGCTCGCGCGTGTCAGTGGGGATGACCCACGTAGTCGGCCGCCACTTTTTCACTGAATAAGGCGTTTTGACACGCTTCTTGATTTTATCTCCTGAACCCAGGGCCCCATCTGGCTGAACCAGGCCCTCCCCTGGGGATAAGGAAGGACACTGGTCAGTATCTAAAGTGGCACATCACAAACCAGTGGGCATGCAACAGACTAGAAAAATATCTTTGTAGTGTAAATTGGTAATCCTCATGCATTACGTGTATGGAGAGTGCCTGAATGTGTCTTTGTACAGTCTGTGAGCTTATAAGAAGGATTTAAAAATCACCTAGAGAGGCCAGGTCCATGGTAGTGAAGGACAAGTCCAGAGAGTTGGGTCTCTCAGGCCGGCGTGTTCGGGGCTGTCTGAGTAGAGCCTCTCCTCTCATGGTGACTGGAGCGTCCCCCTGGGGGAGTGTGCTTCCCAGGCTCAGCCCAGAGCTCTCTCCTGGGGCTCCTGTGCTCTCTCTGCCTGGTCCTTCTGTGTTGTTACCCTCCTCCTCTGTATCGCTCTCCCCCTCGTTCTCTCCATTGCCCTGGCCGTGGCCTGTATTACTGTTGTTGTTGTTAGTGTTGGGTCGGGCCGAGCGTAGTGCGGACGGGTCCAGCTGTTCCCTCTCTCTGCTCAGGAGGGGCTCGTGTTCGTCTGGACTGGCAGTGATGACCCCCAGACTGAGGCGACTGTCGTCAGACCTCAAAACCGCGGGGCCGCTCTGGTTGAAACCGGTAGTGCCCGTGCTAATGGTGGAGATGCCGTTGGTGTGGCCGTTTACAGCTCCGTTCAGGACAGGCACATTGTTTGTGCCATTGCCCCGATGGGTCTCAGCTGTGTTAACGGGGACCACTCCAATGTTCATCTTTGTGCTCTCCACCTGCCGCAGGTTGGACTTACCCGAGCGGCCAAATTTAAACCTTAATGAGGAGGAGGACTCCTTCTTAGCAGGCTTGTTGCGGAGCGGCAAACTGGACGGCCTCTTGGGCAGGTTCTGCTGCTTGGGCAGGGGGAAGATGGTGCTGGGGATAGGGGCTGAAGGCTCAGAGGGGCCAGACGCTTCACTGGCCATCTTTATAAGAGGATACAGGAGACTGGAGCTGCCAGGGCTAAGAGGATCTGGAGAGCAGAACTGTTTCTGGGAGTGCTCCATCAAGTTCTCATCGGAGCTCTCCTTGAGGTTCTTGTCCACCTCTTTGGGGTCCAGCTTGGTGGTCTCCAGGTCCTCCTGGGTCAGGTGCAGACACACCGGGACAGTGGCTGCTGGTGTAGGCCCCTCAGACTCAGAGATTATGGTAGTGGTCGTGGTAGAGGGACTACCTCTCATTCCTGCCCCACCGGTGGTGCTGCCCTCTGGGCTGGGCAGGCGAGCATTGGCCTGCTGCTGTCTCTCCTGGTTGATGGAGTTTCTGTTCCTCTCACCTATCCCAGTCACGGCTCTGCCACTCACTGAGTTAGTGCTGTCAGCCTGTGTGTTCTTGGGCACTCCGTCATGCTCCTCTATGTAGGTGGAGGGATGGTCTGTGTACTGTCCAGACTTTGGTGTCATGCGGTTTCTGAAAAGACAAAGTTGAATAAACTCGACTGTTGCACATCTATATATATACTGCCAGGCTTTACTGCCAGCTCATACCTCTCATTGTGCAATGTGGTGGACATAGGGTTGAGTGTGGGGCTGACAGATTTGGAGCGGTCCCAGATGAGGAGCAGCTCAGCCAGTCGCTCTTCTGCACACTGTGCAGTGAGTCGGGCCTCCGCATCTTGGTCCCAACAGTCCTCCATCGTCTCTTTGAGAGAGCGAACCGCCTGAAAGAGACACATTAGATATCCATATTGAGAGGGGTGCTATTATAGAGAGGTACATAATACCTTAATGGTGTTGCACTTTTCACTATGCTATGTAACATATATTCTGCATATACAAGACCTACCAAACTGTTCTCTTTCCAGGCTTCTGGGAATTTGGGCCGCTGCTTCTCCCTGGACACAAGGACCTGCATGTCCTCAAACGTCGGGTGGTTCCCTGCCTCCGCCTGGAAGGCCATCTGGTACTCTGGCACTGACTCTCCTGAGCACCAACATGATAAAATGTGTTTAGAATAGCTCCTCTTTGGTAGAAATGCAGAGTGAATTATTGAATGCGCAGAGTAATTTTCCACTGCAATAAACATCTCAGCAATTGTTCATTTGGCCTGCACAATAGGCGAACGATTATGCGATTTGCTCACCAGGGAAAAGATCTGTACATCTCATGAAAGTCTCCCAGTAGACCAGTCCGAGAGCGTACATATCCACTTGCTTGAGCGCCGACTCGCAGTCTCTCAAATTCACTGCTCCTTCCAGCACTTCTGGGGCCATGTAGCGGATTGTACCCACCTACGACACACATACCACAGACGGTATCGCATTAGAATCAATCAGAAACGAGGACAAATCATTCCAAGGCCGTCAAACTCACTTCACTAATGGCAGCGTTTTCCTCCTCTCCGTGACGCGCCGGCCTGTTTCCCGTCAACTTCATCGACAAGCCGAAATCGATGATGACACACGTGCCGTCTGTTTTGACAAGAATATTGCGGCTGTTCAGGTCCCTGTGGGAGACTGCCGGCTTGTACACGTCTGGGAAAGACAGCAAAATGAGTGAGACTTAACTGGGCTAAATCGTGCCTCCATCATTAAATATTTAAAACCCTTCCTCACTCGCCAAATATTCTGCGGATATGAGGATACAATGTACAAGTGTTATTTGCTAATGAAAACAAATCCATCCATAAAGCCTTCACTCATTACTTTTTTGTTCAGTAAACCAAGTTGCAATGTCAACAGACAGCTAAAGCCCCCTAATCTGATCATCAACAATGGGATTAGGACGGTGCGTGGTCGTCTGCGTGAGGTGCTTTATTACCACATTCCAGCAGAGGGCGCACTGAACCATCACTTTTTGACAGTGTACACACGGGCTGGCTGTAATTTTTTTTTTTTTTTTTTACAAGATGACAGGGGAGAAATATGATGAACAGGGGTAATTTCCTAAACCGATCCCTTGCCCAAACGCTAACCTTGCCTTAACCAGAGTGTCAGTGGAAACCTCCCCTACCGTCCTGTAAAGAGAAGAAAAAAAGCGGCCTGGCTCCAGTCTGTGTGTACAATTGTTGTGTGGTAGTGGAGGAGGAGGAGGGGGGGGGGGGGTGACGAATGCTTGGAGACTGTGGCGTTGGCTGCCCCACAAAACACCAACTCTTTCTATGTCCCCCCCCCCACCACCTCTCTCATCCCTGTGTGTGTTGTCGCCTGCTCTACTGATCACTGTAGCGCCTCATCCTTTTTTTTTTCTTTCCCCTTTCTCTTTTGTGAGCTTTGCTTTTGTCACACGCTTGCACAAACAGAATAACTAGCGGTCTCCACTTTCCCAGTCTCTCCAAGTGCACTTTGTCTATTTGATGTTTGGCTGTGAGGGGGAAAAAAAAAGGGCCGAATGCCTAGCCAGGGCTTTGCGATGTTGAAGGGGGGGGGGGGAAAGCTAGTAACAGTCCGCGCTGCCTTTAAAGATTGGATTTATTGAGCCATGGGATATTCACTTGTCATATGAATCCTTATCTCGCGCTCTCTCCCCTCCATTTGTCTCTCGCGCTGAGGCCACAGGCTTGGGGCTAGTCTATAAATACTCTTGGCTTGAGGTGCGTGCTGTGTGTTTGTATGTGTAAAGGACGCAGGGATGCAAAGCGCTCCAAGCCAAACAAGGCGTACGTGGACAGCGCTGTCGGGGTCTTAAAGACTCATTACGCAACATTTTCTCCGCTCAATTGCGCTTCCCCACAACATAACCCCCCAGCTAAAGCTACACAGATCAATTCCACAGATTTATCAAACTAGAGATTCATTTAAAGTGAACTCTGCTTGCTCTCAGCACAGTAGTATCGAGTTTTACAGTAGCGGTGGCCCTGCAGTAATGTACTGATGTGACACATGTCCTCTGCCTCACCTCCTTTGAAGAGCTCCGTGTGCAGGTAGGCCAGGCCGCGGGTGACGGAGTGGGCCAGGCGACAACTGCCGACCCAATCGTTGGTGTGGGCGCTCAGGTAGTGACTCAGAGAACCCTGGGAAAGAAAGATGGCGGACGGAGGAGTGACAGGGGGGGCGAGAGGGGGTGAAAGCGGGGGGGAAAAAAGAACACGGAAATCAAAATCCGGCATCGCTTTCCACAACTGACAGCCGAGAGGAGCGAGGGACGGCGAAATCGCTGACTCCGGGATTGTCACTTCAAACGCGAGTCAACAAACCGTAAGTGATGGCATGCTCAGCCCTCAACACAAGCATTATCCTTCAAACGGCACGAGCTGAATGGTGTCTGAATGTCCTCCCCGTGGAACTAGGCCTTAGCTGAACTCGAAAATAAAAGGAGTTAGGGCTGCCCGACTTCACAAAAATATGTAAATGTAATAAATTGGTGTGATAAGTTGGCCAACCAGCGGCATAAGTAGATGAGGAAGCCTGCAGCCACACAGGCTCTTAAACAAGTTGGAGGGGGAAAAAAATGACAAATTGAATTCTGAAAAGATCACAGCTGAGTGGCAGTGAAATATTCTTCAATCTTTTCTACATAAATGATGGGAGACAGACTTCTTTAGAAATGCTATAGATCTACATTCACCTATTCACATTGTATAAAGGAATCTAGATTTACAGGAGGTTGACTCATTCCTCTGGTATTACTTTAAACAGAATCGTCCAAAAGTCAAGTATTTTCCTTCATGACATTTTCCTCACATAAAGCAGTCACTCTTTGCTTTAGACTTTCTGCCGATTACTCCATATAAAAAGGTCAGTCAGCCGCGTGGAATTATTCACTAGAAATTATCGATAATCACTACATTCCCCCCTAATTATCTCCGACAGCATCGACGATCCATTTCTGCTCCGGCACTGACGGCTAGTAATGAAATGAAAAATCCACATGGCGACATTTAATTCTTCTCTCTCCTAAATCGATCACCGGCGACCCGCGCATCCGTCGCATAATAAGATTAAACTGCGTCTGTTTAGTTTTTAAGTAAATTACGATATGATTAGGAGAAATGTCCCTGCTGTCCTCACTTGCACTGTGTGTTGCTTTGAAAACAGGCATTACAATGATGGCCAGAACGCGGGATGGGCTCTGCTGATTGGTTGATGGATGGTCAGCTCATTATCCAATTAGCACAGATGCTCTAAAACGAAAAGCACTTTGGTTGTTTTTGTTTTTTTTCAGCCATAATGAATCAGGCCAGATGCAGTTAGCACATACGCACATAACAGATGGACGAAATGTTAACTCTCAAATTGTTCACCCCGGCCTGTTTTTCCTGTGCTAAAATACTCACATGTGGGTAGTAGTCCATCACGAGCAGGTACTCTGTGCGCCCCTCCGGTCCCGTGCGCTCGTCGCCCGCCACGAATCGCGCGATGTTCTCGTGCTCCAGCAACGGCACCCGGTAGATGGAGGATTCGTTGAGGAAGTTTTGCCGATTGGCCGCTGTGAAGACTTTGACAGCTACTGGCCGTTCGTCTAAGGAACCGCAGTACACCGTCCCGTACCGGCCGCGCCCAATCAGCTGCAACAATAAAAATAGAAACGTTATACATACAATATTCAGTTCTCATTTAAACATAGACAAGAAATGTTATAATTCATCAAATTATCGTGAACCTGAAGCTTCCAGACAAATTCTCTGACCTTTGTAAACACAGACGCTGAAGATTTCACATGCTGCATCAAGCTCTTACCAAGTGATTATGAACCAGGAACTCTCTGTTCTCCACCAAATCTTAAGAAAACATGTTCAGTCGAATGGGTCTAATGAAAATGTAATAAGAAATGAACAGAAAGTACTGGCCCTCATCAGAACTACATTAGATTTAAACTCTTGTTGGATCCGGTTTAGTCCTGATTTCCTCTTGATTTGAGCTTGGTGGAAGGTGAGATATTTTCTTAGGTCCATCTTGGTGTGAAAGTTTGAGAACCAATGAATTTGAGTTTTATCATATTTAAAGGAATAGGCCACCGTTTTTACATACTGAGATATGTTCTTACCTGAGCCTAGACGAGTGATGCGTAACTGTCTTTGTGCGTGCGCTCAGTCACGCAAATAGACGAAAGACGTTGTTAGCATTTAGCCTCTCCCAGCATATTCCTATAGCTCCAAACTGGGGTGAAGTTAGAAGCTACCGAGCTGTTCCACATTTTCCCTATTTATATACAGTTACGTGAAGAGTTACACGATCTAAGTCTAGTTACACAAAAGTAAAAACATGTCGATGAAAGGGGTACTACATTGTAAGGCGTAATAATACAGGAGCACTTCGACGTCCACGCAGTAAAGTAGAAGTGCTCCTAAGGTGTTGTTACGCCTTACAATATAGTACCCCTTTTTATCCGCTTAGAAAATCGACATGTTTTTAATTTAGTGCAACTATACTTGGATCGTGTAACTACTCACATAACCGTGTTTAAATAGGGAAAAGGTGGAACAGCTTGGTCGCTTCTAACTTCACCCTAGTTTGGAGCTATGAATATGCTAGTCTTTCGTCTATTTGCGTGACTGAGCGCACGCACAAAGACCAGACAGTTACGCATCAACTCGTCTAAGCTCAGGTATGAACATATCTCAGTATGTAACAACGGTGGCCTGTTCCTTTAACATGACATTACTTCAAAAACTGCAGCAGGCTTTGCGATTTGCTCCTTGTAGAAATTTTAATTGCAATTTCGATTAGATTACGATTAATCTTGGCGCCAAAGAATGGACTTTAATGGAAAGGGGCTGGGAGAACAACCAGTACTAGTTCAGCATAAGCAAGTCTCTCAAATTAGACCGAGGAACGCACTGTGCCACTGAGGGCAAAATAACTCTGTAAAATGCTATTCGCTTTTAGGATATTTTCTGTAAAGATTCAACTAGTGGATATAGGTTTTCTTGTTTTCATAGTTTTCATTGTTTTGTCTGTAAAAAGAAGCTGCCTCTGCAGTGAGCGCGACGTGAAAAAACGTGTGTGTGCGTTCGATAAGGCACAAGGACAGTGTTCTGAATTCAACTCCTGCCTGAAAAGATATCAGAGCATACGCAGAGGTAGGTAGGAGTTGGAAGAAATGTTTTAGCAAGCCGTGGTTTATCTTTTTTTCTCCGTACCTGATCATTATGTTCGCACTGATCTGCTCTCTGTTTGGCTCGTCGAAAAGCAAAGTGTGGAGTGCGTCTCTACCCTTCCAGAAATGATACCTGCCATTTTAGATGCTTTTTCAATTTCCATTTTGTGACAGAACTACATGTAAGACCTGCACGATTTCTATTTGCAGGTTTTCTCTATTGCAATTTTATATTTCATTGTCTAAACAATTGTGTATGTTGTCATTTGCCAACCACGATCAATAAGTTGCAATTTGAATTTGCTTGTGATTAATTGTACAGCTCTTCAATATGAATGAAAAGAGGAGGATTGGATTGGGCAAGGTTTTACTTTTATAACACTGAGTACAGCTGTGTCCTTTGTCTGACACACAGCAGCCTTGTAAAATGCAGTTTGTATTGGACAGAAGTAGATTAGATAAAACACGCTTTTATATTCATTCTGTAGCATTGTTAAACCGTCTTTGTTGCCTTGAATAAGCATTATTTTAAGGATGGGTATTCTATCAGCCGTGTGGATAAATACTGCCCAGCTCTTATCGACTTGATATCATGATTTGAGCTCTCCCACATCCGTATCCACTTTTATATCAGTGTAAGCAGATTCCTATTTTTGCAGCAGGAGCTGTCACTTAATCTGTGCTATTGTGATCAGATGATAAGTCACATTGAGACAACAAATGTAAGTGTACACCTTGATGTATTTTGGGCAGGATATTTTTCATCAGTGCCTTTGCTCTCTCCTCTCAGTGTGCCTGCAGTCTCCTTCCTGTGGGTTTAAACACTCGCTGCATGTGAAGCTGCAGCGGCCGCTAGAACACTCCATGTCTGAATCAATGATACATGCTTTTATGCTCCAAAACGGCCACTTTAAAAGCCAAAGGATTTGGGGAGTAGAGGACGAGCGAGTCGTGCTGTTGAAGGCGATTTACTTTAACGCCTTAATGCTGCTGTTATGTGACCGTATGTTTAAACCTGGGCATTTATGGGTTTCAGTTTTCAGAACACAAGCTGAAGTGAGATTTTATCAGTGATGTTAGTAAAAGCCAAAGTCTTTTAGCTGCCATAAAATAATTTGGGGTAACTGCTGCATAGCTCCCAGTGGCCTCATTGACTTAGACTGACAGAGTTACTCAGTGCTCAGAGCTGGCAGCCCAGCGCTCAGTGCTTTGGCTCTTGTCTGGGCCACCGGCTGATTCCGGAACAGATGCTTCTTTAGCCACACTATAATAACGATAACACTGTTCTCCACTGTTGCACAGGCAGCACAGTGACGGACCTCCAGCAGCTTGAGATTGTCCAGGTCCAGGGAGCTCTCTGAACCAGCAGCCTCCATCATGTTTAGATTGTGCAGGCCCTGCTTCCCGTCTCCTGTTTACACAGAGAAAATTACAGAAGGCATTTAAACCATGCAGCGGCAAATGAACTCATTTGTGAAACACCGAATTACCAAAAACATGAACAGAATATGAATGACATGGGACTCACTGCGCATCATGCGGTAGCCAAAGCAGGCTGCTACAGCAACCACCGCCATCACGGAGACTGTTGCCAGGGCGATAATTATTGTCTCTTCGTAGCGCAGGGCGCGAGTGGCTATAGGGGGACACACCAAAACACAAGTGCAAATCAAAGTTTGACCTTTAGTTTAGTTTAGTTCATTAGTTTATTTGAGCAGTAAAGATTCTGCTCAAAAGGAGTGGGCTGAAGCAAGAGCTTATAAGCGCCCAACCCCAACCTTTAAAGTGAAAGATCAACCTTTAAAGTGAAAGATCAAGTGAACCAAAGAATCCAAGGGTTAATATGGGAGCAGGTGCAACAGGCAGATCCACCAACTGTGTGTGTGTGTGTGTGTGTGTGTGTGTGTGTGTGTGTGTGTGTGTGTGTGTGTGTGTGTGTGTGCGCGCGCTCTGGAGCAGGGCTGAATATTGTGTTGGGTCATTGATTAAAGCCTCTCATGGAGTGAACAGGCGTAATAAAGAGAGTGGAGTAATGAGTCTAGAGTGAGGGCACTGTAGCTCCAACTGACCCATCAAACACGACTGAAACGTCACCTCACCACTGAATCTACTACGAACATATACATTATTTCTCCCTTTGGTCTAAGAAAGCACAGCAGTAATTTGCTTTAACTGTTTGCACACCATCGTATGCCTTTCACAGTCAATATTCCGGTGTGGGTAAAGTCTGCTTGTTTATGGACAATCAGGCATGTGGCAGAGCACACAGAGAAAGAGGAGTGAAAAAAAGTCATCAATTAAGCCAAACAAGCATGAATCATGGTCGACAGACTGGAAAGCCGTGTAGGAGAGGAGCTGAGTATGTGGGAAGTGAATGGGAGATAAAGTATGTAAAAACACAAAGGCATGGACTCGTGGACAGAGGATGGAGATAACAGCAGTTAGCTACAGCTGCTGCAGCTTCAGCTGTCACTATGTAGTGATAATGAAAGTGTGCATTAAATCCACAGTGCCCAACACAAACTCGTGCTCCAAAAGTCTGTATTGAGCAAAAAAACAATCCATAGCCAACACTGAGCTGCTGCGAGACACCGGCTGTATCTATTATTGATGCCTCTGAAGCCTAAAGGCAGCGCTGACTAACATGGGCACGTATGAGCGCACACTGAGCACATACATACCACTAATGCCACAGGCCCATGAGTGTATAATGAAGAGGACGCACAGGAAGCGCTCTGACAGACACACCCAAACAACTAAAACATGATCCCTTTCTACAGCAAACAACACAGCATTTGTAACATACTCAGACGATCGCTTTACAGTCAGTGTTGTCACCACTTTACTTGGCACAGGATCAGTCGAAACGCAACAACTATTTCCGACTCTCATTAGCTCCTGAGTGATGTGTCCAGACATGTCAGAAAACACAGCAACAACATGACGAACGTCAGTGTAAGCTGATCTCACTGATCTTTCTACCTTGTTCACGTCACTTCATAGTTCCCTTTGCTGCCCCGACAGTCTGTGTGTACAAGGGGCCACGCTCAGACAGACTGATAGAGCAGACGCCTTGTAATCCGCGGAATGCAGAGCGACGGCGTGAGTGTGTGTGTGTGTGTGTGTGTGTGTGTGTGTGTGTGTGTGTGTGTGTGTGTGTGTGTGTGTATGTGGAGAGGGAGAAGCGGATTTCATTCACAGCTAAACCCCGAGAGGAACAATTAACAATACGTCTGCAAGCTTTATTCCACAAAAGAAACAGAATGTACCTATGCGCGTAATGAGCTCGATTCACTATCAGCTTTATTAATTCCATTTGCCTCTGGGCTAAAGATGCTGAAAACGATCGGGTTATCTATGAAAACGCAAACCGTCACATCTCGGCAATTTCACAGATGTGAAGGTTCACTATGGGCACCGATAGACGGGCCTTTGCTGTGGCAGACTGAGGCGGAGGAGAGCAGAAAGTCGCTACAGTAGGTGGGGGTTTCAGATCATATCGGACATCCTTTCATGACTTCCAGTTGCGAGCTTCGCCTTTCCGATCTGTGTGGGCCAGCGCCATTGTCTTTGCGTGCATTTTTCCATCCCAGTCCCACCGCAGAGGAGGAAATGTCCGTTTACTTTATACTTTAACATGTTTAAAAAACGACATTGGGTGTAACCGTCTTCCACGCAACCGCTGGTGTAATAGTTTATGGTAATCTCGACGGCTGTTTTAAGTGCTGTGCTTTGCTGCGATGATCGTCTGCCTCACGGAAGTGGATCAGGTGGGGGCTGAAGCAGGTGGTCTGCGCACACAGCTCTAATCACTTTCTATAAATGAGCACATGATCTCAAATCAAAGGTCTATTTGTGAATACAGGCTACTTTCTCTGCTGGGAAGTGGAAGTCATCTGAATTAAAAGCTTCGAAACACCACGTAATGCAATATATAGGCTTGGCCAATTAGAAATGGATGTGAACGCGGTATGGTCAGACATGTTGCTAATCAACACTGCATATTGATCACTCGAGGAGAAAATAACTTTACAGGACAGCTAACAATCGAAGGCGTAGTATGCACACCTTTTTGAGGGGAGAAAATTGCAAGGTTTGACCACATGTATTGATTAGGACTTAAAGTAAAGCTGAGAGATTGTGAGGGATGGTGATGTTGAGTAATGTGCTGGAAATATTTCAGAATGCATGAGAGAACACTAAACACAAATGTACTAATGATTACTTGCTCACAAAGATTGATTAAACCCTGCAGATATTTCTCCACAGCTGCTTTTGTACTAATAAATGAACACTCAGCTTTCTCTGGCTTTAATTAAAAAGTTAGACGTGTATAATGTGGTACTGCTAGGGCTGCCTACTTGGGTTGTTTAGTCGATTAATTGGTCGATGCCGTCGTGGTCGACCAAGATTTTCATTGGTCGACTAAATGCACGCACTTTTGCAACGATTGAGATGCTCTCAATGTACAGATCCCCCTGATCTGTGTCTTGGCGAGATGTTGCCTTCAATAGGCCAGACTTCTACAGTTGTTTAAATCACAAATACCCTGGTTCTACAGTGAAATAGCCGATACTGAGTCTGACGCCTGTCCTCTGTCAGCGGCTCTGCTAAAGCACACGGGAGAACGAAGCGAAAGTGTAACGTCAGGCTCATGGACCTGCTGTGTTTTTCTCCGTTTCATTCTGGCCTTTTCCGAGATAAAGACGAGGAGATCCGCTTAACGTGAACCGATTCATCACTACACCGTGCAGCGCAAAAGTCGAAGAAATGAAACGACCTGAGGACGTCACACGAACCACGCGGGCGGCGCATTTCACAATAAAGCACATGGCTCATGTTTACATTACGGCGAAACAGAGACATGTGTCAAATGGAGGTGTTACCCACAGGACATTTGAGAACAGGGACGATGATGGAAGAAGAGAACTACCGCTTTATTTGGATTATATGGATGTATGGACAGCACATGTACAGCAGCAGATGCAGGAGTGAAGCAGGGAGCTGGAGTCTGAGATTAAAGGTGATATTAATTACACATAAATGCACCGTTTATGTTGCTTCTATGTATAAATAGTAGTTGCAGCACGAGCTCCCAAAGTTGTATGTGTTATGAATGCAGTTTGGGATATAATTCTATGAGTTTGGGTCAGGAAAGTTGTAGTTTTGTCAGCGCCATGCCACGCCCCCTTTTAGTCGACTAATCGTTGGTCAGAGAATATTTTTGGTCGGCCAAGAAAATCCTGGTCATTGACAACTCAATAATTTAGCATAAAGCTCTCTTTAAAGCAGCGTCTGCTCTTACTTATGGGTTGTGCGGTGGTGGGGCTGGGCAGTGGGAAGTCCTCAGTGAAGTTGACGTTGCACATGTCACTGCCGCAGCAGCAGAAGTGGTAGGTGCCATTTTGGATCTGAGGGGGAGATTTGTGACCACGCAGCGGTCCTCGCGGCACTCCTGACGGTCACCGAGGTAGGGCCAACAACCTGGAAGAGGAAACGCCAAAGTTATGATGAAAAATGTTAAAAAATATATATATTATTGCCAGTTAACTGACTCCTTATATTAAGACTTGCCTCTGTCCTATTATGGTCATATTTACTGGCTGTTTAATGTAGATTGTCTGTACTTACACCATTAGTCCCACAGAACAAGCTTTAAAATGTAAAGATCTTAGTGGGATTGAGGGCCAGTAGTTTCTCCTAATCAGACTAACACAACTGGATAATGCAATTTAAGGTCAGACTATTGCTGTATGTAAAGTTTAATCAGATTAAGTTGGACTAAGCACTCTTACCGTGCTCCAGAGCCAGACACTGGCACGGACTAACACAATCAAAGAGAAAACAAGGAAAACCAACATTTGAGGCACATCGGTCAAGACGGGCCTCTGCGTGAAGTGAATTAAATGTAAGTTTTCATTCGAGTTGTTATTGGGATGAAGTTTTAAATGGCAACTATTTGACCCAAACCAGTGGTTCTTAAACTGTGATGTGGGTGCCACTGATCCTCTGCCATGCTACAGTAGTTAGTGCAGCAACGATTATTTTGGTAATGGAATAATCTACCGGTTATTTTTACAATAGGCTATATGCACGCGAGCGTCACGTGACTTCCGAGTGGATTCTAAGCTTATTATATTAGATCCATGATTCTAAGTAGTCGTTTGCGTATCCTGTCTCTGTTACTTCCCTATGAGGTCTTGTCTAAAAAAAACATTCACTGGAGGAAACTTCCGTGCTCATTACAGTAAGTGTTTTTGTCTTGAAGCTAACGGCTAACACGAATTAAAAATGAAAATAGCTACAAGATTTTAAACGAGCCTGCTCAAAAAATAATCCGCCTGTCTTTAGTATAAATACTTTTTAGACGTTTAATTTTTGATACTAGCCGTTAGCGCTAAGATAAAAAGTCCTACCAAAACAAACACAGACGTTTCCTGCAGTCAAGAATTTACATCCAACGTAATGTTTTTAACACGTAGCGAGTCATTTCGGATCAGTATCTCACGCTCAGGGATGTTTCCTTGAACTATAATTTTTTTAGACCTAGACCTCATAGGAAATAACAGACAGGATACGGAAGCACTGACTTAGGATCCACTTGGAAGTCACGTGTCATTTGCGTGCATAGAGCCTATTAATCGCTTGGCTGTGAACGGTGTATGAAAATTGTATTTTCTCATGTGTTTTCTGTTTTCTGAAGTGGCGCCGCTTGAGGACATATTGATGGAGTAAACTTAAAGTGAACGTTTGTTGGAGGCTCTTAGTGCTAATTCTGCTTCTGATTGGATGAGACACAGACAGATATTTATGAAATTTGCAATGTACAACACACTACCCTTACTTAAAAAAACAATGGAGGTTTTCATAAAAAATACACAATTCTCATGTCATTTTTGCTCTATCTGTGTTTACTAGAAAATGATTCATCGATTACTAAAATAGTTGTCAACTATTTCAATAATCGATTAGTTGTTTCAACCCTAATGCTAGTACTACTTTCATCATGAATCTGAGAAGAATTACATGCATTTCGAAATTGTGTGCTGATGTTTAGTCAAGACCAGCCATTCCCAAAGTCCGGGACATCGTGGCCCCCTTATCGATCCGAAAATCTCTCTGGGCCCCCCAAATCATAAAAATGTACTCTATTTTAAGGAATTTTCTATTATTTTACAGCTAAAATTACATAAAAAGACAAAAAAAAACATCTAGCAATGATGGTAAAGCTAAATACTGGTTCAGACTGATACGTTTCTCCAAATAAATGTATTTACCTTTTAAAATGTTTTTTTTTTTTTCAATGTAGTTGTTTTGTAGACAAGCTTTGGGGGCCCCCCTGTAGTGTCTCTGAGGCCCACCAGGGAGCCCCGGACCCCACTTTGGGAATCACTGGTCTAGACTAAACAACTGTGTTAGCAAGAAACGGATTTATTTGCAATCTAATCGATTTGCTCGTAGCGACTACCAGTAGTGCTTATGATTTGATTGCGATAATAAGTGCAACCTTTGTAAGAGCAAATGACTGAACATAAGTGAATAAAGTGATCGTGCAGTGTGACCTCGTGCGTGTAAACACAGTAAACACACGCTTTGGACAGGGCACCACGTGCGTCGGTCACGCTTGTTTGTACCTTGCTTGACCGGCCGCACTTCGCCCGGGGGGCTCTTCTCCCACAGGCCGAAGCAGTGGCTGCCCTTGGCACAGCGGATGGTGGTGTTCTCTGGGGAGACCCGCCCCTCGCCTCCCGCCACGCGCTCCACCTCCCACTGCTGCTGCTGGTCCGTGAAGGCACATTCTCTCTCCTCACCCTGGGCGGCTGCAACACAACAGCGCGTGGATTATCAAGATGCATGTCGGATATCGCAGATAGCATTTCACTTTACAGCACATTAGTACCATGGTTATGAAGGAAACCGCACAGTGTCTAAAACTGTAATGCAAGGTTAGGAAAGAAACCTTCTATGAAAATTCAAGTCATTTTCATAGAAGACGTTGTGAGAAAGGAAAACCTCCAAGTGTATGTATTAAACACTGCGTAACCTGGTACATTTTGTGCAGCTTTATTGCAATATGAATAAATTGCTCAGGGTTTTGACACTGAGAAGCTCTGCAAACTCATGCGGACATACCGACAGCTCTTGTCAGAAGAAAACGGAGACAGATTGTTCGTACAGCTGAAAAATAACTGCCCTCAAGGTCTCGCTAACGCCTTTCACAATCCACAGCTCAGCACAACACACCTGCCTTGAGGAGTCGAGTGCATAAACACACACACACACACTCCACCTTGGACTTTGCCGCACCAAATACAGATTAAAAACATAAATAAAACCGGCAGAAAATGAAATGTCAGAATCTCCGGCCATTCCTGCGCAATTTATTTCAAGCCCGTGGGCAGAGCTGAGGTCCTTGTGAGAAGACTACCGAATATTTGGTTGCCACATAAATATACTGGGGGTGGGTGGGTGGGGGGGGGGAGTAGAATAGGAAAAGGGGGCTCATGTCAAACACACCGTGGCCGAAACGGACAGTGTGCCTGGGAGAGTCATGCTGATCCGCAGTAAAGCCCCCGCAAACATCTAGCGCCTGTGTCTGAGCTTGTTTGTGTACATACTGGAGGAAGATCGCAGATAAGGGAAAAAACACGATGTGCCAGTTTTGTTTTCGCTGCTCGCCCCTTTTTTTTTTTTTACTTCCATGTCGGGCTGCACGAAGTTGGGAAGTATTTGTGTTTAGATTTGCTTTTTATGCATTTGAGGAAAGGCCGACATATGGACTGATAAACTAATAAAACTGCTGATAGTTCAGAACATACACAGTTAGCAGGTTGTGATTTGCTAATTGTAACCATATAAATTAATCCTCCCACATGCTGAAGTAAAAACACGGGTGAGCTGGACCGTGGCCTTCCCGAGGTCGAGCTAACCCGTGTGGGCAGCAGGTGACGCGATGGTAGAGCTCTCGTGGTCAGGCAACGGGCTAACTCTCCCTCCTCTGCTGAAGCCGTTGCGGGTTACTCCGGCCGCAACCTCTCGGGCCTTTGCTGCCTCCGGTTTTGGTGGGACCGGCACTGCCTACAGGGAGGCCGTATCTCTTCGTGGTGCGCCAGAAAGCGATGCGGAATAAGGGTTAAGTGCGTGGAGTTTGATGCATCTCGATGAGGCCGGATGCGCTGGTTGAGGGTTAGATGTTCAACGCCCAGCTGTAGGCCGACTTTAAAACTTCAGAGCGCGCACAATGCATTAACAAGCGCTGGGTTAAAGCGGTCACCCAATTATACGCATACGAGGAATAATGATGCAAACAAGCGCTTTTTGATACAAGAGCTGAAAATACCAGAGTGCGTTAATAGAAACAAGACCCATACATTCACATGGCCGCTTAATGGTGGACAATCTGGTACTTATGATTTGAGATAGTAAGTATATTATTAAGGTATAAGAAAGATGACACTTCTGAATTCACTTTGCCATAATCAATAAGCAACACTAGCTTCCTGTTGACAATGTTGCAAAGCTGACCAAGCCTTTGACAGACATTAAAGTGGAAAAAAAAAAAAAAAGAATCACGATTATTTTCCCCATATTGATCTATCTCGATTTTTTATCCCGATTTTATTTTTTCATAACAAATTAAATACATCTTGCTGAGTCATAAAATTAGATACATCTTTTATTCAAAAACCTCAGCTCGAACAAAAACAAATGCTTTCCTCCAGTTTCAATTTAACACGCAAACGTCTTCCATCGTCTCGACCAAACTCCCAAACTAGGTACCGTTTGTGCCAAAGGAACGGCTGTAAACCTGTCGATTATTAAGTCCCATGATGATTATTGAGATTGACCAAAAGTAGAGATTGCGTTTTTAATTGCCCGGCCCTAATTACACCACATTCACGTTTTGAGTCATCCTCGGGCAAAGCTGCTAATTTAGCCGTTTCTTCTTCTACGGTGTCAGCACTTCGCTTCCACAACTTATATGTCCACTTTAAATTATAATATTATCACATCATTGTTCTATCAATACATCTCCACCAGGGCTTTTGTGACACAAGGCAGCACAATACAAATGTGTGTAGCACTTTGAAAAACTTTACAGGCTTGTAAAGCGCAATATAAAGTAAAGTGTAAGGCACTATTATTATTATTATTTTACAACTTACAACAACACAAGCTCTTGAACTCATTATGAAAAATGACAAAATCCATAACCAAAGTGCTTTATTATGCTTTACAAGAACACCTCAACAAAGCATGTGTGTTGTAAGCACAATTATAGATATGACAGGATATGATTTATTGTTTTAATTATTCTACAATTGATTACATAAAATTAACATCGATATATCAGTGCTCTATGGATGTGTTTTTTGTGTGTTGCAGAGAAAACTGATGACTCAATGTTTTCATTTTATGTAACTTTTTCGACTAAGGTTTCAAAAGGTTCAGGTTCTTTTTGCGTCCATCTGTTCCTGTATAATTTTTCTATAAAATAGCTTTCCTGTCGCGAGAGGACTTTTTAATGAGTATCTCACGAAAGGTCACTAATAAGCCAAGGAACTCGAGAGCTTTTAATACAGTGAATGGAATCCATTTATATATTAGTCGAGCTTCAGCCTAATATTTGCCTCAAGGTTTTCGTATTATTGCAATCTTTATTATAGTAGCTTTGGGTGAGCGCTGGTTTCCTAAGCACCGATAGTAACCAGCATACAAAGGTTCATTCAAACGAGTATAATTGCAGTTTTTCCCGTTTTCACAATACTCTTTTGTATCAGCAACAACCCCTGGTTTCTTTACTCAAGCACGACACGTTTTTAATTTGTATTTTTACTATTGAGAACAAGGTCAAAGAGTTGGAGGACATTTTGAGAGGAAGAAAAAACTAATTAGTGTTTTCACCTTTTTTTTTAAAAGTTCTTTACAACAGCCCTTTAGAAAGAAAAAAAACAAACAAGAAAAACAAGGACAGACTTAATGGGCGAGACATGAAGATTGTTTCTAATTAATGTTTTGGGAGAGGCGAAAGTCAAGACATGGAGAAAGAAATGTGGAAGAATAGAACAATAGAAGGAAGTACAAATCCAGCGTCAACACCCACAGACCTTTACACAAACACAGTGACCTTCGCGGCTAAGGTGTGGCGCACACGATCACTACAAGAATTTTTCTTCTATCTTTTCCGCACACCCAAGACATTAAATATTAATCTCTGAACCATCCGAGGCTGTGAAACCCAAAACTTCACTACACCGCTAGTTCTGAATTTCATCTCGTCGTCCAATCTTCATTCACAATAATAAAATCGATCTCTTCTCTTTTTTCCATGCGGTATGGCAGTGCCCAGAGTGTCCCACGTAGGCTATTAAATGTAAGGTATCACGTATCCTGCTAACGCGTGCCTCGAGGAACAGTCGGAAACTCCCATCCACCACTTTGTCTCAGTATCACCCAGGGGCGCGCCGTCCTGCCAGGAAAATGCCCCCCCACCACCACCACCACTAGCTCAACCTCAGGCCCCGTGACTGGCTGTCTGACTTAAATAACATTATGACACACGGACCGGCGCATTTAAATGGTCTCATTGTGCCTCGAGTGAGATAAAGGTGTATTCTTTTAAATCATTTCCTCCAGGCTTCAAATTGGTAGATTGGGTTAAAAGCCTATACTGCGCAAAATCAGACTTTCGACAAAGCGATTATGTTAAATTCATCAAAACACATTCATTTGTGCACGTTTCAATGATCCTGACCTGCATATTTAGTCCGTACTCTGTAGACACTAAAAGCAAATGCCCAGGAAGCAGTCGTGGCATTTTATATAACTACATCAAATAACAACTGCAGACACGTAATGTGAAACAAGGAAAATACCAGAGTTAAAGTTTACAGCAGAAAGTCAAATTTACTGTGTTTTTTTAATTTGGTTGCCATTTTAGAACCCAAATACAGTATACATAAATGACTTATGATTTGCAAAAAATCCCTTAAAGGGATATTTCAGGATTTTTGACTTTGGGCCTCATTTCCTACTTATCCAGAGTGTTGTTGATGTCTGGAGATATTTTTTTCTTAAAGGGGGGTATTATGTAAAATCGACTTTTTCAAGCTTTATATCATGTTATTATATCATTCCCTCATTAAACACATGCCTGGAGTGTTGCCTTGGCTCATTCACATATTTTTGAGTAATCAGTAAACACTTAGACGGCAGCCATTTTAGGTGTAGCTATGCCTCAGTCCTCCTAGGAACGCCCCCACCTCCTGGAGACGCCTCTGGACCTTTTGTCACCAGCCAAGCCACCAACCACTGCTCCTCAGCTCAGCAGAGCCCTCTCCCCGCACAGTGTTGTTGTTTAAATGCCACAGCAGTGTGCTGAAGGGGGCGTGTCGGAAAGCTTCTTAAAGAGACAGAGGCCTATTTCAAGACGTTCAGTACAGCCATTTTGAGAGAGCAATTTTATTCAAGGCAGTTATTTTAATTTACTACAGAGCAACAGAAGGTTACGTCATCATTGTAGTATGCTATAGACTGGTGCTATGTGATTGAAAAAAGCATAATACCCCTCTTTAAATTCATGCAGTTCTTATATTTGAAGAGTCTAGTGGCGCTAGGCTAGGGCAAGGCTAAAGCATTTCTATGGTAACAGCTAGCCTGCATTAAAAACAGTCTGACCCACTCCACAGTGCACCTGAGGTAAATCACTTATAACACCAGACTAACCATATAAATGTCTGTGTCGATAGAATAATTTGAACCATTTTACATTTAAAATAACTTATATTTGAGCGGCATCAGCTTCGTGGCTGTAAGCTAACGCAGCGGCGGAGTGATCTGCGAGAAAATAGTCCCTCAAAATGCGGTAATTCAGGTGATACAAGGTCAGTTATATTTCAAAAATTATTCTATTAACACAGACATTTATATGGGTAGTCTGGCGTTATAAGTGATTTGCCTCAGGTGCACTGTGGAGTGGGTCAGACTGTTAATGGAGGCTAACTGTTACCATAGAAATGCTTTAGCCTTGCCCTAGCCTGGCGCCACTAAACTCTTCAAATATAAGAACTGCATGAATTTAAGAAAAAAATATCTCCAGACATCAACAACACTCTGGATAACTAGGAAATGAGGCCCAATGTCAAAAATCCCGAAATATCCCTTTGAATCTGGGGGTACCTAACCTTTTGTTGTTGTAAAGTACATTTGTTTTTAACCACCACAGAGTACGTTGTAAACACAGCAAAAAACAGATCTTGCTGCATGGTCTTAAGATGTAAGTAGAAGCTAAATTAGTGACATTTATTTTTGGGGGGTGGCACCTCTTTCTTCACTTTGCCATCGCTCAAAGCTGTACACAGGCTTGAAAAGTGCATAAAAACAATTTTCCTGAACAATTTGGCCATGCAGGAGGGATTATGGGAGCTAGAAAGGAGTTTGGGCCAAATGTCGCAGTTTGTGCAGGAAAAATCAGGTACCCCAGCTTTAAGCAAAGGAAAGAGGGCAATTCAATATTTAAAAGTAAATTAGATACAACTGGCAACATTTGCGCTAAAATTGTCAACAGTTAAATGTGTTTATGTTCCTGTATTTTTGACCGTAACAATAGCTAAGCAATGTCATTAATTTGCGAGAAATGTAATGCTAGCTAGAGTTAGGGTTGGGCGATGTCCCCTTAATTGGCAGTGGACGATGTTTACAGTGAACCATCGTGATCTCTCATTATAAGACATTTACATAGCCTGTAGTATAGGCTGCATGTTAATTATGTTAGGAAAAATGTGAGATTGCAGGATAAATGTATCTAAACTAAACATGATCTGAACAGAATCCTGGAACACGAATTTTGCAATAGAAATGCGTTAAAACTCGTGCGTAAACAAGGCTCTTATCACACTAATACAAATGTAAATCGGAGCTTATCATTTGCATTTGCTCAATTTTAACGTAATGTTTAAGAAACAGTGGGTGAACGGGACAATATTTAGAATAGACGTTTAGACGTTTTTGAAGCTGCTCCACGCGCCGCCGGTCCATGTGCTCATAGCCTCGTACCTCCTGCACCGCGCCCCTCTCTCTCCTCTCTCAGTCCTTCGTGAGAATATCCAAACCCATGCGCTCTCAGCTATGTCATATCCATCGCGGCATTTTAAAACTGTTTAGTTTCCGTACGAAAAGCAAAGCGAAACCACATGGTGTTAAACAGTAGCTGCTTAGAGAGAGAGCCCCGCGCGTCAGAAATAGAGCAGCGCTGCGTCTTTACTTTAATAATTGCGGCTAACACATCATGTCTTCTGGCAGGCTACTTAAACTAGCGTGCATATTAGTTATATTCGTGATATAATTTACAGTGCAATCCCTGCAAAGTTTGTAGGTTTACAAGGCCCACAGAAGATCAGTGCATGTTTCTGACAGGAGGGGGCGTGGCATCACGATGGTGGCTCTCCATCGTGATGTTCGTCATCCATCACCAGAACAACCCTAGCTAGAGTCCCATTCAGTTTCCCTTTTAATGACATTTAAGGCCTTAACTTTCAACAGCATTAAAAAATCTCTTTTAATGCTTTTAAACGCCCCACAGCGAGGGTGTCAATCGTCATTTTAAAAGCCTGAATCCTGAAAGGATCGTTTAATAGTCAAAGCGTTTGGGAGCACTTCTGATGCCTGCTGCCTTGGTTTGCATAGACTTTGCTTGACTGAGGTTGGCTCCTGCACTCCGGTCCTGTCTTTTCTTCCCTTTTGGTTGGCTGCCAATCTTTTCTGTTTGATCGGCGAATGGACGTGGCCACTCCTTGTCCCCGGTTCTGCTCTGTGGACTTCTCTATGTGGGATCTTGGCCGCATCTCGCCGCAGTATTGGATTGTGGGTCAGGGGCATAACAGGCGAGGCAAGGCCATTGGAGTGCGCGAGAGGCTATAGTCATATCAAAAGCTTTTTCGGAGCACTTTGCTCGCCGTTGATTGGATGATGCCAGGCACTGCTGAGTGTTTACCCATGGCCCAGTTATTCGCTAATCTCTCCCCTCCCTTCCCCCAATTGGCCTTCGGTGCACCCTCCATCCCGCCCGCCCCCGCCAGACTAACTAACTACCCCTCTGCCTTTAGCTAAAAAAACAACAGCGATCTAATCTGCGCTCTTGCTCTCTCCCTTCTCTGCTCACCAAGGCCCGTGGAAGAGATGCAACACGAAGCGCAGCGCTCTTCTTCTTGATTAAAAGTCACACAGAACAGACTCGATCCGCCGTTTCCGAATTGACATTCCTGATTTGAGACAAGAATGGGCAGGAGGGGTGCGGTGTTTATTATTGAGACTAGAGATTACTATTGCAAAAAGCCACAACAATGTGCAGCAGAATCACTGAGATCTTCCACCGATTTACAGATTCACATCTTTTTTAACACATGGTAAAACACGGTAACCCAATGTGCGAACATTCAGTTTTAGTCCTAATTTTGTTCCATTTCTGCAATTTAAAAAAAATCTTGATTTATTTTCTTTTATTGTTTTTTGAGTTGTTATTTCAACACAATGATTTAATTTACTTTTGATTATTGCAATTTTTCTCTAGTTATGCAGCCTTCATTTGAACATCATGTACTTCAGCATGTACTCCAGTAGCTGAGAATCTATTCATAAACTCAGGCCAGTCTCGCTATGAATATTTAATCCAAATGGCTAAAAATTATCCAACATCCACACCATTTGATCTTTGACCTATTATTACTGACATTTACTGAAAATGCCAGACATCCTCTCATAATGACATTTTCTGTAATCTCGCTAAAAGACCATCAAGCAAACCGAAGGTTTAACCACTTGCTTTATCTAAGATGGGCATGGAGCCTCATGCTGTGCCCCATGTCCTTGGTATGTCTTCAGTGAAGTACGCTTGCTCCGGGCGAGCCCTAATCGCACATGCTGGACGCGTGTTGCTGAGCTAGGATGCTCGGGATTCGGGCCGATTTGCTGACACTCCCAATTTTGTTAGTCCCTATACTGGAGTTTAAAGATGTCAGACGGGGCGAGTGGGCTTTAATCTCCCCCATCTGTTGCCCCGGGATGAGAACTTACCCCTCAATCACCCCTCGCTCACCCCCCAATCCAAAAACACCAGCAGCACGGCAGTCTGTGTCTGTCTGGGTCTGGTACAGTTATGCTAATCCCGGGATTTAGACTTCCCCAAAGCTCAGAGGCCGCCATTATTGACCACCATGCATTTATGGGCAAATCCAGCCCCCCTGACCCACACCCCTGCCCCCTCGCTGCAGACTATAACTTAACTTTCTCAAATTTGCAATGAAAACACAGATGACGGGTGTGTGGGTGGGTGCAAGGGGGGGTTCGCCATAATCTCAGATTATATATGAACAAGCAAAAGTTGGATGTAAAAGCCCACAAGCGTGTTAGAACAGCATTATTGCCTCAAGCACATATGTTTTCATTACCGTGGTAACTCCAGCCAATGCCATTTCGACTCAATAGCAATTGTCACAATCCTACTTCCAAATTACAATAAAATAACCTTCATTCAAGTGAATGAATGAGCACACTAGAATGCCTCCGATGTTTATCATTAGAAGTGAATTTCATTATCCTAATATACCAGGAATTACAAATGCATTTAGCCCAAAATTATAATGGAGTTTAAAATTGTTCCCACTGTCATTAAACTGTCGGGAGGCTCTACGTCAAAACAAAATACAGTTATGAGCTCCTAATGGGCGTGTAATTATACAGTTTAGAATCAACACTCATATAATTTGCTACAGCAGTGTTTCCCCCATTAATTATCACGACTATGGCAGCCCAGTATGGTCAAATCTTTTCACCACCAAACACAAGTAAAAATGATGCTTTAACTTTTTTGGCACTTCAGAAGACAATGTAGAACGGTCAAGTAAAGCAATGTTTCGACTATTTGTTCTCAGTATTTAATGAAGTCCATCTATGTCCATCTATGTCAACGGTCTAATTCATAAGTAAAATGGCTCCCCCAAAACAAAATGTTCATCTACCGAGCGGCATTTTTAGCGCGCTCTGGCCCATATTGTCTGGACAAGGAGAACGCCGGGTGCTAATCACAGCCTGTCACTCCAAGTTACTGTCTCAAGGATGCACCTTTTGTTTCCTAAAAACATCCACTAATTTCTCCTTTTTGCCAAATCAGAGCGACGGCCCGAACACTGTGCTATTGTGCGCCTGCTTTCCACCTCTGCTGCAACTCTGGTGCAGGAAGGGAGACGGGCATTGATTTTTTTTTAATATATATATATATATATTTAATAGAGTATCAGACTGGTTGTGTTGCACAGAACCTCCATCCCACAGTTCATCCTGGTTTCCATTGGCCCTTTGTGAGCCGTGGTCGGTGTAATCTTCTCGCTACATTAAAGGTGCAACCTAAGTGCAAAAATTTGATAGATCAGAGAGAGCTTTTCAATGGGAAACCTCGTGAAAGTGCATTCCTCGCAGATGGCTGGGATTCATATAGTACGCATCATCGCATTACCTCTCTTTTTTTGCAGAGTAGCTTTGGAAATAAAGCCAAGATGGAGCCATTTACTACGCCGCTTCATTTATAGTAGAAAGGTTTGTTCGAAAATGCACATTCAGCAGCATGTGGTGAAGTCCTTAAGTGATAGTTCGAGGTTGTAAGGAGCATTGAGGCCTGTGCAATAGCTTTACCTTTATCGCCGACTTCTATATATATGATATGTTCTTAGTTTTTCCATATGAAACATTCCTGATATTACTTTCAAAATGTCCAAAATCTGATGGCCATTCGATTAGAGTATAGCTCACGGCACGCTGCTCAGTCTGAATCACCCTTGTCACCACGGTCTGCGAATTGCCATTGAAAACCCACGTACCTACACCCGATCGGCAAAGCGCCCAATCAGCGCGGCTCTGTAACGTTGGAGCAAATGACTTCACTCCCGGTCTGAGGCGCGTTTGTGACCGGGAGAGACGACAGGCTCCACGAGTCCCAGGGCAGACCAAAGAGGGCGGGAGAGAGAGAGACGGCTGGGTCAGGAGAACGCGGAGGGGCCTGTCAACATTTCACTGTGGAGCCCGCGGGATGTAGATTTAAGATTTGGACAGGTTGCGAACGCCTTTTTCATGCTGCGCTGCAACACTTTGGCTTTATTCCTCCTTCCATGGCGGATTTTAAGCTAACCCAAGACACGAGTTAACACTAAAGCTGAAGTTTTTATAACCCAGACGTTTCCACAGAACAGGCCCTCCGCTTCCATTATAAGAACTATTGTTTATGGACAGTGCCACTACCAAGTGCAACAGCATTTCAGTGGCTTTGGTTTAACATACACAGCATATCCTCTCAGGACAACTTTGGCTCATTCTTTTGTTGACTTAGACCCAACAGTGAGTTTTTATACGATGCCCTAGTAATTTCATAGACTGAAATATTTTATGAAGGGTGAACCTTAAATTAAAACATATAAACTGCACAAAAATTATATGTATTTTTCTATTTGGGTTTCTGTTATGCGACTTCTTCCTGTTGTGGAAGGGAGTACATGATTCCAGATGCATTTTTCTTTTTGTTTTCCAAGTATTTTGGTATTTTCAGTAAAGTATGAAGAGGAATGAAGAGTTGTGTAATATCCGCTTGGCTACAAACTAGCCTAGAGGGTGAACTCATCTCAAGTTGTAGGACGTGCACGTGTCTTCAAAGCGTAAGTAGCTTAGTGCCATTTAATTGTTGCGTAAAAGAACCTCACAGGGTAGGAAAGTCTGGAGACTCCGGTTCTAAATACCATTAGTAGAATTCTTAGCAGACATCATGGTAGCTAAATCAGTGACTCTTCAAAATGTCCATTAACAAACATAACAAAATTGGCTCTTCATATTCTATACACCTTACACCTTGTACTCTACATCCACATAGCTGAACCACCTGTAGTCTTTCTTGCTGCGGGTATAGCATCAGCAGCCCTAAGCGATATTTGGGAGCACTTGTTCTCCAGATTTTTGAACAGCAGGCAGAAACACCCACGTGCGATTAGTCATTGGGGACACGGGAAGGAAGGGCTGACAGGTTAAAAACACACTGCGCTTTCATGGAAGGAAACGAACAGCTATTCGAACACAGAAACGCATTTTTGAAACAATAGGGCGAATCAGGAAGAGTGACGTCTTGACAAAGAATTGCAGCAGGAAAGAAATTGGTAGTAGTGAGGCATAATCAATTTGAAGTAAGCTAAAATGAGCTGCATGGCAATGTGATTTCATTTGTTATTTCAGCATTGCTTGACTAATACTACAAGCACATTTGATTTGATTGCAAATAACTGTGCAGCAGTGTCTTTGCAACATTGTGAAACTTGTGAATAATAGATGAGCAAAGGCAGGCGCGCTCTGAAAGCATCTCAAACTAGTTAAATTTGGTTTCAAATGCTAATCATTTGCATAAAAATTCCACCGTATGCTCTTGCCATCTGCATCACCAGAAGCCCCGTAGCCAGAAATGGATCCCTCTACTTTTCATTCATGAACAGTTCAGCAGGAGCGCGGAGAGAGCGCTTTATCTCCTGTCTCCTTACAGTCATTATGCCAACTACTTCTGACTGCTGCCCTAATTAATTCTCCACTGTGCAGCGATTTGCCTTTATTGGCTGTTTACATGGCGCACATGCATATAAGGATCTATTAATCGCCCTTGTACTGATTATTGGGCGAGAATGTCAGTTGCCTACCTGTCACCAAAGCCCTGTGGAGCTTCTCTTGTGGAGGCTCCGATTTCTGTCATATTCCATAAAGGTGGAGTGTGTAACCATAATCATATTTAAGTAATGAGCGAGCGTTCACATACTGCCGCTGTGTAATAGGCTGGATCCAGAGAAGAGTTTTACATTTTGCTGAATAGGATCATTTGTGCTCACTTAAAAAAACATGAATCGAGTGTTTAAATCTTGCCACATTATCCCCCTGACAGCTTTTGTGCCTCTACAGAGACTTTACGAAAATAGCCGAGTTGTTTTTGTATTTTTGATGATCTAAATTTAAACATAGCCACCTTACAAGCTTTGAGAAAGGAGCACAACACTATTCCATGATCCGGGGAGAGAAAATGTGCATGTCACAATACAAAAGGAAAAAATCACCACAATGGAGATCATTTTGCAGACTTGTAGCGATGGATCCTTTACAAATGTCCAACAATGTGTTACATTCAAGATGTTCAGATAAAATACAACATAGGAAGAAAACAGAGCAGAGGAAAAAAAAAAAAAAAACACAGCCACAAAATTCATACATCATTTAACAGGCTGTTTACGAGAGGCATTCACACCCATCCCGCGCAACAACAGCGGAGGAGCAGACTGCCTATTTTCCAGCACTGTGCCGGCACCACCACTTAAATTACCCATCTTGTAAAATACCTTCCCTGACTGTCTCTTCCCACACATTCCTCCTTCCCCCTTGCAGTCTTTCTCCCCTCTCCTCTCGCTCCCATCTCAGCTGCAGCTCGGCCAAGCCACTATCTTATCACACTCAAGGTTTCACAGAAGCCTGGCTACTGCCCAGAAAGTCTTGAAACAGGGGGCACAACTTGGCAGGCGAGGACTGCGGTGTAGCTTTTGGCAGTGTTTTCCCCAAGCCTTTATACACAGGAATGATTAAAATGGAGCTTGGGGTGTGTGTTTGGTCCCCAGACAGCAGGAGAGGAAGTATCTGTTGAAGGTTTAGTCATCCTCAGTGAACTATGCATACAAGCACACCAGAAATAAGCAGGACAGACGAGATTGGGTGAGCTGCATACAAATAAAAAAAAAGAGGGTTTCTGAAGTGTTAAAACAGCACACTCTTTCCCTAGAAACATGATCAGCCTCTAGGCAAGGGCATTAAAGTGGATCAAACATTCTGAATACGCACCAGCTCCTAAAGGAAATCATTAAATATTTAAAAAAAAACATGCACGTCTGCTTTCAAAAAAATCCATTGATTAAATGTAATGAGCACTTACCAGCCACGGAAGTCAGGAGGATGGTCAGGCAGATCCCAAATTTGGCGAGAGACTTCATGGTGATGCGGCCCAGAGCCATGACAGTGTGCATTGACATTGGCCTCGCGCTCAGTCCGTGATAAAAGTCCTGATTCACTTGTGGTCCGATACTTCAGCAGCAACTGTGCGATTTCTCTGGCTCCCCTTTTCCTCTCACGTCAGCTCAACAACTTGAACTGAGGTTTCGGACATGGAACAACTCATCGAGGAAAAAAAAAAAAGATAGGAAAATATTGTTCTAAAAGGCTTGGGTGCTGAGGTATATATTTTTTCGACTATGCGTAGAAGAAAGTTGAGTTAGTTCCCCTAAAGATAACAGCATTGAAAATGAAAATGCGCAAAGCGGCTAACTCTGCTGGCGTATGTGCCATCTAAAACTAGCCCAGAAACACCGTCCATTTCTGCTAGCCGACATGCTAACTGCCCTCTCGACTGACTGTCTGGCACTAGAAAACTTAGGCAAAGAGGATATTAAAGGCAAAATGGGCGCTTATAACCCCGCAAATCTAAAACGACAACATAGTAACGGGATTACCGATTAAAATAGTATTTGTATTAAAAATAAAAACTGGGAATTTTGCATAAAAAGGTTAGCCAAATGAGTTGGTTAGATGGCTAGTTTACAAGCTGATTCCTATCGAAGCTAATCTCTGTTAGCATAATAGCTAGCCAGAGTTCCCCGAGTCCCGAATCATTTCTCCGCGATCTTTTGCACGGGGGGGAAAAATCCCTCAGAAGGCTCCAGCAGTGAGCATCTCTGTGGTCCGAAACAAGCAGTACAGTCCCGTGTGTGCGTGTGGAGTAGATGGGGTCTCGGGGTCTGCTCTTCCCCCGGGCGGTCGGGCAGCGCTTCACGTTGACGGTGGCTCAGAGCTCCTCTCTCTGGGCAGACAGACAGACAGCCTGGGCGGCTGGGAACGCCTCGTTTGCAGGCTTGTCTGGACCGCTCGTCTCCGGTATCAGGTTGCTGTGGGCTGGTGTTGGGGGTGGAGGACTGTGCTGCTCGGAAGGAGAGTGCCACAGCGCCGCCAGGCCGTAGACTGTGGGCATAACACCATCAAAACATGCGGATGTGTTTACAGTATCTTGTTCAACTTGCAAAAAAAGAAAAAGAAAGATAATCTGCATGTCTTTTAAAATCATATGTGTATAAGCAATTTTATAGATTAGTGTGTTAATATGAATTACACAAATAATGAACACATTAAAAAGGTACAAACTAAAACCTCACTGCATTTCTGATTTCAGCTGAAAACATGTTCACTTGAGCTTTGTGTGTTATTTTTTTACGGTCTATGTTTTTTTTTTACTGCAACTATGTGGCCAGTTAAACTGAACTGTTTAATTTAAACAAAATTATGTTTAATGGACCACCAGAGGGCAATGTTGAACTTGTGTTAAATAACTTTGAAAATTGTTAACCTCTTAACCCCAGCCTTAACCAGTGCATTTTCTCCAGTTCAACTTTACCTAAATCTAAAAGGCCAGGGGAAAGCTAAGACCCACACAACTCATCTAAACCAGGGGTTCCCAAACTTTTTTGGCCGGGACCCCAAAATTGACACGTAAACATCTCGGGATCCCCATTGTATAAAGTTATTGCCTCTTACACTACTTTAGGAAAGAAAAACATTTTATAATCAAGTTAATATTTATCTAAACAGTTTATTTTGATCAACTGAATGAATTTACAGTAAAACATGTACTAAGAACAGTAGCATTTTTCTTTTTGTTTCATCTTGAAATCATCTGGGGACCCCCACCCAAGGCCTCGCGACCCCCCGAGGGGTCCCGACCCCCACTTTGGGAACCACTGATCTAAACTGATCTTTTCCTTGCGTTGTTGCCGTGTTGTAGTCACTTTTAGGACTTCTCTGTTGCTCTTTTGTAGCGTTTTTGTCACTTTTTCGTCACATTTATTTCCTCACTTTTTTGTTACTTTTTGTTGCCCTTACGTTGCGTTTTCATCCTCGTTTTCGTCTCATTTTCACTATTTTGACGCTTTTTCCGATAAGCTTTTAGATTAGGGTAAAGCCAAACTGGAGAAAATGTGCTCGGTTCAGGTGGGGGTTAAGAGGTTAAACAAGGCAGGAACTTATTATTATTATTATTATTATTATTATTATTATTATTATTATTATTATTATTAGCCTACTTGAAGAAACTGGTCACAATATCATCATTTCATATAATTCAATTCAATTCACAATATAAAGTTAGCATCATATCATCATCTCACTGTCGCTGATAAACTAATCCATCTTCTCTGAGTCTGTTTCCAAAAAAATATGGGTGGATCATGGTCGTTCTTGCTGCGCCGCTACCAGACCGAGCCAAGGGGGCGTTGCAGACCGCGCGTCAGTTTTTTTGTGGACGGGACCTCCGCTGCTCTTCTGTCAGCCAGGACAGGGCGAGGAGCAAGGAGGGATGTCGTTGTGCCCCAAGCCTGACTCGGTCACCTTTGGGAGCTTGTCTTCAGACGTCACTGTGCACGTTTAAAGTTTGCCGAAGGGTAAAGACCGGATAAAAATACCCGTGGACCTTTTACTGCAATATTTTGGACAGCTCCTCTTTCGTCTCTCTCCCTCCCTCCTAGGTATTTCTTTTTGGTGCGATGAATGGTGGGCTACGCAATGGCTTCTGTTGCTCCACCTGAGGCGAGGAAGTTTACCCGGGGCTTAACAAACCTGGGACCGCTGCAGAGCTGAGACAGAGCGTTTCGGAGGCTGTCAGGACATCTGTGTTGGTGGTAAGTGAAACAAGGAAAATGAAAAACCTTTAATGCTTCTTGTTTGGGCTTTCTCCCCTTACATTACCCTGCTTCTTATCCTAGGAGCACAGGGATCAGCAGAGGTCAGGGCCATTCTATAAAAGTACCTATTGTGCCTTTATGCTTATTATAACATCATACTGTAATTCCAATTGTTTTCTTTGTTGTGGGATTTTGGCTCAAGGGGGCTATCCATTGCAACAACTTTCTCAAAGCAGGTTGCTGGGTAACTGTAACATACACCTCCATCACTAAAGAGACCACAATGACAACACACACACACTTTTTGTGCATCCTGTCATGTGATCCCACTGGTCCACCTTGAAACTAAATAGCTAACACAGAAAACAGCTGAGTAGCTAATGAGGGGCAAAGGGAATAGATTGTCATTATGCCATATGTATGAATGCATTTGGTATTATGTCCTTATTATCTTATTGATATAGGATATCATGTGGTAGCAAATGTGTTTTTTCTTACTCCAAATTTTGTCAATTTCTCTTAGTTGTCTTTGTCAAAAATAGTCATACTTTGTAATTGTTTTACATGGTAACGTCTTAGATATTTTTATTCAATTCTTATTGAGTCCTTGGCTTAGTTCTAATGGCACATGAAAATCTAATTATTTTTTAGGTACTTTCTGTGGTACTTTGTGTAAAGTTCACTGAGAAGTATGCTTTAGTCTTTACAGACAAAGCCTATTTCCGGCAGTTATGTCTTGTTGCATAAGGATGATCAATATTGCATTTTTTCTGCAACTAATGGCTTTTGCTGTCAATTACAGCTGCTGTTTCTCTATTATTGTACATGGTCCCATTGTGGTCACTAATCTGTTTACCTATTGAGAAAAAAACTTGCTGCTTAATCATAGATAATTACTTGACAAAGATGGAGGCATTGTTTATGTTACTACACAAGCATACAATTGTCATTCCTCCTTTCCCTACTTCTGTTTAAGTGGATCCCTATTGATTTAATTTCTCAGCTGTGTCGTGCCAGGAGCGCATCCACCAGGTGACTGTCACAGTAAAGTGATTTCTTGTCAAATTAGCAGGAAAGCGCACTGAAACCTTCAACCATCCAATCAACTTTGAACCTTGCTACGGATCACACATCTGTGACCCATTATTTCTGTCTCAGGAGCAAAAAAAAAAAAAAAATGCACGTCTACCATTGGCTGCATCTATTCTTGTCTGGCTATGTCGCAGCTGTTTCAAGTGCCCATTTGTTTCGACATGGACTGCCACACTATTGTGGTCAATGCAAATATAACAAGTTCCTAGACCAAACAAAGTGACTCCAGGAAGAGTTTGAAAAAGATCTACATTTTCCAGTTATGGCAAAATTCAATCCATTATTTAGCCACAATCTTCATCACAATTATGTCAATTAGGCTGGAGCAGGCTATGAATTCAGTCCACAGCGCATGGAGTTGCATAATGCCAGTCAGATCGGATCTCTCCACACAGTCTTTAATAATGGATGAGATGATGGTAGGTGTCCTGGCTATTTTTAAATGTGCCCTCTTTCTGCTCCCTGTCACAGCGTGCGCCCTGGAGACTATCAATTATGAGCACAAGTGGATTTAAAATGACTCAGAGTGCTGTTATTCAGGACCTTAGTAAACAAAGTGTAGGCGCTATGGCCCTGGTCATTTCGATAATGACTTCCAACTGTGGGGAAACTGCTGAGCTTGATACAACAATTTGCTGCTACACCTTCTTACCTACTGCTGTGCTACTACCGCACTTGAATCATTCTTTTCAATAACAATCTACTTTGACGTCTTCAGCAATCAAAACACTGGTTGTTTTATTTAGAGCAGACTAATAGACCCTGGGGGATTTGGTCGTATCAGAGCGTAAAAGCATTGATAATCTTCAGCTTTGCCCTACCACTGACCCATATGTGTGTATGTGATGATACAGGACTTTTGGATGGGACGCCCGGCGCTGGCTTTGCGGTCGTGAATTCCTGCCTCCGTTGACAGACACACGAGCCTGGGACTTTTTTCACCATTTCCACCTCTGTACTGTATTTAGGCTGCTTCATTCTCCGCAGCATCACAAAGCCATAAACACGACTCGCCAAGCTTTTGGATACAGCGTGGCATGCCTCTGTCTTAATTTGTGCTGTGCAATCGCCAGCAAGACCCGACAGGACAGCTTGAAGTATAAAATTCCTCCCACATGACATAGGTTCGACAACTTTCCACCAAACGTTGCAACCACCGCTGTCATTGCTTCTCGTTGCTTTTCATGTGTGTGTATTCTGTGCGCGTATACCACTTTTTAGATTGGATACTGGTGTCTTTTTCTGCTCCATGGCCTGCGGTAATGATTTATGCAAGCACGTAATAGGCGTTTCAGCTTGTTGCAACATCTGCACTGTGGTCTTCGAAGTTGTTTACAGTAGGGAATAGTGGCTTGAGTGTGTTGCATTATAAGTTCAACAAATCATGAAATCATATTATGTATAAACTACATGGGAACTTGGTTACCTAATCAGCTAGAGCAACAACGCTGCAGCCTCCATTAGTTGCAGTTGTGTGATTAACAATGCTGTGCCTATTTCAATCAAAGCTCATCTGCAAGAATTTGAGCAGTGACCATAAAAAATTTCCTTTGACCCAGTTGCTGCAATTGCACATCCAGCTCTGGCGGCATGTGCAAAAATAGCCATTACGTTTTCGTGTGGAAACAATATGCTCCAACCTTCTTCTCTTTTGGCCACCTTCTAGTCCTTCCATTGCAAAGCTCTGGCTTGAGATACTTGAGATAAAGCAAGTTAAACTTAATTTGTTTCTGAAAGTGCTGGAAAGTTGCTTCTGTACGTACAGTGGGTTGCCAGATTACCTGTAGGCCTTTGGTATGACCCCATCTACACCAACCACACTTTTGCAATGAAGGTTTAGATGCTATTCTTACTTTTATCAGCTAGTTCAGATTTGCCTAGGACGTAGAGCTCTACCTATTACAGCTTTTTCCATCCAACTTTAAGTGCCATTATAAAACCTTGCCCAATTTCCCCCCTTCATTCGCCAATACATGTGTTTCTTTCATTCTCATGCAGCAAGTGAGAGCTCTTTAAAATGTATTACAAAAGATGAGGTAAGAATTGTCGTCTGCAATTTTCCAGTGAGTCATCAGGCCCCAGTGTTGTTGCAGTGGCAGATGTGGCCTGTTGGAGGCAGCCATGGCTTTGCTATTCACAGAAAGAGGCCCATGTCCCATTCATAATACTCTGCAGATTCCCAATTATATTCACTTTGGCGCGTGTTGAAGCTGGATTGGGTGTGATCTTTTGCGACAATGACTAACCTTTGAGATATGCAGTACATTTTTATCAGTCATTTCATCGAAGATTTATTTGTCTTTTACAATCAGCATGTTATTAGCGCCTGTGTTTTTGCGAATTCATATCTTGAATTTTGTATTCACCATTACCTGTGCGTTGTTGCCAGGAAACTAGCTTAATTTATTCTCATCAAAAAGTGAGCATTTTGGAAGAATCCGCCTACAATGTTGTAAGCAAGTGTACATTTCTCTTACATAAATGTAGACAGTTGCTTTGCTGAATGATGCGTTTCTGACTCATGTTGCAGCATCACCGAGTCAGAAGTAGGTGAGTGTGTCAACCTGTGATGAAATATTTACATCATACATTTTTGGATTTGAACCATTGCTTGATATATCCCCTTCCCCCCCCCCCCCTCAATGACGCATTCACACCTTTCGGAGAGCACCTTGTCTGCGGATATGTGGGTGACTTTGCCGCTAACAGGCTGCTTTTTATACTGTTGACAAAGCAAAGGCTGGAGCCGGAGCAATGACTAAGCGGCTGAGCAAGGAAGTAGCAAAGGAAAGAGAGAGACAGAGAGAGAGAGAGAGAAGAGGAGAGAAAGGCACTGGCACAGAATGAGGAGGGTAGGAGTCAAGGAGGGTGAAGCCAGCGACGAGCATCCTTATCATACGGCTGCGGAGTTGACGCCCTGCTCTGAATGAAGCAGCTTATTTTCCCTTGGACTTCACTCTTTCAATTGGCTTTGGGATTCCGCATTAGTTTTCATACATGGCTGGGCAATCATTATGAGAGAAATCCAGGGATTTTTGTTTTTTTCCCTCCTACATGGGACTTGACTGGACGGGCTGGGATCGAGGAATACTGCCGGAGAGGTAACATGGGGTGCACCACGAGTGTAGTTGTTGTGGAGTCGCTGCGCTCGATCCTCCAGAGAAACTGTGTCTACATCAAGGGGCAGTGGATCCCGGAGATTGGGAGGAAGAGGAGGAGACTACCAGCACACGGGGGTCTCAACTCTGGCTGCCCAGCGCTGCTCCTTTGGTAAACCTGCTGCATTTTCATATAGTGTCTGCTGACTTAACTATATCTTTGATTCATTCTACTCAGGCATTTGGAGTCGAGTGAATGCAAAAGAGGCTTAAAAGTCTCATAGTATGCTTTAAAGCCACACTGCGTAATATCCAAGTTGTATGTTGCTACATCTTGGCCATCTAAACTGTGGTAAAACTTAAAACATTAACCAAATAAATCATTTTGAAGAGGACTTGCAGTATTTAAACCAGATTTTTGACTACGGCTAGTCAAAGCAAAGCATTAACATCTTCATGGAGACGAGCTGGCGATGTCCCGCTCCCAGCAAAAGTTACAAGTTAGGTCTGACGACAGGCGAGCCCAGTTACAGCAATGTTTTTACATGTATTTGTAACTAATAAAAACACACTCAATGAAATATATATTATTGTATTCTATTCTATTGGGTGAAATGTTACGCAGTGTGGCTTTAAAGTAATGTATGGGAAAACTGGTAAAAGTCTTTAAAATTTAAAGATACAGCACATTAAACATGAGCTTGCATCAGCAGAATTTTGAACAGTAGTGGAATACATTCTAGCCTGCTCCCAAAACCCTCCCTCTCACTTCCCTGCTGTTTTCTTCCAGGATTTATCCACTGCCACAGCCACATTAAGCTACTTTCCCGCAACTTTGTCCCATTAGAGTGTAACTCGCCTCGTGTTAAATCAAAGCCGTTTAATGGACAATCAATACCAAAGGGGTTAAGTAGGATTTCAAGTCAAGGACACGCTAAAGCATTCTGTCCATTCAAGTCGTCGCTTTCTTAGAGCTGGTAAACTCATTCTTAGGAGGCTTTCCATAAACATAACAGCTCTCTATTACCACTGTTATTGTATTAGGAGGAAGCTATTTATAGATCGGAAAAGCCGCAAAATTGAATTCAAGAATAATGTTGTTTACTTCATGCTTGAGTGAAAGTACTTTGAGTATAGATTGGGCTATTATCAGTGCTTTTAACCTGTATATGCTCCCTCTTGGTGATGTCATCTGGAGACATGGAGTCAACTTTCATAGTTATGCTGATGATACACAGTTGTACATCTCCATGTCTCCTGATGACACTTTTTAACTGCATTTTAGTTATTAAATCCTGGATGGCAGAAAACTTTCTCCAGCTTAACCAGGACAAAACTGAAGTTTTAGTCATCGGTCCTGAGGCCCAGAGACTGAAACCTTTACCCAAACTACAGTCACTGTCTTTTAATCCTTCCTCACAGGTGAAGAACCTGGGCGTGATTTTTGACTCTGAGCTGACTTTTATTCCACATAAAGAACATAGCCAGAGTCCGCCCGATTCTCTCTCAGGCCAACACGGAGACGCTGATGTATGCTTTTATCACCAGCCGTATCGACTACTGTAATGCGCTGCTCTCTGGTCTTCCCAAAAAGGTTTACAACTTTTACAAAATTCAGCAGCTCGTGTCCTGACGAAGACCAGGAGGCGGGACCACATTACACCGGTTTTAGAGTCGCCAGATTCGCCCACCGTGTGTTTGTTTTTAAATGTCTTAATGCTTTTACCTTATGAACCTTCACGGCCCCGCTTCCCCGGCAGGGGTCTCTTAGTTATTCCTAAAGTCAACAGAAAGACTCACGGCGAGGCGTCTTTCCAATATTATGGCCCTCTCCTCTGTAATGGCCTGCCGGAGGAGCTCAGGACCGCAGAGAACGTTCATGTTTTTAAGAGCAGGCTCAAGACCCACCTTTTTAGCTTAGCTTTAACTGACATTTATTTATTTAGTCCTAATTATATATTGTATATTGTGTGTATATATGTGTATATACAGTATGTGTGTATGTGTATATGTGTATATATATATATATATATATATATATATATATATGTGTGTGTATGTATATGTATATGCATATATATATCTATGATGCGGGGCGTATTGTTTTAAATGTCATCTGTAAAGCACTTTGTGATACCTTTCGGTATGAAAAGCGCTTTATAAATAAAGTTTGATTGATTGATTGATTGATTATATAACCTATGAAATACATGTTATATATATACTCCTCTTAACCTCTGTTAGCAATTAAGCTAAAGCAATAAATGAGTGACAACTCTGTTCTTCAAAAAAAAAGCTCAGTACAACATAATACAGCCGCTGTAAGTTTTGAAGTCATGCTATTGCCTCCACTGTCTTATGGATTAATCCGTTGTGGGACGTTTTGGTCTTCGGGCCTATGTCTTTCTCTCAGCGCCTCCAGAAACCCTGACATCATCCCGAATTTTGGAACTCCCCTCTCACGTATCGCCTCTAACTTATCCCATGTGTGCCCGGTGTACCTGCAGCTATTTCACGTCGACCACGAAACCTTTGAAATTTCAGGGGGATTTTATTTTCTAGGCATCTGTTCTGCTGGCTTACATTGCCTTGCCCTGTGGTTTCGGTTAATGGGATAACTTTGCATGGATCACTGATAAAGGGGAAGGGTCCGGCCATTTCTAGGAACACCTTCCAACTCCCTCCCGTTGCCATGGTAGCCTCCCAAACATTACGTCAGCAGGCCCCTGATTATGCAATCCTCCTATGAATTTGTGCCTATATGTTATGCCTCTAGAGAAGGGAGTGCGCTTTTCCTAATGGCTTCAAGCTGCGTCATTCGGACACCGTGCCTCTCACTCACTTTTCATATTTTTTGCGTCAAGCTCCTACGCAGATGGTCTTGTAAACTCATTTCCACTCCCCCGTTATTTTTTTTATTTTTTTTGCAAGCTCACACAAGCTGCTGGTGTTGGCACAGTCCCAGCGGGTGAACCAGGAAGCGGGGTAATGTGTGGTGGCGGTGGTGGGCGTGGGGACCGTCCCGAGACGCATGAATGAAGCGAGATGAGCTCAGAGCGGAGTACGGGCCCGTGACAAGAGGCTGATTATCATGCTGGGATGGTGACGCTGTCTCTGAGGCCCCACACGACCAACTTGTGAATAGTGAATGAAAGCAGGGCAAATTCCCATCAAATTTTAAAAGGGACAATCCTGATACCTAATTTCCATAGTGGTGAGGACTGAGTTGAAGAATTTACTTGTCTGAATGTCTTTTAGCGAAACAACTGAAGAAAAAGTCTTGAGTGTGGAAACCCTTATGGTTTGGCTATGCTGGAGCACAGATACTAGAAGAAATGCTGTTGTAATGTATTGAATTTTTTTGGCTTTTCCAAGCTTTGAGACACTCTCCATAGTAAAAAACTGTTGCCCTCGTCCATCCAACTTTTTCTGACCCATTTCCTCTACTTTTAATGTTGAATTTTCTGAATGGCACGCTTCTCTAATTCTCTTTGAAGCCCTTACAGCTAAAACAAGTTATGCAGATTTTGCAGGGCTCCTCTCACATCAGAAGAGCCCGCCGTCCACAGCTAAAACTCACACAGGGCAGGGCACACTCCACTCTCGCGCCGCATTTGTGTTGCACTTTGTTCAGAGAGATGGCACTGGAACCGGAGAGGCTTTGAAGTCTGCTCTTTGACATGTCATCCAGCACAGCGCTCTTCTTTGCATATGTGGAGATAATTAGATGCATATTATTTCTGTTTTTGGGGTAGATTGTTGGGGGATAAACATGCATTTGGACGCGTTTTGTTTCTTTCTGTTCAAAATGCCATAATTTTGACTGCGATGGAAAACAGCTGAGCCACGGCGCCTGTGTCTTTGAGATTAAAGCCCAGTGTCTCCCCAAAGAGAGAGGGACTGGAAGAAGAGAGCATGGCTAAAGAAGCAAATTCACAATTATAATGGTCACCATTGGCAGTCCGCAAACATGTCATCTGCAGGCAACAATATTGTGTCTCCATGGAGGCCTATAATGTATAAAACATGCTAATCCTGTTGTATAGACTACAAACATGTTCTGAAATGCTTGTGATCGCCGTACTAGCTGAGCAGTTCATATTTCTATCATTTAAATTCTCAAATGTTAATGGCCATCACATGTTCAGAAAGTACATTGTGATCTGATATCTTGAATTGAAAACCAAATTCGCCAATCTATTCGTAAGACTTGTCAGAAAACCTTTCAGCCCTAGTGAAAAGCTCTTGTGTCGGGTAAAACTGAAGAAAGAAAGTATGTGTAAGACCCGGATAAGGGGAAGTGTGTTGTAACAGACCCCGCTGAGGGAGCCCGCTGCTTCGGATACGGCCCAGGAACACTTCAAAGAACAGTCGAGTTTTATCAATGGACATCACGGACAGTTATGACCTCTTGGCTTTACTTTCACACAAACCTGGCAGGTTCACAAAACAGATTGATCTGAAATAGTTCTTCTTGACACAGCAAGAGATTCATGAGGCTTCTGTTGAAATGCATTGTTTATTGTAGGGATGTTACAATAAGCGTTTCATTGATACTAATATGAATACTGTAGATTACTACTTACAGTATAACATAGGATGGAAATAGCATGGTGACTGTAGGGATAATGTGAAATAATGGATTATGCAGCTGTGTCCATAGTATTACCAGGAAAATACTGTGTTTCCTGGTCATTTGTAGTTTATTGGTCCAGGGTTTGGGTGAATCATATTATTATATGAAATCAAGTAAAATGAGATTTGTGTGTTCGTTACCATGATTTACCATGATGTTATTATACTTTTAGACATAATGCTTTTTCCTATTCTGGTGCTTTTAAGTAAAGTGCTTCTTTAAAATATGACCTTAATGAATGCACTTATTTTTTGAGAAAGAGTTGCATTTGTCGACAACCATCTGCCTCAACCACAATATTGTTCTCTGAGGTGAACATTGTGGTAATGTCATATGGTAAGGTTTGAATATTAATACTTCCCTGTACAGCTTATCTAAACCTTTATCATTTTTATCAGCATTATGAATAGAAGCAGGCATGTAAAACTTTAAAAAGATTTTGACCAAAAGTTGACATTTTCTTAATTTCTGTTCATTTATTTACCCTCTGAAGTATAATTAAACATTGTCCCTTTTAAAAAGTTTGGAAACCCATGTTGTTAGTTGTTCAATCGGAATGGTCCACACAGCGCTGCTCAGCTGAGCTGCTGTAACAGTGGGAGGGGCCGTACACTTGTGATGAGAGAGGGCTGAGCCATTGTGATTGAAGACAGAGGGGATCTCTGTGGATGTTGGAAAACTAACTCACGCTTCACGCTCGGCACAGACAACTTTGTGTCATGCCTTTTTACTGAGGACATCACCTTTTATTGGCAGTAAAGCAGCAGCAGCAGTGCTGTGCTACGATGCAGGGCCGAGCTGGGAAAGCCCCTAAGAGGGAGATGGTCATAGAGTCTCCACAGCAGTATAGGAGTTTGGCTGAGATAGAGGCTGAGGCTGAGGCAGCATCACAGGCAGCTGTGGTAAGTTGAGGATTTTCATATAGAATTCATTTCATACTTGTACAACATTTGTCTTGATTCTAAAGTGCACGCCTTGGGAGATTCTTGCTTTTACAAAAAAAATATCTCCTTCACATTAGCAACTTTTATCTGTTAGATTGTCTTTCATGGGCAGCTTTGAAGCTCTGTGTCTTTTTTCCTGCAGAACGGAAAAGGGAAATAGCAGCTTGAGGGTCCAGCTCTCCTGAGGTTTGAATGTTGATCTTTTTTTAGGAAATGGAGCACTTGTGGCTTGTTTTGTCATTAGCTGTTCCTGTGCAAGGAGCCCGGCTAATTGCTTTGGAGGATTCGCTTTGAAGATATTACATTACATTTAGATTTTTGGTTGTAGTATATTCTTTGTGGGCTTTCCCTTGAAAATTCACAGCTGTGTGTTGTTATCCTCTGTCTCAATGGCAAAAGTCCAGTGTAAAATCGGGCCGGGTGCTTTCTGATCAGATGATTTTCACATTCAAAAGGAAATACTGGCTGGATATTTTCATTCTACTGTCATGAGATTTGGATAATTTTGGGTTTACATTTGTAGAGCAAGGGCTTGTAATTGCTGTAAAATAGCTGTGTTATTATTGAGCATCGGCCAAAGGGAACTGTCCTTCAGAATTGAAACCTGCATTTGGGATTTATCAGCACCTTTTTGCATAAGACACCCCTATATTATGTTAGCCTGGGTACTTATAAGCCAAAGGAAACCCATGTATTCTTTTCTGTGGAATGTATAGCAGCAGTGCCAGTCGGGATCATGACCTAAGCTCCTCCCTATGTGTAACATAGCAGTGTTTACAAAGTTCCTGTTATCACCGAACGTGGATTTACTGCTACATCCCAAAGAGGCTGTAAATGTATCCAAACTCATTGTCAAAGTAATCAAATGTTTGTATTTTGTAATCTAAGCTTTTGACATGCTGTTGCTCACAATGACGCACTCAGCATCTTGTCTCCTAACCACAATCATTTGACTTAGTAGCACCACTTTGGCTTGTGTTGCCCACTATTGTTTGCCTGGACAATTCCACTCTGTTGTCCAGACTGTTAACTCTTGAGACTTTGTGAGCTTTGGTTTCAGGACATAACGATTACCACTCATCTTGTTCACTTCGACTCGTCGTTTAGGTGAAGCCCAAGATCATCGAGCCCCTGGACTATGAAAACGTGCTGCTCCAAAGGAAGACACAGATCATCAGTGATGTTCTGCGGGACATGCTGCAGTTTCCACATGACGACTTTGAGGCAAGTATCAGAAATCTATTATGTACTTCTTTGTATCAATTATGCCAAACCTCCTCACTCTATTTTGCAACCTCTACATAAAAACCCGCTGTATGTTTTTCCTGTCTCCTTGTACGACATTGCGACGAGTGCTTGCTCTGTTTGCTGTCAGTGTCTCATCACTATTGTTATGCTATCCAACACCTCCTACACATTCTTCTTTTTTAGGACAACTACACCCCGTTTTGTCTCAATATGAAATATTCCTGGAAGTTGAGAAATGTTTTGAGCATGACTGTAAGACGGGGTGAGGCTTCTTGGAGATAGAAAGCTTATTTTGATGAAGATGGTATTTCTGATGATGGGTAGCCATTGTTACTCACTCTCCTATGTTTTAAAGAGGGGGTATTATGCTTTTTTCAATCACATAGCACCAGTCTATAGCATACTACAATGATGACGTAACCTTCTGTTGGTCTGTATATGCAGTAAATTAAAATAACTGCCTTGAATAAAATTGCTCTCTCAAAATGGCTGTACTGAATGTCTTGAAATAGGCCTCTGTCTCTTTAAGAAGCTTTCCGACACGCCCCCTTCAGCACACTGCTGTGGCATTTAAACAACAACACTGTGCAGGGAGGGGGCTCTGCTGAGCTGAGGAGCAGTGGTTGGTGGCTTGGCTGGTGACAAAAGGTCCAGAGGCGTCTCCAGGAGGTGGGGGCGTTCCTAGGAGGACTGAGGCATAGCTACACCTAAAATGGCTGCCGTCTAAGTTTTTACTGATTACTCAAAAATATGTGAATGAGCCAAGGCAACACTCCAGGCATGTGTTTAATGAGGGACATAATAACATGATATAAAGCTTGAAAAAGTCGATTTTACATAATACCCCCCTTTAAGTGATAAAACATAACATTAAGGTGTAGAAAAGCCTGAATAGAGAATATTATAGAAACCCAAGCAGCTTGTGATGTTGAGATAGACTTGAATCATCCTTGTACATAATTTAACTCAGCTCTCTTTTAAGTGTGGAGTACTATTTATTTTCCTCGAAGTTCAAAGTCTGTGCGAACATTACATCAGCACCGAGCTAAGATGTCTCCAACTATCCTCCCGCTCCGAAGAATGCTTAACGTTTGGCATCCCTAAATGCACGGGGAGAAAGTCGGTATTTTATGGTGGTGGGAAATCTTTCCGTTTCCTCCTGCACGATGAGGAGTGGTTTTCATTACAAGTCTGTCTACAGAGCACAGCTATTAGTAACTGCCCCATGCTCGGTGCGCTCCCCAGCCCAGTGTGTCCATCTGTCTGAGCGGCCATATGGTTCGCATCAGCCGAGAGCGGGAGGAATGGCAGCCAGACATAGGGTGTAGCGCTAGCACGTGCCTGCACAGAATCACACCAGTAATCACCGGGACAGGCCGAATCTAAAAGGAAATCTAAAGCGACAAAGCTCGGATTGAAGTGAAGTTATACGAGAGCTATTATGTTCATTAGCTAAATCACAGAGTAGCCAAGGAGGGAGTGCCCGGCAAGGTTGTGTAGTAGAAGGGCAGCCAGTGTGCAAAACTATGTCAAATGACCTCAAAAGCTTACTACAGTAGAGCAGCGTGAAGAGTTACCCACGAATAGCACTTGACTGAGCCTGTTTTTCAATCCAATCCAATATAGTTAGCACGTTTTATAAACTCAAACACTTTACAAGCATTTAGTTCCAGCAGTCCTCATTAATTAATAAACAGATTAAAAAGATAAAAAAGCACATTTGTTTGTAAAAGGCAGGGTTTATAAAGGCACTTTCATTTCCTTGTGGGGAAAAGGTCATTTGAAAATGTTAGGTCTGAATTAATGGCTGCAAAAGTGATTTAGTTAATTGGCAGCCTGCAGTTTTAAGTGGCAGGTAATATATGGTTGAGCGCTTTTGTCAAAATGATCTAATATTTTTGACAGACAGGGAATGGCTTGGAAGAAAAAGGCGCAAATGCACAATACGTTTCTCACTTCCATCATCATTTAAGACAGTAAATCATAAATACTGGTGATTTGTCAAACTGTCCAGACTCTTGACCTACATAGACATAATACTAGACTTAATAAATGATTTTTGCCTGGGCTCCTGACACGTCTGCGATAGCTATTGCCTCTGTAAAACGAACAAATGAGCGCAGTGGATCAATCGCCAGTGAGGGAATGCGCGATTTGTGGCAAAAGTAGGTCACCGTGATGCCAGTGTTTCCAGCTCATCCTTGCGGGGCGAGGAGAAAAGCAGAAATGGGAGCACTGGTGGCTTTGGAAGGCCAGTGACATGAAAGAGTCGCCAAGCTCCAATGACTTGACACCCTCAGGCGGCTTTTACTCTATGGGCGCATATTCTCACATCGGGCTTCCAGGGCAGTGAAGAGTTAAAAATAGTGCAAAAGAGATTCCTCAAGGCTTTCTATTTGTTTGGCTTTGTGTCATCTTGAACAATAGACAGTATGTTCCTTCCCATCTGCTCGAAAGCCAATTATAATGCATTGCTCAGGGTATTTACAGCTAAACAGCATTTATATTTTTACACTTTCAACACCAAATAGCGCCAAAAAAGCCCAAACTTGGGTTGAATCAGGTCAGAACCATCACTTAAGGTCTAGGACTAAACCATGAATAGAATAGTTTTAAAAAGGTACCAGTTTAACTTAAGGGAGGACACACAGAGGACCAGATTGAGAAAAAAATATGCATATATCTGTATGAAAAGCAAGCAAAAGTACTAGAGAAGAAATATTTGATGAAGGTCAATTTAGCAGAATATAACTGATCATTTCCCCTGATCCTTCATGGTAACTCCACCCCAATGGCAGGCGATCAATGCACTTTTTTAGCACCCGCAAGAACCCGGCAAAACAAACATGAAACATTTGCACAAACAGACTTGACTTTATCGCGCTCTTCCCTTTTGTTTTCCCTGTCTCCCCTCAGATATGCACCCTCAGGCGCCAGGGCCGGACCGTCTTCGCCACGGTGCCAGAGTCCGCCGAGAAAGAAGCTCAGTCGCTGTTTGTGCAGGAGGTACAAAAAACACAAAAACAGCTGAAGCTACCTGGACTTACGCCCGCTTTGTCCTTTCTCTCTGTCTCGCTAAACCCCTTCTATCCCCAGCCTACAGGTGTTTTAAAACGCAGCTAAAATGTATCAGATACAGCGGCGCAGGCATGAGTCCTCCCTTTGCAATAATACAGTTACGTCACAGGAGTAATGCTTGTGTTTATTGATCGTACTCATTGGGTGAAATGTAAGGGAAGATAAGGTAAACAACTTTTCACTTGGAGATTTGATAAACGCCGGCCTCTATGTGAACCTGAATTTCCATGCAGATGTAGCGAATTCATTAATTCACGCCATTGTTATTTCGGACAGCTATCCCGGGTGGGGTCTGTCAAAGCGGTTTAGGGTATTGTCCCCTCATAGCTGACGCCAGCTATTACATCATCTGTAGCAGCTGGGGCCCCGGTACAGCTGGGAGCTTTGGTTTTTGCGTTGAAACATTTTTCCACCCACATCTGTATTCGATGAAATTTCAAAACACATTATGATTAGGATTGAAGAAAATGGGTGTAAAGGTCGTCTTCCTCTCTCCTGTCCCCGCAGTGCATCAAAACCTACAAGTCGGACTGGCACGTGGTCAATTACAAGTACGAGGAGTACTCCGGGGACTTCCGCCAGCTCCAGAAGTGAGTACTTGTTTGGGTGTGCCCGGGGTATTATTATTTTTTGAAGTACTACCAGGTGCTCATTTCTGCCGTCTTTGCCTTGACATGTTAAGTCTGGGCAGAAAGCGTTATTGCAGGGAGGGGAGCTTCAAAGTCGGCCGCGCCAAAACACTGGAGTAGCATACACTAAACATTTGTAGAGCGGGCAAAACCTAATTATGTGGGTTTGAAGCTTTTTCATGCAAAAACAGAGATTGAGAACCAACTGGGCTGCGAGTGATTATCCGAATTCTTGTGACTAAAACAACTTACTTTGCCCTAATATTTACAGAAACTTTAATGGTTGACATTGCAAATTACAAAAACTGCTACTATTTAGGTCATATCTAAACAAAACACCCTGTCTCTGGTCTTATTAGGTTTAGACTCTCTCACTCTCTTTGAGCTTCTTGTACTGTATTTAGCAGTTTGTGGTTTAGTCCTATTTCAAAGTTATAGTGCCTGAATGTGCACCTAAATAACTACTTCTGAAACATAAACTTCCCAGTAATCATCAGAAATAATGCTGTTAGACTGAGACACTGTTTACAGTTGTGAAGCCCAGGTGCCTTTCTTTTTATCTTGGAATTTTTTTCCTTTGTGTTACGTAAAGCAATGTTTCCCAACCGTGAAAATCACGCTCCAAAAACGTGACCACACTGAGGACATGTAAATATGTCCATGGTTTATCAAATGAACTGGGGAAGGTTTTTGAATAGGGTGCACATAATACTTACTACAGTATTTTGTGAAAACATCTTTAGAATAACGATGAACTCTGGTTACTTTATAATTGAGGATTGTAAATTTATTCAAATTGAGTTGATCCTCTTTTAGCTTTAGACAGAGCAGCCATGTACTGTAACTAACTTGATATTTCAGTTTTTGTCTTTTTGTATCCAACTTAAACCCCGAGACACAACCTTTGTTTACTCCCAAATGAATGTTTTAGCTTGAACTCTAGAAACAAGGAAACTTGCACTTCTCGTTGCTCCTCTATAACAATAGTTCGACTTCCTATGTTATTCTACCAAGGATATGCAGCACTATTTCGGGCCCTCTGACAATTGAGATCATTAAAACGTCGGGAAAAGCCCCACAATGCAGTGCGTCGGTGTGTCCTTGGACAAACCACTTTTGATTACAGCCGAGAATGCGCTTTACAGATGTTACTCGTCATGTTTAAGGTTAGCGTAGCTTTAACCTTGGCCTTGACTCTGTTTATGGTAGCAGTCCCTCAGAGCAAACCGGGTCGTGTATAGGTCAAAGCTCAGGCGAAGTGTCTGGGGAGTGGGACGCGCTCGGGAGCAGCTGCTGTGCGCTGGTTTCATCCTGTAAAACTAGAAGAGCTTGTGAAAACAAATCAACGGCAGGCAGTTTATATTCCAAAGCATAAATCATCTTTGTTTATGCAGTCACAACTCAAAAACCTCTCAATCCGCGCCGTCTGATCAATGTTTGTTTTCTTTCAGTAAGGTGCCCAGGCCCGAACAACTCGCACCCCATGTTTTTGAAGTCGACGAAGATGTTGAAAAAGATGAGGTAAGACAGAAATACTTCACATGTATTTGTTTTTTATTACTATGCTGTTGTTAAAAAAAAAAAAAAGCATCTCATAGCGGTAAAGTGTTTTTGTGAATATCGGTGGATTTTTTTTACCCGAGAGAGTCCATAAAGGTCCTGAAGTAAGCGGCTTTTTAAAAGTAAACAAACAGCTAGCTTATGAGCTGAAGACATTTGAGACCTACATATTTCTGCTTCTGAAACAATGAAGGAGCACCAAGAGCCCCCACAGCTGCAACACAGTGGAGGTGCCACAAGAGGAGCTACAGGAAACAAGGAAGGGACAAACAAGGAAGTATCCAGGCAAGACTCAAAGCTAAGCCACATGCCACAGTATTGTTCCGGCTAATGGACGTTGTCGGCGTATTCTTTACTATGGACAGAAGACGGAGGCTCGTTCTATTAAAATCAAAATCATCATGTTTATTCCATGAATTACAATCTAAACACAAGTTATGCGGAGCTCTACATCTTGGTTGTCCAGCGAGGAGGGAGAGAAGAGAGCGCGAGTAATTTATAGGAACAGGAAGTAGGCGTCTCCTTGTCGAACCAATCAGTGCTCTTGGAATGTTCTTGTCGGCACTTCCTCTGCACAATCTGACTCCTCCTTTTAACACATTGACCCCCAAGTGGCTCCAACAGTAAAGACAACAACAATGGAGTAATAAAATGTCCTCCCAATTCAAATGAACCTTAAAGCACAGATTACATCAACATAGTTTTATATATAATCACTAAAGCCTAGTATGATAAAAATATGTATAGAAATATTTCCACAATGTTCACTGGAGAATAAAACAGATTACCAGCTAAGCTCTTCCCTGAAGATGGTGAAAAACTGTTGTACAGCCGAGGGAGCTGCAGAAGAGGAAGAAGGAGGAGCTGACCAGTGCAGGACACCACGCTCTGAAACAGGGACAAATGCAGGAGGTAGTGCACCGTTTCAGAGGATCAGAGGAGATTGAAGGCATAATTTCGTTGTACGGTTGTTCAATGACAAATAAAGCACTTACTTACTTATACTTTTCAAGTTAATTCTGAAAACAAAACGAGCCGTATATTGATTGTGAGACGTTTTGTTACATTTTGCCATTGGTTAGAGACACGAGTGTTTGCATCGACTCTACAAAAGGAACACTAAAATGAGATTATAAAGGAAATTCATCCTCCTGATTATTTATCTCACAACATTGCAGTTGCCTCCCACTTTATCCCACATGGAACCTTTGCCTAATTTCATGTTCTGTTCTCCAACAGCTTTTCTGAGACGTTTATGTCCTGAAATTAGCCGCATTTTAAGAGCGCATCCCTTCTCAATAATTACCAGCCTGGGGCATTGATTCAGCCGAGAGCCTGCGACCTTTAATGGACAGATTGTTGTTGCTGAGAATCCCCCGAGATTTGGAAAGTGGATCTAATGAAGTAAATTCCTCTCAGGACTCAGGGAGGTGTCAGTGCGGATCTGTCCTCCCACTGGCCTTAAAAGCTGCTATATTTTAAAACAAACTTGTCCACTGTCCTCCTCACCTTTTAGCGCACGTTTTTGCCATTAGTCTGAAGAATGTCGTCTTGCGTAATTAATGTTGGCCTGTTCGCGCCCCTCTGTGCAGGACACGGCCTCCCTCGGATCCCAGAAAGGAGGAGTCTCCAAACACGGCTGGCTGTACAAAGGCAACATGAACAGCGCAATCAGTGTTACTATGCGGGTGGGTTTGCTCACTTTTCATATTGAAAGCAAAAAAGCTGAAATCGCACACCCATACTGTTAATTCCTTTGTTGAATGATTTTAACCAATGTTTGTCCCCTCCCAAACCCATATGGAAAAGTGGCATTGACTCTGATTGCGCCTCAGAGCTTTCCCATGCCCTGTTATGGTATTTTTAGTGGGAAAGAGGCCGTTGGGGATGTTTACATTGTCCGTTTCCACCCTGCAGTCTTTTAAGAGGAGGTACTTCCATCTGGCTCAGCTGGGAGACGGCTCTTACAACCTCAACTTCTATAAAGATGAAAACACGTCCAAGGAGCCCAAAGGAACCATCTTCCTGGACTCTTGTATGGGGGTGGTCCAGGTAAATCCCGTGCCTGCTGTGGCAACAGATGTTTTGAAGCATTTTTAGGATGATTCAAACCAAGAAATGGGTTGTGCTTTACTTTACAGCATAGTAATGAAGTTGTAAGAAGATAAGAATACCAATATAAGAGGGATAATGGGGATAATGCGTTATTGTAGGCCTGTTTCCATATTATTAACAAGAAAACAACCCGTTTACTTGCTGTTCTCATGTGATTACAATAATCATCATGTTATTACACTATTACACTAAAGTGCTACCAAAAAGGTATAAAAAGGTTCAAACAGTTGAGGTTTTTGGTTAACCTCTTAACCCCCGCCTTCACCAAGTGCCTTTTCTCTAGTTCAGCTTTACCCAAAGCTAAAAGGTTATAGTCTTTAGGCCAGTGTAATGCCTCATTCGAAAGCTAAGACCTACAAAACTGATCTAAACAGATCTTTTTGTCATGTTGTTTCTCATGTTGTCACTTTTTTGACATTTTCCATTGCTTTTTAGTCACATTTTGGTCACAGTTTTGTCGCTTTATTATCACTTTTTGTCGCTTTTTCTGTTACATTTTCATCACATTTTCATCACATTTTCATCATTGTTTTTTAAACTTTTTAGTAACTTTTTGTCACATTTTCGTCACTTTTTCGTCACATTTTCGTCACTTTTTCGTCACATTTTTGTCACTTTTTTGTCACTTTATCATCACTTTTTGTCGCTTTTTCTGTCACATTTTCATCACATTTTTGTCACTTTTTTCAAGAAGCTTTTAGATTTGGGTAAAGCCTAACTGGGGGAAATGTGCTCCATTCAGGCGGGAGTTTAAAAGCTTAACATGATCAGTTTACTTGATCTGGTCATTTTGAAGGCCATGAATTTACATCTTATTTAAGTTGTTACATTGAAAAAGTCACTTCTCAACTTCACTCGACCGAAAAGCCATGAGCATATATGTATAATAATCCCATGCATGCAGCAATAGCAACATTTACTAACAGTGACTAAAGGAAATTGATGTAATTCCAATCTGTCTTTTAAAAAAGTAAAAGTTAGTGGAAATTTCAACTTTAGTAAAACAATGTATATTTTTGTATGGTCTTGTAGAACAGCAAAGTCCGCCGCTTTGCCTTTGAGCTGAAGATGCAGGACAAAAGCACATTCCTACTGGCCGCCGACAGCGAGGGCGAGATGGAGGAGTGGATCGGCACGCTCAACAAAATCCTCCACAGCAGCTTCGAGCAGGCCATGCAGGAGAAGAGAAACGGAGACATACACGACGGTAAGGCCTCTCATTTATATGCTGATCGATTTCGTTCCCATCTTACCGCGCCGCTTTCGAATAAATTATTTCTCAGCGAGCATCTTCAATAAACAACTTTGCAAAGAAGCTGCTGTAGCGAACGGATATAATTGAATCGGCTAACATCGGTCTTGATCCCTTCAGCAGACGAAGAACACGGGAAAGCAGACATCTCGTCCGGAAGTTTTCAGGACAGCTTTCAGGTGATCTGTTTTGTGCATTTTAACGCGACATGTCCAGGGAAATATATATTACCACACAGAGGGACACATGGATTAGCTGTTTAGACCCTCGGCCTGCAGAAGTACTGGGTTAAATGTGAATGGAGCGGAATACCTAAACAGCTGTATGCCCTCCAAACAAGTGCTTGTGCTCTCCCCAGCGGAGCACCTGGTAAAGTGTGTTCAGGCTTCGTAAGCAGAGGAAAGCAAGGTCAGATACAGCATAAAGTTACAGCAAGGGGTTTGATTACCTGGTAGCGCTTAACTTTGCAAAACTCTATTGATTTAACAACAATATTGGCACACTACATTTTTCTAGGGATGTGGGTGGTCTTGGCGTTTAGGAAGCTGAAAGTAGTTTGGTCGTAGTGAAAGAGGATATGCTTTGCAGGCATGGGAGAAAATCAGAAAACGAGGTGTTTTTGTTAGGTTGAGGCAGATGATTCATTGTGGCCACCCTTTAAGTGCACCATAAAAGAAAAAACAAAGAGCTGCATCTAACTCTTTTCAAATTTACGTAGACCACTAACTTAGTGTTGTGTCATTTTCACAGACTGCCCGGGATATCGAGTCCAAAATGAAAAGCGAAGCTCGGCTAAAGCTGTTCACGCTGGATCCCGACACGCAGGTAATGAACTCATGGGAGACTGCTGCTGTGAAATCTCCCTCCTTGCGTCATTGTTTTCACAAAAAGCGCTTCTTCATTTCAGAAACTGGACATCTCTGGGATCGAGCCAGACATACGGCAGTTTGAGGAAAAGTTCGGGAAGAGAGTGCTGGTCAGCTGCCACGACCTCTCGTTCAACCTGCAGGGCTGCGTGTCGGAGAACGAGGAGGGGCCCACCACCAATGTGCGTTAAACCTACAAACATGTCTGCTGGGACGAGGAGATCACTCACAGTTCAGATGGCGCATTTGGCTGAGTCCCTGGTGCTATTAGAGAGCAAAACCACTGCCTGCCATGGCGACCGGACTAGGCATTAGTACCCGTCTGAAGCTGGTTTCCTGCTGTCAATCTCTCCCTACCACACATAATGGCTAATGGAAATACATTGGGAAGATGAATTACATACATGACAACTTAATGGAAATAGTACTTTAGACAAGATCAATACCCTCCTCTATTTGTTATCTAATTGTTTCTCTCCCTCTCTCTCTTAGGTGGAGCCGTTCTACGTGGTGCTGTCCCTATTTGACGTCCAGAACAGTCGAAAGATCTCGGCGGACTTCCACGTGGATTTGAACCACCCTTTGGTCCGACAGATGACCGGCTCGGGCAGCGGGCAGGATGTTCACATCATCAACGGCAGCGCAGACCCTCGCTCCCTCCCCGAGGCTGCCCTCCAGTATCCCAAACAGGGCGTGTTCTCCGTCACCTGTCCACACCCAGAGATATTTCTAGTTGCAAGGGTGGAGAAGGTCTTACAAGGAGGTATCACCCACTGCACGGAACCGTACATGAAGAGCTCCGATTCGACAAAGGTGTAGAGATCATGCCATTGCAACTTAGAAGAGTATTTGCATTTTCTGATAATGTTACATATTTTGTAGATTGCACAGAAAGTGTTGAAAAATGCCAAGACAGCCTGCAGCAGACTGGGGCAATATAGGATGCCTTTCGCATGGGCCGCAAGGTAAGGCTTCATCAAATTGTGCCTTTATATCCATTATTAGGTCACATTTATCACTCTGTATGCAGTTTTCCTATCCCCTAGAAACATAGTAAAAAGATAACTGACAGGGGTAACTTGTGGGTTAATGGGATTTATCCATTTCTCCGACTACAGGCCTGTTTTCAAAGATGCGTCAGGAACTTTGGACAAAAGCGCCCGTTTTTCTGCTCTCTACAGACAGGACAGCAGCAAGTTGTCAGACGATGACATGTTCAAACTACTCACCGACTTCAGAAAGTAGGCAGCTTTTCCTCTTTCCTTCAACTTCTGCTTTTAAGAGTGACTCATGGGATAACGAATCACTTCACTACTCTTTCTCCAGACCAGAGAAAATGGCCAAACTCCCCGTGCTTTTAGGAAACTTAGACGTGACAATCGACAGCGTTGCCCCAGATGTGACAAGTAAAGCGTTTGTATTGAATGCTTCGCCTCTCCATGAAGCGTTTTTACTTACCCCCTCTGCATGGGCTGCTTTTAGATTGCGTTACCTCCTCCTACATCCCCGTGAGGAACTTCGAGGGGAACGCACCCGGCAGCGCTTTGCTAGAAGTGGAAGAGTTTGTCCCGTGCATCGCCAAATGCTCCCAGCCCTTCACCATCTACAAAAACCACCTTTACGTTTACCCGAAGCATCTCAAATATGACGGGCAGAAGTCATTTGCCAAGGTATTACTTTGTGCATTACGCGCCACTTAGCCTGAAAATCTCATCTCACAGTCGACTAATCTTTTTTCAAGTATTATAATCTTTGTATTGGCATGCATTCTGCTGGTTTTGTTCTGTTGGGGAATATGGCAACTGGCAGCTTAAGCAAGAGAGCAGATATTATCCTTAGGCAAAGCATCTGATTAATGCATTAATTCCAACTCAACCTGATTTTCCCTTCTGTCTCTGACCTCCTTTATTCCAAATTGGAGCTGGCAAACTTTGAAGCATTTTCCTACCTTCTTATTGAAACTAACGGTAATGTGGAACGGACAACGGCTCCGAGATAGAAATACTGTCTGGCAGCGAATTGGTCCAGGGCCAAGAGAGACGTGCAGGGAAAGAAAGTCTCCTGCATATTTATTGTGATCTGTCCTTGCCATTTTGTCCTCCTGTCCAGGCGAGGAACATCGCAGTGAGCATTGAATTCAAGGACTCCGATGAGGACGAATCGCAGCCGTTAAAGGTGAATCTGCGTAATGCGCCGTGACATTTAATTCCCGTACAAAGAAATGTTAAAAAAGGGAGCAAAAATCTAATGAGTGTCTTGTGCTTGAAGTGCATTTATGGCCGCCCGGGAGGTCCGCTTTTCACGAAACAGGCCTATGCTGCTGTGCTGCACCACCAACAGAACCCAGAGTTTTACGACGAGGTAATTAAAGGCTGTTTACGTAGCGGTCCGAGTGGTTTGGTTTATGAAAGATGCTGTAATCACAACGTAACCTGAGTTGCCTTAAAGCGCGGGCACGAGTACAAGTTTGTGGGCACACCAGGCCTCCAGAATTCAGTCACTTTGCTTTAAACTCTTAACCCCCACCAGAACCAAGCGCATTTCCTCCTGTTTGGCTTCACCCAAATCTAAAAGCTTTGTGAAAAAAGCATCAATGTAGGGACTAAATCGAGAAGAAAATGCAACAAAAATAGTCTCAAAAATTCAACAAAAAAGTGACAAAATTCAACAAAAAAAGTCTCAAAAATTCAACAAAAAAGTGACAAAATTCAACAAAAAGTGACAAAAACTCAACAAAAAAGTCACACAAACTCAACAAAAAAGTGTCAAAAACTCAACAAAAAAATCTCAAAAATTCAACAAAAAAGTGACAAAATTCAACAAAAAAGTCTTGAAAATTCAACAAAAAAGTCTCAAAAACTCAACAAAAAAGTCACAAAAATGCAACAAAAAAGTCTCAAAAACTCAACAAAAAAGTCTCAAAAACTCAACAAAAAAGTCACAAAAATGCAACAAAAAAGTCTAAAAAACTCAACAAAAAGTCTTGAAAATTCAACAAAAAAGTCTCAAAAATTCAACAAAAAGTGACAAAAACTCAACAAAAAAGTGACAAAAACTCAACAAAAAAGTCTCAAAAACTCAACAAAAAGTCACAAAAATGCAACAAAAAAGTCTCAAAAACTCAACAAAAGAAGTCACAAAACTCAACAAAAAAGTCTCAAAACTCAACAAAAAAGTCTTGAAAATTCAACAAAAAAGTCTCAAAATTCAACAAAAAAGTCTTGAACATTCAACAAAAAAGTCACAAAAACGCAACAAAAAAGTCTCAAACATTCAACAAAAAAGTCTCAAAAATGAGATGAAAAAGAACAGGAAAAAGTTACGACAACATGACAACAACGCCAGGAAATAGATCTGTTCAGATGAGGTAGGTTTTAGCTTTCAAATTCCAAATAAACCAATAAATAAATAAATTAACATTTTATATTTGGGTAAAACTGGAAATGTGCTCGGTTAAGGCGGGGTTTAAGACTAATGGGGGTCCTGCAATATATGTTTTATGCTGTACACATCTATCAAACATATCCACTTTTCTGTTCTCATCTGCGAAAGGAGCTTAATTTTTGTTTGAACAAAGCTTTAACTCTGTTTGGAAATGAACCTCGGGATATTTTTTTCACCCACTTTTTTTCCCTTAAAGATAAAGATTGAGCTTCCTACGCAGCTCCACGAGAAGCACCACCTCCTCTTCACTTTTTATCATGTGAGCTGTGACAGTAACAGCAAGAAGAAAGACCTGATCGAGACCCCAGGTGAAACAGTGGTGATTTACATACACTTTCTGCCTCGCGCTCGTGCTTAACTTTGCCTTGCCCACAGTGGGATCTGCCTGGCTGCCTCTGCTGAGAGATGGCAGAGTGATAATGAATGAGCAGCACTTGCCCGTTGCTTCCAATGTGCCTGCCGGGTACCTCAGCTCCCAGGACGGCGTCTCCAAGGTATAGAAATGTCAAGGCTTTTGCTTTGTTCTTTCTCTCTCTCTATTAAGCGACTAAGCCCCAATTTGAGGTAGATCTTATTAGCTGGGATTGGATTAGAAAATCAAACAAGCTTTCTCAACAAATGCCAAACAAATTAGATTAGTATTAGAATGTAATCCCTAAAAACATTACGTGCAGATTTACCATTCCCCATCGATAGACAATCTTTGTTACAGAAGCCAAGTTACACATTGCTGATATTATTTATCTCACACCACCCGTTTGTTTTAAGCACTCGGGCTCAGAGATCAAGTGGGTCGATGGCGGGAAGCCTTTGTTCAAAGTCTCAACTCATCTGGTGTCTACAGTGTATACTCAGGTATTGCCCCTGCTGATGATTGTTCCCCTCTGTTCACACAAAAAGTCACATTTAGATATGATTCAAACTGATCAAAGAGACATTTAGAGACATTTCTCCGCAGGATCAACATTTGCACAACTTCTTCCACCACTGTCAGAGGATGAACGTATCGGAGCAGGCTTTAGAGGGAGAGCTGGTCAAGTATCTCAAGGTAACACTCATCTTTCTCTCCTAATATGGGCGCCATCGTTTAACTATTCAAAAGAGAGAATATTCTGTTTTAGCTTTTAGCCAATGTTTCCAACAAAATGGCAAAAAGTTAAATTTATAGCATCCATTAACCCCCACCTGAACCAAGGACATTTTCTCATTACGCAAATCTAAAAGCTTCTTGAAAAAAGGTAGCAAAATAGCGACAAAAGCGAAAGATTTTGTAGATTAAAAAGTGACCAAAAAAAAGCTATGTTAAAGTGACTAAAATGTGACCAAAATGCGATAAAAAAGCCACAAATGAGCAACAAAAAGCAACCAAAGAGCAACAAAACAAATGTCAAAAACACAACAAAAAATAACTGAAAAAGTGTCAAAAAGGCAATGAAAAATAACGTCAAACAAGTATAGTATAAGTATATATACTATAGGCCAGTGTGAGCTCTCCAGTCAAGAAGCTTTTAGACTTTAGCGAACATGCCCTCAGTTAAGGAGTGGGGGTTTAAACCAATCAATAACCCAAGTCTTAATTTATCCCAAAGAGTCTTCATGCTATGGAGGGGCACGTCATGGTCAACTTCCTCCCCATTATTATCAACCAGTTGTTTTGTGTGCTGACCAGAGCGACGCACGAAGATGTGGCCGTCAACGTGACGAGGTGGGTATTATTTACAGAAACCTTCAAGTAGCGATGCTACCTTAGCCGTCTTTTTTCATCAAGGCACATTCACTTATAGATTCACATTTGCTGCCTCCGCTGTGCTCTTCGTTAGTCTTTGAAGCTCTGCCGACAGAGTATAAAAGACGTGCCACAGTATGGAGGGATTACATTTTTGCACTGCAGAGCGAGCCACCTCCTGCTTCCACCTGCTGTCTCCTTTTACTTTCATGCTTTGAGAAATGTATTTATTTACTTACTAAACAATACATAAGCGCTAATATTTATTCAAGTGAACATACTGTAGGTATAAATGCAGGGATAAGAATACTTCCTGAACCTGCTGTCTCCTCCTCACAGGGTGATGGTGCACGTTGTGGCTCAGTGCCATGAAGAGGGACTGGAGCACTATCTCAGATCCTATGTCAAGGTACATTTCTGTGTTAAATTATACAAGTTTGTTATAAAATCTTTGCCACTTTCCTTTTTTTTTCTCCTTCCACAGTTTGTGCTGAAACCAGAGCCATATTCCGGTTTAAATGTGAAAACAGTTCACGAGGAGCTGGCTAAAGCGATGACAGCTATACTGAAGCCCTCCACGGACTTTCTGACCAGTAACAAGCTGTTAAAGGTATAACTCATGGATTTGTTTTGTATGTGTTCCTCGCTCTAAATCACGTTGCGTTTCAGCACTCCTGGTATTTCTTCGAGGCGTTGGTCAAGTCGATGGCTCATTATCTCATCGAAAGTGGGAAAGTGAAGGTAAATGTTCTGTGTCCTTCATCTAATGCACATTGAATTAACGCCTTTAAACATTTGTCTCTTTACTCTAATTCCCTCCAGCTCTCCAGGAACCAGCGTTTTTCCGCCTCCTTCTATCACGCTGTGGAGACTCTGGTCAACATGCTGATGCCTCACATCACGCAGAAGTACAAGGACAACCTGGATGCAGCGCGCAATGCTAATCACAGCCTGGCAGTTTTCATTAAAGTTGGTTTGCTTTGTTGTGCTTATGTTTATGTAAATCGCATCGAACAAAAGTAATTATTCCGTTTTGCTGTTCTTCTTTCCTCTTCCCAGCGCTGCTTCACCTTCATGGACAGAGGCTTTGTCTTTAAACAAATCAACAATTACATAAACTGCTTTGTACCAGGAGACTCAAAGGTTCCACAGTTTTTCTGGTTTTAGAGTGAAATACAAATGGACATAATATCTAAATTGTTATTTTTTTCTTACAGACATTGTATGAATTTAAGTTTGAGTTCCTGCGTGTCGTCTGCAATCATGAGCACTACGTCCCTCTCAATCTGCCCATGCCCTTTGGAAAGGGGAGGATACAAAGGTTCCAGGGTAAAATGAAAGACCTTCAGCATCATTTAGTCTCCTGCATCATCTTCCTGCCGCTCCCACGTGTAACTCAATATTGTTCCCCAGATCTACAACTGGATTACTCCTTGACTGATGACTTCTGTCGAAACCACTTCCTGGTTGGCCTGCTGCTGAGGGAAGTGGGCGGGGCTCTTCAGGAGTACAGAGAGGTTCGACAGATCTCCATCCAGGTGCTCAAGGGGCTGATGATCAAGCATACTTTTGATGACCGCTACATTGCAAAAGTGAGTCTAAATCCAATGTTATTCATCTGTATTATTATCAGTGTTGGGCAAGTTACTTAAAAATTGTAATATATTCTATATTACTGATTATAGCTCTAAAAATGTAATATGTTTGCATTACATATTACTGTTTCAAAAATGTAGCTGACTTTACTTTTGAGTTATTTTTGGCATAACATAATAATTGCAAAAGTGCAATCAGAGATTTCCTTTTCCTTCACTTTCCCCATTCTCTCGTGTTTTGTTTTGACGACATTAACTACAGACTGCAGATCTTATGCACCAGTGTCCAAATTGATCTGGCATGCTGCATTTTATTTGGGGGAGTTTGGCATTTTTTCGTTCATACATTTAAATGCACTTGTAACTCGAGTTACTTGAAATATAACGACTAATACAGTATATTCCCGTACCCAACACTGATTATTATGTATTATGTAAAGTGTAAACAGGTGGTACATTGTAATATTATTGTTTTGCTTCACTAGAGCCATCAGGCCAGACTGGCCACTCTATACCTCCCTATGTTTGGACTTCTTCAGGAAAATGTCCACAGACTGGACATGAAGGACTTGGCTCCGTTCAGCAACCACAGTGTAAGCCTGACACCTAGTGGCCCACAACTGAACAACACATATTGAGATTTTAGGGGTTTGGTTTGTGAACAACTTATTAATACAAATATGAAGGTCATGTGGAAAGTCGACTTCTTTATTGTTTCACTAGAATTCCAGGGACGACTCTTTGGTGCCAAATGCTCTGGTGACGCCTCACAAACCGGGCAGCTGTATAGAAAACGCTCTGCACAAAGACGTATTTGGCGTCATCTCGGGAACAGGTTCTTACTCTGTTAAAGCCTAGTTCCCTGATAATACCGACGACCAGCAGATTTTTAGTTTACCTTGTCCTGTTCTTGTGCAGCATCTCCACACAGCTCCACTCCTAATGTCAGCTCAGTCCACCATGCAGACTCCAGAGGCTCGCTGGTGTCCACTGACTCTGGGAACAGCCTGTTGGACAAAAGCAGTGACAGGACCAACTCCCTCGAAAAGGTTCATGCTCTTCTAATGTACACACATGTGATTGTTTATAGATCATTGTATTCTGTTTCACAAATAGCTTTTTGTGCATCACCGCAGCGCTCCCACACTGCCGCTCCCTGCATGTTAACTCACCAAAAAGAGAAATTTCGGAGGCACTCGGTTAACGTTCCGGTGCAACCTGCCGGCGCAGAGAACCCCGCGCCAAACCGTGCAGCTAAACGCATCACTATGGACTTCTCGCTGCTTTCTGTGCCACTTTTTGACCCAGTGCAGCGCAATGACAGTGTCCTGGATAAGCCAGGGCTGAACGGCCAAGCTAACCCATCCCTACAAGTACTTACGGCCCAGTTGACCTCTTTTGCTGTGTGCTAGAAATTGTACAATGTCCCACAAAAACAAATAAAAAGAATAAAAAGAAAGGGTTTGTAGGATGCGCTCACAACAGTAAAATATTTATAAGTAAAGCAGTATTTGATTCAACCATGCTTTTGAAATATTTATAAAAAATCCTACATGCCCTGACTTTAAGTTTTGATTGGGTTTGGGCCTTGCGGGCATCTGTACAATACTCTCAAAATCTCTCCTTTCAGTTGTCCCACATGCGGGAGTGCTTCAGTGAGCGTTCCGCTTCAGATCTGCACATGAATATGAAATGTTAACTCTCCAAACTGCTCTTGCTCTCTCAAAGCACCGTGCTGCTGCTGCTCTGCTCAACACTTGACACTTTACATCTGTGAAGTTTGAATCCTACAGTGTGTCTTATCCCTCTTGTGTTTTTCAATTGCTGACTTCTTCTTCTTGCCTCAGAACCAGTGCGCGTCGGCTCTGGGCAGCACCTTGCTCCGCTGCGATAAACTGGACAGAGATGAGATCAGAAACCTGCTCATGTGCTTCCTGCATATACTCAAGAGCATGTCAGAGGGTAGGTCCACTTCCTATTCTACAAGCCATGTTCCAACTGTTTATGTTTTTGTCCTAACAAGGTTTTAATATGTGACTTTCAGAAGCGCTTTTTTCATACTGGAACAAAGCAGCGCCTTCAGATCTGATGGACTTCTTCACATTGTTAGAGTAAGTTTCGCAGACATGGGTATTCGGGAACTTCTATCAAAGCACAACATGCAACCACATAAAATAAAAAAATCATTTGTCATTTCGCAGAGTGTGCCTTCACCAGTTCAGATACATGGGCAAGAGATTCATCGCCAGGTAACCGTATTACACATAAACCACATTTAAAAGCAGCCTTGTAACCCAATTTTGCTCATGAATAATGCACACACTCACATTAAAATGATTTGTTATATTTGCTAACCCTTTTTCTTTATTATTAATGCTTCTGGCAAGTGTAATGTCACTAATGCCTCAGTCCCTGGCTCTCTCTCTCTCGCATGGGTAAGATGAAGCAGGCTGCGTAACGATGTCTTGGCTTTTATATCTTTATCTATTATTTATCCTGCACAATTCTCTGTTGGGTTTGGAGACTTTGGGGTTGTAATTTGTCTTATTGTTGTCTCTCATAGGAGCCAGGACGGGCCAGGCCTCATGACCCCAGATAAGAAGTCTTTAACTCTGCCTGTATCTCGGAACAGGGCAGGGCTCCTGCATGCACGGTTACAGCAGCTAGGGACGCCCGAGAGCGCACACACCTTCAACAACAGTAAGTGTCTTGACAGGGGAAACTGAAGACTCATTGCAGATTAACTTAACACTTGAATTTCCATTATTTTGCTAAACTGATTTACATACTGCACACTGAATACTGAAAACTGCATGATCAGAACTTAACTTTCTCAGGAGTTCAAAAACACATTGTTCCTCCTGCTACATGCCTTGATAATATCCAGAACACGGCTTACAGAAAATGTGAGACAGGCCTCACCTTTCACAAAGTTCAGATCCAGGCAGAAAACAGTTCTTTTAGCTGTGTATATATATATATGTATCACTGAAAGTATTTTGCTTTTAGTTTGGGTAATAAATGATCATATTAATGAGTTTTTTATCTACCTTATCTAGCTTAGTGTATGAATTGCGCTCTACAGATAAACTTGTCCAACACCTATTGTTTTTAATTAACAAATTAACAGTTCACTCCAGTCTATGCGCCCTCTGTTGGCAGCAGTGATGTTTTGCAGTCATAGAAATCAGGGCTCAATACCTCTAACCTCTTTTCCATACATACTCTTATTGGACCTTCAGATCACTTTAAAGTTCCTTTTAATTATGTGTTCTTTATAAATTAATCTTCTCCCCCTTCCTGTTGTTGTTGTTGTTGTTGTTGATAAAGTCAGTGAAGTAGTCATTAGCATTATCGACTATAATAAACCCAGCCCTGATAAGACGTTTCAGTAAATCTCATATTTATAGCCTCAGTAAAATCTTATCTCTGAATGACCTTTTGTTTGTGGTGTGCAGTGTATGCTCACGCTGAAGCCGACGTGAGCAGCCAGTGTCTGCTGGAGGCCAATGTGTCCACTGAGGTCTGTCTGACTGTGCTCGACACGCTCAGCATCTTCATTATGGGCTTCAAGGTAACAGCGCAGGACAGATACATAAGGGAAATCAGTGAAGTCGAACATGCACATTTGGTCATGAACACATTTCTGAAGCGATTTTGGAGAGACTGTTGATGCTCAGACAGGCACATATTATCTACTTTTCCCAAGCTACTCCACATATTGGTCGCCCCTCCTATTGGCCTCTGAGTCTGTCCTACTCTCAGTGAATGACAGACAGATTTTAACCTATCACTGTGAAGTCTTGGAAGAATCACATAACTTTCTTTAAGGCAATCTATATAGTGTGGATGAATTGTATTGAAATCGAATGACCTTAGTTCGTTTGCCATATCACCCACCCTTGTATATTCCCACTGTGACCCCCAGACACAGCTGACCTCAGACCTCGGGCACAACCCTCTCATGAAGAAGGTGTTCCAGGTGCATCTGTGTTTTCTGCAAATCGCACAGTCTGAGACGGCCCTCAAGCACGTCTTCACCTCCCTCAGGACCTTCATCTACAAGGTAAACCAGCGCCTTTGACGACACTATTCAAAGCGTTCTGTCGGCGCGCGAGCCTTTCCTCGCTGTGTGTCCTTTCAGTTTCCCTGTACGTTCTTTGACGGCCGCGCTGACATGTGCGCCTCGCTCTGCTACGAGATCCTCAAGTGCTGCAACTCCAAGCTCAGCAGCATTCGCAGCGACGCGGCCCATCTGCTCTACTTCCTCATGAAGAGCAACTTCGACTACACGGGCCGCAAGTCTTTTGTACGGACACACCTGCAGGTAATAGGGATACCAAAAAAGCATTTAGTATTATTAAAAACATGTACAATAGGCCAGGATGAATGAGAGTGTGTTTGAGAGTGCACATGGGGGACGACGGATGGAAATTAGCCCAAGGCTACAATCTGGTGTGGCTTGTTTACATGCATGAGACCCATGTATGTTCATTAACATGCACTGTCCCGACCAAATAAACCAATAAATAAAATAAATTCTGCGAAGAACTCAAAATGTAGCCTCTTTGACCTGAATTGCTTGTTTTAAGGTGGTTATTGCAGTGAGTCAGCTGATTGCGGATGTGATTGGGATCGGCGGCACCCGCTTCCAGCAGTCTCTGTCCATTATTAACAACTGCGCCAACAGTGACAAGAACATCAAGGTGACTATTGAGTGAATACGCTTAAAAACAGTGGGCTCTGAAAGCTACTAAACCCATGTAATTGCGCTGCGTAGCACACGGCGTTCCCCTCGGACGTGAAGGACTTGATGAAGCGCATTCGGACGGTGCTGATGGCCACGGAGCAGATGAAGGAGCACGAGAACGACCCCGAGATGCTGGTGGATCTGCAGTACAGTCTGGCCAAGTCCTACACCAGCACCCCTGAACTCCGCAAGACCTGGCTGGACAGCATGGCCCGCATCCACCACAAGAACGGGGATCTGTCCGAGGTATTGCAACGCAGCGCTCTCGCTCCGCTCAAAATTAAAAATACATGATCAGTAACTTTACTCTCTCTCTCGCTTTCTCCAGGCAGCGATGTGTTACGTGCACGTGGCTGCGCTAGTGGCTGAATACTTGTGGAGAAAAGGTGACTGGGCAAATCTGATTCATCTGTTTTAGGACCCTGTATTTGAATTGCTGCACACTTTACTTACTTTTTAATGTAATGAGTCACCAGTTCAAAGTTAACGTGGTAGAAAGTAGTTATCTGGCCATTAGTGATTCGAAAACATACACTGTGCCTAGGTCTGTATTAGTTGTAGGCAATAAACGCAGTACAGAGTGTCACATTGCCATCTCGGCACTGATCCAAAGGTCTTTCGTTCATGACTGTATTAAAAACAAGGCTTTACGAGATAAGATGTTCACGTTTCTTCACCTTTTCAACCGGAGGGTGAACTCCGTTAGGGACATATTGTACTACGGGCAAAGCAAGTTCAAGCATTATGCAAGTAGAAGTAGTATCAATATCAAATCCTTATTATTTTTATATTTGGAAATGTTAATGTAAATAATTGCAATAATGTGCAAAGATGTGAATGTAAAACACAAATGGAAACTGCTCAAATAAACTATAAACTACTAGTATCAATGTACTTTTCTCTCCTAGGCATGTTCAGACAGGGCTGCACAGCGTTCCGCGTCATCACCCCCAACATTGACGAGGAGGCGGCCATGATGGAGGACGTAGGGATGCAGGACGTTCACTTCAATGAGGTCCTGCCCTACTTTTCAATGTCACTGCTTTCTTTATGTGTTTAAGTCATCGGTGAGGAAGTCAATGATCTACTGATGGTGTCCACTTTATCACTCGGCACCTGTGCTCTTATCGGCGGGTGATTAATTGCTGAATCCGCAAATTACCGCCTACAGACTTTGATTCCACATCGCATATTTAATTATCCCTCTTCCTCAGGCTCATAACATTAAAAAGAAATGGAAACATTTGAGAAAGATTGTACAACTTTCCTCCTAATATTGCTGCTTCTTAATACTGTACTTACCGTTGCTTTGAGCACGTAAAGCGATTTGGTGTTCAGTTACTTAACATTATTGCTTATGTGCACTTAAGCTGTGACAAATCTCCCCTGTGCCTGACATAAAACTGAAAGCGATGGCCACAAACTGCGCTTGTTTTTACGAGATCGTCAACAGCTGCGGACTTTTTTCTTTTGCCTCCCATCTGTTTTACGAGGTGAAGATGACAGGCCCATTTCCCACTTTGTACGCGCGCCTGTCCTTTTTTATTTTTTTTTACAAGGACAACGTGCTCCCTTCAAAGCCCCACCAGACAAACGGCGCATGAAAAATGATGAACTGTCTGTGCGCTTTGTGTGTGTAGGAGGTGCTGATGGAGCTGCTGGAGGAGTGCGGGGACGGCCTTTGGAAAGCAGAGCGATATGAACTGATCGCAGATGTCTACCGGCTCATAATCCCCATCTATGAGCAGCGCAGGGACTTTGAGGTTGTCCATCAAAAAAAAAAAAAATGATTAAACTAAAAAAATCAACAGGTTGTTAGGGTCAAAACTCATATTCTGCTTTACAGAAACTGACGCATCTGTATGATACACTCCATCGTGCCTACACCAAGGTCATAGAGGTGATGCACACTGGGAAAAGGCTCCTGGGCACATACTTCAGAGTGGCCTTCTTTGGACAGGTACGGGCTGTGTCTGTGTAATCCCTCGAGCGGTCCAACTGTATACTGTATCTTAACAAGTTCCTTTTATGTTCTCTTTGCTTCCCAAGGCCGCGGTAAGTGCACAAGGATGTTCACTATACGGCATAGTAGTGGCATTGTGTAGTATCTTGTACTTTCTGCATGCTGCTTGAGGTAGTTTGCGGGATTAGCCACAGTAGATAAAGTCAAGGCTTAAAGAGGGGGTATTATGCTTTTTCAATCACATAGCACCAGTCTATAGCATACTACAATGATGACGTAACCTTCTGTTGGTCTGTATATGCAGTAAATTAAAATAACTGCCTTGAATAAAATTGCTCTCTTAAAATGGCTGTACTGAACGTCTTGAAATAGGCAAGGCAAGGCAAGGCAAGGCAAGTTTATTTGTAGAGCACAATTCATACACAAGGCAATTCAAAGTGCTTCACAGTTGCAGAAAATTACAAGAAAACAGATCAAATCAATCAATAAAACATCAACATAAAGTTAATCAATGACAGTAAAAGGCAAGAGTGCAGATAAAATACTTTCAGTTTTCATATGCACGGGTAAAAAGAGCTGTTTTCAGCCTGGATTTGAACATTGTCAGAGTTGAGGCCTGTCTCACATCCTCATGAAGACTGTTCCAGATTTTAGCTGCATGAAACTGAAACGCAGCCTCACCGTGTTTATTATTGACTCTGGGAACCACCAGGAGACCCCTCCCTGAAGTTCTCAGGGCCCGAGATGGTTCATACGGCTCTAACATGTCAGAGATGTACTTTGGTGCTAAACCATGAAAAGACTTGTACACAAGCAGAGCTGTTTTAAATTCTATTCTCTGAGTGACAGGAAGCCAGTGCAGAGACCGGAGCACTGGACTAATGTGGTCGTATTTCCTTGTTCTTGTCAGGACTCTAGCAGCAGCGTTCTGGATGTTCTGCAGCTGTCTAACAGCTCGTTTAGAAAGGCCAGTGAGCAGGCCGTTACAGTAGTCTAACCTGCTGGAGACAAATGCATGGATGAGTCTCTCTAAGTCTGGTTTTGACACTATTCCTCTGATCTTAGCAATGTTTTTCAGATGGTAAAAAGCTGATGACGTTATTGCTTTGATGTGGCTGTTTAAGTTCAGGTCTGAGTCCATGATTACTCCTAGATTCCTAACCTGATTTTTTGGTTTCAGAGCGAGAGACTCAAGGTGACTGATAACACTTTGTCTTTGTGTCTGTGGGCCAAAGACAATGATCTCAGTTTTGTCTGAGTTTAGTTGGAGAAAGTTGTTTTGCATCCACAAACTGATCTGTTCGATGCAGTGACAGAGAGTATCTACAGGCCCATGTTCACCTGCTGTCAGTGACACGTAGATCTGAGTGTCATCTGCGTAGTTGTGGTACGACACATTGTTGCTGTTTATTAGCTGACCCAATGGAAGCATGTACAAGTTGAATAAGAGGGGTCCCAAGATTGACCCCTGGGGGACTCCACAGGTCATGGAAATTTTGTCTGAGACACAGTTGCCAATTTCGACAAAGTACGTCCTATCCTCGAGATAGGACTTGAACCAGTTTAGAGCAGTACCAGAGATTCCCACCCAGTTTTCTAACCTGTGAAGTAAGATCCTGTGGTCCACTGTGTCAAAGGCAGCGCTCAGGTCCAGCAGAACTAAAACTGAGACCTTACCTGCGTTTGTGTTCATACGAATATCATTTGTCACCTTGATCAGAGCTGTCTCAGTGCTGTGGTGGGGCCTAAATCCTGACTGGAAAGTATCAAACACATTGTTAGATAGGAGAAAGTAAGTGAGCTGTTGATATATTACTTTCTCTAGGACTTTTCCTAAGAACGGTAGGTTTGATATGGGCCGGTAGTTGTTCAGTACCTTGGGATAGGCCTCTGTCTCTTTAAGAAGCTTTCCGACACGCCCCTTCAGCACACTGCTGTGGCATTTAAACAACACTACTGTGCGGGGAGGGGGCTCTGCTGAGCTGAGGAGCAGTGGTTGGTGGCTTGGCTGGTGACGAAAGGTCCAGAGGCGTCTCCAGGAGGTGGGGCGTTCCTAGGAGGACTGAGGCATAGCTACACCTAAAATGGCTGCCGTCTAAGTTTTTACTGATTACTCAAAAATATGTGAATGAGCCAAGGTAACACTCCAGGCATGTGTTTAACGAGGGAATGACATAACAACATGATATAAAGCTTGAAAAGTCGATTTTACATAATACCCCCCTTTAAAAGGCTATTGCCCCTTGCCCTGGATCAACTGTTTCACCTCTGGGATCCTCTTTTGTAATGATCGTACTCCAACCACGTGGTCTCTGTTTACCTTTCCTCAGATACACAAAGTAGTGCCTATTAACCCGTTACCTCTCGCCTTAACCGAGCACATTTTTTTCCAGTTCAACTTTACCCAAGTCTCATAGGCCAGTGTAACACCTCATTTGAAAGCTAATGTGGCAACCGAGGGGTTAACAGACTATAAATTAGAATTTGTTTAATTGTAAACTCTCCAACAACGCCACCCCAGACTTCCTGGGGAAATAAAGTATTACCGCTTAGAGGCTCGCAAGTAAGTATATTGACAGTTCAAGACTCCGGTTCCATTTAGTTTACAAAACCTTTATTTTACACTTGTAGAAAACATGTCATTGATTTCAACACATTCCACTGTTTATTTCATTCTCCATTGTTGATTCTTAAAATCCTTTGTTTAAAAAGCGCTGTGAACAGTCATTAAAATAAAGCTCTGTTTAAAACCAACTGCCTGCCTGGCAAACAAGACCCAGGGCACGTGGCGGGCGTACAAGCGACCTGGACCGCGGCGCCAGCCTCCAGGCACTCAGCCCAGTGAGACTGCAGGAGAAAGCGTCCGACTCGGAGGTACACGGGCGCAGAGCGCAAACGCGCACAAAACAAAACAGAACAAGGCAAAACGAAACAGAACAAAACGAAACAGAACAATACGAAACAGCAGAGGCAACGTGCCAGTGCCACTGCAGACCACTGAGGACACCTACAAAAAATGAATTTGGATTACTAACTAAACCTGGATTAAAAACATAGGAGCTACAAAAATAACTAAGGAAAAACATACCGCTGAAAGTGCTTGACTGCGCACGGACCAAGACTGGTTGAAGTGGAGGAGCAGAGTGCACAGAAGGCCTGCAGCGTGGCTGTAACCAAACCGCTGGTTAGTAGTGACTTTTAGGACGTTTGAAACCGGCATAGAAGAGTGAATGGGCCGAGGTGATAGTTACCTTTACGAAGGCGTCACGCTGCGCGCACAGAGAAGGTGCCGAGCGATAGCGTGCAGCAGTGCGGAGCTCACGGACAACAGCGGCACTAAAAGCAGTACAAAGTGGCTGCTTAGTGGACGGTTTATGTTAAAGCGTTACAATATTTTAGGAATTTGGGCATAAAATGTAATCTACCTGGAGCTGGAGGACAAGGCGGCCAACACAGAAGACCCGGAAGAGCATATGGGGCAAAGAGGAGTGAACGAGAATGGGAGCGCTTATATAGTCCACCAAGCCAGCGCAACGGGGTGGCAGGTAAGAGCGCACCCAACACAGACCTCCAAAGCGCGTCTTACCACATTCTACCCCCCCGGTTTGCATCGTCGCCCCGACGATGGACATACTCGCCTAACACCATGGCCTAAAGACTACACCTGCGGCACTGGACGAAGAGGAAGCAGAATGTCCTCCCCTGGCCGTGGCCGAACGGTGTGATGACCTTGGGAGATGAACGTTAGCATGCTGTCCAGCCGTTGAGCGAGCGGATCTACGCGGGGTCACCTCACTATGGCCAGGAGCGGCGGCCCATGCCACTGGTGCAGGTTGCCGATTTGTCGCTCCAGAGGGAGAAGCCAGAGAAGGTCTCTGAGCTGCCGGAACTGGGTGTGAGAGCTGCAAGGGCTGTGGAGTGGTCTGAGTCACAGCAACGTGTTGATTTGGAAGAACGGAGGGGGGTTCCTGAGTAGGCTGTGGCCTTAGAAACAGGTCACCATCCAAGGACTCGAGAGAAGATTTGTCACCTGCTGGTGGCTGTTCCCCAGAATCACCAGATGAAATCTCAACCGCAACGTAAGGTGTGTCAAAGGCCTTAAGCAAAGAGCGATGTACCCGCTTAACCTTACTGTGGTCCTCTACAGGGGCCACAGTATACACAGAACCTTGTTCCTTCGGGGCCTGCATGACCCGGTAGGTCACCGAACTCCACAAGTCCTGAGTCTTCTGGCGACCTCGGAAAGCACAGTTGCGCAAAAGTACAAGCTGACCCTCCTGAAGGGGTGCGTCCCGCACATGTTTGTCGTAGTTGGTCTTGCGACGGTGGGCCGAAGCCCTCAAGCGCTCACGAGCCCCTTCGAAAGAGACTTCTAGCCGTGCTTGATGTTCTTGAACCCACTCGTTGACACTCCCTGCCACCGGTTCCCGCACCTGACCCAGAAAGAAATCAACGGGGAGCCGAGGTTCTTGCCCGAACATCAAGAAATAAGGCGATTCCCCGTTGACTGGTGAGGGGTTGTGTTGTAAGCGAACAGAACCTCCGGTAAGCAGGAGCTCCAATCTCGTTTTCGCGAAGTGGGCAAAGCACGCAATAGATTGTGAAGCGTCCTGTTGAAGCGCTCGCACTGCCCGTTACCACCTGGGTGATGGGGCGTAGTGCGAGACTTCATGACCCCATACAGACTGCACAACTGTTGAATCAAGGCACTTTCGAAGTTGCGGCCCTGGTCCGAGTGGATACGAGCGGGGACACCAAGCTTTGTAAACCACTCGGATACCAGAACCTGAGCTACGGTAGAAGCACGTTGGTCTCTTGTGGGAATGGCCAAGGTATACTTACTAAAAACATCGGTCATCACCAGGACATTTTCCAAGCCATTTGAAGTAGGCTCAAGCAGGGTGAAATCGATGGCAACGATTTCATTCGGCCAAGAGGCCAACAAGTGACCCAAGTAACTGTGAGGAGCAGGTTGGTTGTTCTTGGCGAACTGGCAACGCTCACAGGCATGGCACCAACGAGCTACCTCTCGTGACATCCCGGGCCAGTAGCAGCGAGCGTGCAACAAGGCCAGGGTTCTGTCCACTCCTTGATGCCCATGTTCTTGGTGCACTTGTCTTAGGACATCCTGGATCAAGGCCCTTGGCAATAGAACTTGATAGACGGGCCCACTGCCATCCGAATCCGAACGGAACACCCGTCCGTACAGAAGCCCGTCCAGTACCACCAGACGGTCCCACTGTCCGAGTAGGGTAAGGGCAGGTTGGGAAAAGCCTTTCCGCTCGTCAGGAGTGGGCCGTTGTTTCTGCTGCCAAAATGCCATGACTTCCTGGATGACCGGGTCTCCCTGTTGGAGAACATGGAGGTCGGCAGGAACACAGTGCGGAAAGACCGATACCACGGACTGTGACGCCTGTGCCTGCTGACCTTGCAGGGCTTGTTGAAGTGGAGAAGGTAGGGAAGTACCTGGCGCCAAGGGTGCTAGGGCCTGCGAGGACCAGGGTTGCCGAGAGAGGGCATCAGCGTTCTTATTGCTCTTCCCCGACCGATACTTAAGCTCAAAGTCGAAGGAGGCAAGCTGAGCAGCCCAGCGCTGTTCTACAGCCCCTAGCTTCGCAGACAACAGGTGGCTCAATGGGTTGTTGTCTGTGTAGACGACACACTTCTGCCCCAACAGGTACTCCCTGAATTTCTCCGTGAGAGCCCACTTGAGACCCAACAGCTCCAACTTCATCAAACTGTAATTCGACATGTTCCGCTCAGTCGGTCTTAACCCACGACTGGCGTAAGCTATTGGTCTTATTCTGCCCTCATGCTCCTGTGAAAGCACAGCACCCAATCCGCTGTGGCTGGCGTCGATCTCCAGGATGAAAGGATGGGAGAAATCGGCGTATGCCAAGACTGGAGTGGAGGTGAGCTTGGCCTTAAGGGCTTCGAAGCTTTGTTGGCACTCCTCGGTCCAATCTCCAGCAGTGATTGGGACCGTCTTCTTTCCTTTGGAGAGCTTACCAGTGAGCTCTGCTACCCTGCGATGCAGAGGAGCAGCCAATTTTGCAAACCCCTCCACAAATCGACGGTAGTAGCTAGCGAATCCTAGAAACGATCGCAGCTCCGTGGCTGTGGTGGGCGTGGGCCAATCAGCTACTACCTCGATTTTGCTTGGGTCAGTGGCTACTCCCCGATCAGAGATGACATGCCCAAGGTAGTTCACCTCTGTCCGGAAAAAGCTGCACTTACTCAGCTTTGCCTTCAGACCTTCCTTTTGCAGCCGACCCAGCACCACGGCCAGCCTCTCCAAATGTTGCTGGACCGTGGATGAATACACCACAATGTCGTCCAGGTACAAGAGGAGAGACTGACACTGTTGGTCCCCAAAGATGCGTTGCATCAGACGTTGGAAGGTGCTGGGGGCATTGCATAGCCTGAAAGGCATGCGATTCCACTCAAATAGCCCGAACGGCGTACAAAACGCAGTTTTGTGCCGATCGCTCTTGGTGACAGGTACCTGATTGTATCCGCTGGCTAGATCCATAGTGGAAAACCAGCGGGCACCTGTCAGAGCATCGAGGGATTCCTCTATGCGGGGTAGTGGAAACGCATCCTTTCGGGTTTTGCTGTTCAGTTGGCGGTAGTCAACGCCCAGTCTGAGGCTTCCGTCCTTTTTCCGGACGAGAACGATGGGGGAGGCGTAGGGACTGGAACTTTCGGTAATCACCTGCACCTCCAAGAGCCGATGGATGTGCTCTTTAACGAGCTCATACTCGGAGGGAGGTATCCGACGATACCGCTGCCGGACTGGCACGTCATCCGTGAGAGGGATGTCATGGGTGACCAAGTTGGTGCAGCCCAAGTCCTGGTCATGGGCAGCGAACACGGACGTATACCTCCTTAAGAGAGCTCGCACCTGGTCCTGCTCCTCACTGGACAAAAGAGACAGATCTAATCCCTCAAAAACGTCCAACACGCAGGTGGTGGCAGTCTGCAATGAGACGGACGCGGCTGCAGCTGACACCTCAGTCACACCCGCAGGCAAACTCACCACGTTTACTAGGTCCAGCGTACCTACAACAGTGCGAGGATGCAGCAGGACCTCGGTGGTCCCTACGTTAACTACTGGGACATAAGCAGTCCCACGATCTACCCGAACCAACGATGGAGAAGCCAGTAGTCCAGCCGGTAAGCCAGACTCCGAAGGTTCGAAAAGCGCAGATGTACCACTATACTGCTCCGAACATGTAGTAGGCACTATCTTCATTGTACCCGCCGGAATGCGGCAAACTTGCTTTCTCCGCACCCTGACTACCTGGTCGTGTTGGAATTGGCTTCTGATAAGCCGAATGACACTACTGAAGGGCATCGACCAAAGAGTTAGGGGACGCAACTACGGGAGCTGTGTCAAACAAGGAGGGCCCGTATTGCCCGAAGAGCTCTCTGTAGCACTTCTGGATGACATTCATACAAAGCACGCCAGGAACCTGCACAGGCATACTGGGTGGATCTCTTACGACCAGTACACCACACCGAGGCATTAACCTCCCACAAAGCTCAACGTCTAGTTCTAAATAGCCAAGATAGGGAATGGCCAAGCCATTGGCAGCTCTGAGCTGTAGCCAGTGACATGCCTGAAGACGCTCTTTACCCCAAGACTCAAAATGCTCTCGAAAGAAACCCTCTGTGATGGTGGACACCATGGACCCTGTGTCGAGCAAACACGGTACCTTTACGCCAGCCATGTCTACGTCAATGTGTGGGCAAAAAGCGATTAGTTTTGGAACTGCAACGGAACGACTAGAGACATTTCCCGAGCCAGTAGGAACCCCACCCGAGCTGTGGCTCTGCAGCTCAGTGGGCGCTAGTTTCCCGACTGCTGTTCCAAACGGGTGTGATCCGGCAGCAAGGGCGGTTGGTGAGCAGGACCACGTGATCCTCGGCAGTTCCTGGCACTATGTCCAGGTCGGTGGCACCGGTGACAGATGACAGGCGCTGGGCGATGAGGGGAGTGACTACGCGATGACTCTGTCTGCAGGAGGGCAATGCTCTGTGTGAGCTGATCAAGCTGTTCTTGCTGCCGTTTTAGGAGCTCCTTCATTTCGCTTACCTCTGACTGGGAGGGGTAGGTGGCTTTCGGTGTGCCACTGTGCACAGCGTATTGGAGGCCATATGCTGAAGGCACCGAATTACTCCGACCCCGTGCGCTGGCTGGAAGACCCTCATGCTCCCATCTCATTGCTTCCTCTCTGGCCGCAAGCAAGGTCGCTGTTGGATTTTGACGAACGTATTGTTTTAGCATGCGACGCAAGGCACCATCGAGCACATGCTCGATAAATTGATCGCGCAACAATACCTCAGAATTGGGCATGTTGTTCGGGGCACGCGCTTTCACTCTATGCATTAAGCTCAACAAGGAAAGGGAGAACTCTTGCAGGGTCTCCCCCTCCTGTTGCTTGCGAGAGAAGAAAGACTCCTGCAAAGCTACATAGGAGTCGGAGCATCCGTACAAATCTTGCAAGATTGAGATCAATTTGTCTGGGTCCCTTCGCTCTTCACTGGAGCGATACCTAATTTCATTTCGAGCTTCTCCCTCCAAATGATCATACATGAAGTAAGCCTGATCTGCTCGGGACAGGTGACGCGCTCTCATGCAGGCCTCAACCTCCTCAACCCATTCACTCAAACTAATGCCTGTATGACCCTGAACATAGGACATTTCCTGTCCCGGGGTATGTACATAAGCCTCTCTGTTACAGAGGCAGTTGACACTGCAGGCACCGCAGAGGACCCTGCACTGGAGCCACCAGGAGTAGCCTGGTCTGAACGCAGCCTCTCATTCTCAGCGGTTAACTGGGCCACCTGATCTTTAAGGCTCTGAAGCTCTGCCATTGGAAAACACGTGGGGGGAAAAAAACCAAGAAAAAACGCAATAGAAAAAAACCCTACACGTTGCCGACTGCTGCTGCTTTGCCTGAAAACTGTGCGAGTGTGAACAATTGCAAATTTCACCTTGTAAAATAGGTGTCAACAAGATACAATACAAGGAATCCAGCTGTAGAGAAGCAGTAGTTTAGTTTAAGTTTTACACCTCCACCGCAATACAAAACCAGTTAGCAGAGTACCAAATTCCACAAAAATATGTACACAGCAATAGAAAAACAAATAGTTAAATCACACACAAAAAAAACACTGCATGCAGAAATAAACAGTATATACAAATAAACATGCATTGAATTGGCACAACACTAGACCAGTAGGTTTAGCTTAGGTAGTGAGAAAACCTTTTTAGCACTACGTAACTTCCATAGCCAGACATTCATTGCATTTTCACAAAACTCAAATGGAAACCGGGCCTCTTTTCACTTCAATAATCCTGCCAGAACAGCGCCAGAATGTGGCAACCGAGGGGTTAACAGACTATAAATTAGAATTTGTTTAATTGTAAACTCTCCAACAACGCCACCCCAGACTTCCTGGGGAAATAAAGTATTACCGCTTAGAGGCACGCAAGTAAGTATATTGACAGTTCAAGACTCCGGTTCCATTTAGTTTACAAAACCTTTATTTTACACTTGTAGAAAACATGTCATTGATTTCAACACATTCCACTGTTTATTTCATTCGCCATTGTTGATTCTTAAAATCCTTTGTTTAAAAAGCGCTGTGAACAGTCATTAAAATAAAGCTCTGTTTAAAACCAACTGCCTGCCTGGCAAACAAGACCCAGGGCACAAAACAAAACAGAACAAGGCAAAACAGAACAGAACAAAACGAACCAGAACAAAACGAACCAGAACAAAACGAAACAGAACAAAACGAAACAGAACAAAACGAAACAGCAGAGGCAACGTGCCAGTGCCACTGCAGACCACTGAGGACACCTACAAAAAATGAATTTGGATTACTAACTAAACCTGGATTAAAAACATAGGAGCTACAAAAATAACTAAGGAAAAACATACCGCTGAAAGTGCTTGACTGCGCACGGACCAAGACTGGTTGAAGTGGAGGAGCAGAGTGCACAGAAGGCCTGCAGCGTGGCTGTAACCAAACCGCTGGTTAGTAGTGACTTTTAGGACGTTTGAAACCGGCATAGAAGAGTGAATGGGCCGAGGTGAAGGCGTCACGCTGCGCGCACAGAGAAGGTGCCGAGCGATAGCGTGCAGCAGTGCGGAGCTCACGGACAACAGCGGCACTAAAAGCAGTACAAAGTGGCTGCTTAGTGGACGGTTTATGTTAAAGCGTTACAGTATTTTAGGAATTTGGGCATAAAATGTAATCTACCTGGAGCTGGAGGACAAGGCGGCCAACACAGAAGACCCGGAAGAGCGTATGGGGCAAAGAGGAGTGAACGAGAATGGGAGCGCTTATATAGTCCACCAAGCCAGCGCAACGGGGTGGCAGGCCTGTTTCAGACCGCACGCGGACCCCAGAGCCGAGCGCCCTTTCCAGCCGAACTACCTCGCGGTGAGCGCATGTATTCAGACTGCCACGGAGCGCGGGCGAAGAGCCTGGAGTAGTATTGGACTCAAAACAACTCCTCGTGGTTCATTCTAAAGCAGCACTATTAAATATAAGATAGGAATACAGCGGATATGTCTCCTTAAAGTGCAACATGTGTTTTATGCATATGAAAAAAAAATCTAAATTTAGTAGTACCTCGAAAATTATGTTGTTAATACGCCTAAAGTTATATTTCTTTATGTATTCCAAGTACACGATTGGATAGACGTGAAATTGCTTCATAAAAGTGATTTTTGCACATTTGGTGCTCAAAGTCGCTTCGCTGCGCAGCCTACACGCGGAAAAAATGCGCTCGAGTTCCATTTTTGGTTTCAGGAGCGGAGGCGGCAGCGGCGCGCGCCGATTCCCTGCGCGCCGCCTCGGCGCCGGTCTGTACACAGAAGAGCTTTCTCATTTGCACAACAGGAAATGAGAAAGCTCTTCTGTGTACAGACCGGTTGCGTTTTATTTTTTACTAAATACAGCTACAACATATCCAACTCTATAGTCCGCAACTGACTGCCAGTCTCTGCTCTTCGAGGATCCTTGTAATGAGGATGTTGTTTTGTGAAGCACAACTCTAGAAATTGCTCAATGGCCTCAACTTGATGTCATCCACCTTCACTGCTTTCTTTTGGGAAAAGTGACGAGGCCCACAAACAAAGAGCAGCAGAGTGACATGAGGGAGAGTCTTGATGTGGAAAAATTACAAGATAGTGTAGCTATACTGCCATATGTCAGGCGATATTCCTCTCTTTATGAAATAAGCATCCAATACTACTAATACTAGTAGTAATAATGATTATCACATTTAAAAAGCATACTAATAATCTTAAACTTTTATACACTCATACAAATAATCATACAATGTAGGACAATCGTTTATTTCTTTAGTAATAATGTTTTTCATACATTTTCGGACAGAAATCAGCTTTGCACCGCGAGCCGCAGACGAGGAAAATGCGCTTGGAGCGCATTTTTGACTTTAGGAGCGGAAACGACTGCGTCACTATTTTGTCACATTTTTGTTGCTTTTTGTCAGATTTTTGTTGCTTTTTTGTCAGATTTTTGTTGTATTTTCATTGCATTTTCGTCGCTTTTTTTATGTGTTTTCATCATTTAAGACCAAAGACAAACTGGAGAAAATGTGCTCTGTGCCGGTAAGGTTAAGAGCAGGTTTTGGTTATATTCGCATAGCATTTGAGTATCTCGTCATGTGCTGCTTCTTCATTTGAAAACATGACATGCAGAAATGGCTAACGTTTGTCCACTGCAACGTTTCTCCAGGGATTCTTCGAAGATGAAGACGGAAAGGAGTACATTTACAAAGAGCCAAAGTTCACCCCACTTTCGGAGATTTCCCAGAGGCTCCTGAAGCTCTACTCTGACAAGTTTGGCCAAGAGAATGTCAAGATAATACAAGACTCTGGCAAGGTGTGCGCGCAATAGCTAACATATCTTTGCAGTCCAGGTTGTCAAACATTCACTGCTGTTGTTGTTTCATTGGTTAGTCATTGTGAAAATTATAAACTGAAAAAACTTCAAATCAGCCCAGATAATTTGAGATTCTAGTTTCTTTTCTTGTGACCATAAATGACATACAATAGTGTTGGTGATTTTCTTTGATGGGCCTTTACAGGTGAACCCGAAGGACCTCGACTTGAAGTACGCTTACATCCAGGTCACCCACGTCACGCCTTATCTGGATGACAAGGAGCTGGAGGACAGAAAGACCGATTTCGAGAAAAGCCACAACATCCGCAGGTTCGTTTTCGAGACACCTTTCACCGTGTCGGGGAAGAAGCAGGGCGGAGTGGACGAGCAGTGCAAACGGAGGACCATTCTCACAAGTAAGATTTACACCAATTTAAAGTGCGTATGACAGAGTTTGGCCACACACGCTAATATTTTCTTTGACCGTCTGCTCTGGAATTGTTTCAATAAGCTCCTGATCCTCTGTCATTTCAGCCACACACTGCTTTCCGTACGTGAAGAAGCGCATAGCGGTCATGTACCAGCACCAGACTGACCTGAGCCCCATCGAGGTGGCCATAGATGAGATGAGCGCCAAGGTGGCTGAGCTGCGGCTGCTCTGCTCTGCCTCTGAGGTCGACATGATCAGGCTTCAGCTCAAGCTACAAGGCAGCATCAGTGTGCAGGTAAAGGTTTGCGCGCTGAACTGCTTTGTAAATACAACACATTTCAATGGGGTGTATTTTCTTAGGTAAACGCCGGACCTCTCGCGTACGCCAGAGCCTTTTTAGACGACAGCAGTGCCAAGAAATATCCCGACAATAAAGTCAAGCAGCTAAAGGAAGTCTTCAGGTATAGACATTCGGCTTAGCTTAAATATTCAAGTATGAGTATTATTCATGTGCTAATTCTATTCCATTCGTGCGCCCCCCCCCCTTCGCAGGCAGTTTGTAGACGCCTGCGGCCAAGCGTTAGGAGTGAACGAGCGGCTAATCAAAGAGGATCAGCAGGAGTATCACGATGAGATGAAGGCCAACTACAGAGACCTGACGCGGGAACTGTCCAACATTATGCACGAACAGGTAAGGAAATCAACATGGTGGGCATTCGCAATCCATCGTCTCTATAAAAGATGCTGAATGACTAACCGGACTAACAAACTCTGTCTTCTGATATTTTTGTGCTGGCCTATGCAGATCGGAGGGTAAATCCAATTTCTTTCCATCTACTAGTATATTTTTTCCTATAATTACAATTGAATAGAATATAGTTTAGCCTTTTCACATTATCGTTTCCATGGATGAAAGCTATAATGGGAAACATTTAACAAAATCATGACCTATGACTTTTTCCCTGATGCCCATGATATGATGGAATCTTTCAGCCATACGCATACAAATGAATTAAATTAAAACATCTTTCCTCAGATTTTCCCAGTAGACGATGGCGCCAGGAATGCCCTGTCCGACTCCATGGGAATCTTCAATGCTATCAGTGGCACCCCAACAAGTGCCAGCCCACACGGCTCCACCACCATCCTCTGATATCCAGTCCTGTGATTGGACTCATCATCTGCCAATCCAATCATTTATGACATTTTTTATGAACTCCTGGCACATTCCCACAGCTGGAAGAGAAGACAATTGTTTCCTATGGAGACCTTTATGAGAAATGGACCAGAATTTCTCCCCTTTTATCCTGTTCATTTTTATCCTGACACATGCAGTGACTAAGCAAAAGAAGCAGTGGTTTATCTAAATGATCCTGACTTCCCTGTCCCTGACATGATACAAAGTTTGATGAACACAAACAAAAGCATTTTGTAGCATTACATCTTTTAATGTAAATACATACAATTTTTTTTACCTTTTAGATACTTTGAGTAACTCCCAGTTCTGCTCCTGCATTTCGTTTTGTGCAGTGGATTTTTTTGGTATATCTTTCAAATGAACTAATGACTATTTTTAAGCCAATGGGTGTTTGTTTGTTTGTTTTTAATGCCAAGCAAAATGACATGTTAATCTATTTTCTGTTACCAAAAAAAAGTGTGCAATATTTTTGTTTATTGTTACCTAGTGCGTACCTGTCTATCTACCTACTGCTCTTGCCAAAGACGTCAAAGAACAGACTGTGCAATGCAAGGCTAGAAGTTCGCAATCTATTATCTGTCCATAGACTTTTAGCAAATGTTCTGAAAATCGGTTGTAAATAAGGCAATGACTTATAAATAAAGAAATAAATACCATACAATTACTGTTTAATTTTCACTTGTAGGTTCTCTAATGACTGTAAATGGGTAAGTTAAGCACAGTCTAGAAACTAGTCTAGAAAATAAGATGAGCAGAAGTCTTAAAGTCCTTACAGTGTTGTGGGACTGTACGGCCTGAGAGGGGACCTAGGGAGGTGCCGACAAACAGGTGCAGGGTAGTGGGCGTTCCTCTGGAGGTTACTTATGAACCAATATCTGCTCTCTGCTCGCTCTTCGTGTGTAAACCCAGATAGTGGTCAATAAGTTCACTGTCTGCTTTCATCAGCATTCAGTGGGGAAACAGGAGTTGGAGCAATCATGGCAGGTAAGATCGAATATATTTCCTAATGTTTTATATGTAGTGTAATAGCATTTGATAGTATGATGTGTTTGCTTTGTTTCTTTGCTTTTGCAGGAAAGGGGAAAAGTGTAAGTTCAGTTCTTTCTTCATTTTTTTTTATAGATAATAAATACAGCTGTGTTCAAAGTTTTGTGGTTGTTGTAGATAACGGTCTGTGGATACCCACTGAGTATCTTCTTCATTGTGGTCAATGAGTTCTGTGAGCGCTTCTCCTACTATGGCATGAGAGGTGAGTGTTTAAACTGTCAGTCTGACTCTGAGCCCCACTTTGCGCTTGAAGTACCGTTTTCATCATCTCTCTGCAGCTGTGCTGGTTCTGTATTTTAAGTACTTTCTCAAATGGGATGATGACTTTGCAACAACTATCTACCACACATTTGTGGCTCTGTGCTACTTAACACCAATACTTGGCGCGATCATTGCTGACTCATGGCTGGGCAAATTCAAGTAAGTGTGAATGTTAGGTTAGAAGAGTGAGAAGGACATTTAAACTGACACTTTTTTTTCCTGCAAAGAACTATTGTTTACCTGTCAATAGTCTACACTATTGGACAGATTATTTTGGCTGTGAGTGCCATTCATGACATCACAGATAACAACAGAGATGGGGTGCCTGACAACATGACCTTGCATGTGTGAGTTCAACTTCCTTTTCATAAAAATGCAACTAAACTAAAGAGTCATTTCAAACGCTGACTCTCTCCCTTTAGTGCTCTGTCGATGGTGGGGCTGTTGCTCATTGCTGTGGGAACAGGAGGCATTAAACCTTGTGTGGCAGCGTTCGGAGGAGACCAGTTCACTGATGAACAGGTAAGAACTCAGAGGATTCTTACAGAGAGGTCTCCACTAATAGTGATATCATCTGCAGCACATCAGCACTCCTTTTATCTCCTCTCCCGCGATTATCACTTTTATTGACTAATAATCTGAATCAGACCTGTGTTTCTGAGTTGTTATCACAGTCCAAGGCCAGGGGCGAAGTCTGTCTTTACTAATGAAGTGTGATATTATATAAGGCCTCTGTAAATGCAATGTAAAGGTCTCACAAGTAACACAGATCTGTATGTAAAATATGCACCCAACAGGAAAAGCAGAGGAGTACCTTCTTCTCCATCTTCTACCTGTCCATCAACGCCGGCAGCCTGCTGTCCACCATCATCACCCCCATCCTCAGAGGTAGGACCACAGATCCATCATAGAGCATGGAGCAGGAAGCACAAACTTTTCACAAGAACAACTCACCCTTGTCTTTGTTTTTCTTGCAGCTACGGAGTGTGGAATTCACACCAAACAGCAATGCTACTCGCTGGCCTTTGGTGTCCCGGCCGCGCTCATGGTGGTCGCCTTAAGTAAGTTTGATAAAAACCACAGTCTTGTGTGTGGTTTTAATAATATCTAAAAGTGACTGCTCCGATCTCTAAGTGTTTCATTATCTGAAACAACCCCAGCTCCTCAGGCCATAAGGGGAACATTCCTACTGGTTTAATGCTTATTTGTCGCAATATTTTGTCTTTGTGTTCAGTTGTGTTCATTGTCGGAAGTGGCATGTACAACAAGACAGCGCCTCAAGGCAATATCCTGGTCAAAGTCTGCAAGTGTGTTGGTGTAAGTGCTCCCAATAATTACTCTTGACTCATGATAAAAGCATCCAAATGGGTATCTGTAAAAGTTAACAGAGAAAAGTTAAACAGAAATCATATGTTTGTTATACTGTACATACAGTTTGCCATCAAGAACCGCTTCAGGCACAGAAAGCCTCAATATCCCAGTAGGGAGCACTGGATGGACTGGGCTGATGAGAAGTATGACGTAGGTGCAGTTTTCATGTTTTTTCTGACTTAATGGGACAATGCCCATAGTAAATATAACTTATAAACATCTGTTTCGTTGTGTTGTAGAAACTTTTGATTGCACAAGTGAAAATGGTGCTCAAAGTGCTGTTCCTCTACATCCCTCTCCCGATGTTCTGGGCTCTCTTCGACCAGCAGGTAATCATCAGACAGTTACTTATGCTTTGAGGATTGGAGACCCTTGTGCTGCTAATATAGGGTAGAAATACAGCATATACAGCTTTCCTCAACAAAATGTGTCATCAACAGGGCTCACGATGGACGCTTCAAGCCACAACAATGAACGGAAACTTTGTAAGTGTATTATTCACTGCCTTTGAAATACCAACGACAATAAAAGGCTTTTAACATTCCCTCATTTGTCTTCCACAGGGAGGCTTTGTTGTGCAGCCCGACCAGATGCAGGTAAGACAAAAAACATTGATATTATTACATTATATTATTATATTTTGGTCGCACTACCATATTGTTTCCCCCATCAGACTGTCAACCCCATCCTGATCCTGGTTTTGGTGCCCATCATGGACAGTGTCGTGTACCCACTGATTACTAAATGCAATCTCAACTTCAGGTATCTCCTCCATCCAGATAATTATTGTACACGTCTCTCCTGTGCAGCATGTTTGGACAGAGCTTGTTGTGTGTGTGTGTGTGTGTGTGTGTATTGTGCAGCCCGTTGAAGAGGATGACCGTGGGCATGTTCTTCGCCGCTCTGGCTTTCGTGGCCGCCGCTCTCGTCCAGATACAGATTGATGTGAGTGCCCCCCCCCCCCAAAAATACCCACACTTCGGCAAACTGTATTGATCTGATAATGTGTCTTGCTCTGTTCCCTCTGCTAGGACTCACTGCCCACGTTCCCAACGGGTCTTCAGTCCCAGGCGAAGTTTATCAATATGATGAACACATCGTTGAAGGGACAGGCGGGGGAGTTTGGTCTGACCATTGAGCCTTATCAGGTCAGTTACTGAGTGCACGCACTGTACAGCGGGTTCAGGAAGTAGTCATAGCTATTTTTATTCCATGTTACTATGTTGATATCTGAAACTGGGAAGCATTTTCACCGATAAGGACGCTTATGAAATGTTAGTATCAGAGTTATACATATCGAAATAGAAATAATTAAACAAGTTCTGCAAACTTTCTAAACCCAAAGTTATGATTGTGTTGCAATCTCACATAAACCTTGTCTCCCAGGCCTCTCCAGATTACCTGACGTTCACCGATTCATTCACACTGAGCCTGGGGACGGCGCAGTTTTCAGTCACTTTAGCCGAGGAAACCCGCAATACTATGGTCATTATCTCGAACAATGCTCTACCCATTCAGGTAACTAAACTGATTTTGGTAACACTTTGCTTTACAGTGCAATATGGATGGAAATTGCACGGTACTTTAAACTGTAATAATTCCACTTTATTCTGCAGTAATATGACTAATCCCAGCCTTAACTCCTGACGCCAACCCAGTTTATTACCAGGAAACATAGTATTTTTGCAAGCGCATGCTAATTCCCCTACTATTGCAATGTGAATACTGTGCTATAAAGTCATTTTTAACCCAATTACCTGTTTGTCACCAATAACTTTGATCTATTTATTATTATCTACAGTTCTATGACATCGCAGCCAAACCAGAGGCAGGCAAAAATGCTATCAGGTTGAAAATCATATCTTGTAACCCACATTTGTACACATTGCCAAAGTTGCAGTATTAGTATTGTTATCTTGATTTTTCTCGTAGATTTTTCAATGGATTTGGCTCCTCTCTAAACATCACAAGTGGTGACCTGGCATATGGAGACATCGTGGCCAACAACATGTCAGAATACCACAATGTAATATCGGGAAAGTAAGGCCGTGACTCTGCTTTATTGCCAAACTAATATGTCGAAACTGTTCTAATGTGATTTCCCATTGATTTTCAGAGTTAAGTTTACAATCTTAGATGAAGCGACTCTGCGGCAGTGTGACTATGAGCAGACGCTGGAATTTGGGAGCTCCTACACCTTGCTCATCCCCCATCTTTCGCATTCAAGCAGCAAACAGTAACTATTTTCTCGATTCGTCATTTATTACCAATGCTTTTCAACTGCTTGTTAGATACTGAGAATAACAAACGTTTTTAATGTCTGTAGTGCCAGGGGATCGTGCAAATCATGGACATAGCCCCAAACGGCATCCACATGGCTTGGCTCATCCCCCAGTACTTCCTCATCACCTTTGGAGAGGTGATCTTCTCAGTCACTGGTTTGGAGTTCTCCTATTCACAAGTAAGTGAACCATTTCCAATATAGCTCGAACAATTTGTACGACTTTTCCTTTTACAATCACACCCGTCTCATAGGCTCCCAGCAACATGAAGTCGGTGCTGCAGGCGGGCTGGCTGCTCACGGTCGCTGTCGGTAACATCATTGTGCTCATCGTGGCTGAGGCGGCGACACTTCCTGATCAGGTACAATGATTTTAGTATCAGATTGCAACATAACGATTATTCGTGACAAACAAAAGCTAATCCCATTGCCTGACCTTTAGTGGGCCGAGTACATCCTCTTCGCCTCGCTCCTGCTTTTGGTGTGCTTCATCTTCGCCTTCATGGCTTACTTCTACACCTACATGGACCCGGTCAAAATAGAGGCCCAGTTTTCTCAGCCAGAGGACGAGAAGAGGAGGAAAAGTCTGGAGATGGGGAAAAGGGACTCCATGGAAAGCCGCAACGAAAAGAGAAGACACTCAGACGCCAGCACTGACAAAGAGAACACCTATCAGACCGTAATGTAGAGTGAACTTTGTCTGAATCTGGGCTGTGACGGGCTGTGAGTGGGTGACTGACTCAGTGGGTTTTGATGGGTGAAGAAGGGCTCGAGGGCTTTTGATATCAGTGTTAGCGCCGTAAATCAATGTGATTTTGCATTGCAATAATTACATTTATCGCAAGGCAAGGGAAGGCAACTTTATTTATACTGTGCATTTCGTACACAAGGCAACTCAATGCCTTGTGTTGAGTTAAGTTTTCTCTTAATGTAATTTTAGTTTGAATGTATGTTATGTAAAATATCTATTGTAAAATATTTTCAGTTTTATATATTATACAAGGTTTCCAATCTTGAAGGAATGATACTCTGACACTGCACTTTGGTCAAAGGTTGTCTATCATAAAGTTTGCCATAAATATAAATGTATCTCACCAATTAATACCAGCACAGATGTTCATGGACCACTGACGTGTTGCATTTAATAAACTGCCATGGTTCTGATCAGTGGAAGAATAATTGTCTCAAGCATACACTAGATGGTCTCCGATGAGAACAGTAGTAAAGTACAGAAGCGGTGTAGGTTAGTTAGCATTAGATCTTTATTTCTCATGTCACTTTGAAAGCTTACAAGGAGCTTACATTAAACTTGGGAATTCTCAGATGACACAAGCAAAGATTATATACAGTACTATAAACTGTCAGCTATAATAAAGGAGACCAAATGTACACATTTCGTCGTCATTTCCGTAGCATATGTTTTCTGTAAGGTATAGATACTTTTGCCAGAGGCAGGTGCCCATATCCATAAAGCATTCCATATTTCCATACTTACTCTTTGCAGTTATAAAAATATCAGATATTTCTTTCAATCCCTGTGTTGACAAGTGCGTCTTGAAGCAACTCCTCAACATTATTGCTGCATTTAGCACAGTAGTAAATTCTGGAACTTTTAAGTAAACATATATAGCAAAACATGGCTATTAGCAACTTTTTCATTTGTTTTTCCTATTACAGATTTTTAAATACTTAACACACTTTCAAAGTGCAAAAAAACTGATCTGAAATTAGAAAAAAAGGTGCAAATCATACTACAAACAAATGGTGAAAGCATAAAGAGGACATGGCACTTCTAGCTCAGTGTGGAAGTGAGAAAAGAAATAACTGGATAGGAATTCAAAATGGCATCTGAACTTGGCATGGCGTTTCGCCCCGACATCAACACAAACAGATCTCCTGGATGGTTATGGTCCTTGCCCCATTTTCTCTCCTCCATTACTTTCTACATAACGCCAAATATAAATTACAAGCAAGGAAATCTTTCACTATCAGCATTCAGCCAGCGACACAGGCCTTTTAATGTCCCGGGCTGTTTTCATCACGGTTTGATCTAATGATCATTTAACATGTCAATCATATATGCTTTCATTTCAGAATTACTGCTGATCTCTTCTGACAACACCTAAACAACTGAGAGAAAAAAAAAACAGCACAGTCTCCCACTCCCTACGCAACAGAACGTCATCTACTCCTAAACAGTTAGTCATAACTCAGCAGGTGACTGAAATGGTAGATTTGTTCTTCAAACCAATGAAATACTGAACGGAAATTCACAGAAAAGACATGTAAAACAAAAACATGTTATGAAAAATAAATGCCAAAACAAAGGTGTGACGATCCAAAAAGTCAAGGCATTTTCTGTTTCTTTCAGTTGGAGTTTTTAAAATTTTAAATATCTACTTTTTAAACATGATCAGTATCTACAAAATGCGCATATTACCATTTTGTACACAGTGATTCATTTTCCCCCCGCAGAAAAGACACTACTTGTCATCATGTACAGGTACAGCATGGCGACCCCTCCTCTCCACATAAAGCACTTTACCTGAGGTTTTCATTTATGCTGCAGTTTATTTTTTTTGCCTCAAGGGGGAGTCGGAGCACACACTCTCGAGCACACTCGCACCCACCCGTCATGCTTTCTGTGAGGCTATGGGGATGACGCCTGCATTCAGTGGAGGAGTGGAGTGTTGTTTTGATTAGAGATAGAGAGATTTATCAGCTCTTTGTTGAGAAAATCTAGGCGCTGTTCGTCTTCTGTGTGCGGCACGGGCATTTATAAAGTCTGACTGCCCTATAAGCGTCCCATCCAATGCATGAAGCCAAGTGGCCAAATTGTGTCACCTCCTAAAAAACTACAAGAAGCTCCTCGAGAGGTCCTCAGTGCCTCGCTTAGAATCTGGAGATAAGTTGTTGTTTTTTACTTTTTACAAGCTTGGTTGACCCTCCCCTCTCTCTCTCAAAAAGCAGGTGGGGTCACATGTGTTCAGCTGGTTTTTGATGACCCCTGATGGCGAGCGTGGCCGCTGCGGGGAGGGTGGCGCTTGGGAACAAGAGAAGCTGGTCTGGAGCAGAGCTGAGCGGTCACTAGGTAGAAGAAGACGACGTCCTGCTAGTCGAATAACTGCAAGACAAAGAAATGTGTAAGGAAACAGTCAGGAAATATCGTTCGTGGAGCCAAAGATGCCATACTAAGCTTTATAGAACGTATTAGCCTTCGTATATCACATTTCTTAACAAAAAAATGTGTCAGGGAAAAATACAGGAAAAACACAGAAGCCCCTACTTATGTCAGCAGATGTTTGCACTCTTTACCTCTGAAGTCGGTGGACCATGTGTGCCACGAGTGAGTCCGAGATGCCGGGATAGGACTCCTCTGCCAGGAGGATGGCCTCCCGCAGCTCATCCAGGACCATAGGGTTACCGTTCACTTGCTCCTGCCGCGCCTTCAGCTGTGCACAGAGGTGTTAGCGAACAGGTAGCTCTCTCGTATAACAGTGGGGAGCATCGGCACATAAACAAGCCAAGAAGTATTGGCGTATTAATCAGAGGTTTCCCATGATGTACTTAATAGGCACTAGGTTAATTCATTCATACTATTAATTAGAGTGAGCATGGTAAGGAATTTTATTAAGACCCATCTACCCACGCACTGGTGGTTGCAAAATTAACCACAAACAATTTCCTTGAGAGCTCTATTGAACATAGCTCATTTCATAATGTTACCTCAGCAAACGCAGGAGAGATGACTGTGGTCAGGCTCTGTGAATAAGGCCTCTTTGGAATGTCTTTTGTCTGTGGAGAAGAGAGGGAGGATTATTAGATTTTGCTCGAGGGGGAAATTGACACATTTACATGGTAATTTCCTTGTCCCACATTACGCCTCTGTATACTTTCTCTGGCACCGCTATGTTCTCCTACCTTGTCCATTGCTCCCGACTGCCCTTCGCCATTTTGCAGCTTCTTGGGGTCCTTCTCTCTGATGGTGAAGATCCAATCATCGCTGCCGAAATCGTTCCCACCCGATGCTCCATCGTGTTCCCTGCTTAGACGGACACAAAACAGCTACTTATGATGAAAGAAGAAGTCATGTTCTTAGCTTATATGTAGAACCAGGAGAGAAGGGGCAGACAATAGGCATAATTTCCCAACTCTAGCCAGAGGTATGTAAATGATAAAGAGAGCTACAGAAAACTAAAATATTACAAAGGAGTAACAGCGCAGTACTTACGAATCCGATTCATCCGAGCTGGAATCGTTGGTGCGAGCCTGCTCTGCCTTCCACCTCTTGTACTTGTCCACCAGCTCGATCAAGTACGAGGTCTTTTTCGCGTGACGGACAATCAGCTTATGCTTCAGCAGCTCTTTGGCAGTTGGTCTCTGCGGAGCACATAGGGAAAGGTAAAAAAAGAAATCCCAATTCAATGATATCACTGTCAAGAAACACTCACAAAACTGGGCTCTTTGTTGAGACAAGCCTCGACAAACTCCTTGAGCGGTTTGCTGTAGTTGCCCTCCAGCGTGGGCGGGTTGTTCTTTGGAATAAGGAATAAAACCTTCATGGGGTGAAGTTCGGAGTGCGGAGGTTCGCCTTTTGCCAGCTCAATGGCCGTAATGCCCAAAGACCAGATGTCAGCCTGCAATGCACAAAACACACAGCAAGCTTTGTTATAGCTGGTGTTCTATATTTAACATAACCTAATGTAATAGTACTATGAAAATAACCACTACAAAGGCATATAATCGAATCAAAATGCAAAAGAATCTATTAACTAATATTTGATTCAGTCAACCATAGCTGTTAAAACTTCGACAACTAAATCGGCTTTAGTATATTTGCACAGTGCTTTAAATTGGATGTAGAACAATATCTAATAGACTGCTGTCAGCGCCGTTACCTTTGAGTCGTAGGCAGACTGCTTGATAACCTCCGGTGCCATCCAGAACGGCGTGCCGACAAAAGTGTTCCGTTTAATCTGCGTGTCGGTGAGCTGCCCCGCCACGCCGAAGTCTGCCAGTTTCACCTCTCCCTGCTCAGACAGAAGCACGTTGGCAGCTGTGGAAACAAAAGAACGCCGCAAAAATCAATATGGCTGCCTCCCAGACAACGCACTGCCTCTCAAACTACTCCCCGTTCTGTCAAAGTTGTTTATCTACATGGGCAATTTATCGCGAAACCTTTTAGTAAGCCAACACCCAAATGAATGAAAGCGTAAGTGGTAATCAATAGCATTAAGGTGGTATTTCATATTTCGTATTCGCCAAATAAAACCTTTGTCAGGGCAGCCTCCTACCTTTGATATCCCTGTGGATCTTCTTCTCCGAGTGCAAATACTCCAGGCCCTTCAGAATCTCTCTCAAGATGGTCGCAATCTGAGTCTCATCCAGGCAGCCGGGCTCCATCTGAGTAATAAACAAATACATTCAGGCATACAAGCCAACAGGTAGGAAGCAAAGCCCATTATTGTATATTGCCAATGCACTGTTTTCAAAAATAATAATTACAATTACAATTTACACTGTCTGCCCACAATAAAGTCTTTTGATTTTGTAATGTGACTAGACCACATTCTCATCAAGGGCACACACATGGCCACAATTAAAACAGGAGTAAATTAGGTCGAAGCTAGAACTAAACCATGCACAATAGGGCCATTCTTTATGTTGTGTATCAATAGCATTTTCTCGAAGTTAACCAAGGAGTAGAACAGTAAGACACAAAGTACTTCCGCAACAAGCAACAATATTTTACACACCAACTATCAAATGATTTCGATATGAGGGAGACAATGTATTACATATCACAACACTGTAATATTGCATTCTATAGTATTTATGTCTAGTAATTGTAATAACTGGGGTTGTGGTGGAACTTACCAAATCTAACGCTGAGCCGCCACCTAAATATTCCATGATGATCCATAGTTTTGTGTCCTGTGCAGAAAGGGTAGGGAGAGTAACTATTTAGACACAGATAAAAATAACAGTTTCGTGAACTTCTCTTTTATCAGTAGCGCGCTCACCTTTAGGTACGAGCCGTAGTACTTGGTGATGAATGGGCTGTCGCACTGGCTCAGCACAGTGATTTCCTGCTGGATGTCTTCAATCTCATCTTCAGCTTCTTCTAGGTCTATGATTTTGATGGCCACGACCTTCTGCGTGCGATTGTCGATGCCTTTGAATACTTCGCCAAATGAGCCCTTGCCAATGCGCTCCAGCTTGGTAAACAGCTCCTCTGGGTCCACTTTAGTGTTCTGATGGAGACAGAATAAAGTGAAGGTGAAGTTAAAAACGAGGAAAGAGCTGCGAGAGAGCGAGTAAATGAGGAACAGCAGTTACAAGACATGACAGTCCAATAATTTCAACATCATTGTAAAAGGAAGCATCTCATGACAATAATGGGGCGGCGGTGGTGCAGATGTAGAGCGGGTTGTCTCATGATCGGAAGGTCGGGAGTTCAAATCCCGCCTCCTGAAGGTGCACGCTGTCGTTGTGTCCTTGGGCAAGACACTTCACCCACCTTGCCTCCAGTGTCTGCGTACATTGGTGTATGAATGGGTGAGTGGATCCGTACTGTAAAGCGCTTTGAGTGCCTAATGTAGGTGGAAAAGCGCTATACAAGTCAAGACCATTTACCAATAATGCATTCCTGTTTTAAATGGATAAGTGTTTGTTGTGAAAATAAACCACAGGATCTGTCCATTTGTAATCAGAAATATAATTCATCTAGAAAGGATGAAATCTGACACACACATATTAGAACTTTTATAAACAAGCAGCACATTCAATACAATGACACAGTAAATAGCTAATAGCAGAGACAAGGGCAGCCAATATTTAAAAAATACCGCTAGTCAGAGATGTAGAGTAGATTCTATTTAAGTAAGAGCATGTTGTGGACTCTGGAAACATAATTCATCAATTTTCATTAGGAAATGTACTTTTCCATTTTCTATGGATGTCACCACTACAATCATTCCCGTGAGAGCAGTCCAAAACACAGAAGTACATGGTGGGCATGAGCAGTAACATGTGAGCAAATGACTGTTCATCCCCACGGTGATGATGAAGTATACATTTCTCTTGCACCAAATGTAGTTATCTATAACATCAATAACTGACCAGTGAGTCAGGTATGAAGTGCTGTAAGCCCTCACAGCGAGCATCGCTATGATGTAGTACGCTTTGTCCTAGTGCAGTGACAGAGGGATCATAGCTCACCTGCATCCCGAGCAGGTGGCCCTGCACTGGAGAGTGGGCCATGGCGATGCTCCTCGCGCCTCACCGCAGGGCTCGAGCTTCGGTTCGAACGGTGAACAGTGTTATTTGGCGACACAAAATAACTTGGAAATCCAGGTTAATGGTGCGATGTGGTCGCTTCAAGTAAGTTGCTAAGAAATACAGTCCCAAGTCCTCCGATCGAAGCCCCCGGGACTCTGTCAAACTACTTCAAGGATCCCTGAACAGCTGACCAAGCTCATAGCTGTTTGCTGTCGCTAATTCGGAGAAATCCGCAATGTGTTAGCTTGCTAACCGACGAGGTAACCATTAACTAACGTTAGGTTAACTTCAATTTCCCACTCAAAAGAGCGATGCTTCTCCAGTTAAACTCGCGTGTACGGCATGGGGTGCAACGACAGCCTTATATATGTAATCAGTCCTGCTGTCACTTTCTAGAACGTTTAAACTCCCAACAGTGTTGTCAGCTAGCTAACATGGTTAGCTCGTTAGCTAGCCACCGGAGACGACCTGACAAATGCTCTGTCAGCGGGCTGGCTCTGAGGACAGTCTGTCGGCATAACGCGAATGTCCGCAGCTAAATCAGGCTCCGGTGAACCCCGTCCCGACTCGTATCTCTGCAGGAACTTGTCTTCAGAAACTCTACAAGTCACACATCGGTTGCTCGCCTCTGTTTTTGTTTCCTCCCTCACTTTCGTCCCGTACTCTCGGCCATCTTGTCGGGGCTGTGACGCTTGGCTGGGCGGACCCGGATCTGGATCAACAACATCCCAACATCTCGCGGGACAGGTGTCTGTCAGGTAAAGTTCACTGACTTTGTTTTAATCTTAATTCAGCATCGAATCTTCTCCGGGCCAAAATACGTTTCATTAAAACATGTAAAACTAGTAGAACACATGTAAATATGAGCATTTAGCAGACTTTGGTTTATGTTTACTTTTACCCTTGTCTAAAAATTCGACCAAACTGTGCAACGGAGCCGTATCGATAAAAAACACAAATAACAACACGTCGCCATTGTGGAGGGTATATTAGCCTATCGACAGACACGATTGATACCATCCTCCACAATGGCGACGTGTTGTTTTTTGGGGGGGGAAATAATCAATCCCCTTTTGTTAAGAGGTAAGTTGAAGAAGAAGAAAAAACGCGCATTAACTGTAAAAAAAATCTTAGCAATTTAGATACATTTAGTTAGTATTTAATTTTGTTATTATGTGGCTACTTGGGCTATTGATTTGGACTAATTAACGCTACAGCACACCCAGGAGGAGTCCCTGAGAGGAGTGAGTGGCCCCTGACGGTTTGATAAGATTCAATGCAGTGTCCTGCATTATTCAGCAGAGGGCGCTAGTGTACAAATAAATACCATGTCCTCCTGGGCACTGGTGTAGCGTGCGTGCTATCTGTTTTAGGTTACTACTTGTCCTTTTCTGGTTTGTGGTGCTTCAGCAATATCCGACCTTAACACGTTGAATAAGTTAATTTTTTCCGCTATAAATTGCAGTCAACAAAAGCCTCATGGCCAAGCTAATGAAAACAAATAGCTACCGCTTCGAAATTAGCATAACTGAAAGTGGTGCGTATTTCATAGATGGCCCGTTAATTTTGTAGGTCTACTTGAACTAAATGTGTCTGATATGTAGCTGTATACTAGACCTATGTCAATTTGTTAGGCTATATCTTTTGTTAAACTACATTTAAACATTGTTCTTCATTTGTGCGGCGTGTTGGTGACTGTACACCGTCCGCTCCGCATCTCGACAGAGCGCCTCATCCTTGCAGCAGCCGCTCTATCGCGTGTAGTGGGAAGCGCTGCCTCCCTCCTCCACGCGTAAATTATGTAGGGCAGGACAGGGATGCTTTGCTACATCCATTTGACAAAACCCGGTCGGTCAGCCCAAGGAATAGACGCCACTTTAAGCCTCGTTTTGTTTTTGACCAACCATTGATAAGGTTTGCGCATCACGACCTGCCTATTTTAAACATTGAGGTGAACAAAAGATGGACCTCACGGACCAAGGAGCTCAAATGGAGCCGCTGTTGCCAACGGTAAGGTATCTGTCCACCTTGTCGTGTAAAACCTGAGCCACGATTCACAGGTTAGGTTGCTGGATTGTCTATCACGACCAGTGTGAGGGATCCAAGCTACTCAAACGGCGTCAGTTCAGTTCACCATTTAATTATAGGACTCTTCCTGTTTTCAATAAGCCTATTATCATCAGTATCATCATGTGTCTCATCAGTCATTCATCCAAACTGCGTACCTGGCGCACACTATTTGTCACATAGTGTTTGATAAATTCTTGAATCTGGAATTGACTTAAAGACGTCTATGCCTTCACATAAGGGTGAAGAGGAACTGGACAAGACTACACGTTATTGAAATCCATCTTAGGCCTGTCTATATAGACCTGTAATATTCTACCTAATTGACTCCAAATGTATGGCTTACTGCCAATCTCTTCTCTAAAAGATGCTTGTTGCTTTAATCTACAATTTCTTCACTGAGCCACAGGAACGGAGGCATCATGTTAGCTACACGCTTGAGGATATCAAAGCCTTTTTAATGTTTTATTTATATTGTACACACAATCTCCATCATCAAACTTCATATGCATTCAGGTGTACATGTTAAGTCCTGTTAAGAATTGTGCATCTGACAATGAATCAGAGTACAGAAGCAGGTTAAAGTAGGCCCTCCTAAATGTTCTGCGGTCATCCTTTCCTCATTAGCATTCAGGTGAGACTGTGAGGGAGGGAAAGGAGAAAGTCCACCCCAGTGTTCAGTCAAAAGCACAGAGAGGATATAATCGTGCCCAGCCATGATTGCTCTATAGGCAAATCAATATTGTGGCGGTTTGTGCTATTTGTGGAGGTGCTGAATGAGGACTGAAATCATACTGATGTGTGTTGGAGCCTGGTCTCTGCCTGCAGTGTCAATGCAGTAGAGTTGCTTCCTTGTCATTGTAACTCAATGCCGTTAGCCTCATCCCTCTACCTACGCAGCAAACGAATGTGTTGTCATGGTTTCACCCTGATGTGTATGGGCATGTGAACATGGTGTAGCTACATTGTTAATATTTTTTCATGCACCGCTTCACTGTTCCCAAGGTCACGTAGGAGTGAATGTCACATTAATGTCCTCAAAACAAACCACATACACTGTCACTGCCTGATGCCTGTTGAAAACTTGCTTGTGTCTCTTTATTTGGGTGATATTTCAATGCTATAATGTTCTTTCTCACCTAGGAACAAAGTTCACAAGAAGGTAAAGACGTGGTAAGTGCATTTTTTTCTCTCATAGTCTATTTTGCAGTTCTTCTGAAACTTTTCACACCCAGTTGCACCTGAAAATATGAACACTCTGAGTATCATCCTATCTAAACCCAACCTATAATAGAATGATACCAGGTTTGAACTAAAAGCTAATTCAGGTCTAAAATGTTTTACGAATAATAAATACAGGGTCCAACCCAAAGGAGAAAGAAAACGGAATTAAGTTGTCTCAAATTAAATATTAAAAGTGAGACTTCAGACTGTGCGGAAGCATCTCAGGTACCACTACTGGTACCTGTGTCACAGTTTGAGAACAACAGACCTGTTGCATCAAAAACACATTGTTTTGATGCATGTCTTCTTCATGTCGTCCTTGTGAAATGTACAGTATGTTGTGACCTTTGAGCCAAATGGAGACCAGTAACAGTGAATAACATACACTTTACACAGTAAAGTTCCAAGAACGGCAAGCGCCAGAATGTAATAAAATAATGAAATTAACCGTTTGTAGCATTGTTTAAAGAAACAGTCATCAACATCATAATCATCATCGTCATCATATACCAGTGAAACCTTAACTTTCATAACACTCTCAAATAGACTAGATTTTCCCTCCATGTAATGCAACCATTGTTATTACTGTAAATAAACACATGGATTAGAATTGATTGATTTCATATGTACCTTTTTAGTATTTAGTTTGGACCGACCATCCTGGTATAGCTTTTTATTCATATTGCCTTGTTACAGTAGCCTGTATCCACTGATTGGTCGGGTTGAGAAGGACAGTGAGAGCAGATGGTGATCTGCTGGAGTTTCCGGCTTGTTCTTTTGAGCATAGTGTTCTTGGACCAGTCTGATATGTCTGTGCATCTTAGTGATCTGACCGACTGTGTAAAACGGACAGGCAGGAACCACAGCGAAGAGGGATGTGCATGTGCTCATTTCAGCTTTATAATTATAGCCAAGGGAGGGGAGTGAAGGAATGAGGACACAAGAGGAAGAGTTTGAGGTACTTACGACTATGCCAAGTAGATAAAAACAAACAACACAACATGGTCTCTGTTTTATTGTTTGCCTTGTCCTTGTCCTTGACTGTCAGTGTTTTGTCAGGGTAAATATATTTCCTGTCCATCGGGTTACCCTGCTTGTGAATTATCCTTACAACTTTATTCTAAATTGTTGCTTATTCACACAAGTTTATCCTTGAACATTGTATCTTGCTCCCAGTAATTGCTGACAGTGCTCTACAGTCAGGATGCTTGTGCGCTCCAGGTACGCAGGCACTCGCATGCGCAAACACACTCTAGGATGCACCTCAGTAGATCTGAGGGAGTGCACCAGCCCTGCTCATTGCCTGCTCCACTTAAGGTGTGGGATCATAACAGTGATCCTAACGCTTACAGACCCTTAGGATGGTGTTCTTTGGCTGGCTCTGGTCACTGCCTTCTCTTAGATAACAAAGCTACAGCGCTGGTCGCTGGGGGCTCAGCAGAACAGAAGTGTGCACAGCCAGCGTCAGTGATGTCAGAGCGCTAATCTCTCTGGGGGGATTGGTGGATGGACGCTTGTCAGAAACATTGGATGCCCTGGATGCAAGGCGTTGGACTGAGACAGAGACGGTACAGAACTGCGTGCTTTTGCTGGTTTGTTCATGAGGCATTGGGAGCTGCCATATTCCAGCATGGGAAGCTCAGCTAAAGAGCACAGCTGAGGAGTGGAGGGTATAAGCCGGTATACTATCTCCCTCCTTGTTTTTCCTGACTCACAGCCTCGCACGAGCTCCTCTGAGCCCTCAGCGGGCTAGGGTCCTGAGCCTTAGTCTCTCATCTTACTTTGGCTGTGAGCACAAGGGGAGATAGCGGGCACCCAGCCCCATATTAGCCAGACTATGTTTACAGTGGACCACAGCACAGGATTTGTTTGTCAGGTGGGTAATCTTTTGCTACAATTTAATAATGTGCTTTTATTGACAAGGTTATTGTTCAATGTTATATATGTTTATTAAATATCTTCCTCTAATGCATGTGCAGATAATGAGATGCGGGAAGCTGAAAAGCAAGCTCGTGCTGATGTGCACGCGAAAGGTCCCATAGAGCAGGGCTGACAGATGGGACTGTCATTTTGGGGCAATAGAGAAGCTTATAGCTGCTGTCCATCCATCTGATCCCTAAGGCATGGATGTGTGGACAATACTCATCACTTTTGGTTAATTTGTGTTAGGTTGTTCTGAAAAACTGCTTTGCCTAAACTCTACAGCAAATAGTTTAGGCGTAAGACACAGTTGTAGTGAAGTTCCCTGTCATTAGTTGTGTCTGTCACTATATAACTTCTATTGCTTTAGTCTGACTGTCTTAATGATTTATATTTTCTATTTGGTGCCGTCTTTGCTGGTAATATTGTCAGTAATCATCTGCACTCATCTGTCCTGGGATGAAAACCATGACAACCAAAAGTGCGAGCCAATCAGAAAGCTTGTACAACCCCTAGTGGTCCATTTCCCCCTTTTTGGTTACATGCTATGTTATTAGCCTTTTGCGGATGGTCAAGAAAGCAAAATAGATTAATAAGTAAGGTATAAATTGATTGAATTAAAGCAAATGCAGCAAAGGATGATCCCGTATAAGGATGTTTAAATATAGCAGATTATTTTATATATATTTTTTGCCTGTTCTATTGCAGACCTTAGGTATGTCCTACACATTAGCGTAGACTTCCTGATGCAGTGCAAGGCTCTTGAGATTTCAAAGTAGAACAGAGAATCCAGGTCACAGGCTGACCTGACCCACAGTACAATGTGATCAAGCACACCAATTGTCTGCCTTATTTTTCATTGTAGATAGATAGTAATTTAGAATGATATTTGATACAAGTCCACACATTATATAAACATTGGAAATATAATTTTATACTAAATGTGACTATACTACTGGTATACAGTTGTAATATATGGAAGTCTGGTTGAATGTGTTTGCTTTGTGTGATCTACATGTCCACACGCTGACTGTGCTGTCACTTCCATTCCATGTCAGTTCTGGAGTTTTCACACACAACTTCCACTTTCTCGCAAGAGTTAAATTCAGGACACATCAGCATCAAACACTAGACTAATATAAAGATGTGAATCCATATACTGTAGTTTTTTCTTCTCAAAAGCCACTGCTTGGTCTAGTTGTTAACAGTTTTCTCAGTACATTTTACCGTGGGTTTTCATTCATTGTGGGTGTGCATTGTCAAACATGAAACTCATTCAGATGAGTGCGGTGGACATGGTTTGTGGTTTACAGGTGTGAGATCATGTGTTAAGGGAGCTTTGGATAAGTCAGTTGGAGTTTGTTCCCAGAGTGTCATTTTACTGATTGAACAATTTTGTTCGTATACTTCCTCTGTCATGGAACCAACTACAAGTATGGAGACTATGCTCAGTCAAATATTATAACATACAGATCTTAGAAAACGGTCTGCTTCTTGCATCCTTCCTCAGTAGAATCACATAATCTTAGCTTCAGTATTATAACTAATTTGAAATAAAAAACATTTTTTAACGTATTAAACAGACCTTGTTGACCTTACTTTTTTGTATGTTGCATTTATTTGATAAAGAAAACCATTAGTAAACATTATGTTTAACCGTCATGTTTAAAAGCATATTTGAACACATCAGCCTGTTTTTATATTTATTTATTGGTTTTATTTGGTTGGGACAGTGCATGTTAATGAACATACATGGGTCTCATGCATGTAAACAAGCCACACCGGATTGTAGCCTTGGGCTAATTTGCGTCCATTGTCCCCCATGCACACTCTCAAACTGTTATGTTTAAGGGGTGTGTGGTGGAAAAAGACCCAAAAATGCAGAGTAGTCAAACACACTCTCATTCATCCTGGCCTTCTGTACATCGTCGGCACGGTGGTGCAGCGGTTAGTGCTCGTGCTTCACAGCTAGAAGGTCCGGGGTTTGATTCCCACCTGGACGGGGTCTTTCTGTGTGGAGTTTGCATGTTCTCCCCGTGTCTGCGTAGGTTTCCTCCAGGTACTCCGATTTCCCCTACCACTAAAAACATGCACAGGACAGGGTGAATGAGAGTGTGTTTGAGAGTGCGCATGGGGGACGACGGATGAAAATTAGCCCAAGGCTAATCCGGTGTGGCTTGTTTACATGCATGAGACCATGTATGTTCATTAATATGCACTGTCCCGACCAAAAGAAACAATAAACATAAAATACATGTTTTTAGTGGTAGGGGATACCGGACTATCCGGAGGAAACATACGCAGACATGGGGAGAACATGCAAACACTACACAGAAAGGCCCCGTCCACGTGGGACTCGAATCCGGACCTTCTAGCTGTGAAGCACGAGCTCTAACCGCTGTACTACTGTGCAACCTGTTTGTGAGTCACCCTCTGCTCATGGCCACTGTAACATGCAGTGAATACAAAGGAGATGTGGCTGCATGTGTACCTTCCTGGTGAAGGTCATGGTGCTACTGTACGTCATCAGAAGCTCCCCTGGCTCTACAATTTGTTTCGTTTCTTACTTTGCTGTTCATTCGTCCACACTGTGTAATCCTCTCTCGCCTCTTTTACACGTGTGTACCCTCAATGTATGATTGTGCTACAAAAGAAACAGTAGAAGCAATGCTAAATGCTGCACAGGAGACTTTATAGAAGTCAGAAATCATGAATGTTTTGCTTTCTTATCACCTAGTGTGTAGGTTTTCATCATGTCTGCCCTCCTCCACCTCCTCCAACCATCTCCCCTGGGGTGTGGTCACGTGTTCATGCTCAAGTTCTCAGTAGCTTTCGGCACCAACGGAAAGACGGCTCCTTTAATTTGGTCCACCATGATGGTATTCCATCACTGATCCCATGGCCCGAGACAAGGCTTTATCCTGCCATAAAGGCAGCAGATTAATCTCAAACCAGATTGGCGACTCCCACAGCAGATCTGGGGTCAGTATCAGGAGGTAGAGAAACCAGGCTAAAAATAGACCAGGAACCTGCAGGCAGGAGATTCTCACTCATCTGTCACACTTTGCAGATAAAGCTTTGTTTAGGACAGAGAGAGATGGAGAGAGCATTAGTCCACTGCATTATATCATTTTGAGCTACATACAGTTAATAGATAGATAGTTAAAGCCTCTCATATCATTGTATTGCTCGATTTGTTTTCTGACTTTGGAAAACTGGCTGTTGCCAAATTGTGATTTTAATGCTGTATAATGTTGCCCTTGTTTGACATGAGTAGACAGTCCTTTGTCCCGGTAATGCCGATTACGTTGTCAAAAACATGTTTGTTTGTTTTGTTTGTTTGGGCTTATATTTGGCACAGAGATATATTTGGCAAATACCAGCTGTTGTACTCTCAGTTTGTTAGTTGTTGTATTTTGATTCTGAATCTGTATTTAAGATTGCAGTGTGACAGAAGTCGCATGTCATGCTCTCATGTTTATGTTGAGCGACTCTAAGCCTGATGTATCAAGGCTCAGCATCTGTCCACTGCACCACTTGATGCTTAGGATTGTGCCTCACATGCTGCTCCATGTGTGAGCCCAGCGTTGCTGTGGGAAACAGTGGCATTTTATTATGTGACGGGGCTTAATACAATTATTGAGTGAGGATACAGCAAATTCTATAATAACTAATGATATAGTATATTATATATGATCCAAATGTTTTCCCCAATATTTTGGTATAGAAGATGCTCTACTCTGTCTTCACAAACAATAAAAATAGGATAAATGTCTAGTATAGTATGTTCCCATTAAAGACGCAAGAGCAAGCTACATATCAGTTGAATGGCCTCTCAGTGGGTTTTCAAGGTCAGTGCTATTTTTAGTCATGAATAATAAGAAAAGCACTATGTAACAGCATCCATTAGAAAGAACTTACAGATCGCCTGGTACTTACTGCTCAGACACTCTTCAAGATGTGATTGGAACTACACCAGCAATAAAAACCTCATACAGTCAACTAGTCTGGGCTACTTTTTGTGGCCGTAGGTGTGTGTTCGATTTGCCTTGCATTTGATTACACTTTTTAATGATGTTTCTCTTTGAAAAGCACTAAACAAATATACAATGATTACTTGCCCTTGAACATGACTCATGCTGGGTCATGTGAGGCTCCCCCCCAAATGGCATTGGCCTGGCATTGTTGCTATAGTTACAGTCAGAGCAAATTAGCTTTATACAAGGGTTTCCTCCCTCGAGGGAGTGCACACTTACATAATAACTTTGAGTGAATAAAGCAAATTTCCAAAAGAGTATGTGACATGTCTCAAGTGTGTGAATTAACGGCTGGTTACTTGTCTTTTAGAGAACTGATGAGGAGGCAGTGGTGGACCGTGGGGGCACCCGGTCCATGCTCACCACCAACTTTGAAAAAGAAGAACTAGAAGGTAAAGTGATCACTGTGGCATAGTACTGGTGTTGAATATTCAAAGGGAAAGGATGAGACTTCAAAAAGACATTAGTCTTTGAGCTGGAGTCGACACTTGTCAGTGCACCTGTCCACATTACAACAGCAGAGTGTGGTTCTGATGGCGATCGCAGTCCTTCAAAGAACAGGGGCCTTTGATTTGTGAGCGTCTGTCTGTTTGTGTCAGAATGTAGTTCAGGACTGAAATACTCTTTGTGATTCAAGAGCATCCGGATTTTTATGATTCTAAACTTGTCTTTGGATTACATTATTTGTCATAACCATAAAATGACCTCCACAGTGAGGTCACAAGCCTGACTGCATCATTGTCATATCATGTGTTTCCGATGTTTACAGCAGCTGCTCTTGGATTAGTACCAAAGAGTACAAATGTTGTACTCCCTTTTAGAGATGAGGCCTATTTGCTTCTAGACTCACTTGTACTAGTTCATGTTCAGTTTAATAGGGTGCACCAGTGCAATGTTCTTGATTACCACTGATTATATGCAAGCTCCTAAGTTAACTCACAATAAATGAGAAATATTACATGGCATTGTTAACTGTTTCCATATTTCTACACATTACATATAGCCTACAGTTGCTAAACTGTATGTTTCATATGTGCCGTGTGTACAGTGTATGTGGATGAGCATGAGAATAAAGTACTGCACAGTCTGAAGGTGACTGCATTTCTCTGGCAGTCTGCTTTATATTTTGTTGCCAAGCAACCACGAGAATAGCACACAAAGATGTCACTCTGTGTCCTGACATTGTGAGGAGAGGTGCTTCTCAAGGACCTCCTCCTCCTCAGGTGATACACTGTGTAATGACCAGCTCTGTGTCAGCCGTACTGCACTGCTTTCTTCCTTTTTATCCAATCTTTGTTTTCTCATACATGTGTGTGACATAATAATAGTGATAACAGTAATGGAAATTTTGCATTAAGGGGACTATTTTAAATAAGGACTTTTCATATTAGCCACATATGAGAGTTTGTTCAAGAAATTAAAATGATCTTGGTTTGATTTTTCATGTAGTTGTCTCCTGTGTGGAAAAATGAAGTGACTGCATCAGTACAGAACACGCTTACATGATTTTACTGTGGATGCTGTGTCAGTATGGTCAGCAGTGTCACACACCATCGGTTAAACTCAAATGCTGAGTGACTAAAAGCCCACGACGTGGCAGCAGTGAAAAGTCTGTGACATCATCAGCAGCTCAGGCCTGGAGCAGAATGACTATTTTTGTTGAAGTGCATATGACAGGTTTTAATGCTTTTGAAAATATGACTTATTTAGGTGGATAACATCTGTTGAAAGTAATAATTATCATTTTCCATTGCAAAAAGTTCCATAGCAGTTTGACTCACTCATTTACCATTGACATAACATGGTTGCACGGCAACAGTTATTTAGTATCTATGTCACTTCCTGTCAGTGTCCAATAAGGAAGTGTAACTATAAACATCACAAAAATGGTCAAACTAAAGAAAGCTGGGTAATTATTTTTGTGCAAAATCTTAATTATAATTGTGTTAACTATGTCTTAGCCTAAATTGTGTCTAATGTGTCGTATGCACTTTAAGTTCTACTGGGGCTGGGTAATTAATCGAAATTTAATCAAAATTGCAATCTCTACTTTTGTCAATCTCAATAATCGTCATAAGACTTTATAATCGACAGGTTTACAGCTATTTCTTTGGCACAAACAGTACCTAGTTTGGGAGTTTGGACGAGACAATGGAAGACTTTTGCACGTTAAATGAAACTGGAGGAAAGCATTTGTATTTGTTTGAGCTGAGTTTTGAATAAAAGATGTAAATAATATTATGTATCAGCAAGATGTATTTAATTTATTATGAAAAAATCAATATGGGGAAAATAATCGTGATTATTTTAAGTTCTACATTAGTTTTGACTTTAGAGAAAGAACGCATTACCCCCTATGCTCTTCTTCTGGCTTTCTTTACTGAAAACACACTGCACACGGCATGTTAGGCAAAGTCTAGCCAACTTGGTCACATTACCATGGCCTCTTTTCTTGTCTCATTTATAATTTACACAATGCTAAGAGTAGTCTGCTCTGGATGAATGCACCTACAGCAGTACAGGTACTGTCACTTGCTCCTCACTACAAATGTATTTTGACAGAGACAAATTCTTGTTATTGGAGCCTCCTCGTGACCACTCTCTAGGGAACACTCTGCTGACCAAAAACCTGTGGAAGATGCTTATTTGATATTCATATTTGTCCAATGAAGCCATTAAATACATTGTTATTTGGTGGACACATTGGTGCTCTATCTGATATATTTTCCCTTGGATAAGTTTAATCATATAATTTAGCTCAGCCTGGAGCAGGCTAAGAGGTGAAACTCAGCTGTTATTATCTTCATACTGCTCCTGTGGGGCTGGCACATGCTTGGAGAGAAACACTCATTATTCTCTGTGTTCAATGTCAAGCATACTATAAATCCACATATATTTATTTGAAAGTACGTAGCACTATTTTACTCAAAGTGATAATGTATTATTACTTTGAGAGTGTGAATGGGTGAGTGGATCCTTGCTGTAAAGGACTTTGAGTGCCTAATGTTGGTGGAAAAGCGTCATATAAGTTGAGACCAATTACCATTTTGTAGTGTTGCAGAAATCTATTTTAAAATGCATTTGAGAATATATTTATTCTTCTGATCGTCTGTCTATGACCATTCTCTGTGATTTCCAGGCCACCGCACGCTCTATATCGGGGTTCATGTTCCTCTGGGGAGGAGGTCGCACAGACGTCATCGTCACCACGGCCACAGACACAGAAAGCGGTCCAAGGAACGAGACTCAACAGCTGAAGATGGCCGAGAATCTCCTTCACACAGTAAGCTACCGGTTGACAAAAAAACATGGTGGGCTTGTTCGGGGAATAAGAACCTGCCTTTGATCACTTGCAGCAGACACTCCAGCTCAGAGGGTGCAGTTTTTGTTGGGACAGAGGATGGCGATGAGGAGCACATGCCCCATGCTCTGTTCACAGAGCTGGATGAAATCTGCCTTAAAGATGGTGAAGACGCAGAGTGGAAAGAGACAGCAAGGTACAAAAAAATGTGTCTATAAACGGGGCCCTTTATATATCCAGTTTGAAAGTATCCATATACTCATGTCATTTTGCTTATAGTCCAAACTTCAATGTAACCTTTTCAGGTGATACATAACTGAGTTGGTTTTGTACACAGGTGGCTTAAGTTTGAGGAGGACGTTGAAGATGGCGGTGAGCGCTGGAGTAAACCGTACGTCGCCACACTCTCTCTGCACTCTCTGTTCGAGCTCCGCAGCTGCATCATGAACGGCATAGTTCTGCTGGACATGAGGGCAAATTCACTGGAAGAGATCGCAGGTAAAACCCCACCTGTTACTTCACCGATTTGGCATAAATAGAAGCGATATTCCAAAACTAACATGATTGGGTCTTGCGTTATTTTCTCCTCAGACATGGTTCTTGATCAGCATGAAGCGTCCGGTGCTGTTGGAGAAGATGCCAGAAGAAGAATTCGCGATGCCCTTCTTAAACAGCACCACCACCAAAACCATAAGAAACTGGCCAACCGCATCCCTATCGTGCGCTCTTTTGCAGATATCGGCAAAAAGCAGTCAGAACCGCACTCCATGGACAAGAATGGTGAGCAAGCGTATCCTACATACACCTGCTGCTGTTATCCATTGTTTTGTGGCCAGGATTACATGTGTTTTATCATCTTTGTGAGTGTACTTTAGCAATCATTTCCCCCTCTTATCCATGTCTTTCTGTGTGCGTTTGTCTGTCACTCGCCAGAAAATGGTCTTGTTGCTAACACCATAAAAAAGCCTGAAACAACATTCTCTGATTTTACTTCACCCACAAAGACCTATAAATGTCTTGCATGGCCACAGTGTATGTGCTGTCCATCATGTTCATCCGTCCCCCCCTTCATCCTGGGTGTCCTCTGCCCACATGGCCCAATGGGCACATGTCCCATGGGGAGTCTGGGATTAAACGACTAAGTTTCCCTCTGGCTATCGTCTTATCACACAAGCAGTAAGCACAGGCCAAACAGGCACCACTGTTGAGGAGTAAATGTGTGACACAGAGAGGGGAGTTTAATGTATGCTCTTCATATAAATATAATAAATAATACTCTATCAGAACTCAATCATATGATAATGCTCCATCTGCAGCTCCTGTTGTTTTAAGAGAAACAACTGTGATTTGATCCACTGCCATATAACAAGATTTGTCACACCAGTAACATTTTTAGCATTAGAAATGAAATGATAACAATGCCATTTAAAGCATTTTAACTGTGTGTTTTCATCCTTGCATTTCTTAGCTTATATATCAAATATTAGCAGACAGAACTAGTTAGCTTTAAAGATGTTTGGTCAAAATTCAGCCCTCTTGAAAGTGGACTCGGAAAGAGTAAAATCAGTCGTCTCTGTGATTATTTTGACACTTGAAACTACAGTCTTCTGTACTGTATCCTGTTCTACTGAGATTGTACCATTAGCCCACATTCGCTGGCGTTGGACCACCATCCTTGTGTGGGAACAGCAGTGCTGACACTCTGACCCTCTGTGAAACGCACTCTGTTGACTTTCCTCTCTGCCCCACAGGCCAAACTGTCTCACCCCAGAGCCAGCCCGCCAGCACTGACGGCAAACAGGATGTCAGCCGAGAAAACAGCGCGGTGGACTTCAGCAAGGTGAGCCCCCGCTGCTCCTCTGTTGATCCATGAGCACTGATACCTGGACACATAACTGCAGAAGTGTATTTAACCAAGATCTGCTTACGGTTTAAGTGGTCACCATGAGCCGTACTCTGGGGTACTCGGGGTTCTGTTAGTTGTCCTATACGTCATAAGATCTTTTTTCTCACGTGTTGCAGATTGACCTGCACTTCATGAAGAAGATCCCTCCTGGAGCAGAGGCGTCTAACGTGCTGGTAGGAGAGCTGGAGTTCTTGGACCGCCCGGTGGTGGCCTTTGTGCGCCTGTCCCCTGCCGTGCTGCTCAATGGCCTTGCCGAGGTCCCAATCACAACCAGGTTAGACATTGTAGTTATTACTGGGTTTCTGATAACATTATAGCAATCAAATGTATTGGAAAATACACAGCACACTCGGATAGATGTCCAAAAGATCTAGTATTTATTACGTTTCGGCCTTAGCCTTCGTCAGATCATTTTTATCTTATTCATTTGGATCAACAATATTAGACTGGCTGAATTCACTGGGTGTCACCACACTGGGACCTCCCACTCGTTGGAAGGGCTTATAGCACCTGGGTTGGCACCATTTTGTATATTGTGATCCAAATGAATAAGATAAAAATGATCTGACGAAGGCTAAGGCCGAAACGTAATAAATACTAGATCTTTTGGACATCTATCCGAGTGTGCTGTGTATTTTCCAATACATTTAATTTCTGCTCCAGCACATGCACCTCATGAGAAGAACTTGGTGTGCGTTTTTGTTTTTCTAGTAACATTATAGCAATCGTCACATTGTGGATTATGAAAACAAACAAACATTTTAAACTCAACTGTCCTAATTTATTTGACAGATTTCTGTTCATTCTGATGGGTCCTCTGGGGAAAGGCCTCAGTATCATGAAATAGGCAGATCTATCGCTACGCTCATGACTGATGAGGTGAGACCTGCGTAAAATAAAAACACTGATTTCACTTTGCTTTTGTTTCTCCCAAGGAAGTCTGTACTAGTGTTGTTAAAAGCAAGAATTACTTATTTATAATCCTAACGCATTTACTGTATGCCTAAGTATACTTTTGAACCCTTCTGAAAGCCTAAAAGGTTTTCTTTGGGAATGTGTGTTGTTGATTGAATGCATTTAGATAACAAATTCAAATATTTTGCTTCGCTGTACATTTATTAGCACAGTTTGGCCCTACAACAGCTTTTTTTTTTGTAGCACTTAATATTTAGCATTGGATAGATACCAGGTTCGCTGAGATTCCTGACACGCACAACAAACATCTCTTCATCTCTCTGCGACAGATTTTCCATGATGTCGCATACAAAGCCAAAGACAGGAGTGACTTGATAGCGGGCATTGATGAATTCCTGGACCAAGTGACAGTGTTGCCTCCGGGAGAATGGGATCCGTCTATCAGAATAGAGCCTCCTAAAAATGTCCCCTCTCAGGTAAACGCATAACAACTGTTTGCAGCTATGTTTTAAGCCTTTGTGCTGAAGAACATTCTACATTTTGTCATCTGGGCCGGCACCTTGGTAAAGTTTAATGCGAGCCGATTATTCAGACCATATACAACAACTGCAGACCTTTTTTTAATAATAATAATAAGAAAAAACTCTCTGAAGTTCAGTGTAAACTATGATCTTCACCCCCTAAAGGAAAAGCGTAAGATCCCCCCTGTGCCCAACGGTGTGACGGATCTGGGAGAGTCAGAGGAGCACGGAGGTCATGGTGGGCCGGAGCTGCAGCGCACCGGGAGGTGAGTATTCCAGAGCCACACTTTATGACTTGTACCCTCAGTACCCACAATCCAGTGCACAACATAAATATCCTATAACTTTTTCAATCCTCACATACTCGAAGTCTTTTATGTTGAGGAATGAATTATTGAAGCATGCAGATTGTGCAACGACTGTATGTTGTATTATTTAGCAATACAGTTTCATACTAATGCAAACTGCTCTTAATATTTCAACATCAAACTGCTCTGGCATCTACAATCTCTGCTGCCCTTCTATTCAAATAAGCATTTATAAAAAAGACAAAGGAATGTCTACTTGTATTACATGAAGCTGGGGTTTGATGTCACATCCTGTGTTTAACAGCAGAACAGTGACGGATGTGATACCATGAGCTGCGGTATGCGGCAGTGCAACCTCTTCTCCCTGAGAAGATTGGCCACAAGCCCAGTCTTAGCCATCAATCCGACTGAAAATCCCACAACATCCCACCCCTTGTTGCCATAGTAACCACCTCCAGCCTGTTCCCTGCACTCTACAGTAGAGTGTGCTCGCTCCCTGAGAGCTGTCCAAAGATAGAGGTATGAGTCGACAAATTGACTCACACTTGATAAAAACACACATGGCCCTGCGTGCTGTTTCAATATTTAGCCTTGACAGATTCTGAACAATAAATATTGTCCCATTTTAGGGCATAGATTGCACCCACTTGACATTATACCAATATTAAGACCACATGGATTAACACTGAGCGTGAGGACAGGACACTATTCTATGGACAAATGTATCTTTAAATGTCAAAATGCAGATGTTTTGGCTTGGTTTATGGATAACATCTGTATAATTACTTGCCTATCCATATGAAACAAAAACGTCTTCTCTGTCAGCAAAGATAAAGTGTCTTCCCTTTACTTGAAATTGTGACATTACATTTTGTGAACACTTCCAATGAACAAGTTCATGTTAATGATCTACTTAATCATGTCTCAGGTTTTGCGGTGGTTTGGTTATGGACATCAAGAGAAAGCTTCCGCACTACATTTCTGACTACACAGACGCCATCAGCCTGCAATGTCTGGCCTCGTTCCTCTTCCTATACTGCGCGTGCATGTCCCCTGTCATCACCTTTGGCGGCCTGTTAGGAGAGGCCACAGAGGGGCGCGTGGTAAGACCTAACGCTGCATAATCCTTATATTTGTAACTAAAGTAAGAATGATGGGAGTGACAACTGTATAATTAACAGAGGACAGCGGTCTAATAATTAAGTCTGTGAGTGGCATGATGCTGAATCAGTGATCAACTTAATTTGATTGAATCTAAGTGGAAATCCTCATGTACTTGACTGTAGAGCTAACAATGTTAAGGAGACATTACTGAATGATTTCCTGTGTTTTCAGAGTGCCATAGAGTCCCTGTTTGGAGCGTCCATGACCGGGATCGCCTATTCGTTATTTGCTGGTCAGCCCCTTACCATTCTAGGTAGCACGGGGCCGGTCCTTGTTTTCGAAAAGATCCTCTTCAAGTTCTGCAAGTACGTCGTCATCATCAGCACAAAGCTACACCGAGTGACAGGAGACGTAGCTTATCTCTGTCATTTGTTTTTCCCAGGGAGTACGGCCTGTCCTACCTCTCCCTCAGAGCTTGCATTGGCCTGTGGACCGCCTTCTTCTGTCTGCTTCTGGTGGCCACTGATGCGAGCTCCCTTGTCTGCTACATAACACGCTTCACTGAAGAAGCCTTTGCTTCTCTGATCTGTATCATCTTTATCTATGAGGCGCTGGAGAAGCTGGTCCACCTGGGAGTGCACTATCCCATCAATAAAAACAACAACCTGCAGAAACTCACCATGTACTCGTAAGTCAAAAAAAGTCTACATCTTCTTCAAAAGAAAGAAAACCTCATTTATGTCAGCTAATAATAAAGTTTTCTCTTGTAGGTGTGCCTGTGTGGAACCCAGTCACCCGAGTAATGAGACTTTGCGGTTCTGGGAGGAGAACAACATCACATCCTCGGAGGTCAACTGGACCTCTCTGGAAGTTGCGGTAGGAAATTCATTATGTTCCTGACAAGAAAAGGGCAGACTGCTTTGAGCGTTTTCTTTAGCCTGGCTCTGTCAAAAGCATTGTCTGATCCCAAAGCACAATAAGAGCTAAAAATATCCCACTGTTGCAAAAACTAGAACTAAATACACTGTATAGTAGCTCATCCACATCATTTTACAGCTTTTGAGATCTATTTTAGTCATACCAAAACCTGAAGTACGTTGTTTTGGTTCAGAAGCTTTGTCATGCCTGTATACTAACTGTATACTGTAGCATTTGTTTAGATCATAGTTTGCTGTGTCAAGATGCTCCATGGTCGGGGAGGGGATTACAAATGTGGGCAGGCTTTACAGGATTTAGCAAATTCAGCTGGAGGATCCAGTGTGGAAAGTGGATTCTGTTATGGCACACACTTCAATGTGCCAATGACACCACTCCTACATACAGTAGTATCTAAATACGAGCGAGTTCAATCAGTGCATCCCATGCTTTTAGTTTTCCACATAAAAGATTATAAAGGGTTCTCCTTTTGTGCTTCTTTCCGTATGTCAGGAATGTGAAAAATTGCATGGGCACTTTGTTGGTGCTGCCTGTGGTGAACATGGACCATACATCCCTGATGTACTCTTCTGGTGTGTCGTCCTTTTCTTTTCAACCGTTTCCATGTCCGCTTTCCTCAAAGAGTTCAAGACCAGCCGCTGGTTCCCCACCAAGGTACACTCTTGTTTTAGATTATAACATCAATGTTCTTCTTTAATTTTAAGCTTCACAGCTCATTGGTTTCTCATTTTCATGAGATGAAATGGCTTTGACTGCAGTGACTGTGTCCTTTTAGAATATACTGCCACCTGCTGGTTTCAGAAAAGATATAAAAGTCACATTGTGTGTCTATTCTGTCTGTACAAATACAGTGAGTTATCTTTGAAATGACACTAATGAGCTTAACTATGATGCATTCATTTGCAGTACACTGTCGCCACCTTGTGGGTGTTTTGATAACACACCTCTTCTTTTGCAGGTTCGCTCTATTATCAGTGACTTTGCGGTCTTCATCACAATCCTCACCATGGTTTTAGTAGATTATGCTTTAGGAATTCCATCACCCAAGCTTCAAGTACCCAGCAAGTTCAAAGTAAGTCTGCAACACTGCACTTAAGACTTGCTTTACTGCTATAATGTCAGCGTCTCTTCTCTCCCAGCCCACTCGGGACGACCGCGGCTGGCTCATTAACCCAGTGGGGCCTAACCCCTGGTGGACCACCGTCATCACCTTCATCCCTGCTCTGCTCTGCACCATCCTTATCTTCATGGACCAGCAGATCACCGCCGTCATCATCAACAGGAAGGAGCACAAGCTCAAGGTAACGTGTATTTGATCTGTTCAAAATGTTATTGCTTCAATCATTTCTTGTAAATCTAAACCCTGTTGTTTGTGTGGTTTTGCAGAAAGGCTGTGGCTACCACCTGGACCTGTTCGTGGTGGGCATCATGCTGGGGGTGTGCTCTGTGATGGGGCTGCCGTGGTTCGTAGCCGCCACAGTGCTGTCTATCTCTCACGTCAACAGTCTGAAGCTGGAGTCCGAGTGCTCTGCTCCAGGGGAACAGCCCAAGTTTCTGGGAATCAGGGAGCAGCGATTCACTGGATTCATGATCTTCATGCTGATGGGCTGCTCCGTCTTTATGACCTCTGTCCTCAAGGTACGCACTGGGAAACACTGCCGACAGACCACTGGAAAAGTCACATTTATTCACCACACTTGTGTATTTCCAGTTTATCCCAATGCCCGTGCTGTACGGGGTGTTTCTGTACATGGGGGCATCTTCACTCCGAGGCATCCAGGTGATTAATTCCTCTTCCAGATTATAATCTCAAATTGATGTGAAATAACCCTGTGCTGTCTGTGTCCAGTTCTTTGACCGACTGAAGCTGTTTGGGATGCCCGCCAAGCACCAGCCCGACTTCATCTACCTGCGCCACGTGCCATTACGCAAAGTGCACATGTTCACCCTCATCCAACTGAGCTGCCTGGTCCTCCTGTGGGTTATCAAGACCTCCAGAGCCGCCATCGTCTTTCCCATGATGGTAAACTACACGAGTGTGACATAGTTGTCTTTTAGCAAGCGAGATGGAGCTTCACGTATGCTTCCTTGTATTAGGTTTTGGCTCTGGTGTTCATACGGAAGTTGCTGGACTTTATTTTCACCAAGAGAGACCTGAGCTGGTTGGATGACTTAATACCAGAGTGGAAGAAGAAGAAACTGGAGGATGCGGAACAAGAAGTAAATTAACTTTCGCATCAAACATATTTCACCTCATATAGTTTTATAATTAAGTAGCATTCTGATATCAAAATTTCAACGTGTCCGTGTTTAATGTTAGGAAGAGCACAGCATTATTGCAGAGGAGGGCATTGTCCAGGTGCCACTTGAATGTCACTACAAGTAAGACTTTAGTCGTCTTTTTTGCTGACGATTTCTCTCAGCCAGCAGTCTGACTGTGCCGTGCCTTGTGCTTCTAGGTCTGAGCCCACCAGTGATCCTTCCACTGTGAACATTACGGATGAAATGTCCAAAGGATCTTTCGGAAACGTGTGGAAGACGAGCGTGAACCCGGAGACGGCCACGAAGGAGAAGGAGCCAGGAACGAAAAGGTGCGCCTCTTATTTCTTTACACTGACAGGCATAGAAGTACTATACTACTGTGTGCCCCAATACTACATAAAGGTCCTGTATTCAATTTGTCCTGTTTTCAAATTTAAAAAGGAACTAGTTAAGTTTATTCTGTTTTGTTGTAATATAGGTCCTTTAATGTTCCGGAGAGTTCTGAAGTGTGTTGTCAAAATGCCTTGGAGGATTTGCTTTTAATCTTACATTTCCAGGAACACGAGAGCAGCTCTTTTACGTTTAGTTGACCTTAAATATTTGTGCCCTCCCTGGCGTCCCTGCAGAGTAGACTAACATCTCCTGCCTGATTCTCTCATTCCACTCCACCCTCCAGCTCCCCTTCCTAACCTCTCAGCAGCTCACAGTCCAGAGGTGAGTCCATCCCGTTCCCCATCGGCACGAAACTGTCTGGGGTTAGCTGGGAGACTTTTGCATGAAGTAGTGTGACGATGAGACTTGATTTAAATGTTGCTTGTTCTGAAGCGGTTGCGTTCACGTGCCATTGTTATAATCAGAACCCACAGTTTGATACTGAGATGGAGGGCAGCTAAAATTCTGTGGAAGTCTTGTAAACTGCCGTACTGTATTGTAAATATTTAAATCTGGTTTATTACTAATATCTCTGCCTAACCACATGAAACTAAAACTGACAGTACAAATGACAAAGTTTGCTTATCCACTGACGTGTAAAAGCATTTTTTATCTTGGGAGATTTCTTTCAAAGAGCATGGCATTCACTCCCATTGAGTTATAATTTTAGTGTCCTCAAATTCTATAATGTGAACCCAGCCTTTTCAGTGAGAGTAAAAAGACGCGCATGTTAAAAGACAAAAACGCTATCGTGTTATTGTCCAATCATGGCATGCTCAGTTGTTATGATCGTTTCGAGTGTGCTATTGTAAGTGATTTTGCTGTTTTGTCTCGGCGCAGTTCCAGTGGAGGCGGGAAGCGCCACAAGCGGCGGAGACATAACAAGAGCTTGGACCGGGAGACGAGTTTGTGAGGAGGGGGTTTGGGGACACACGCTGGTGATGCCACTGTGCTGTCAATCAGATTTGGGAAAAAACAAACAAAAGAAATACCGTGCCACTCGAATCACCTTCGTACTGTGCTACACTGTGTATCGTCATGTCTGTGTGCCGCTTGTGTACTTGCGTCATATTTGTTAGAAGCAGTATTACGTACATGACAAAAAGGAGCGTAGTCCTTTCTATTTAACTCAATCAGCAGCAGAGAGAAGCCAATGTGAGCTCATAGCTGCTGTAGCGATGGGCCAAGTCTCTCTCTCAAATAACCAATAATTTTACATTTTATTTGTATTTGTATGTTTTCTATATTTATATTACAACTCCTGCCACAGAGAACCACAAACGAGTGGGTTTCGCACGCACTACTGTATTTGACCTTTTGCACCTCACACTGGTAACTTTCAGCAGATATTTGCCAATACAATTTCACTGATGAACCCTATAGCCAAAATTGTTCAAACTTTTGGATGTCTTTATATATTCTGTATATTTCAATGTTCTTTTGTGATAGTGAGAGCTTATATCATTCCAGTTTTTCCCAGTGTCTGTTCCCCCGCGACGTTTCCAAGGGGGATGATAGCAATCCCGATCCAGCATGGCAGCATAGTTTGGGTACTACGCGGAGTATCTCTAGCTAAATCGGCCTTGGCTCTTTCTTTTTTTTTTTTTTTTTAAAGTCTTGTAGGTGGCCGTCAAAAAGCTCTGTGTTTTACTGCTTGATACTCGTTCGTCATCCCGTCAGTTCCATCTTTGGACTTGAACTCTCCTTTCCCGAAAACCCCCAGTGTGTAATGCATCTGAACCAGTTGTTTTTAATTCGACCTGCACAAGACGTCTCTGCGGGAAAACGGTTACTTCTATAGATGCAATAATACTTTTTTCCTGGGAAGGGCGACATGTAATAACCGGTGAAGAGTCTTAACAATGTATAATAGTATATTTTATTCAATGTAAAATGGAACTAATATATTACTAACTGGCCGTGTCGGGAAGTTTTTATGTTATAAATGTTCTCTTTTCCGTTGTCTAATCATTAGCTTTTAGGGTCAAAAATATCTATATCAATTTTTGGGCCACTTCTGTGTGGATTTTTTTTGCCTTAAAATGATTAGTGCAAGCTGTAGATTTCTGTTGAATACGTTACAATACCTGTATAGAAATTTATCGGTTCAAGACCTGTTGTTTAAATGTTTTTTTGAGAGAGTGAGAGGCTGAGAACATCAATAAAGACTGATGACCAATAATGTGCCGTGTTTGTTATTGATACTAGAATAAGCGATAGGAACTTACCAATTTCAGGGGCTTCTGTGCTCAAACTAAGGGGGTCTCACTCAATGAAAGGTTAATTGCTGCACCGTGACTAATATACTAAACACAAGAAATGAGTGGAAAACATTTAATGCAGAGACAATAATTAGGAAACTATGTTTTTCAACTAGTTTTTCCTGAGTCTCATAAAAAATAACTTAAAATTGGTAGAAAACATTCAATTTGATGCAACATCCACATAATGGAAGAGTTTCTTTGCATTGAAAGTGCAAAGCTGTATGGCTTTATTCCTAGTGTATGGTTTTTGCATTGAGGGTGGCTTCAGCTCGTCTTATTGGTCCTCTTGGCTCTTCTTGCTGCAAACAAAATCGTGCCATTAGTTGGAACTTGTTGTGTTTCGATTGTTCGGACATTACCTCACGCCTGAGGGCTTTTGTCTCATGACCCACTCCAAATACTCCTTGGCTGCCATGGAGTCCAGCACCTTGTTGACGTCGCTGGTGAAGCTGCCGTCCACGTGCCTCCTGCTGAGCGCGCTGCCCCCTTCAGCTCTATGTGTACACAGCCACAAAGTCAACATGATGGGCCCCTGAGCTGGCTGTGCGCGCCGCTACTCATCCCACCTATGCAGCGCGTCATTTGTCTCTGGAAATGTTTTTGATTTGCAGTTTGTGATATGTGTGGAATGATTAGAAAGGATATCAGAGAATAGTTTCGAAGATTTATTTCATTAGAGGCAAAATATGAAGACAAAAGGCAGAAAAGGAAAAGTGGCAAACAAAAAAGAAGCAGTAGTTCCCCCTCCGAATCACAGTCTCTCTGGTCCGGTGATTAGTGAAGATTGTTTTAAAGGGAAGAGAGGCAGCCTACTCTCTTCGGATCTGTCCCGACTTGAGCCTGGCCACAAAGTCCTTGATGGCCTGGTCCCTGAGGTAGGAGCTGATGTCACTGGTGAATGTGCCATCCGCATGTCGCTTCTCTGCAAGACTGAAGCCACAATAGTCCATTACAAAAGTGAATGTGGACAAATACATTGGTTTCAAGAAGACTTTCCCATCTAAAATCTCCAAAGGCTGCAGCTTTCTGTAACATGTTTTACCAATAAAGAAGAAATGTATATAATCCTAGTATCAGACTGCTACATGATGAAATATGAATAATTTAAAGAGGTCCGAGAACCCTCTGAACCCACTGTACTGTTAGTGACATGTACAGTATGTGGATGACCGTGCTTACCCGCTGCGTTTGTTGTTCATGAGCCACCTGACAAAGTCCTGGGCCTTCCTGTCCTCCAGGTATTTGCTGTAGTCGTTGGAGAATGTCCCCTCTGAATGTCTCTTCATGTCAGACACCCCCCTGGGCTCCTCTGCCAAACTCTCCTCTGCTTCGAAACTGCAGAGACAGCACAGTATATGAGCATTTACAGCCAACACATTTATAAGCATTGCATTATAAGGTTAAGCATTCCCCAAGGTTCTGTTTTAGTCCCGCCCTAGTTTAGTGTGAAAAGACTTAAAGGCAGCTAGAAATTATGTTCAGACATTTTATTACATCTGCACCAGACTTACACTAGTTTCTATCTGTGAATTTAAACCATAGTTTCCAAAAAGGTGTTGTGGTTGCGTTTTGTGTTAAGGGCACAATTCTTTCAAGAAGTGTCAGATGCAAGTTACATCTGGCACTTTTCTGTGCTTCAGTGTTGCAACCAAAGAGCTTTCTAAATAAATAAGAACAACCCGCTCTCTCAAAAAAAGGTGGAAACGGCGGTGGCAGTAGCTCAGCTGGTTTCCCAACACCCTATGTCCTCAGGCAAGACACTTAACCACAACTTTCCTCCAAGGTCTGTACGAATGTGACCATTTAGTGTTGATGATGGGAGTGAGTACGTTGGTTCTTGGCCAAACGCAGGCGGCGGGACAGTGCTGTTGCAGGAGGTTTTACTTTACTACGATCTGGTGTCTTTGTGCCTCTTATATGACATTAGTGTACTCTAAAGCAGAGTGCCATTGCTTTGTTAGATATGGTGTACCTTTAGAGCACTTCAAAACACCAAATAATGATACAAACCTATCAAAATTCCTTTCTCTTTGCACAAATGTGTCTTTTTCGGCCTTTCTGAGTTGTAACAAACTATATTTAGGCATGCTCGATATGAAATTTGTACCTCATGGAGATGTCTGGTTCTTGCAGAGCCGCTTGCCAGCTTCTCTGGACTAAACACAAGGTTAGAAGGATTCCACTGAGGAGATGGCTGCTTTTCATTGTGTCCTGCTCCAGAGAGATCCATGAATGCGCAGTAACATTATTAAAAGTGTGAAATCAGTATAATGTTACTTACTTGTTAGTGGGAGACGACAGTGGATCCTCTGCTTGACGCTGGTGTCTTGTTTCTAGTCATTCCTAGTTAATGCCGACCTTTAAATAGTGTGGGAAGAGGGGGGGGAGTGCGCCCGCTCAGGTAGGCCAGTCCCACCTGCCACCTCTCAGGTCATTAGGTACGGCCCAGTGCATCCCGGGCCTAAAGTGAAGGTGGTGATCAGGCGTGATGGCCGCTGTAACTGAGGTGTTAAAGACATCAAACAGCAGCTCATCCTGTCAAATACAGGACTCGGAAGACGCTCCAGTGGCTACTGTCCTATCTGCACTGAGTCACACTGTGGACACTACCGGTTCAGCTGAAAAACTGGGAAAAACATCCAGTCGTCGCTGTTTTACAAGGCTCAATAAAGATCGATCATTTTGCACGTATGCTTTTGAACTGGCCTCCCATGAGCTTTATTCTGTAAGAAAGTAACTGATTATTGTTAAGTATGGACAATAGACAGGACAGGGTCTACCAGACTGGGGTCAAATGCAGGATATTGTTTGGGAGGCAGTTTGAATTGAGAGTTTGCCAGTCAATGCCCTATGGGAAACTAAATACTGTATTTTACAGATTAGGTCTAAAAAAAAAAAACTACACTCATATAGGTTATGTTATGCAGAGGATGCACTTTTCTGTATCACGGGAAATAAATGGAATTAACAACAGACCCAAACCTTTATGAATGATGGCCACTTTTTACTGATCCTATTGTACAAAGGCCGGGCCAACATGGTGGCGCAGTGGTTAGCGGTCGTGCCTCATAGCTAGAAGGTCCAAGGTTTGGTTCCCATGTGTACGTAGGTTTCCTCTGAGTACTCTGGTTTCCCCTACCACTAAAAACATGAACAACAGGCCAGGATGAATGAGAGTGTGTTTGAAAGTGAGAGTGTGGGCAACGGATGGAAATTATCCTAATGCTACAATCCACCGAGGCGTGTTTACAAGCATGTAGGCTATGTATGTTCATTAACAAGCACTGTCCCGACCAAATAAATACATTATATAAGCCTAAAAGGGCGATCTCCAAAAGAATTTATAAAGTAACAGACAATATTGTTGGATTTTTTAGAGTTATTCAGCATCTTTTTAAATCACGATTTGATGAAATTACATTTCTCAAAATCTCATCTTGTAGACGCTGATATGACCTACTGAAAAACATTTTACCAATAGACAAAATGTCTCAGACTGTTTGTAATAAAGTACAAATAATTCAAAGAGGGCTGAAAGCTTCCGGAGTCCACTTTAAAACTGGAAAACTGAAGAAGTATAAAACAACAACGTAATACTCACAGCAATACTCTGTACTGTGTCAAAAATCTTAGACTACACATCACAGTTATATGCACTACATTGGAGGATTTTGTGGGGCCCTGTACCTAATAGAAACAGCACTCACCCCTTGAGAGTGAGAGGAATGAAAGATGAATGAAAGAAAGCATAGAAGTTATGTTACATTATCGCATATTTTATTATTAAACAGTTACCAGTGGAAAAATCCGGACTGTAACACAATAAATTAGGTATTCCAGGGCATAATTTACACAGTAGTATACATGGATTTAGTTATTTTTGTATAGCATTAATAAAATAATTAAGTTACTAGATCATATTTAAAGAAACAGGCCACTGTTTTTCCATACTGACATTATGTTCTTACCTGAGCTTAGACGAGTTGCTGCGTACCTGTCTGGTCTTTACGCGTGCGCTCAGTCACGCAAAAAGACCAAAGATGTTGTTCGCATTTAGCCTCTCCTCCTCTCCTCTATGGGGCCAAACGGGGGTGAAGTTAGAAGCGACCAAGCTCTTCCACGTTTTCCCAATTTAAAAGTGCAATACAAATAAAATGTATTATCATTATTATTATTAAATGCGTGAGTAGTTACACGATCCAGGGTATAGTTACACAAAATTAACAATGTCGATTTTGTAAGCGGATAAAAGCTAAGCTAAGGTAAGAACATATCTCAGTATGGAAAAATGGTGGCCTGTTCCTTCAAGTACGGTCGCACAATCATAGGTCATTTTGATAGAACATTTTGTCATGTTTACAACCATAAACGTATGGTCATGTATCATTTTGCTTTCACTTCACAGTTGTCTGTTACTTGCGTGTGAACTTTCAGTAAAAAAATCAAAATAAAATCTTTATGTTTATGGTTGTAAACATGACATAATGTGCAAAGGTTCAAGGTGTATTAGTACTTTCGAGAGGCACTGTATAATAGAGGCAATAAAATAATGAGATGGGAGGTTTTGCTGCAGTGACAAGTTTGACATTTTATCAAAAGTTGTTTTATGCAAAGCACCTGAGTAGGAATGGTTAGGGCAAGGTGTGAACCTTCTGCAGTCATTAGGAATGTTATAAAGGCAATTTAATGCACTCAGAAAAATGCTGTATGGATACTTATGCAAGCCCCACTTTTCACTTTTCTATTTTTGAAAAATAACAGAATCATGTATCGTTTTGCTTTCACTTCACAGTTGTCTGTTACTTGTGTGTGAACTTTCAGTAAAACATTCAAAATAAAATCTTTATGTTTATGGATGTAAACATGACAAAATGTGCAAAAGTTCAAGGTGTATTAGTACTTTCGAGAGGCACTGTAGATAATAGAGGCAATAAAATAATGAGATGGGAGGTTTTGCTGCAGTTACAAGTTTTACATTTTATCAAAAGTTGTTTCATGCAAAGCACCTGAGTAGGAAGTGGCTCAGGTGGTTGTAAAGGTGCATGTTGGCCAACCCGCCGATATTGTGGTCTTTATCGGTGTACCACTAAAAAGGGGGGGAAAAAAGATGTGTGAAAGGCCTGAATTGAGTTTTGAAGCATTGGCGCAAACTAAATGATTTTTCCATCTGACTCACCATGGCCTCAAAGTCTACCTCCTCTTGCACCAAGGCTTCAGAGATCTCCGCCGATTGCTGGAAGTGCACATTGTCTATAAAGAAGGTGACACAAGTTAGTTTATAGGAGAACGAAGAAAAAAGACTCTGAGCCGGCTCACCGTCTGCTGTCCCATGAACAAGGAGGTACTGAACATTGCGGAAGTTTTTCATTCTTTCACTGGCTGTGGCTGTTGAGTTCTATAAACCAAAATACATTCAAACGATGAAAACATAAATGTCTTTTTTTTTCTTTACAATGGATATGTTTCATCGTGATATTTACATCATAGGCCTCTTGGTTCAGCGAAGGAGGATTCATGTAGCGCTCGGTGTAGATTGAATCTGAAAAAGGAAATAAATAGATATAATAAAACTGTATAAATGCATTACTGTTTTAAAATAGCACAATAAAATCCAAGAAGCTGGGTTGCCTTTACCTGATGCTTTGGGTAAACCTCTACAGATTTACCCAAAGCACGAAGCTCCAGGAACATTTGAACAATTGACAGTGGTTTAAAGTCATGGGAAATGTATTCATTTTCTTGCTAAATAGTAAATGTTTCTTATTTTATTTATTTGGTAGGGACAGTGCAAGTTAATGAACAAGCCACACCGGATTGTAGCCTTGGGCTAATTTCCATCCGTCGTCCCCCATGCGCACTCTCAAACACTCACATTCATTCTGGCCTATTGTACATGTTTCTAGTGGTAGTGGAAACCTACACAGACACGGGGAGAACATGCAAACTCCACACAGAAAGGCCCCATCCCTGGTGGGAATCAAACCCTGGACCTTCTAGCTGTGAAGCACAAGCACTAACCGCTGTACTACCGTGCCACCTTAGGTCAATATTGTCAACACTGCAGTTTGTGAAGCTGTTTGTGCAGCACATTTCCATTAATCACTAATAGGGCTGGGTATTGGTTTGGATTTCCCAAATCGTTTTGATTGGATTAACTTCATTCAATTGGATTCAATTTGATTTATTTTTGATTCAGTTAAGGATATCACGCAGTGGATATGGAAGACATTCTCAGAAGTACTAATGCTGCAAAGAGTAGAAACTAACTCTTGGTGCACTAATATGAACATTTACATTAAGAATTGAACTCAGTGCAGTTACATTAATCATGTACTTTTTTTTAACATGACCTGACGAAAACAAAAATGCAAGAAGTCACATGGAATTATATGGGGAAAAGATGCATTAAAAGAATCGATTTAAGAGTTATTTGAATCGATATTGGGCTATTCAAAGGAAAATCGATTCAAATCAATAAATCAATTAATTAAACCCTGCCCTAATCACTAAACACTTTGCATTCTGACAAATCAGTATACACAAAAATCGGGATGTGCGGTTGGTATCATGAGAGTCAGAAAGGGGTTGAAGCAGCAACTATCTCTGACTTTCACAGCTTCAAAGAAGAAGGCAAAGAAAAAAAATACTTTTACATCATGTTTTGTTATAAAGAGTTAAATCAAAATTTTATTCAAACATGTTTACGTCATATGTGGGGAGATCATAGGTAATATTTATGATATATGACAATTTAACCCATTAATATAGATAATAAAAGATGAATGACTCAAACTAAAGCTTACCATAGTACATCCAATTGGAGACAGGAGCCACAGCCATTCCACATTTAAAAACACCGCTGCCCGCCCCAGCACCATGGAAGTGACGTAGCCACCATAAGACTGCAATACAATTCCATGTGTCGTCTTTTGTGACAGTACATCATGTTTTTTAGGTTTTTTGTGTGTGTTTGTTTTACTTACCCAGCCCCAAATAGCCACTCTGTCCTTGTCAATGAAGCCCCATCTGATGAATTCCCTAAAACGCAAAGGCATTGTGAGATAATTAGCCTCTACTTCCTGCCTCCCGCAGAAACAACATTAGTCCAGTTTGAAAGAGAGCGAGAGCGATTTCCTGGAAAAGCTAAATCTGTTTTCTTTCCTTACTTGGTCGCTGTTATCTGATCTTCCACCTCATCGGTTCCAAGGCGTTTATAGAGTTTATGCATTATCTCGTCGCCTTGGTAACCGCTTCCTCTCCCGTCGAAAGTGGCAACAATTATTTTTTCGGTGCTAGCCAAGTAGGTGGCCCAGCTTAAACTGTAGGTGTAGTCGACTCTCTGGCTGCATGGCCCCGCGTACCTACACACAGTGTTCAATCATAAATATTTGAATTTCATTGTCTGTAATAAGATTGGTCTGTAATAAGTAGGTTTTGCACAGGCTTAATACTCTGCCTGACCAAAAAAAAAAGCCTGATCAAAATCCTTCGCACAAAACTCAAATTTTATCATGATTTACTCCATTATATGAGTCTGTGATCTTCATCTTACACGTCTATGAGAAGTGGGTACTTCTTTGACTCGCTGAAGTCTGGAGGTAACACCATCTTGTACCACAGGTCTGTTGAAACAAAAACAATAACCTCAAAGTACAGCTCATCATTTCAACACTTTTCGTACTCGAAGTCACTTACCAAATCCATCGATTCTAATCGTGCCTCGTTTCATTTTGGGCATCTGGATCTTGGAAATATGGTTTGCAAAGGCTTTGTTGTTCTCCAGAGATAGCTCTAGAAAATGAAAACACTTCATGAGAAACTTCCATTGCCTTGCACTTGGGAATAAATCAGTACTTACTAAGTCCTTCTTTACTCATTAGATCATCATGTGGAATTCCAGGTCCTGCAATTCAATAAAAGCAATAATTGCATCTCTGAAAACAAATAAACATTGAGGAGAAAACACGTTGAAATACTAACCGGTGCAGCTCGACATGTAGAAGGAGGCCTTGGTGCTGAAGGCGGCAGAGTTATACATGCATTCTTTAGTAGGGTCACACGTAAGGCACACTGGTTGTTTGTCATTTCCGCTCCAACTGGGGATAAAAGGAAAATATAATCAAAGTGCTTGGAATATGTAGTTGCAAGTTGAACATACGTGTAGCGGTAGACGTTCCTTCCTCCGGGCAGGCCGTCAAACTCATTACTGACAAAGTATCTGTTGGAGGAGGGCAATGTGGTGAGCAAAGGCATGAACAAAAACATACTTTTGACACTTACATGCTGTCGTCGGTCATTAACGAAATCTTGATCACTTCCCATTTGCCGGAAGTGATTGGTTCCACAACACCCTGAACAAGTGGAAAGATTGTAAGAGCAGAGATTATGGATATAGGTTGCGCTGAGTTTTGAAATGAGAAGTATTTTTCCTGGTATCATGCATCTCTCTAGTCCACAAACTTGTCAAATATTTCCCTAATAAAACTCTAATAAAGTTCTTCCAAGTGACACCAATATGTTTGAATAATGTCAACACTTTTTGACGCAGTAGCAAAAAAAGATTCCACTTTCGATCATTTATGCTGACAGAAGATGTGGATGGGTGATCAAATATCTGCTCAACCTCAGTGTTATTCTACTATGTTGCCTGAATGTATCCTATTGAACATTGTTAGCGCTCGTGTTAGCTTGTGTACGGCTCACCCCCTTCACATGGTGGAGGTGCTTGTACTTCTGCTTGTCGCTCATGACCAGGTAGTAGCTGTTCTTGTCGGCAGAAAACACCGGCTCTGAAGGAGCGAACTAAAGACAGCACATACATAATGTAAGAGCAGAGATTTCCCATTTGAAACAAAGAAAGAGAGGCATACTGTACCCGTCCAACCCAGCCCGTGGAACTGGAAATCTCCAGATCCTAAAGGAAACCAAATGAGCAAATTATTAATATTATTGACTACCTTGTTATAATTGTTTTATTACTATATATGCATGTTGCTTGATAGAAAAATGGTTATATTAATGATTGCCTATATTTCTTGCCTATACACAGATATTTTAATTCAAATCTTAAGAATAGCAGGCTGCTCTGACCCAGAAGACGGGACGGGTTTGCCATCCCGTCGCCATGGATACATCAACCCCCGACTTTGCCCCACATAGATGATTTCTGTAATAGTCCCAACTCCTTGTATAAAATCGCTTGACATGTCAACTGTAAAACCGTTCCCTTGATCGAAAAATTAAATCGCCTGCTATAGGATTGTCAGATCTTTGTTCATATTTTTAGTACCTTTTCTTGTTGAAAATGACTTGAAACGCTACAATTACTACAGCCACATTCCTGAACTGTGGCAGGAAGTAGTTTCTTTCCATATTTACTGCACCTACTGTATTATAATTGTTTTTTAATTTTTTAGCTTACCCTACACCTGTTACATTTGTCTGGCTCTTACAGGCAAAATAAGCTTGTAGTCGATTACTTTGTTTTTTGATCTGTGATAATAAGACTATAGACGCGTTATCCATTTTCTGTGATGGGTAATTTATCCAAAGGCCTGTCATACTTCTTAGCCCTCCAAATTAACACAATTAACATCAACCACTATCATATACTGACTTACTGAGCCTCCCCTTCTTCTTTTACGCAGAAGTACAGCAGCCCATGTGATTTGTGTGGACCGTAAAGTGCATAAATCTCAGGTCAATTTAACAACTGATGCTTTTTTCTGTGAAATCCATCATCCTCCTATGCGCTCATCACGCGCCCTTACCTCCGAATGCCCCCAGCCGGTTCCAGTGAGACTGTAAATCTGTAGGATGAGAGTGTTTTGGACTCGCTTCAGCCACTGGACAGCTATACGGTCATCCGTGGCCCATGTGACAGTGGCAAGGTAATGCTCGCTAAAGATGGGGTTAAAGAGAACGAGTAATGACAAGCATTGTTCGAAAAGAGGAAAAAATCCTGAAGACTTTTGGATACCTGGCGCCGTAAGCAGGCGGGACAACAACCTCACTGATATTGGTGACATTATCAGCCTCTGCTACAAAGAGCTTTGCTGTCGGGTTGGTGGCGCCTGCCTGAAGAACCAACATTGAACAGGATTTTATCATTTCACGAGTCAATGATACTCAGACAAGGCAGTTTGTCTTACTTTTGGATAAGGGATGGACACAGTGCTGGGATAATGGCCATTCCCGAACCACGGGTACTCAATATGAGGGACCTGCGAGACGTTGAACTGGGCATAGGCCACAAACTTCCCACCAGGAGACCACCACAGGCCCCGAGCAGATGAAAACATCTCCTCTGCAGAAGAAAAATAATCATTTATATATAGGCTTGGGGCTGCCATTAGTACTCTAGCTTGTGTAACTCTTTGCAAGAGAGAAGAAATGGTATGAATTATGCCAAAAATTGTGTTTATGCAAATACATTTCTTTGGTTGAGTGTGTATTGATTGCCAAGCCCAACTAAAACCACAGCTGTCTTCTTTCACTATCTCCACAATGGCGTTTAGTGAGTACAGGAACTCTTAAACCAATATTAGTTATGCTGTTTGAGTCAACTGAGCAAATGCTATGAATCCGGTTTTATTTGTAAATGTTGTTTCTAGACCTCGCCAAAAGGCAATTCTTTTCTAGTTTAGGCTTGTATAAATAGTAAATGGTCTCCCTGAGGTTATTTGTTTAGAAATACTCATCTTAGTGTTGATAAGATAAGATAAGATAAGACAAGATAATAAAGCCTCAGTTTTCACTTTCTGCCTTCACTTACCCTCGTAGGACCAATCGGGGATGCCGTTAAAAATCTCATTCACTTTCCCGCTGTCGGTGACCCTTTCTGAATCCAGCTCAGGGCTGGTCTTTACATACACATCATTGTTCCACACATAGGCCTGTGAATTTCAACAAAACACACATATTTGTCTTAAGAGGCCCGTGAACGGTGAAACCCACTACAAATCTTTCACTTATTAGTTCTGTGAAACATACCAATTTATGGCCCACAGGAGACCAGTCAAAGAACTGGACTTGCTGAAGACTGGATAAGAATACCCTGGGGAGGAAAGATGTAGATAAGATAAGATAATCCTTCATTGATCTCACAATGGAGAAATTCACCTGCTACATTCGGCACTTAATAAGATCACTCAGGGTGCGCAAATAGACAAGAAATGTCCAAACAGTTAAGTAGTAAAAAAAGGTGTATCTTATGTACAATGAACTTACTTTTTTGCAATATCGTATAAAGAATACGACGCGAAGAATGAGTGTCTCCACAGCTAAAAAGGACAACACGATAAGTTTGAAAAATATGAATTTGGGATTTTGAGCAGGAAGTACCTTGGTATAGTTGCTCAAAAAGGCCACATATGTGTGGTCTGCAGACAGCAGGTAATCAGAGGCATCCACTTGAGCCTGTGCCAAAAAGAAAGCAGCCACGTGTAAAGATTTCCTCCACAGAAGTTGGTGTAAAGTGCTTTGGAATATCTCACAAATGTCTCCTTGCTTAAAAAGAGCGTCTGTTTTAGAGTCGTGGCGTCAACGAGATAGACTGAGCCCTCGTAAAGGTGGAGATATTGGTCATCTACAGGTGACAGAACAAAGTATTTACAAATATTTACACTACGAATATGACTAGGTTACAAAAGATAAGACAGAATTCCATCGTGTGTAATGACTAAAGGGGGTGTTTCTGTACATGGCAGACCTGAGATCCACCGCATGTTGTAGGACTTGGGTCGGAGAGTATTGTTGTAGACATCCAGCAAAGAGAAGAACCTCTGCTCCTCACCTTCTGCGTCTTTGGGTTTGCCTTTGAAGAGAGACAGAACATTATTGTGCAGTGAGAACCTGAGCATCATAGCCATAAAGCACGGAGATAAAGCGCTCATCACGACAAGTGGAAGATTTGACGTCACAGCAATGAAACGAGCACGTCACAGTACATAAAACTCACTGAAGATAATAACTGTATTGAAGCTTTCCATCCTGACGTAGGCATGTGGAAGTAAACCACAGCTGTTTATGTTAATTTCTTATAACGCCATATGCGTGCAGCCGTGCGTAATTACGCATGCCGCGTACACGAACTATTTATTCGACGATCGTGTAATAATAAGAGCTCACCATTATAAAAGACGGCAGTGGGCACGGCGATGAAGGTGACAGCAATTGTCACGCCAAAGAGTCCTAGCAGGATTTTACCGATGGGAACCTGAAAGTTAACACGTTACCAAAGTGAGTACCAGTCCCTGTTTACGCATTGATATAAGTGTCAATATGAAGCATGCACAACCAACCATGTTGCCTGTCCCTGCAGTTAGTGAAGCGTGAATCCCATACGCGTCCAGTGGACAACTGTGCGACACTAAAGTTATGCCAGGGCTTTCTGCTTGAATAGTATCTCGGCTCAAGTTTCAAAGGTGGCAAAAACGTGCCTCAGAGTAAAGTTCGTAAGCTTAAAGAGCTCCAAAGCTTTAACGAAGTGTGAGGTTCCCCAAACTGCTCTGCGCTCCGAGCTGCTCCCCGTGGCTCCAGCCGCTCTGAGCCAAGGACTGCATGCACTTTGAAGTGACTGATGGGCTGTTTATTTAGTGAAAAATCTTTAAAAACTTTGTCACTCAGTAACACGTGGGTTTATGCAAATTACATTATATAGACTTAACAGGTGTTTTAACAGTGTAGTAAGTGCTGTAAGTTTAAAATTAAGGCAGTTTGCTGGAGGGCTGCTGTCCTGGGGCAACTTGAAATAAAAACTCACTCAAAGTTTTGGAATTTCATAAGACGTGAAATTCCCAAACTTGAACATGGACAACTTACAACGCATTTATAGAGGGGGGGGGAAACAATCTATTAAAAATATATAGAGCTATATATATAATTTAAATATAGGTTACATATAGATTATATTTATTTATGTATTTATTTATTAGTTTTTTAGAAAGATGAACAATAAGTAAAGCGCATCAGAAAAAACAAAACAATAAAAAGCAAGAAGAGAGACCTATCTGACCACTTCACATCCCAAGCCCATCCATGCAGTTCAGTGCTCACATTTTTGTTTGTTTTTTAGCCACAGCTTCAGCTTTTGGGAGAATTATATAAAAGCAAACTATATAAAAGCAAATTATATAAAAGCAAATTATATAAAAGCAAACAGCCTAGCTTGTGGACCCAATCACAATAAATAAAAGAAATATATATATATAATGAATGTCTCAGACAATGGGGAACAGAAGATGAGGCGCTGGAGGTCCCGTCGTGGGAGGACAAGCCCCTACATGGGATGTACCACCGAAACATAACTGAAGTGGTGGATATCAAGAAATCCAATGGCTAGACAGAGCTGGCCTGAAGGACAGCACAGAGGCACTCATCATGGCTGCACAGGAGCAGGCCTTGAGCACCAGAGCAATAGAGGCCTAGACACACCTATCACACCAGACAAGACCCCAGGTGTAGACTGTGCAAAGAGGCCAATGAGACAATCCAGCACATAACTGCAGGGTGTAAGATGCTGCAGGGAAAGCTTACATGGAGCGCCATAACCAAGTGGCTGGCATAGTGTACAGGAACATCTGTGCAGAGTATGGGCTGGAAACCCCAAGGTCAAAGTGGGAAACACCTCCAAAGGTGGTAGAGAATGACCGAGCCAAGATCCTGTGGGACTTCCAGATACAGACGGACAGAATGGTAATGGCGAACCAACCGGACATTGTGGTGGTGGACAAAGAGCAGAGGAAAGCCGTGGTGGTTGACATAGCAATACCAAGTGACTTCAACATCAGGAAAAAGGAACACGAGAAACTAGAGAAATACCAGGGGCTCAGAGAAGAGCTAGAGAAGGCCTGGAGAGTGAAGGCATCAGTGGTGCCCGTGGTCGTTGGGGCACTCGGGGCAGTGACCCCCAAACTGGCGGCACGGTAGTACAGCGGTTAGCGCTCGTGCTTCACAGCTAGAAGGTCCGGGTTCGATACCCACCAAGGCCGGGCCTTTCTGTGTGGAGTTTGCATGTTCTCCCCGTGTCTGCGTAGGTTTCCTCCGGGTACTCCGGTTTCCCCTACCACTAAAAACATGTACAACAGGCCAGGATGAATGAGAGTGTGTTTGAGAGTGCGCATGGAGGACGACGGATGGAAATTAGCCCAAGGCTACAATCCGGTGTGGCTTGTTCATTAACTTGCACTGTCCCTACCAAATAAACCAATAAAAACCAATACAAAAAAAAAACTGGAGGAGTGGCTCCAGCAGATCCCAGGAAATACATCAGACATCTCGGTCCAGAAAAGTGCAGTTCTAGGAACTGCAAAGATACTGCGCAGAACCCTCAAGCTCCCAGGCCTCCGGTAGAGGACCCGAGCTTGGAGGAAAAAGAGACCGCCCGCGGAGGGTGAGGAGGAGTTTTATTATATATATATATATATATATATATATATAATAAATAGCCTACATATATTTGTATATTATGTATTATAGATAAGAGACCTAAAGGCATTGCATTCGTACTGAAACTGTCAAAACATATAGAATAGGTGTCCTTAATGATGATGATTATGATGGTTATTAGTATTAATATTATTATTTTTTTTAATTACTTTATTTTTTCATTTTTCAAAAATAGACAACATACACACAAATATAAAAAGAAACAAACACATACACACACAAAAACAGGGGAAAAACAGTAATAAAATAAGAAGGAGGAAAAGTTCAGTCTGTCAAAGGATACACACAACACAAATAATGTAAATGACATAAATGGCCTTTACATCAGATCGGCCCCAATTCCACAGCGTACCATACCCGTCTATTTGGATGGGACAGTGCATGCCTATGCACTAACAGGGGACTCACACATGCAAACACACCACACCAGACACCAACGTATTGATCATCCTTCACCAGCACCCCAAAACACACTCCCACTCCTCCCGGCCCAATGCACATGCCCCACCCGCTTATACTTGCATATATATCCACACACTTCATTATGATCTATTTTCCATATGTTTAAATCCATTATCACTTCAGTCCAACAAAATTCTGCAAACTATACACCTACAACCCTTTCCTAGGTTCAGCGACAGTTTTTTTTTTTTTATTGAACCCCCTTAACAGAAATGAGTCCCAACGTACAATCAACCGCTGCTGCACAATTAACCGCCGATTCACAATATTCATGTACTGTCCATTTCTTTATAAACATTTTTGTCAAACTCATGGTCCATGTTACTTATTTGTGAGTTAACTTCTCACTCAATTTTACTTCTTGTATAATATTAATCCATTTTAATATCCAGGGGATTACTTTCCACTCCTTTGTTATGATCTTTAAAGCTGTGATTCTAAGGATTTGAAAAATATACTTTCATCTGAGTTTATATTCATTGGGATTTTCCTAATATAATATTTTCTGATTTTAAATCAAGTTTCTTTCCCAGTGTCGCTTCAACAATTTGAAATACTTCTTTCCAGCAAGGTTGTATTATTTTACAGGTATAGAACATATGTGTGTAATTTGCATTTTCCTCTCCACAATTCCTCCAACATTTGCAATGTCCCCCTTTATATTTACTCATACTTTCTCATAATTATTTTCCAAGCGAACTCTCTCCAAAATAAGGAACCCATGGTTTTATGGACTCCAGCAAAAATCTGTTCCCACTCGTTTTCAGTTATTTGTATATGAAACTCTTCTTCCCATTTTACCTTAACGTTGGTTGCCATTTTCTCTTTTTGTTGCAGAAAAATTTGGTATAACTGACTCATAGCTTTTTAAATTTCTTATTACGATTATTTGCCATATAAGTTATCAGGGGGTTTAGGTCACATTTAATCTTTCCTGATTTACTGTTCAAATAACTTCTGACTTGCAGATATTTATAATTGGTTTCTTGGTATGTTATATTGTTTAGAAACGCTTTCAAAAGATTCCATTTGACCATTCTAAACAGTTCATGGAATCTCATGAGTCCATTCTCTGCCCACTTATTGAATAGTTGATCTGTTGCGTTTGCCTTAAATTCAGGATCTCATCCTTTATCTTCAAGCATCTAATCACTCTTTTCCACACCTTAATGGTGTTTTCAATGCAGTAGTTATTCATTATTTCTTCTTTGAGTTCTTTATCTTTAGTTATAAATATAGCAGATTTAATTAAATATAACTTATGTGTTTCCATTTCTTTCCATCTTGGATTATTAGAGTCACTTATCCAAGTTATTATTGTCTTCACCTGGGCTACTTTGAAATATGTCTCTAATGCTAACCCTCCCCCTGATTTTGGCAGTTTTAAATTTTTAAGCTTCACCCGTGGTTTTTGTCATCCTACATAAATTTCCTCATCAAGTTATCCCATTCTTTAAAGTACCTGGGTGGTATGTAGCTCGGCAAAGTTTGAAACATAAACAAGAATCTGGGCAAATAATCATTTTGATAGATTGAATTTTCTCAAGCATTGATAAATTCAAGATCTTCCATCTACTTAACTTCGTTTTAACTTGATTGATTAATTTATCATAGTTAATTTTGAAAAGTTTACCCATGCTTTTTGGTATATATACCCCCAGGTACTTTACACGGTCACAGTCCCATTTAAAATTAAATTTACTCTTAGTTTCATTATCCACCTCTCCTATCACCATAGCCTCTGTTTTTTGTGCGTTTAGCTTGTGTGTTGACTATATATTTGTATTTCTTCCATTAGATTATCCAAGGATTTCCCAACCTCCGACATTGTCATCACATCGTCTGCATACATCGCTAATTTTGTATTCATAACCCCCAAACTAATCCCACTTAAGTTCTTATTTTGTCATGCTCTCTGCTAAAGGCTCTATACACAGTACATAAACCAGCGGTGAGAGACAGTCGCCCTGCCTTACACCACGGTGCAGGCTAAACGTCCTCAACAATGCTCCATTTACTTTTACAGCTGCTTGAGGATTCTTATACAGTACATCACTCTCAGAACAATTATAAAATAATCATGGAAACCAAAAGCTGTCAAAAATAAAATCCCAAGATAGCCGATCGAGGTATTAATATTAATATTGATGCACCCTTCGTCAGCTTGTTCTCTAACCCAGTGGTTCCCAACCTTTTTGTCTTGTGCAGCCTTGGAACGTCTATTTGTATTTGGTGCACCCCCATAATGGTGTTAATGATCATCTATGAAACAGTCATTAAACACTAGTTATCAATAAAAAGACAATGTTTTGTGTTCAACATAAAGCTAAAATAATCTCAGATTCATAAATTGATCCAGTTAATGATAAATATAATTAAAAAAGACTGTCCCTTCGAAATTATGTTCAAATCGCATCCAAATTCACCTTTAAAAAACAAACAAAAACATGTAATTCCAAGTACCCCTACTAAGTTCTTGAGTATCCCCACGGGTCCCCGTACCCCTGGTTGGGAAACACTGCTCTTACCGGCACAGGCTGAAACAAATTCACAGGAGGGTGAGACAGTCATAAAAGTTACAGCAGTATTGATGTAACACTTTAATATACTTGTTTTGACCCCTTTGTGTGGGAACTATGTCATTCTCACATGGGACACACTACACAGTTATAGGTAAGAATAGTGCATGAGTATATTTAGGATCATCATATGTAATTTGTTCTGAAATAGTTTGGTGAAGATGATGACTCCGGCCTATAGTCACTGTCAGCCTGCCGGTTCACACACACATACACACATGTTAAGTGGCAGGTGATCACACTGCATGCTAAAAGCCTGTTAAAAGCTGAACAAATACAGCCCCCACTCTTTATGGCGAATAGACGTGATACTGCGCACTTGTCACCCCGCTCCGGACATCCTCAGCAAACAAATAGACAGTGACCATCTTCCCTAATGCAGGATGGGTGTTTGAAGAGACACAGATTCCATGTTTAGTCATTGCCAGTGTCACATTTTAAGTAAAACGTCATCATCATGATTTATTTAAAAAAAAAAAATTTTTTTTGCCGTGCAATAGTTTTGTATCCATATTGAGTAGCAGTTATAGTAACAAATGAAGCAGAATGGTATGGGATTGTTTATAAGCTCTAGGGAATGCTGGGTATTTGAGTATCCTGAGCTGGCACCACTTCCTCTTAGCTCCCTGTGTTGTTTACTCATGATCATAAACAAAGATCATGGCCCAGTTTCCTGCCTTAATGCTGGTATTAGCCCCACTGTACTCTCACATGGTGTTTTGGCATACTTTATTGAACATTTGTCAGTAAGTTAAAGGCAACAGATACAGAAATACTCACTGTGAGTCAGAGAGTGGCACACAAATCAATCAATGTATGTCACTACTAGTATGGGGAAATGAGTGGTCAAAAATGATTAGAGTGCATAAATAATTAAATTTGAACTGAAATTTTAATGGTTGCAGTAAAAAAAAGTACAATATCTGTTGAAACTAACACTATCTTTGTGTCTCGATGGTTCTTATGTCTTACTATGTATAAAACAACCTCTATAAACCTAATTCTGGGCGGCACGGTAGCACAGCGGTTAGCGCTCGTGCTTCACAGCACGGGTTCGATTCCCACCAAGGCCGGGGGTTTCTGTGTGGAGTTTGCATGTTCTCCCAGTGTCTGCGTAGGTTTCCTCCGGGTACTCCGGTTTCCCCTACCACTAAAAACATGTACAATAGGTCAGGATGAATGAGAGTGTGTTTGAGAGTGCGCATGGGGGACGACGGATGGAAATTAGCCCAAGGCTACAATCCGGTGTGGCTTGTTCATTAACTTGCACTGTCCCTACCAAATAAATTTAAAAAAAAAAAATTAAATTCTGGAATGCATCTTCAAACAAAAAGTAGTTTTGTTTGATAACTTATAACTTAGCAGATAATTATAGCGCACAATATTATACAAGTTTATATAGAGCCAAGTTACTCGAGAGCATTGAAAAGTACATTCTACTTCCCTGAGGATCAGCTCTTTCACATTTCAGACTAGAACTTGTAACTTTAGATATAGGTTATGTTTGAGGTGAAATAGAAATTAATAACTGAACCTGGCAAGTTGTTCAATATAAATAAAGCTTCTGAAAAGTAAATGAGAAAAAAAAATTCAAGGTAGGTGTTAAACAGTGAATTAAAAGCTCTGTGGCTCCTCGGTGGCTCCTCGGTAGCATTCATTTTCTTGTCCCTCCACTTAGTTATTGGTGAACATGCATTATACTTTACTGCCTGGAAAAAACAAAACAAAACAGGACAACACAAAAACGCAGACTTTCCTGATACGGAATGGATGTAAATAGCACCATCTAGAGGTAGAAAAGAGGTAATGAAAGAGAACGCACACTCCTGGCTAAATCTTTTTTGTTTTTGTTGTTGTTTTTTTTCTCCCGACGACATTAAGCTACATGAAAATTATTATCGGCAACAATTTTACATATTTTCCTCGTTTGTGCGCTTGTCAAAAAATAAAACTTGAAAGCATGAGCGTGTTGATCTGACTGTAGCCATTCTGTAGCGAATAAAGGGCGGGTCTCTCCTGAAAGCGGCCTCTCATTGGTCACCCTTGCTGTCACTCTTGTCACTTCCGACAGCAGCTCGGATGTGATGTAGCAACTGCTCGGACTTATCGGAAGTTACTGCTCGGACTTATCGGAAGTTACAACTGTGGGAGAGCAGCTTTACTGTCAAACATAATAGCACTGATAAACCTCATCTTTTACTGTTATTAGTGCGTTTCTAATAATGGCTTATCCGGGATACGGTGGGGTAAGTGTCATTATGTTAATTATCAAATGCGCCTCAGTCAGAGATCATTTGCATTTGTCAAAATCTGTCATAACTAAGTAGTTGACTGTAAGTTATAACTAAATGTTGACTGTAAGTTATTGTCTAATTAAGTCTAACATTTGTACTAATCTTATAGATGGGAGATAAATACTTTTAAATCAAAGCTTGTGAGTAAACCTGATTAAATGCTATATAATGTATGGGGGCTTACTGCTTCCGGGAATTACTTCTTTTTAGTGGGAAATGTACAGAGCACGCACTGACTTGTGGAGGCAAGTCGAAATTCGTTTGCCCCTTTTATTGAATTGAATTAAATATGTCAAAAGGTCTGTAATATTACACCAGAGCACATGTCACCCTAAACTACACTGACATCTATATTTAGGCCGACAGGGCATCTAGGTCTATCAGTTTAAAAGCGGAAGCAGTTTATCCGAAGAGTGGGTGACCTAAATATGACAAATATAGCTTACGTTAGCCTCATAACATAACTGCAACCTGTACCACCTTGTTCTTTGCATTAACACAGAGGGAGCTTGTGTGATACTTGTGTAAAACTATTCCATTTGTCTTTGATACAACATTGTAACAAGTGATCTTTCTCTTCTCTTCAGTATGGAGCCCAAATGCCAGGGATGCCTCTTCAGGGGATGCCTGCTCAGGGATACCTGGGGGTCCGATGGGTGGCCATCCGATGGGGGTCCAATGGGTGGGCACATGGGAGGCCCCATGCCTGGGCAGATGGGTGGGCCGATGGGAGGGGCACCTCAGGGGGATATGCCCCTCAGGGGGATATGGCGGAGGGTTTCCAGGTTACGGTGCTCCAGCTGGCAATGACCCCCTGTGGGGGTATTTCACTTCTATTGCGGGACAGGTAACAGGCACTTTATATATTCATTATTAACAAAAACAACAAAAATAATAAAACAATCACAACCAATATGTTTACAGTGGACAGCAAGGGACATATAATAATAATGTGTAGTGTTGATTATAAAAACTATGACAAATGTAATGCTTAAATAATAACAAAATCAATGGTCAATTAATAGAATGGTGACTGGTGTTTATAAGTAATGATTGGATATGGTTATTATGCGAATGGGAAACAGGAAAAAAGAAAAAAAAAGAAAAATTGAAAATAAAATAAAATAAAAATAAATGTTTATATATTGGTAAACTGCATACATTTCTATTTTCGTGCAAAGACTTACTTTGGAAGTCTTGTAAACCTCATATGATTTTCTTCTTGTAAAACATGAATACTTTTCTTTATCAATGCTGCTATACGTAAGGTTAATGCGGACAATTGTAATTGTTGAAAGGACATAATTGTGATTCATAGATGGGCACACCCACAGGGCTGTGTGTGTGCCTATGTATGACAAATTAAACTTGTCATTCATTAATAGCTCCTTTTTGATGTTTTTTTTTTTTTTACAGTGTGAATATGTAACCATGCAAACTATGTTTGTAAAACATTGCTCAAATAAACAAACTAAACTAAACTTCTCATGTGCACAGGATGGAGAGGTGGATGCTGAGGAGCTGCAAAGGTGTCTGACTCAAGCCAATTTCACTGGAAGCTACTCTCGTAAGTGAAACTCCATTCTCATCAATTATAAACAGAGACAACTGTCAAACATAATGTTGTTTCTTACAGCCTTCAGCTTGGAGACCTGTCGGATCATGATTGCCATGCTCGATGTATCCTTTGGTTTCTGCTGGCCTCGAGCTGTAAAAGCACTATACCGGTTTCTCTCAGTAGCTCAATTCTCTGCACTAGGTGTGGTCAACCTGAACTGGGCTTGTCCAGCTGCCTTCTCAGTGACATGCTGCTTCCATGACGCAGTTGTCATAATCATGTGTTGTATGACATGAAGTATTTGTACCTTAACCCAAATTTCATCAGAGGGATTTCACAGGCAAAATGGGCTTCAATGAGTTCAAGGACCTGATGGTGGCCATGAACGGCTGGAAGCAGAACTTCATCATGTTCGACACAGACCGCAGTGGGACTGTGGAGCCACACGAGTTGTCCCAGGCCATTACCACTATGGGTGAGGTGGAAAAAACTGTACACTGAGGAACGCACCATTTACTATGTAATAATACTGCGACTGAGACTAAACCTTATGAACCATTTCTTTACTACACTTAACCTAGAGCATAACATTCATTTTAAACATCATTATCTGCGACGGTTCATTTGTCTCTGATCTGATTATTGTTCTAAGGCCCATTAACTGTGTTGTCCCATTTGTACAGGGTACCGCCTCAGTCCACAGGCTCTGAACGCTGTTGTCAAACGCTACAGCAAAAATGGAAGGATCTTTTTTGACGACTACGTTTCGTGTTGTGTGAAACTCCGCTCTCTTACAGGTACTACACCATGTGCCGATAGTTCACTGAGCACTGTGTTGCACGCACATGGTTCAAATGTGGACATTACAAACAGCTCTTTAGCTTTTCTGCATCTAATGGGGCATTGTTAAAGTAGTAAATATTTTGTTGTTGTTAATGTTGCAGACAACTTCAGGCAGAGGGACCAAATGCATCGGGGAGCAGTCACCTTCCAATACGATGATGTAAGCTCCTTAATTACTGTGGGGTCACGGAAGTATTCGTCATACATCTTGATTTATTCCTGTTACCATGTTGAAGTCTGACACTGATTATCTCTATTCCTATAATGTATTAATATAAGGTGATCAGTGTAGTACTTTTACCAAGAGAAAATGTGTAGAATTAATTGATTGAAACGTGTCAAAAAACCTTCTGAACTCAGTGACTTTACATCTGCAAGTAATATTTTTGGCTACCATGTATCCTTGTATACAGTATGTATATGTAAATGTGTATTGAACCAATCAAATACCTGCCTGTCCAATGAAATGACTTTCCTTCTTTGTGTTTCCGTTTGACAGTTTATGCTGTGTACAATGGCCGTCTAAGCCCAGCTGAGTCCCGCGCCATAAGGTCAAGCCATGGCTAATGAAGCAGTCGGGATGGACTGTGGACTGTTGACTCACTAAAATGCAAAGGGAGACCCGTATTTCTGACTGAGAATATTTAGAGCTTGCAGCACTGCTATGAATTTAATGCAAATATACTTTTTATGTATAGCAGTGACAGGGAATGCCATGACGTTTTCACAATATATGGATATAACTGGTGAAAAAGTGAACATTCATAAAGGGGAACAATCTCAAGTAATCCAGCTAAATCTACTCAAAATCTTAGTTGGTGTGTGATGATGAAAGTTAAACTGCTGTTTGTGAAAAATGCTCTGACTTCTTGTACACAAACTGTGCCAATGGAATCTTTATATGTGGCCATAATGTACTCCAACAGTTCTTTGCGTTATATCGAAGCACTCTTTACAGTAAATTTAGCTTTATGGAAATGTAAGAAAGATCTATATTATTGTCTGTGCCTTTTCCACTTGCATTTGTTGAATATGTGCCTAACCAGATATTAGCTCCATGTATAATAAGACAATGTGACCATGTATAGTCTGGCTAAATGCATGAATTGAATTCAGTTTTTTTGCACAAGTACCTTTTGTTATTCTTAATAAACACAGTGCCAGTACACGTTCGCTTTATTATTCTATACAATTGTGTATTCAGTCTACACAATATATTAGATTTCTTTAAATATAGTTTGGAACAAAAACATTCAAATTAGCTGTTAAGTGTTGCATTGTATAAAATACAGTGGCAAACATTTAAAAAATGCATAAAAACAATTGTGAATAGCACTAGATTTAAAAAGTGACATATTATCCAGTACAGCAAGTTATCTAATCTTTGTGCAAAAGATTGCAATTTTCATGAAAGTTCAGTAGACAGCTCTCCAGGCTCTGGACGTGTTGGGTTGAACTGAAGCGACTTGCTCTACATCAGTGCTTGAAAATCAAAGATATGTTCAACTTCTGAAAGGAAACACCCCACAATGTGCTGGATACAGATTCCACAGCAGTTTGCCACTTTGAATTGCCAAAAACCTTGATGACATAAACAATTGAATTCCCCGCGCTCTTACTGTATGTGCCTGTGATCGTTCATTCTGAACTTAAACACGCCATTAAAACTGAGAGCTCACTGTGGGAAACCGCGGCTGAAGCCCAATCTGATACAATGGTAGCGACGTAATTTCAAAGGCAAGAGTCAATGCAACACCAGCAGGAAGCCTTCTGTCTCTGAAGTCTTGCTACATTAAGAGGCTATGATTTGCATTCATTATCGTCCATCACCAACTCTTCAGCCCACACCATTCGAAACGTCAGGGGTTTGGAAACACTTAAACCAAGTACATTATAAAAATAATGGCAAACAAAATGTTCTGTTTTAGAAAAATAGGTTTAACCTTTAGTGTCTCTGGTGAGTGTGCTATACCACCTACATTTCAAAACAGACAGTTGAGACTTCTTATACTCGAGTCAGTGCAGTCTCCATGCAGTATGCACTCATGTTTCCATGTTTGTAGGTATAAAATGTAAAGAGCTTTTTGTCTCATGCAGGTTAATCTCAAAAGGTTGAAATAACTTCAGGAATTTACATGTGGAAAGCATTTAATGTATTGAGAAACTATTGGATTTATAAAGGTTAGAGCAGGCTAATTAAGCTAAGGCTAACAAAGGTGGCCCGGCACACAAATCTTTTTGGTGATATAAGGATGGTTTTACTCGTGGGCTGCTATCTATAGGAAGACAATGGAAGACTTATAGCATGCGTTATACAAGGACAGTGTAAGCACAGAAGACTCTTGGTCCGGTCAGTCGGAAATGCCCTTATGTTGTACATGTGATTGTGGAGTTTCCTGTACTGGCCCAGGGTCCATACATTTGGGGACACATGGGTAGGCAGTGTAAACGGGAGACACGGTCTTTAGGAGAGAAACGAGCGTGGGACGGTGAGTGAAGTCTGTGAGCATATAGTGACTCTTATAAATGAACTGTTTTTTTTTTTTTTTTAGACATGTACAGTGTTCCTTCATATGTTATTTCCCATGTCCACATTATTGCTGCCACATAATATTGTGTAATATTGTGGGCGATCATCAAAGTGATTCTATTCATACAAGGTGGCATTACGGTGTGAAGTAGGCACGCTAAATGTTACAGACAGCTCTCCTCGCGATAAGTACTTAAAGGAGCGGAGTGAGGAAATGTCAGAGAGCGTTTCAAGTAGCTTTGTCCCTGTGCTGGACGGACCTGTTGGCTACAATAGACTGTAAGCATGCGGAGAACACAGCGGATGGCCCGTGTGAGAGGAACATGCACCCCAGGTCAGAGGGGCGGAGGGGACACATGCATATCTCTTAGAACAAGCGCATCGGCCGCCCCGTGTTGCTGGCAGTGTCCTATTTGGTCTATGTACAAGAGAAGATGACTTTACATGTGTTGATAATAATATAGTTTATAAATAGTAGCTCTGTATAAATGGACTGTACATCTAAACCGGCCAAGGGGTGTGGGCAAGGGCTTTCCAAAAGGTCTGGAAGAAAAGTCTACAGTTAGTTTCCTTTGCATATTCAGTCTCTTTCTTAGACCCTGAGTCGTGCGAGAGAGAAGAGCTTCAGTCTAAGGTTGGGGCAGCCCGGGGTCGGACAGCGGTCTGTGGAGTCCCAACGTCCCTGAGCTGCTGGGGACATCGGGCAGGGAGGCCTGTCGCCTGGACAGAAGCTCTGCTGTCTGAGAGTCTACAGTGTCCTGTACAGCGTCCTTTGTAGTGTCCACGTGGTTATGTCTGTGTCTCTGCTCTGTGTCTGAGGCACTCGCCAACAGTCCAGCTAAGTCCCCATGTGGGGGAGGCTCCGCACCCGGGACCGCAGAGGGTTCTTTGGATTTGCACTGGGAGTTTTCTGGGCTCTGTGGAGGTAAAGGCAGTCACACGTTAGTTTTTTGTTATGCAGCTGCAAATACACTATACATTTATTGCAATATTAGGTTAGGGAATAGCCATATAAAAACAAATCACTGAAGTCTTTCAACTGACTGAGATTTGCAGTTTTTAGTAGTCAACAAAAACAGCACATTTTTCCCACTTTGATCCAAATAAAAATAAGTACAACTCCTCTGAAAAAGAGATTCTTAACCTTGGTGTGATGTTCCTGGTTAAGTAAAGGTCAAATAATGCGTAATGTGGTGAGTGTGACCTGCGGCTGAGGCGGTGCAGGGCCCAGGGACAGTTCAGCCTGTAGAGACAGGGGCTGCACTCGGATGGCCGACTTGTAGTCCGGGCTGGACGTGACCGTGCTGTAAGCCGGAGGTCCCACCGCACTCTGCCTCTGAAGCAAATGCAGGATGGCCTGGATATCCGCCGTCATCTGAGACTCCAGCCTGAAACGCGTTACAAGCTCAGTCACAAACACAACGTCCTCGCTCAATATTCAGTCAGTTTTCTAAGCAGCAAGCACAATTTCTGTACCCATTAAGTTTGATTGCAATACTCAAAGCAAACACAAGGGGGACCTCGAACACACATATTAAAAAACGTTATATGTAGCTGAATCACCAGTTTTCTTTTCTTTACAGTTACCTTTGCATATAACCCCCATCGTTAAAATGAAAACCCAAGTAAATGAGCAGTAATACAGTAGTCATGTTCACTGTGCATCAGCCAAACTGCCATGGTGTAAAGTGACAGAAAGAGACAGGGTTAGAGGGAGAAAGAGGGGAAGCCTGTTTGGTGTTGTGCCAGGAGGTACTCCTCAAAGTGGAGGCTGATAAACACTTAAGCTCAGGTCTGTGTGGCTGAAATCGGGTGGAGGAGGATCAAAGACAGAGGTAATGACATGATACAGCAGCCTGCACCATGTTGTCTTCTTATCTTCACAAAAACATCCTCTTCCTAAAGTGAACTGAAGCAACTCCTTCCTGACCACATCAATCCTACGTACTGACACTTTGTGATGCGTCTCATGGAGGTGGCGGTGGGCTATAAATAGCAGCGGCTGCCTCCTTCTGTATTTGCACCAGGAGACACCACACTCATATCCACGTGTGACTTTACACTGCTCAAGGAGTGCTCCAATACAGTGAAATGAGCTGAATCAGTGGACCAAGGAAAATACGGGCCTATTATAGCGCAGACCAGCATCACAAGTGTCTCCTCACCCAAAGGTCAAAACGTCCATTTTAGATCAGATTGTGTGAAGCTACTGGAGTGGAGAAATAATGGTCCACAATTGAGCAAACTCCGAAATGTTGTGTGTCCAGAAACCAGTTTGCCACAAGACAAAGATGAGTTTTGCTCTTGTTTTGACATGCACTCTGCGCTCAGACCTGTTGAGGTGCTGCTGCAGTAGGTCCAGCCGTTGCTCCACCTCTCCGTAGGTGAGGTCTGACTCGCTGTCCTCCCCGGCTGCAGCGTCCTGACAGGGGGCAGGCTCCTCCGCTGTCTTACTGGGACGCTGGTGTACCCACTCATCCGCATCCAGCTCTGAACACACACACACAAATGATTCAAGACATAGCCTTTGGGAGAGCAGCTCTTGTACTATCCTTCATCATTTAGCCGCAGCACAGTGCATTGAGCCTGTAGTCAGCTGAATGCAAACTCTATTCATCTGACAGAACATGATTTTAGAGTATTGTGGTTTGTTAAAAGCCAGGGATCATTCAAAATGAAATCAACATTTCCTGTATGGTATCTTCAAACCGTTTATAAAGATCAATATCACTTTGCCTTGTCTCTGTAGGAATCCTCTTGTGAGAGCATATTAGTAATAAATGAACACGCTGAAACTGTCTCTGTACGTCATACTGAGGCCAGTTTTAGGGGGATCCCTCAGTCAGGCTCAGCCCTGGGCTCTGGGCGGTGTTCAAAATAAAACATTTCACTGGGATTTGAGACAGTGCTACAGTGTTTCTCTGACACAAGTCAAAGCGGGTCAGATCACAACACAAAAACTAGTGAGTTTACCTGACATGTAACTGCCCTGACAGGAGAATGAAGAATCATATTCCCAAATGCAGCTGGTTGTACAGAGACTTTTCACTCAGGCCTTTACTTCACACTGTTCTTGGAGGGTTTATTTTTCATACTCAACAGAAGCAGCTTGTGTTGTCATGATGCCACTTTCATTTTCAACAATAGTTGGCAGATTCTACAGCAGGGCATTATAAACAGACATGTATGGGTCTGGAACAGATGGTTTGAGTGAGCAGACATCAGAACCTGATCTGTTTACTGTAAATCCCTCATTTGGTCATGACCTCACATTGAAAGGGTGACCCCAGCCGCTGCATATAATCCTCTTACATTTATTACTGTGTGCATCCCTATTACACATAAGCCTTGTTAAAAGGTGTGACTTTGCTCTTAGGGCGCAGGGCTCTCTGGGGCTCTGGGAGCTTTGACAGTTATAAACCAAAGGTAATGTATGAGTTTGTACTGGAGGTCTGTGTTGTTTCACCTTTGTAGGGCTGGCTCGGGGCGGTGCCTCCAGCCGCTTCGGCTGCAGAGCTCAGGTCCAGACCCAGAGGATGGTCTCGGACCACAGGGTACCCCAACACCCCCGAACACAGCGGCCTCTGCTCCTCCTCTTCCTCCTCCTCTTCCTCCTCTCCCTCCTCCTCCGCAGACTCCCTCCTGTCCTCCACTGACGAGTCGTACATGCGCCGCTGCTGCCGACTGCCGCAGTATGTGGCCACTGGCACCTTGTTGTGGGAGCCTGTGAAACACAGGGGAGGGCTAATCAGCCTGCAATCTTCCTATGGGATGTGGGGCTGCCTCATTATTGTTGACAACAGGTAGCCAGTGTTTGGCTTTAGGGTGAACTGAGGACAAACCGTGTCAGAGACATAATGCATTTAACCATGGCTGTCATGATAATCAACTATGGCATCAGTGGTGTTGTCTAAGCCACATCTACACATGTAGAGAGACTCAAACATAGCAGGTGGTGTCAGCTGCAGAGTGCAGATAGAGTGCGAGGTACATCCTCTGTTCTTCTCCTGTTATATTGGGAAATGTGCTCGCAGACCCTGTAACCATGGTGACCAATTAGATTTGCCTAAATCGAAGCCAAACTGCTGAGTACCGCTATGCAGTGGCGCTACGTCCCTGTCCCAAGGCTGTTAGAAGTCAAATTACAAACGCTCCCACGGTGCGCAGTGCTCTCGTCCAAACGGCTTATTCTGTCATTTCCACAGCTACAGGCTGAGGGCATGCAGCGCGGTGTTTATCTGCGCAGCCACTGATCTTTACCCAGCGCGCAGGTGTGAGGGGCTGCTAACATGAAGCACTACTTTAGAAAGGTAGAATAAATCCTGCACTAGGGCTGGTTTTAAGAGCTCAGCATCAAACATCTTCACTATCCTCAACCTTTAGGTCCAGATATAAATACATTACCCTTTAAAATGCATGCATAAAAAATGGGTTTAGATCTGACCTGTAGAAAACTTTCTTCTGTAGGAGACTCTCCGGCGACACCTGATTTCATCTGTGCAGGAGCTGTTACGTTTTGGGTGAGTCTGAAAATGAGGGAGATAAAAATCATTACCACAGAACTAGTGCAGAACACAACCAACTGTGAGTGGACTGATCAAAAATGAGCACATTTGTTATTTACATAACCAAACCACGTCACACACATCCCTCCTTTCTGATTCTCTACTTTCCATAAACCAAATCAAAGACAAAAGAGCCGCCTTTTCCCCTTTTCATGGAGAAACACATTGTGCCTGGTGCTCACATGCCGCCACAGGCCCTGCCCATATGTCCAGTGCACAGATGAAGTGACTGCTGTCCTTCAGCTGGTCACATCCAAACTACTCTTTGTGCTTGACATGACCAGCTTTTACTGGAGTCTTCAGGCAAAAGGCAGCGCAGTGCTTAATTTGTCTTTGCTTTGACGCATGAAAAATGTATGCATGAAAGTGAATGACACAATCTATTCCATCTATCTAGAAAACATAAATATAAGGGAATAACGATTACTTTTGAGTTTTCGTCACGAAGATCAAAAGTCAGCTCCAGATTGGTGAAGAAGTGGTCAGCAAACTCCGGGTACATGTCCAGCACCTCCACGACCTCCTCCTCTGGATGGTGTGGAGGTCGCAGTAGCTCAGAGCGCGCACGTCGGCACACGACTTCCCAGGTTTGGTAAACAGGTGGATCATCTCCCCAAAAATGTCGTTCTTACCTAAAAGATAGAATATATGCTTTGCTTTTATTTAGAGCTGGAGTCCATGTCCTTTTTTTGACAAAAGGCAAATTCTATCATAGACTCCTGACCTGTCCTCCACCACATCATGGCATCACATGAAAGCAACCTAGGGAGAGTATTCCAGGACAGTCACTAAAAATAAAACGTAGCCTCATAGCAAGGATTCTACTGTAGCCACGACTCGAGGAGGACACGCGGCTGGACAGTGTGTAGTACAGTATACAGTGACCTATTAAGAAGCAGGCCATCCGGCAGGAAGTGTAAAATGACCCGGAGGACACGCCTGTCGTCAAAAAAACACCGGACTTACACACCGCTGCTCACACGGAAGTCACACAGTTCACAGCAGTCACAAATGACCTACACCGATGGCCACAGGGGTTGGCATGCTCATTTTGGCGTGATGGGTCCAATGCCAGCCACAGTGTGTGACGAGAGATGTGCAAAATAAAACATATACACTAGGAGCTTGACCATAATGTGCTTGATGTAATCCTGCATATTCAGTGTCACCTTCTCGACACTCTACCTGCATACAGGTACAATTCATTTCATTTCATTTATTTATTCATTTGAGCAGAAAAGTATTTCAAACATTTTTTACAGAAGAAAACAAAAACAGGACTCCTCAAAAGGAGTAGGAAGAAGTTCAAATAACTTATAATAAACCTCCCCCTTATCTCTCATTCAAGTAACATCACATAAACTTTCAGCTACACTCATGCATGAAACCGATGCATGAGTCTATGCTTATGTATTAATATTAATTGTTTATGATCGTACAAAATGTCATAAAGGATTTATCATTTACAGTTGTACAAAAATAAATACACCATTAAGACCAAGGCACATCTCTCTTTCATTCTGATCATACAGAAATATACACACTTCAATATCGCTCAGCCCTGCTATACCAAATATACCCATATGAACAAGCTCTGTATAACCTCTGTATAACCATGTAGAAATAGAAACTATCTGCCTATAGTCATACACTTAAGATTGCACAGTATACATACGTAAATGTAATCTATGAACATTTAACATTGGAAACATGTGTTTTTATCCATAGTCATGAAAAACAATATCTATTGTTTTTAGTATAACTTAACGGCTTCACTCCTTTCTCTGGTACGGTGCCAAAAAGTACACATACATACGGTAGAACGATTATCACATACTCTTCCTGCGTTTGGGAAAAGGCTGGTCCTGGAGTTGACAGAGCGTATGCCCTAATAAAGCATTTTTACCAGCAGTACCACCAGATATTGTGATGGTACTGGTTTACTAGAATGCATGTTTTTTGTATACATTTGTATTCCATAAATAAAGGCACATTCCAGGTTATTTGCTGCCCCATCACAAGGCAACAAAACTGTGGGTAAAAACACAAACATAAACAAATTCGCGATAATGATTAGAAACATTAGTGTGGTACCAACAAGGCTATTTTTGCAGTGGGTTATCAAAATAAAGCTTTTAGAATAGAACCTAATGTACTTAAACCTCATTTATGGCTGTCTGTAGTCAAAGCAAAGAAGCAACATCTCCATGGAGACGAGCTGGTGATGTCCCCTCTCCCATCAAAGTCAGGTCTAAGGAGATGCGAGCCCGCTGACAGTAAAGCTGCATGTTTAATGGTGTTTTTCACCAATAAAAGCAACAATGAAGATACAGTATATATGATTGTATTTTATTAGATAAAATGTTACTCAGATCATTAGCACTTTTCATGTTCCTTTTCCTAGTTATTGTGCCCCTCCTGCTTTTTAAAAGCAGCTTAGCCCGGTTGTCTCCTATTAGCTGAACATCTCCTCCGCTCCCCTCAGCCAGCCTTTTTATGTCAAGCATGACTGTGAGGCCGCAGTGATCACAATGATATTTGAAGTTACTTATTACAACTCACCCTGTGGGGATCTCAGCCGCCACCCCAGCCATGACAAAGCACAACATAGGAGTCTTCATTTAGCAGGCCCACCCACGTCTGCTCTAACCAGGCTTCAAAGACAGCCTGCCTCTCTCAGAGTGTTTGAAGAGCTTTTAACCAGAAACACGGCTCTGTAGAGAGAGCTATGGTAGTAAGAGCTTCCTTTACTTTACCTAAGGCTTTAAGGATAGTATTTGAATATTTCAAACTTCAACACAATATATAAAAGAAAGTATTAATACTTCCAGAACCCTCTGTTTTACAAAACAGTGTTCAAGTAAAATAACAAAAGATTCTACATTCCCCGTTATGTTACTCACCCAATATGGCAACTACTACGTCTTCCTTGAGGATCTCGATGGAGCCGCGGGACACAAAGTAGAGCGCGGTGAGCACGTCTCCAGAGTGGACTAGGGTGTCTCCGGGCGGGGCATGGGTGGTCTTGAACCTCATAGCCAAAGCACGCAGGCAGCCCTGGACGCTCCGCGGAAGGCCTTACAGCCCTGCAGCAGGGTCTGGTTCAGGTGGAGGCAGATGTCAGCCTGAAGGCACTCAGGGAAACCCTTTAGAACCTGGAAACATGCGCACAATGAGTGACAGAGTCCTCATGTCACGTACAAGTGCTCAGATGCGCAAGGGTCGGCCAAGTGCTCAAGATGCAGGTCATATTTTCAGCCAAATTTGTGAAATCATTGCCATTGTTCTTTCCTTCATCTCAAAACCTTCTGTAGCAGAATTGGTCTGCGACGTCTGAACAAAACTACAAGTCACTGCTTCTGACGCTTTAGCAAATTAACAGAAAAAAGACACAACGTTTAATAAACGGGACAGCACAATCAAACATGATGCAAACTGTAGGGGATACCTACTTTGATATTGCAATAAAATTTCTTTATTTTTGTCACAGCTTGTACATCAAACATCAATAGTAAAGACTGGATAAGAACTTACCCTTTCGAGACAAATATAATGACCACTGACAAAACTAGAGCTCCGCAGACTGCAGATAAGGACATTTTTTATATTTGACAAAATAACACATACTGGGAGTAAGGAGAGGGGCTCAGGAGACACACAGGACACTTGAAACAAGCAAACACATTCTGCATTTCCACCAAATCGACAGCAGAAATGCAGCGTGAACTGGATCTGGCTCTGACAGGCTCTTTGTTTCTCAGAACAAAAACTGATCAGGAGATTTGGAAAGGAAAGACTGAACAACATTTGGCAAGCACAGGTGCCGTCGCTGAGGCTGTAGCCAAGCCTCCCACAGTGGGAGGGAAACCTGGCAGTGGCCACACGGCTGCCCACTCGCACAGGCAAATTCACTGTGGATATGGGCCTGTGCTTAAGTACACTCATTTCATGCAAAAGGGCCCAGAGGCAGAGCGCACACCGGCCTATCAGTCATACAACTGTGGCCTGTAGGGGATCTTCACTCATGCACCAGAAGGGTAACTCATTCATAATGTGGCTCCATTGGAAGCACTGGCATCATGATTCAGTGTGATGTGTGATACCACTGGGACACTGGGGAACATGCCCTTCACTCTCATGCAAACTGAAATAATGCTTGTCTTTGGGAGTTCAGTAAAGCTACTGCATTCCACTTCCCAAATAAAACAATTAAATGAGGCTCTGACATTTACAGTGAACTGTGAACACATGTACCTCCTGCTCTTACCAGAGTGGCGGTCATTCCATTGGACATGAGGCAGACATGGAAAAGACAAATTCATATAAGTACCATGAACATTATCAGGATGAGAGGAGCCAGTAATGACGATGGCTTTGACTTCATCTATGGCAAAGTATAATCATATTAAACATTATACTATGCCTATGATGTAGCAATAGAGGAGCTTCAGGTTGATGTGGTAAGAGCAGATTAGGAGACAAGATCATCAGAAATCAAAAGCAGAAATGAAATCACATTAAGCTCACAGATTGACAAAAGAGGAAAGTCGCCAGCACACTTTCATAGAAGAAAGCCCCTGTGTGTTAAACAGCCGGGCACACACACCATGTTCATGTCGATGCCGTTGGTGTAGGTCCAGGCGTGTTGGAAGTATTCCTCCAGCCGCTGCCTGAGGGGGTTGGGGATCTGGTGGAAGCGAATGAACTCTTTGACCCGCAGCATCTGGAGGTGATACCGGCCGTCCCGGAGTACAACCTCTGGATGATGGCCGACACGTTCCCAAAGATGCTGGCGTACATTAAAGCTAGAAAAGAAGACGTGAGTGGAGGCCGTTTGTCAAGGGCTGGTGCAGTGAGTTCTTTTTGGTGCTAATAGTGAAATGAAAACATGGTTAAAGCTGCATAACATTTCACCCCCATTATTAAATAAAATACTCAGTAGTGTCACTTCCTCATCCTCCATGTGAGCTACCATAAGCCCTCCTACTCCCCCATGTAATACCCCTCTTTATTTTATTGTATTCTCTCCAGCACTGTCTTGGGGCCCACCAGACATCTAAACTTGTGTCAAAAGAACATATTTTGCCATTTTTAAGATCCAAATGTATTTTTTCAGTATCACTTCATCTCCCCCCAAATAACAGCACCCAGGCCGACATTTGTCACGCCGAATATGATCAAACCACAAAATTGCCCTTGAATTTGGCTTAAATAAATGAGTGAAATGGTGTGATTCATCAGTGTCTGTCACTCACATCCGATGAGCATGACACAGATGGAGAAGATCTTTTCTGAATTGGTGTTGGGGGAGACGTTCCCGAAGCCCACGCTGGTCAGACTGCTGAAGGTGAAATACAGCGCCGTGACGTACTTGTCTTTGATGGACGGGCCCGAGCTGGGGTCACTGTAGTTGTATCTTTTCCCTTCACAAACACACAGTAGTGATCAGCTACACTTAAGTTTTGTCCTTCTGGATTCTGTAAAGGCAGACACTTACCTATCGACACGCCCAAGTTGTCTAACCAGCCGATCTTATGCTCCAGGTAAGGCTTCTCCACGTTGCCGATGGCGTACCAGATGCAGGCTAACCAGTGGGCGATGAGGGCGAATATGCACATGAGCAGCATGAGGACAGCGGCGCCGTACTCCGAATATCGGTCCAATTGCGGGCTACACGCACCAGCCGCAGGAGCCGTGCCGTCTTTAGCAAACCAATCAGGGTGGTCGTCTGGGGAAGGACAAATGTTTGTGCAACAGCGTTACATTTGTTGACTATTACTGGATATTTCATTTTTTTTCATTTTTCATTTATTTCGGTTCGGTCATTTACAGATCATTCAAACAAATCATTCGAAACATAAAACACAATAAATGACCAGGTGCAGGCAGAAGCTAAAGCTTATTGTGCCTGCCCTTAACTTTAGAAATCATAAATGCAGCACATTAATGACAACATCTGTTCATAAAATTAACACATTAGTGGACCATTGTCCACACCAGAAGCAAGTCTGTTTAATTCATTTTCATTCCATTGAATATTTTTCCATTGTTATTCTCTTGTAAATATTTTGAACTGAAAAAGAGACGTAGCTTGTTTTAACTCATTGCAGCAACTATTCCATAATTTAACTCCTTTATTTGATAGTGACAGTGTTCTCTTAATGTAGAATGTACTTGTGGTTGATTAAATATACATAGTCCTCTGAGATTATAATTACTTTCTCACTGGGTAAACAATATTTGCAAGCATTTAGGAATTTTATTATGTTTAACTTGGTAAATGAACTTTGCCGTGTACAAATCGACTAAGTCATAAAACTTCAAAATTTTTGATTGAAGAAACAGTGAATTACTTGGTGAATTGTAAGGTGCATAATTAATTAATCTGATAACCTTCTTTTGTAATAGGAAAATTGGATTGGTTCTAGTTTTATATGTATTTCCCCATATTTCGATACCATACGTTATTTCTGTCATAGTTTCCTCAATGAAATAAGCAAACAAGTAGTAAATAAAATCTCATAGATTGCCTACATTTCTTCCCACGTTTTGAGTGTGCTTGGTGGGAACCTGGGGGGTAACAATGTAAACCAGGGGTAGACAAGTTTGCCTTGTAGAGGACAATTTTAATCATTGCCAAAACACCAAGGGCCGAACCTCACCTTTGCAGGCCAAAGTAAAGAACACATTTCTGAAAATGCCAATGTTATACATTATATATGACCTAGTAGGATGTTCTGCCAGGAAATGTTAAAAATACAGACAGTATTTCCTGCATTTTTATAGCACTAAACAGGTTTTTAGCTCTTATTTGCATAATAATATTTCTCAAACTCCTATTGGGGCCAGAGGTTTTGCTGGAGGGCTAGATTTGGCTCCCGGGCCTGACGTTGCCTGACCATATAAATTTACGCTTACTGTACAGAATGAAAATCAAAAATTTTAAAGCTTTTTTTTTAATGGACTAGAACTAGAAAAAGGTCTTGACAAAAATCTTAAAAAATAAATAAATAAAAATGTTTTCCCTGTGCATTATGCTAAAAAAAAAGAAGAAGCTCCCATCTAAATGAACACTGTCCAACACACAATACACAGTAGGAGGTTGTTGAGAGCCAGGGTTATGAGGAGAGCCCACAAAGATGATTCCCTTGGTCGTGTATATAGCTCTAAGTGCTTAACTACAGGCCAATGGGTCATGCTACTTGTGTAAACATCTTTCAAGGTCCAAGCATCCTTCAACGTCAAAACAACTCCAGTGACTCAGTGCTGTAGCTACCGATGATAAAAGCCCTCTTAGGAGCGTGTCCCGCTATAGTGAATCGCTTTAGAGTGAAAGAGGAGGCCGACTGATTCATTTGTTGGCCGTTGCTTTAGTATTTTTGAGAAACAGCCAGTGATAAAAGCAGCAGATGAACCAAATATCCTCAAGCGCTTTGTGAAAGACTGAGGCACCGAAAAGGACAAGGCAGCTCCCATGCAAATTCTGTTTCCATAGAGCGTGCCTTATTGTTCCATGGTGGAAAAAAAACCGAGGTTAGACAGCCCCAATACACAGCCATGTCTGATTTATTAGCTTGCACAATTTGTAAACACAATAAGTTGAGTTGGAGAATGCTAATAGGTCTTTCCACTCCCTATTGTGTGAGACAATTATCCCTGATATCCTCGGGGAAATCATTAGTCGCCGCCTCCTTTGGTAAAATTGCCTACTGCATGTGCTTGCTCACGACGTCTGAGTAGGTGCGGTAAACGTAAACACAGCAAAGCTAATGAGATTTGAGAGGGGACAGATTTGTAAAGCGTCCGTCACGGTGAAGAAGTGCGCTGCTGCGTCTCCTGATGGGTCCATTAAAAAACCTCCGTGTTCCCCATTCCCGCTTCTAAACAGTCATCATCCTTCTATTCAGAGCACCTGGTTCGGTCTCCCTTTTCCTCGACAAGCGTCCACAAAGGAATCATGAATAACACAGAAATAAATCAGCCCCAAATTATCCAATCATCATAGCATTGACACCAGGCGGCTGTTCTGACTATTAGAATTTTGATTAGATTAGCGACTTATCTGTTCATCGGTTCACTGTACACATTTTAAACATGTCCAGGAGCATTAACATTAGAGATATGATCTGCTAAACTAATACAAGAATGTTGCTGCCCTAGTTACGAAGGTTTTTGTAGGAGTCTGTCACTTAAAGCAGAACTAAGTAACTCATGCCCCTAGAGGCCATAGGCGCCACTGCAGGTGTCGTAGCATGTTGCGTTTTTTACTCATTAATTGTCCGTGAGAGTAAATACTACGCTGACAGAAAAGACAAACGGAGAGAGAGGGATATTGTACATCCAATTACACAATGGAGATTAAAAAAATTTCACTCAAACTTGGCTGTAAATACTGTTTAAGTGACGCTAGCCCGCAATTAGCTTTGCCTGTTAGCCTGTTATTCTTCGTGATTCCTCCAACCTGGAGGCAGCTAAGTTGCAATTTTGGTTTTCTGGCCAGAGACACCAGGGGGAGATGAAAGACCCAAATCATCCCATTAACACTTGTATAAAAGGATTTATTAACGTAAAAAAGTTACTTAATTCTTCTTTAAATCTCATAAATGTTTGGAATCAGACTTTAACCTCTTACCCCCGCCTTAACCGAGCGCATTTCTCCAGTTAAGCTTTGCCCAAATCTAAAAGCTTCTTGACTGGAGCTTACAGCCTCGAGGCCATGCGTAACGCCTCATTTGAAAGCTAAGACCTACAAAACTGACTTTTTTGTCGTGTTTTATATCACCTTTTTTCTTGTTTTTGTCATTTTTTGTTGCTTTATTCACCGCTTTTGATCCTTGCTTCTTGACTCTTTTATTTATCGCGTTTTCTTAATGTTTTTCTCACTGTTTTCACTGTCACTGTAGTCTTGTTTTTTTATTGTGTTATTGTTGCTTCTCCGACACATTTCTGTTGCCCTTTTGTCACTCTTTTGTTGCTTTTTTTGTTGTATTTCCATCCTTGTTTTGTCGCTTTTTTTGTCTTATTGTTTCGCCCCTTTTTTGTCGTGTTTTTGTTGCTCTTTTGTTGCTTCTCTGTTGTGTTTTTCATCCTTTCGCTGTTTTTTTTTTTTCAAGAAGCTTTCAGATTTGGGTAAAGCTAAAATGGGGAAAAGGTGCTCGGTTCGGGCGGGGGTTAGGAGGTTCACCTTATAACATACAAAGAGATGTTTGAATACTTCCAGGATCCACTGTAGAAAAAGAAACCTACTTCCATTTTTTTTTTTTTTAGAGTCGGCCTGTCAAACATACTAAAAATGAACAGTCCAGGGACGTCACAAGTTCACACAGCTTTCGGGCAAAACACGATGCAATTATAACCACACGCAGATTCAAAATAAACTGCTGAGCTACAATTCGCACCAAGTTCTTCCGCATATTTTGTGCAGGGGCTGAAGTGAGATTGAGGAGGCTGTTTGTTACAATGAAGCAGGTTCCTTGTCTTTGTGTAGCTTTCACTGCCAACAGAGCAGTCTCAATAACAAGCAAAGTCATGTGCAATTTCCACACCAACTAATCACGCTGTATTTGAATTCCATGGAAGAGGAGTTTGAATAAATCTGCTTCAGTTTGCATCAGCGTGTTGGAGCAGAAATGACTGTTCATAGGATACTGTCATATGCCTTATTTTTTGTGCCTCAATAGACACACAATGGAAGTAAAAATAAGTTCTCCCTAATTAACTCATCTCGTCTTACCTGCCACACTTCGCGATGCCATCGGCGCAAAAACTAAACATATTGTGGAGGATGGTTTCCAGGCAACAAAGGTGCACAGGATGATGTCTAAAAATAGTGTCTGTCTCTGTACTTTGTGTCAAAATAAGCATTCAGGAGACAGGAGCTAAAAGTGCTGCTATTTTGGGATCCACAGCTGTAATTGGGGGAGCTAAAGATAGGACCGTTTCTTTTTGTTTTTTGTGTGTTTTTTTTTTTTGACACGCCGTAGTTTGGACACGAGCTGTAACGGGATACAAATCCTGTCAGGGCAGCAGTCATCTGGCGCCGTGACGAGGGTGAGCGTTGTACCGAAGCATCGCTCAACTGTCCAATCTGCCCGTGCGCCTGCCACTCAGCGCCCGCCCGCCCGCAGCCACCCAGCCGCTCGACAACGCACACCTAATAGTAAATAATGACCGGACGGACACTGGCGCTACGGGGTCTCCTGCCCAGTGCAAGTGTCCCTCTGAAAAGCTGAGAGCGGGCCCAACTTGATTCATATAACACCTGATCATTAGCATCATACCCTTGGGTTAAAGGCCCTTAATCAGGTTTAAAAGTGATGTTGGGATTGATGATATGGATTGAAAGTTACCACAGAAATCACAATTATAGGGGAGACTAGTAACCGCTAAAATGTGTTAAAACAATATGAAAAAGAGCCATGAACAACTTTGCTGCCTGATAACTACTAGTAAAAACAACTCACACGCTGTAGTGTCCAAATACTTTTAAGTGAATGATTACTCCATATGCACTGCGTTCACAGTTATTTGCAAATGATATCTTTCTTAGATTTTCTAAATTGTCAACTCAAATGACAGTCAGCATCATTTTCAAGTCTTTAACTGTTAGAGAATCATTTGAATGTGATTGAAAAAAATTTGTTTCCTTCAAAAATAAATATAGTACAACGCAAAATGCACTGTTCAGATCCTAAAGGGCTGACCAGCTCTCTGCCCATGATTCTGGCCCAAAACATGACTCCGCCCCTCCTTGCTGACGTCGCAGCCTTCTTGGGACATGGTGGCCATTCACCAACCATCCACTACTCCATCCATCTGACCATCCAGGGTTACGCGGCACTCATCAGTGAACAAGCCTGTTTGAAAATGAAGCTTCCTGTATTTCTGGGCGTTCCTGCTCATGAGCATCCAATTAACAGTTTAGGGGTGCCTGTATAGGAGGTTTATGCACAACTGCAGCCTCTGGAGGATCCTACACCTTGATGTTTGGGATACTCCAGAGGCCCCAGCAGCTTCAAATACCTGTTTGGTGCTTTGTAGCAGCTGTTCTCTTAATCTGGTGTATTTGTCTGGCAGAAATCGTCCTCATTGTGCCTTTATCTGCACAAACCGTGTGTGCTCACAAATGTGCTGCACAAATCCTTTTCTTTCCCTTATTGCTTGAAAATGGTGGTCTGCTTAATAATGGTGAACGTCCTTTTTCAGTAGTTTTTCCCATAACTGGACTCACTTGACAACTAATCATCACAGCTGTCTGAGATTGATGTCAGTGATTCAAAGAGCCCTGAGACACAATACCATCCATTAAATTTTACCTTGTTGACACTGAACTATCATTTGCATAACAACTGTGAATGCAGTGTACATTTTAAAATCTCCTTTGGTTTATTATTACTATACAATGCACCAGGAATCCCAGAAATCCTGAGCCTTGAAGAGAGCAGCCAAGAATTTTATGGTCCAACTTGTCTTTGAACAATTTGCAGATGTTTTGTCTCTTTTAGCTCAAATGAACTACGGTGAAATCATTCCCCACAACAGCCTCCAAAGCGGTGGCATTAATTGGTCACACCGGCACGATTGTTGTTAGTGGAAAAGACTTCAAGCCCTATAATCACAAACAATAATTAAGGAAAACATGGTTGGATTTGCAGCTCTTTCAATATACAAGATACACTCTCAAAATCACCACATCGCGCTTTAATTGCACTTCCTAAACCGCTTCCTCGCTTTGGTGATCTTTGGGTTGCTTTCTAAATCATTCAGTTTTGTGTACACACCATGAACGGTCTAAGTTACAGGCAAAGCGGCTGGCGAGGCGGGGACCTTTTGGAGCGGTTTGAATAGCCCTGGGCCGTTGAGTCTAGCTCTGATGAAGAGAGATCAAGGCAGAGCAGATGTGACAGTCAAACGTCAGATAGGCTTAGTTCATGAATCAAGGAAAACAGCTCGCAAACCTGACTGCTGGAGGCTGAGGCGCAAACTGCAGCGATGCAATTTTTATATCAACAAATCTTCTGTTCTACCTGCCTTCACAGCGGCAAGAGGTCATTAAGTCAAAAAAGCAAGTTGCACAAAGGCTCAGGCGAACACAAACACCTTCTGCGAAAGCTAAATTGAGTTGAATCTTAAAATCTCAGCAATATAGGATGCATACACGCAGATATCACAGTAAAACAGCTTACCTCGTCTGATCCGGACCCAAAGATAAGCAGATCGAACGGTATGGCAGCCACCATGTCTATAAGGAACCAGCCTTTGAAATAGTGGATTGCGATCTTGCCCGGGTGACTGACCACCTCCTCGTTGTTGTTGACGTAAGTGGTCCTGAAGTTGATGAGAATGTCCACGATGAACATGATGTCCACCATCAGGTCCACCACATTGAGCGGGGAGCAGGAGTAGCCGCACTTGCGCCGCTGCTGCTCCTCGATGTCGTTGAGGAGGAACGCGGCCGAGTACGGGGTGAAGATGGCGGTGTAGATGACCAGCAGCAGGATGAGCCAGTCCCACACGGCTTTGAACGGGCTGTAGTGGAGGATGGTCCATCTGTGGATACGCGGGGTTTGGAGTTTGTACTCGGGCAGCACGTCTGCGCCAAGAGAGAGGACCTGCAGGAGACATTACATTCATTCACCTTCTGTAGCTTATGGGATAATCTCTTGGGGTCTCTATAGATTTGTCATTACATTGATTCAAATGAAACCACTCCATAGATGTTCATTATGTGACCTTGACTAACAGCCTCTTACAGCGTAACCTTTAAAACAAATATCTGGAAAGATGTAACATGAGTCAGGCAGTACTTAATCCGAATGGACGATCGGCGCTTATTGTATCATGGCATTGTTTTGCACTGTGATGTCTTCCTGGAAGGCTGAATGTCACTATCATTACCTCCGTTATTGCCATTCCCATATATACCTGAATAGCTCTTAACATCGATATCACCGCCGCGTCATGCTCCATTTGGAAAGAGCATCTCAAAGACTTGGGGGTAATTATAGGCTCGGGCGGAGGATGCTGCTCCTCATCCCGACGTCTCGATGGTCAGGAGTTTCTTCACGGACCATAGAACAAATTCTTGTGATTACTGCGGCCCGTGGGGGAAATGCAAAGGAGCGGGTGTGCAAGGTGCCATTAGCGACAACAAAGGAAACACTCGCCGAGCCCTGTCTCAACTCCCTGTCGCCTCCATCACCCCACAGTTGCGAAAAGATGTACCACGTGTTAATAATTGAGAGGGTTATCTGGAACACGGCCCCTACGCAGCGCAGAGGGTCAAAACGCTTTCGCCCTCTGATATGGAATAACCTTTGAAATCGATCAGAAAGCAAAGAACAGGGGCAGGGAATCTCGTGTATTATTCATCGAGCCGCCAAACTGAGGTGGCAAAAGCCTGTTTCGGCAAAGTCTCAGTAATTATGTCGTTGGGTTGCACATACTGGGCCACATGTAAAAGTAGGGTAAGTTGGAACTTTTGTAAATACTTAAAGAGGGGGTATTATGCTTTTTTCAATCACATAGCACCAGTCTATAGCATACTACAATGATGACGTAACCTTCTGTTGGTCTGTATATGCAGTAAATTAAAATAACTGCCTTGAATAAAATTGCTCTCTCAAAATGGCTGTACTGAACGTCTTGAAATAGGCCTCTGTATCTTTAAGAAGCTTTCCGACACGCCCCCTTCAGCACACTGCTGTGGCATCTAAACAACAACACTGTGCGGGGAGGGGGCTCTGCTGAGCTGAGGAGCAGTGGTTGGTGGCTTGGCTGGTGACGAAAGGTCCAGAGGCGTCTCCAGGAGGTGGGGGCGTTCCTAGGAGGACTGAGGCATAGCTACACCTAAAATGGCTGCCGTCTAAGTTTTTACCGATTACTCAAAAATATGTGAATGAGCCAAGGCAACACTCCAGGCATGTGTTTAATGAGGGAATGACATAATAACATGATATAAAGCTTGAAAAAGTCGATTTTACATAATACCCCCCCTTTAATAAACATTACTGATGTTACTGTATGTGTGCATCCCTCCTTTAATGAAGTCATTTGTTTTGATGTCTTGATACATGACTCACCCGGTGTGCCTTTAGGGTTTAGTCATGGGAAATCGAACACGTGTACAGGTCGTCCGCTTGCGTGAAAGCCCCAGAATTGTCCGCTGGCTTGAGTGGCACTTGTAGATCGACGTGTTGCCGCCGATCTCTCTCGCTAAATAAAAGATTGCAAATCAATTATTTAATCTACCTACTGTAGCTACGAGCGCGGTATGAATGAAATCTCGTGTGGGGTAATAGCGGCTCGCTCACCACGTCTGGCTTGAATCCAGAGCCATCTCGAATCAGAAGAAAAGGCCAGAGTCTAGCATTTAATTCTGCTTTGTCGGAGTAGAATAGTGAAGCGGGGATTCGTGTCTGTGCAAATTATGCAGATTTGTACATCGTCTCAGGCTCAATAGTGTCGTGGGCTGATACACCAGTCTAATCTGCGTGCGTGTGTGATTGGCCTCCTGGTCCCAGTCTCCATCTGCCTGTGGTACTGTGCGGTTGCCAAGGCCGGCAGAGTGCGCGCCTGTGTGTGTGTGTGTGTGTGTGTGTGTGTGTGTGTGTGTTGCGGCCCCTTGATCGAGGCTTCAATTGAACTCAGAGGGGGACTCAAGACATCTGCTGTGGCTTTGTGTCCCACGATGTCAGGTGTCTGGGGCGCGAGCCGTGGAAAATGACGAGGCTCGGCCTGGGAGCATGTGCGCGACTGTGGACTCGGTGCGTTTGATAGAAGATTTGTTTACACAGGCAAGAGAGATGCTTTGAAATTAGTCCACAAAGGCTGAAGGCTCATTAAGCTAACCTGACTTTTGTGCGCTTTTAATCGTGCGTTCTGTTGTTTTCACCTCATGCAAGACCTCGTCGGAGTTGTGTTTTGTTTGTTTCAGTCATGAACGTTTGAGCTATCCTGTCTATCCAGTCCCGCCTCCCACCTGCTCCGCGTTTTTGAAAGTCCAGACTGCTTCGCCAGGCTTTTGCTGAGCATTTACGCACACAATTTGCCTTTAACCCTTATTTGACGGCCTCTCTCCTTTCTGTTGTAGAATTGTGTGCGCTTAACATAAAATAACACACAATTCTTTCACAGAATAACTAACTTATCGTCATTTTTATCACTTGTGGCGGTGTTTCTCCACATAATTAAACCACGATGCTGCATGTGCCTCCCTTTCTCCATCCTCTTTGACTTTGCACAGGGTTCAATTTCACTAACCTCTCTCCATTACACCATTAAGGGGGAAACGCAAACGAGAGACCTAATAGTTGCTTGGGGCCGCTCCTGTCCATCCCAGGGGAGGGGGGGGGAGGGGACACGTTCACTTAGCTCTAGGCCCGATCGGGGAAGGTGAGAATACCCTCTATCACTGTCGGTAACTCTAGAAATCTGGCCCGCGCCCTGCACTCCGTCTGGCAGCCGTAAGAGAATCCCGCTACCTCGTTTTACATGTCCGACCCTTGAGTTCGGAGCTAATCAGCGAGGGCAGGGCTGCGTTGACACATGCCTCTCGGCGCTGCTGGATCTTTAATGCCTTACCTGTGTCACCTTGTCCGTGACGTTGTGCGTGCGGTCTTTGACTTTCGGCGCGATGATGGTTTTCTCGGACGACGGCGGGGACGGGCACTTCTTCTCGTTGTTGGCCTCGGAGAAGTTCAAGGTGATGAGCGGGATCTTGTTGATCGTGCTGTACTTGTTGAGATTGGAGTCCGAGGTGGAGCCCAGTAGACTTGACTTGATCTGGCTAAGCGGGCCTGGAAAAAGGCACAGCCGGGGGTTATTTTTAGTCTTAGATGCGCATGGGATAGGTAGGCCGGGTTGTGTTTGATTGCTGTGGGATGAGTGGTGAGCATGGGGTGGCCCCTTTGGTTCAGGAGTGAGTTCAACCACGATACAACACCGAGGTACTGAAATACAAACTCTACAATCTCGGACTGACCCGTCTAGGGTGAACAGGCTTTTCAAAGATTCTCATTAAAACGCAATGAAGAGCACTGTTGGTGAAAGAAAACAACGACCTAACACACAATCAAAGAAAGCAACTACACACACCAAGTCAAACCATCGATGCGTCAACAGTGATCAATGTCCCCGGCCCCTAACTTCCTGTGAACACGTTATAAAAACAATATAGAGAAACACTACAGCGGTACACACTGATGTGTGGCCCATGGAAGTGATTCAGAGTGAAAGATTTGCTGGCTCGGCTCTGTGAACCAGCAGAGGAAGCTGCTGTTGTTTTCCCCATTTTCACAAAGTACAGTGATTGAGAGTCAAGGACAAACAGACAGACATTTGAGGATGAGGGATTGCATGCGCAGCTTTACACATGCCGTAGTTGTTGCAGTTGTAATTATATACATTTATAAGATTTAAAAAAAACAAATAAAAGTTGAAAAATATGGGAAAAGCAGAAGCCATACCCCCAGCCATCCAGGAGCGAGACACTACGGCGGTGTAGGAGAGAGCAGAAATAGGGAGTAAAGGGAGGGCTGTTTGTAGGGACAGGGCATAAACAACATCACTTAAAACAACACAGTACAGCAGTAAACAACTGCGCTGTGGGAAAACAGCGTCATAGGATTACTATATGACTGTGTTGTGGATGTGTCAAATATGTGTCAAATTGATGTGTTAGAGAAGCAGTGTGTTGTTTGTAAAAAGGCATGCACCATAAACAAAGTCAACTCATTACAGGAGCAATGGGCGAGGACTCCCACGAGAAACAGCTTCGTGTTGACTAAAACATGTCATTTGGGAGCAGGAGGTTTGAGGAGAACAGAGGTTAAGACAGTGGGAGGCATCATCTTGTAAAGCCTCATTGATTTTCCTCAATGAGTGAAGACAGTCAAGAGATTGAATGTTGAGCTTCATGCAAGCGCGTGCAGAGGTCAGCGTGGTTCTCGCTGAGCGCTCCCCTGGGCCACTGCAGAGGGATCAGCAGGTTGTGTGCGCCCAGACTCAGCCTGAGTCATTTAGAGCAGTGCCAGTCTTCAGAGGAACAGACCACTACAAACACACTGTCAGTCCAGGCATTTGCATTCAGATCGGAGTCGTGGGAGAACATCATGCAACAAGCAGGATTTCTACACTACATTTATTTTCCAATACACGTGCCAGATTGTAAAAGCTGGGGATGCAGAGGGCTAGCATTACCTTTGATATTGCGACCATTGTCTGCAATTGCAGCAATTCAGCGTTGGAGAAGAGAGAGAAGGGGTGTAGGTGAGAGGAGAATTTCTATGATGACAAATGGGGCCTGGCATTAAACCCCCACTGCTGTCCCCATGCACAATTCATTACTGTGAAGTAGACATATTACACTGTCAGCCTCTGGGAGCATCTGAATGAAAATGGGAGGGGGCACTCATAAGACGATTGGCCTGGAGAAAACCGGGACGGTCCAGGCGACTTCTCCCCTCAACAAAATGAGGGCCAAGAGGCTAATGAGCCATTTAGACTGTGGGGAAATCGATAGCTCCGAATACAGACAGTGACTGCTCATTACACTGATTAAGAGACTGACAAGTCACTTCTAGCACATCATAACTTCACACTGAGGGACTTGGCCAATTACAGTAAATATATAAAAATATTTCCACATGTAAGATATCTAAACTGAATGATTGGTTCAATTAAAGACAAAAATAAGCCACTTATACCTTCACTGGCGTGTCTGTCCCTGAACACCATTTTGGGGGCGTTGGAGTCAAAGCCCTCCATGTTGTGTACTGAGGAGGCCCGGCGCAGGCTGCAGACACTTTCTCTGGACGCAGTAGGAGTGAGACCTGGGATGGAGGGAGCAGCCGTCAAGGTGTCGTCCTGACTGTTGGCCTGAGTGGGAGCCTCCTGCTCGGGGTAAATGCGGTCCCAGGGGCTCTTGGGCGAGGAGTGGTCCAAAGGACCAGAGACTGGAGTGGAGCAGTGGGAGGGGGCGATGAGGGCGCGAGTGTCGTTGGCGTAGGATGGACTGCAGCTCTCTCGAGTGGTGGGCAGCTGGTAATCGCGAGTGACCACTGAACCATCACTGTGCTGAGGGGAGTCCACCATCACAGCGTCAGGGTCTTCCTGGGGTAAGGACTGTTTACTGATCCCAAGGAGAGGTAACGCCGGAAACCGGAAGCGGAAAAATCTACCTTTACCTGAAAAGTCAGAAACGAATAGAGAAAGAAATAAAAATAATGAAATGAATATAAAGAAAGAAGCTCAATAAAACATTGGATATGGGCTACAGTAATGCAGAACATTTGTCGGCTTCAGAAATAGCTACAGCTCTTTGTGACCTTGTTTATGGAGTGTATTCGATGCTGTGTTGTAACAGATATAGTTGCAGTACTCAAAATCAAGGCAAATACTGTATCTTAGTTGTTTGCCAACAGTGATGAAAAGCCTGCCAATGCTGCTTCTGTAAAAAGAGCCATGTAGATCAAAACAAATGCTCGTTCTGCCTCCGGCGCTAGTTCAAACTTCAATTTCCTTCAATTATTCATGAAGGAGGACAGTCCCTGACAACACTGTCTAATAACAGGGTCTGGAGCCCTTAAACTTCTATAGGCACAAGTGGGATTTTAATGAATGATTGTCTCAATATGCAACTTAGAAAACAGGCCTATACTGGAATAGGACCATTTATGTCAACTTCAAGTACCAAGTCATTTACACATAGAGAGTAAGGCAAGTTAAAACCTTCAGAATGATATACGTATATCTTGTTTATCAGAAAGCCACCAATCCTGAATAATAAAGGCATGTTCAGTTAAATTATTGTAGAGGCATTCTGTACATTTCTTCAAATCTCTAAAGTCCAGTGTATTTGACAGCTCTATTCATGTGTATAACAGCAGCACAGCGACAGCTGCGACTGGACACAAAAGGATGTAAAATTGAATTAATTCTCAGTCTCAGTGGGGACAAAACATGCATTTTTATCTTGCTGGCTGCTTGTTTTATGCAGAGGAGATTGGTGTAGAGAGACAGAAACTCTTTTTAAACACAATGCACCGGTCACTGTGCTGTTTAAATCCTGCCTCCTGCTGACAAAGCCAGACATTATATTTTAATTGGTCATTTACAGCAGGATCGGAAGGCTTTCACAGCAGAACATTAGCAGTTTGACTGTTCAAATGACATTTTATCATAGAAATGAATGAAGCATTCCCAAGCTTGGGCCTAATCACTGCCTAGGGATAAACATATACGCAGCAAATCCTTTCATTAGCCCATAATTCTGTGGTGCTGCACAGTGTGGGCACATAACTCGTCAGTCTACATAGTTTTAATTGTAATATCTAAAAGCTGAAACAATGCAGAATACTGTGAACACTCACAGAGCTGTTAGTGTGCAGTGTCTACCTGAACAGCCCTCTCACTCTTCTCTGCTCAAACTGAGCCTCACCCCAGCAGCGGACGCACACTGGCCCTGGTTGCTATGATACCAGATAATAATATTTGCATTGAATATTAATTGGGCCCTCAGATCCCGGCGTTGTGTCTGGAAATGTCTTTTTTGTAATGTGGAACTGGATCAGATTTGTGCAGGGAAAAACTAGTCCTGTTGTAAATGCAAGGCCACAACATGATGTGGCCTTTTACTTCTGCCTCGATACAATACAGCAGCGAATGTGTGGAGCGCCTCATTTGCATGGAGTGTGCTTTACCTTTAGGACTGTTTACCTGAGCTCCCGCTGCTCCTATTACTCAGCCGCTCCTGAGTATACAGAAAACCGGCTACACTTTGCTCTACACTCATTTATACCAAGGCCGGTAAACACTAGCTAAACACTTGATGATGGTCTTTCATTAAATAGCTGCTAACAATGTGGCTGTCTACAAGTTGGTTCAGAGCAGCTGGTGCTTGAGCAGATTAACAACGTGTCGCTTCCAATTAGCACGTTGATATTGTAACCCTTTCTCGATTAACTTCACCAAGTTCATTTAGTTTCTCTGACAGATCGAGAAAAAAAAAACGGCCTACTTTTGCATTCTATGTCGAGTAAACATTCGCACATTTGAGTTTTGAAAATTAAAACACACGTCCCCTACAGCAGTGTGCCCCTTTGACTTTTCACCTGTACTCGGATTAACTCTCTGAACCACAGTTGTTTGTTTCAGGTTAACTTAAACTCCTATTATTACATACTACATACTACTAATACATATATAAACCGCACAAATTGAATTGACTTGCATAAACATTCCGCTCCCTCTTGGTCCCCATATATATAACTGTTTGGGGAACCACTGCTCTGCAGTGTCTGGCAAAGCTTAAATGTCCTTAGCTGCCTTAGTGAACAGATACTTTCACTTTCAACAGCCTATATATAATGAAGCTATTGATAATCAGCTTACGCTTTCAACAAAAGCCTTTCTCGCACATATTCAACACTTTCTGAAACGTTAGCGCATATATATGAGACCATGCTGCTAGGTCTTTGTTTAGGGGCTATAGAGAACATTGCGCTGGGAAAAAGGAGTAATAAATAACCAGCTGTAATAAAAGTTTTACAGAGACCTTGTTTATATATTCATAGAAGGCCACTCCATCTGAAGGCTGTTTGACAACTCTGAAATAAATTTAAAGGTGGAAGAAACAGCTCTTCTACACACCGTCCAAAGGGGCTGTTCAATAAACTCCACGCACTCCGCCTACAGAGCAGGGGGTCTCATCCAATTACAGTGATCTTAAGGTGACCCCTGCTCCTCGGGCTGCTGTTTTATATGTCACACACACATGGAGAGCGGACCCACGCCTGGCTGTGGACCGCGTTGTTACACGCCGTTAACAGCCGGGCGACACCGACTCGCCGCCGCGCTACAGTAGTTCATCGTCATCGCACTGCAGCAGCCCGGAGATAATTGGGACAGACCTCTTGAGTTTGTGCTGAAGTAACCAATCAGTATCTGTAAAAAGCCAATGTCGACGTGCCAAAAAAGCTGTCTGCCGAGGACTGCAGCTGGAGCTTGGCACGTTGTATGAACAGGAAGTGGCAGCATGCTGTGACACTATACACTTCGCCTTTTATTGTTTCTTGTTTATTATCGAGAAAGCTGAAAATAGAATAGTAAAAAAAAAAAGTAAAAGTGACCATATAGATCTGTGGTCAATTCAGCTGACTGGTCATAATTAGTAGTTAGTGTTACAATTTTAAAGATACAAAAACAAAAAAATGTAAGCACTGACAGCAAAATAGGAACCTGTACCTTATTTATTTTTTACTATTCACTAGCAAGGACCACGCCGCAACAAAGTGCAATTAAGATTTTATTCACAAGGTTATAGTGTGGAGTGAAACTGGGCTCCGTCTCGGATGAACCCAGCTCTTCGGGACCCCCCCTTCTAAGCAGTAGAATCATTGCTGAAATGGAACAGACATGAAGGGAGGGAGGGTGGGGTCGACAGTTTCAAACAAACTGAGATGACGAGGCCTGGCTTGGTATATAATGGCTCGAGAGGAATTAGAGGCGTGGTTAGGTGAAAGCAAGAGTTGGTTGGTGTGCAAAGTGTGATTGAGTGTTTGAGGTCCTGCTACCGAACCTAGTCAATAAATATTGACTCCATGTAGTGAAACAAAGTCAGTTTTGCCCTAAAGTGTGCAGGCAAGTTTATGTTTGTATAGAAAGTTGTGAAACGTTATAAACTCATCCCTGTAAAGAAATGCTAGAAATGCATTAGGAAGTTTCGCTCCCTCCAGTGTTAATTTCGTCGACTAAAATATCTAGTCTTAATTTTAGTCAAACTGATATTTTTGACGACTAAAATTGGACTAAAACTAAATTAAACGTTTTTCATGAGACTAAAACTATGACTAAATGTCCAGATATTTTAGTCGACTAAAATAAGACTAAATAAAAATGAAAAGGAGAGACTAAAATCATCCAAACTTCTATTGACCGTCTGAAAGAGCCTCATATCATGTAAATTCACTGCCAAAGGAACAGCTCTGAGCTTTGTTCATGTGGGAGCAGCTCCATGAAGCAGAGGACCTTGATTAAATATGATTATAATGAATATTATAAATGCAAAGTCGATTAAATTTGTCTTAAACTAGACTAAAATTGAAGATATTTTTTTTGACTAAATCTCGACTAAAATTGAATTAAATTTTCGTCAAAAGACTAAGACTAAAACTAAATTAAATATGTTGTCAAAATTAACACTGGCTCCCTCTTTCATTGTTGCAAACCAATACAAATCAGGTATCGGGCCTTTAATAGGGGCACCAGCAGGGTGCTGAGGCAAGAGTTAAAATAAATGTATGTGTTCTGCTGAGGCAGGACTGGCAGCACAATGGGAGGCTTGTTATAAGGGGAAAGGCGCACTCCTCAGATTGGGGCCGTCCGCAAATTGATGCGGAAAAGGTTACAAGTAAAAGGTCATGAGTGGGTTCATTATAATCCTGGCCTTTCTTCCCCTTGAGTCCCGGTCCTGTCTGGTGACTTCTGGCGTCCCACTGAATAGGTTGCTCTGACGTCGCAACTTTGCAAAGAGCCCAGAGATTATTATCGGAGTACATGGATAATGGCCGAATTAGCTTTTTAACAATTTTACCTGATTTGCGGATAGTACACTGGCAAAAGGATATCTTCATCAATGAAAATTCCTGAAGCAGCTCAAAAATGTGTTCATTATGGCACCATCGATTTGCTAGAGTGCCAATAGCTGAAAATGAAAGCTCATTCTCACTGTTTATAATGATTCCCACTACAGCCAGCAGAGGACAGTCCAGGCCCATTCCAATTCCTGAATAGCCCAGTCTCCCACTCATTGCTGTCTTTTCTTTACAGATACAATAATTCACATTCAATTTTTTAAAAGCCAAACTATGCATGGGTCCGCATTTCAACAGTTCCATAGGCCCCAGCCCTCCCTCTAAGACCTCATACAGCGTTTAGTGTGCAGTACTCACGCTCAGCTTTGGTCGGGGACGGGTGGTTGAGTCTTTCCAGCGAGTCACTGCTGCCCTCCTCCAGGATGTAGTCAAAGTTGAGTATAAACATCATGACCACGCCCTCCTCGTTCTTCACCGGGATGATGTGAGTGGCACACAGGAACTTTGAACCTGTCACACAAATTTGAACAGCGCTCACAAAACGGCCCATAAAGCCTCAGTGTTTCGAGCTTAATGGACTAGGCGCATTAACTTCTGCCATCAGTCCTAAAGCCCTTACATTACGAGGGCCAGCAATGTAAAGGCAATGCTGTCTGACTGACAAGCAGAGCACTTCGACCAGAGCACGGCCCGACCCACTCAATTAACACTATTTGACATTCAAATTTCCTTTTTTCAGATAAAGCTGTGTGCGCAGAAAGGACTGGCAGGGAAATGGGGGTGAAAAGGGCAAAGGTTCAGAGAGAGAAATCCTCCTGGAGACGGTTTTACTGCTGATGACGTGCCCTGTGCCTGCACTTTGAATGTACAGTTTATTAAAGGTAGTCTGTAGCATGCACACATACTGATTCAACATGGCACTGCAGAACGGAGGCTGCTGGTTTGGCTGAACTTGTCCTGCAGTTAGGTTTATTGCTTAGCTGATGTCTCTGTCTCTGTCAGCTTTCTAATCGGACAACTGGCTGAAGGTGAGCTGAAGAACCAAATAAATCAAACATGCATGCAGCTACAAGTCCAGCAAGTGGCTTTTCTGCTACTTTTTTCAGGTGGCTGGCGCTCTTTTATCTGGTTGAGTTTGTTTCCAGAATCTGGTGGGGATTCCCTTAGGTGCTCTGGTTTCCTCATCAAACCAAACATGGCTAAATACTTAATATGGTCCTGATATACCGAATGAAATGCCCATGCTCTGTGAATGGGATTTGAGCTGAGCCAGATCAAACGTATAAATTAGACTGTATGGCAATAATGAACTTGCATATCTCCAGAAGACCCTCTGCCTCTAGTTAGGCCTTAAGTCTCGCTGTCACCAAAGCTATTTATAGTTGGCCCAGCAGGCGGCCAGCTCACAGCAAATCTTTTTTTGGAAAGAGGCAGAGACTGAGACACGCTGCTGCTCTAAACGTATGTCCATGCCTCCCTTGTGCCTTTTTCAGACACGCACAATTGGAGATTTTCTCAGCTTATCTGGCTGCATTGTGCGTTTGGTTATTGGAATGCAATTGCGCAGAGTGAGGCGCACAGTTATTGGACTGGGCTTTGATGTATGTACGGGGGGGAGCCCTGGTTCCACTGGGCTAAGCAGTACGTTGCCCTAATAGTACATCAGTGTCACTAGGAGTGAATGAAGTCATTAGTTTTAGTCACACCCAGTGGTACTATTCAAAACAATGCACACCAATTTACGGCACTTTCTGATTCGAGGAAGCGTTCAGACTCCCTTTCAAGAGAAAGGTATCAAGTATATAGTGGACACACACTTTGAAGAGGGGTCAATGGTAGTAAATACTATACAGAGCGGGCTTGTTACTATGGCGATGATGATGGAGCTTCAAAGTAAAGCACTGCCAACTTGGACATCACAGAAAATTTGGTTTCCTGTTAAACACAAGAAGTTTCCGACGAGGAGTGGGATTATCTTGACTCCCCAAGACATCTGCTGCTATGGACACACTGAGATAATGTGTGAAAGTGATTTTTCTATTTTTTTTAAACTTGGAAACAATTTTCATTTCATAAGACGGGCTTAAGTTGTATGAAAAAGAAAAGCAGAGCGGTTCCTAATAACAAAATGTAACACGTACATGCTACAGAGAGCTCTCGATGCCTGGAGGGATGGTGGCAAAACTTTGGATGTTAAATGTGTGTGTTTGTGTGTGCGCAAACTAAAAATAAGCCGCTTGGAATCCATAGGCATTTATAATTCATAAGAGCTAAGTATTATGTTCTAGAAAGCATAATGGCAGGACTTGTTTGGAATAAGAAGCCCATGTGCGAGGGGGAGCCTCAGGCAAATTAAAGATGAGGAATATAAAGATTTTTGCTTGTTATTTCATTAACCTATCTACAGTGCCTTGCGAAAGTACTAATATACCTTGAACCTTTGCACATTTTGTCATGTTTACAACACTAAACATAAAGATTTTATTTTATTTTTGGATTGAATGAAGTGAAAGCAAAATGATACATGATTCTGTTATTTTTCAAAAAATGGAAAAGTGAAAATTGAAAAGTGCATAAATATTCATACAGCATGACTTAATACTTTGTGGAATCCCCTTTTGCTGCAATAACAGCAGCAAGTCTTTTGGGGTATGACGCTACAAGGTCTGCACATCTAGAGACTGACATTTTAGCCCATTCCTCTTTACAAACAACTCAAGCTCTGTCAAATTAGAAGGAGAGCGTTTGTGAACAGCAGTTTTCAGGTCTTTCCACAGATTTTCAATAGGATTTAGATAAGGACTTTGACTGGGCCATTCTAACACATTAATATGTTTGTTTTTAAACCATTCCATTGTAGATTTAGCTTTGTGTTTAGGGTCATTGTCCTGATGGAAGGTGAATCTCCGCTCCAGCCTCAATTCTCTTGCTGACTCCAGCAGGTTTTCCTCCAAAATGTCCCTGTATTTGTCTCCATCCATCTTCCCAACTATTCTTACAATCTTCCCAGTCCTCGCTGAGGAAAAGCAGCCCCATAGCATGATGCTCCCCCCACCATATTTAACACTGGGGATGGTGCACTCAGGACGATGAGCAGTGTTAGGTTTGCTCCATACATAACGTTTTGCATTTGGGCCAAAAAGTTTTTGTCTCATCTGACCAAAGCACCTTCTTCCACATGGTAGCTGAGTCCTCCATATGACTTCTAGCAAACTTCAAACGGGATTTCTTATGGCCTCCTTTCAATAATGGCTTTCTTCTTGCCACTCGTCCATGAAGGCCAGATTTGTGTAGAGTACGACTTATAGTTGTCCCATGTACAGATTCCCCCAGCTCAGCGGCAGTACGTCGCAGCTCCTCCAGAGTTATCTTGGGGCACTTGGTTATATTTCTGACCAGTGCTCTCCTTGTTCGGTCTGTTAGTTTAGGTGGATGCCTGTGTCTTGGAAAGTTCGCAGTGGTGCTATACTCTTTCCATTTCCGAATGATGGATTGAACAGTGCTCCGTGAGATGTTCAAATCTTGGGAAATCTTTGTATAACTTAAAGCTGCTTTAAACTTCTCCACAGCTTTATCCCTGACCTCTCTGGTGTGCTCCTTGGACTTCATGATGTTGCTTAGTGACCAATACACTCTGACCATAGCTCTGAGGCCCTCACAGAACAGCTGGAATTATACTGAGAGTAGATTACACACAGGTGGCCTCTATTTAATGGTTAGGGCAAGGTGTGAACATTCTGCAGTCATTAGGAATGTTATAAAGGCAATTTAATGCACTCCGAAAATGCTGTATGAATACTTGTGCACGCCCCACTTTTCACTTTTCTATTTTTTGAAAAATAACAGAATCATGTATCATCTTGCTTTGACTTCACAGTTGTCTGTTACTTGTGTGTGAACTTTAAGTAAACAATTCAAAATAAAATCTTTATGTTTAGGGTTGTAAACATGACAAAATGTACAAAAGTTCAAGGTGTATTAGTACTTTCGCAAGGCACTGTATGTCCCAAGTTAAGAGGTAGCCATGCGCAGGCCCAAAACCCCTTTCATGCAAAGTTCCACATTTGAATTTAAAGGAGAGGAGCCTGTCAGAGTGAAAAAGTGCACTAAACAGCCTCCTCTCCAGGGAAATATCGTGGGTTGTTACTAAACTGTACATCCAGAATAAAGAAGGCATGCCTGCACGTAAATAAATGTCCGCACACACAAGAGGCAGTGACAGCGCGTATTATCCACTTAAAGGCGTTAGTCTCCGAAAAATGCACAGGAGGTGTCGGAGATGTCTGCTTACGCTCTGACAAAGCGCGCCTGATAAGAAGCTCTTGTAGCACTTGTGTATGCATGTTCAAAGCACCAGCCCATGTGAGCACAGTACAGCCACTCTTCTAATGTATAGCATTTCTCACCCCATTTACTTCATAGCTTTTGTGTTTTAGAACTACTTTGCTCGACTGCGTAGAAAATGGCGATATTTCTGACATGCTCATTTGATTTTTTTCCATTACCCAGAGACGCACAGCGGAGAGCGCGTGATGAAGCGCAGCACAATGGAGCCATTTTCGATCCAAACCAATCCACTGAGACCACTTGCTTTCCATGTTGCGCTCCTCCTCTCCTGTTTTCCCCTCATCTATCATTTTTTAGAAGTGATTTCTCATGATAATGAATTGTGCTTGGCATTGTTAACTTTTTGTTGGTTGAGACCATATGCCGCAGTTTGTGCTAAAAAATAAATATTTTGCTGACGGGATAAAAAAGTTATTCACAAACTATTTCTGGATTGTAATTCAAAACGATGTGAAAAAGAACAGAAATGGAAACAAGGTCCAAGCTCTCGGTGCCATTTGAATTTCATTTCTTCTCTTTCCATCAAAAGCAAGATTAACAATACAATTTCAACAACGAAAAGACAAGTCTGGTCCTTTGTGCATTTGCTAAAAACACTTTCAGATTGACTAAAGCCTTTTACACATATGCACGGTTAGCTGGACTGCCAGATTAGCCGTGTGCCTAGACAGAAACGAAACAACACCAGAACTTAATCAACATTTGTTTTGCGAAATAAACTTTTGGACTTGTCTCTCCTGCCTTCTGCTTTCCGGCCCGGGAGAGGAGAGCGAGTGCCTGGCGGTGTGCAGGGTTTACCGCCTGACGTGTTGAAGAGGACACATCAAACAGACGTGGCGCTGCCGATGATGCAAATCCTGCCTGTCCCGGCGTGTCATGTGTGTCTACAGTGGGGACAGCAAGGTTAATCGCAATCAAAACAATTACAACATCTCTAAAGTTTTTTTGTTTTTTTTGCTTCATCGATCGTTGTCCACCTCCCGAGTCCATCCTCCACAAACACGGCTAACATTTGGCCATTTGTCGGGTGTCCGCGCACACAGCGGCACGGACAGACTCGCCTCGCATGCGAAAACGCTGGAGTTCACACGTAGCCCGCCGGCCGCATTAATTAGCGCTATGTTCTCTGTCCAAATAAATGTAATACGCGGCGATTGGAAGGGGGGGGGAGACCGGCACACACGAGCGGCGCTGTAATATGAGTGAGCAGATCTTTGAGCGGCCCAATCTCTTGACCTGAATATTTATGGAGAGAGCGGAGGAGAGCACCATCTGAACTTGATACACACAGTTCCATCTGCAGTTCTGAGGAGGGAAAAAAATAAATGAAATTACAGCATGACTCAGCAGTTTTCTCTGTCCTGAACGCCAGTCGTGGATGGATGGACTGAAACAGAACGAGAAATACAATCTGTCCTGTTCGGGGATTATCCTCTGAGGACACAGAGGTGGAGGACAGGGCTGCAGATGGAGGTTTCAACTATTCAAGGGGGGCCTGTATATGCTGAATAGACTTTGCAGAGCTATTGAGCATGTTATGTTACTGTATATCCTCGTCCAAAACAAACATGGAGCTGTGTAAAGCAAAAGTCAAGTAAATCACACCGCCGACATTTCATGAATAGCAAAGGGAGGAGGAGTTTTCCACAGGTTTTAGCTCTGATTAAGTATACAACAGGAAATACTAGGGATGTAATGATTCACTCAAGCCCCGATTTGATTTCCAATTTTAAGCTCCCTATTTCGATTTTTTTTTTTTTTAAGAAAATGAATATGACTCATTCATACCAATAGACATGAAACTGAACTATAATCATTTTTGACATGTGGGCTTGTACATTTGTTTCTCAGCATAAATAAGATATGATGCAAAGCAAACATTTTGAGTCTTATTTGCCAAACTTTTTTTTTTTTTTGCAGTTTGAACATAATATTTAGAACTAATTTTACAGTGCAGTTTTTTTCTTCGCAACCCTCGAACGCCTCACAGCCTCCTGGTGCAGCCTTTGCAATCATAAGGAGAAATAAGACATGACAAATATATTGGATTATTAGACAAACGGACATTTGACGAGGATTTCAGCAGAATCAGAGCAGGTCGGTCAGATGTTTGTCAGTTTACGATCTTTGGTAAACTTTTCTCATAATGCCAAACTCTGCGTTAGCCGCTAACGCTAATCCCTGACCGTGTAGCTGCTAACCTTTGCTGCACTGCTGCTTCGATGCATACACGTGTTTGTGTTTACGTGGTGTGTGTTGGGGGTGAGGCGGGGGAGGTGTGGAGCTTGAGAAAAAGGTAGCACGCTGTTTCTAGCGATGCAATGTGAGAATGCAACTATTAGGCCCATTAGTCCAACAACCCATTAGTGCAACGTCTCATTATTCCAAAAAATGTCCCATTGAGTAGGGGTTGAAAATAAAATTAGGTTCAGGCAAGACTCCACTGACCTTAAGGTTAGGGCCAATGGTTGAATATGGCTCTCTAATCCACAACACAACTGGGTTAGAGATGTCGGACTAATGTAATGGCACCTCTGCTCAATGGGACATTTTCAGAATAATGAGACATCGGACTAATGGGTTGTCGGACCAATGGCATGGCACCTCAACTATTCCGGTCGGGCAAAATGGAGTAGCTGAGGGTGGCTTTAACATCGATTATTTTATTTTTTACATTGATTCACATTCTAAGCAGTCTTTAAATTGATTTTCAATGAATCGTTTCATCCGTAGGAAATACCAATGCTAAAGTGCAGTTTAAGAAGCCTCAATAAGTAAGGTAAGATTGTTTTAACACACGTCTGTCCATCAAGCACCTAAACCCACATCCACTAAAGGCAATCCATCACAGAGTGCGCTGTGAGCGACTGCTTGTGTTACTGTTGTTTGTCAAAGTCAGCCTCGGCCTAAGCCTCAGTGGGTACGGGGGCCTTATCGATTGCAACGTTTCCACTCGGCTTCATTTCCTCGCTGACGTGCCGGAGCCCACCTGGATTAATAGGGCTACCTGGTAATCTGCTGCTACACAGATGGCGCGGCAGGACGACAGGGCAGCGGGCACGAGCGGAAAATGCCTAATCACAGCGCTCTCAATCATGCTCTTCATTGTTTTCAGACTTTAACGTCTCATGCGACGTCCGGGAAAGTGATTAGTTTTACCACAAAATGAGAAAAAGATTAAAATGCAAAAAAGTCCAATGGGGATTCAACTCATTGTGTCTGACTGGCCTCAAATGAATAAGAGTGCCGTCTCAGATGAACACTATTTGATGAGCAGGCAGAAGCATCCAGCTGCTCATCTTCTTACCCCTCTATTTATTCCTCAAAGTCTGACACTGAAATGTTAGGGCTACGCGATATGTGAAATAAAACGTAAAATTGGATGTAGGTTATTCGTCCTTGAGGCTTGCACCCAAAGCTCGGTTGGAGTTTGTGACAAAGTTCATCGTGTGTTTCGCTGATGCGACTCTGACCAACTGTTCCCACAGAGCTGTGCGGTCATGGAGCAGAGCCGTCCAAATACATGCCTGACACATACAAACACACACATACATGCACTTTTGTCCCTCTGCAGCTTCCATCCTGCTCTAAGCTAAAGGAAGATATGGTAACTACGACACTACATCAGTTATTATTGTCCGTCTATGGAAGATATATTATTAGAAAATAAATGCACAGTGAAGACTTGGGCACGGTTTAAGATGTCTTTGTGGTATTGGATGAAAAAAATATGTTACAATACTACTTAACATGTGCAGGAAAAAACAGCAACTTTGATATTGAAAACTGGTTGGGGAAAAACTCAGAGCAAATTTCCATGCTTGGTGGGTCCTGAAACAATGTCTCTGTAAAAACCAAACAACTTTGTGGCCTTGTACAAATTCCTCTGCACAAATAAATTATTAGTTTAGCTCAAAGAAATAGTCTCTACACTCGATTAAGTGCCAGACTTGACTATTACAAAGCACTTTGTTGTGGGGTGAGTCGAAAGGCACTCTCTCAACCGCTTGTTTCTAATTTCTTGTTTTCTTTTGGTTATTACACATAATGTTTTAGTGTTTTGTGGTGTGTTTTAAACCAACTATCACGTCAGCACAGGCCTAACTATTCGAAATGTCTCCACAGTAGCAAAGTTATCCATCAAAAACAGTAAGAAAGAACAAGACCATAGCCTATGCTTTTCAGTTGTAACTTGTATCAGGGAAAATCATGAAGCAGCTGTCCTTCTGAAAGTTCCTCTATAACTGTGTAACAGAAAGTAAAAGCAACCCCAAGACCCAATGACTGCTGGACACCTAACACAAAGTCGTCAAATGTAGCCATCAAATCGGAGTAAATCAATGACAAACAGCGGTTGGAATACGGCGAGAGACAGATGGATGACTTTGAACCAATCTTCCGCTTCAATTCACCACGGACCAGCAGCCGTTATATGATCGCACGGGCTCACTTAAAAAACCGCTGGGATCCCTGCGATGTTAACACAAGCACATTTTACACAGTTGGAGAGCGGCTATAATATTAAACATGACAATCGCTGCTTGTTACCGCGCGCTGTGAGGAGTTCTGGTTTCAAGAAGCTGGAAATTTCATTCGATTCTATTTCCACTATAAATAATTAAGACAATACAGAGACGCCGGGGCAGGCTGTAGGTGCGCGCGCTCGGGCTCCTGCTCGCAGCGTTTAACATCCGCTGACCCGGGCGCTGACAGGGGCTCTGGGATGGGGCCGTGTGGGAATCCTGGAGGGCCTCATTTGGAGCAGCCGCTGCCATCTCCGCTGCGGTGTCAATCCGTTTAAATAGCAGCCCCTGTGTGTGTGCGCGCGTGTGTGTGAGCATGTGTGGGGCACTGACACTGATGTGAGCTGAGCCACTGGCAGCGGGGCGGCTGTTGGCTTGTGCTGGGCTGCTCCTGTGCCACAAAGCCATCTCTCTGTTTCTCTCTCTCACCTCTTAACTCTCTCAATCTTACTCTTAATCTCGAAGTCCCGCCCCCCCCTCTCTCCCCCTCTCTCCCCCTCTGCCACTCCGCCAGCACGTCCTCGCCTCGCTAATTTGTCATCAAATCCACTCCGGCGGGCCGTGACCCCCGTCAGGTGATTCGCTCAATCACTGTCAGAACTCGAACTTACATCACGAGGTGAGTCTTTGGCGGATGGCTACAGTCTGGCGCTGTGCCTCCGACCGCTCTGTGTATTCAAAAACAGCTTGACCTTTCCTGGAGACTACTTCATTTTATTTTCCCGGGGTAACAAGATCCCCCGGGCTTCCCCTGTTGACATATAGGTGCATTTACGCGCCACCTAACGTCATTACCGACCCTTTTTATTCAAGCGGCGCGGCAATACCTTAAGCTATGGTTATTATATCAGCGGCGTCTCGCTCTGGGAGACTGTAACACAACGGAAAGGTCAATTCAAATCGCTTCATCACGCACTTGTCAATCGCTGTCTGGTGCGAGGAACAGCACATACACTGTGTTCAGAACGTTTTCAGACCTTTTTTTTTTTTTAAACGAATACAGCAGTCTATATTAAAATCATGTGTTGTTTCTATTGGTAAGAAGTCTGGATAGATTTACCTTGCTATAAAATGTCAAAACAGCATTGTAAAAGCTTGAGAGTGACAGTTTTCAAAGTCAGACCATTCCCTTGCTCTCACTCACTCACTTATACAAATACCTTTCATTACCCTTGATACAAAAAGGGGGAAATGTTTGGAGACCTCAACCTACTGTACAGAGCTGCATAGTAACTCACTGTTACAAATCTTCCTTTTCGTCATGCCGGACGCCGATGGAAAAAGAAGTCTCAGCTGCAGCGAAAGTGGAGATTTGTTGCAAGTGTGAAATTGATAACGCCATCTTTCTCCCTGTTCCTGGCTGCCACGGAGCCCACTGGAGTGGCTTAACGGATGGGGCCGGTGGGTGTTGAGGAGTAATACAGTGCTTCCTCGTAAGAGCGCGGAGGCAGACGATGTTTCAGGACCAGACAACTGGGCAAAAATGATCAGCGAGGAGAGGAGCAATAAGGATATGGCCTTCTAGCTCAGCAACTTGAGATGATTTGAGGAAAATGGTGGTAGGATCATTGGAAATCATATGAATCAACGGACGGAGGGAGGGCAAGTATCACGGGGTCATGAGTGAGGGAATATTATGCCAGGCCGGAGTGTTGCGTGGCCTAATCATACAAAACATAAACTACAAAACTAAAGGGCACAAGCTAAAGTGAGAATAAGCCGCAGCTTTCACTTTCCAGATTTAAATATTCAAACCAATGCGAGGGCAGAACAAGCTAACGCGCCTTCAATGCAAACGCAGTGTTTTTACTGTAGCGCTGCCTATAATCTTGTGTTTTGCAGCGCCACGCCCAAATGTAAGGTCGCGGGAAACATTACATGCGATCCATTTGGAGCCGCAAAGCATTGCAGATATACACTCACCTATAGGATTATTAGGAACACCATACTAATACATACCGTGGTAACAAGGCATGATGGATCCATGTTCTCATTCTGTTTACGCCAAATTCTGACTCTACCATCTGAATGTCTCAACAGAAATCGAGACTCATCAGACCAGGCAAAATCCCAGTAACTGAGCAGATTGTGAAATTCTCAGACCGGCCCGTCTGGCACCAACAACCATGCCACGCTCAAAATTGCTTAAATCACCTTTCTTTCCCATTCTGACATTCAGTTTGGAGTTCAGGAGATTGTCTTGACCAGGACCACACCCCTAAATGCATTGAAGCAACTGCCATGTGATTGGTTGTTTAGATAATTGCATTAATGTGAAATTGAACAGGCGTTCCTAATAATCCTTTAGGTGAGTGTATAACAGAATTAATCGGTCTGTAGCGCCGGACACCATGCGGGCGCTCGCCAAAAGGTTACCCGCTAGATCATGGCGGGTGATGGAAGGCGCGGCGGACCCAGTCAAAGCACAAGCTGTGACGGGCTAAACATACGAGCCGCGCATCTTGTGAGAGTTGGCACAAAGCACCGATTCTTTTGCTGTGTACAAGAGGCTAATATCATAGTTGATTTCGATTGCTGCAGTTGAGATCTTTTGGAAATTTGTTTTGGGAGGAGCACGCTGGGATTGATCTAATTTCACACCGCGCTCGCACTGGAAACAATCACGTCGACAAACAGCGGCAAGAAAACTCAATACAAATGTAATAAACGGTCCATTAAATTGGCAAATGACACACGAGAAGTGATGGGGGGATATGAGGCAGCGCAGCGACAACATCTGTGACATGTCGTCTGCGAGCTCGAGAGCAATGGTCTGTTTATCTGATGGCGGGCTCTGCGAATAACAGCGCAACTCATGATCAGAATGATAAACACAATTGGTTTCTCTGCCCCCGCGTGGATATCCGTATTGCTTTTTTGAACATTAAGGAAAAGGATGTAATCAGTCTACCATGACCAGGAGCGCGTACGTCACTCGTGTGAAAGCTTTGATAATAATAAACAATCCTGTGACTTAAGGCAGTCCCTATGATGTTAAAGGATCCACTGCTTCTATTTCCATCACAGTGACTGGGCAGGCGTCGCTGACTGCTGAGCTCTGCCCCGGCGTTCACTAGTTTGGGCCCCCCTCACCTAGTTGTGCGGGAGAGTGCTTTGAGTCATCAGTTTGAGACAGGCGCCGGAGCTGTGGGAACACCTCTGCAGCATATAAAACGACCTTGCCACACACCGAGCTCCTGCCATGACCAATCGTCTCACTGCGCCGCCGCATAGGATTAGATACAGCAAACACTGCATTCATTTTCGTTTTATTGTGGAAGCAACAGCTTTGGAAACGTACATAAGACTCAGTGTATACTGTATAACAAGAAGTCAAATCATGAAGGACTTTATTTATTTGACTTTTATCCAACCAGGCAACTTGGAGGATTTAACTTTTTGCATAGTAAAACATGCAAACTCCACAAGGACCGACACCTAGTCTGTGAACCGTATACCCTGGACTTTATGGATGCAAAACAACTTTCTCCAACTAAACTCAGACAAAACTCAGATCATTGTTTTTGGCCCACAGACACAAAGACAGAGTGTTATCAGTCTCTCTCTCTGAAACCAAAAAATCAGGTTAGAAATCTAGGAGTAATCATGGACTCAGACCTGAACTTAAACAGCCACATCAAAGCAATAACATCATCAGCTTTTTACCATCTGAAAAACATTGCTAAGATCAGAGGAATAGTGTCAAAACCAGACTTAGAGAGACTCATCCATGCATTTGTCTCCAGCAGGTTAGACTACTGTAACGGCCTGCTCACTAGCCTGTCTAAACCAGCTGTTAGAGCTGCAGAACATCCAGAACGCTGCTGCTCGAGTCCTGACAAGAACCAGGAAATACGACCACATTAGTCCAGTGCTCCGGTCTCTGCACTGGCTTCCTGTCGCTCAGAGAATAGAATTTAAAACAGCTCTGCTTGTGTACAAGTCTTTTCATGGTTTAGCACCAAAGTACATCTTTGACATGTTAGAGCCGTATAAACCATCTCGGGCCCTGAGAACTTCAGGGAGGGGTCTCCTGGTGGTTCCCAGAGTCAATAATAAACACGGTGAGGCTGCGTTTCAGTTTCATGCAGCTAAAATCTGGAACAGTCTTCATGAGGATGTGAGACAGGCCTCAACTCTGACAATGTTCAAATCCAGGCTGAAAACAGCTCTTTTTACCCGTGCATATGAAAACTGAAAGTATTTTATCTGCACTCTTGCCTTTTACTGTAATTGATTAACTTTATGTTGATGTTTTATTGATTGATTTTATCTGTTTTCTTGTAATTTTCTGCAGCTGTGAAGCACTTTGAATTGCCTTGTGTATGGATTGTGCTCTACAAATAAACTTGCCTTGCCTATTGCTCAGAGGCGAGAGCGCAAACTGCTCTTCCACGTGCCACCATTTACATCGTACAGCTCGCAGTATAAACCAAATGATAAAAACCAGACAATGAATGACAACAATCATGGCGTCGCACGGTCTCATGAATGAAAATGTTGGTCATATATATGAATGGCCGTCCATTCACAGCCGTGCACTCTGGAGGTGTAATGTGTGAATGGGAAAGCGGGGATGATGTGAACCAAACTCTCAGCGTCCTGGCATCACTGCGGCTTTAAAAGGTCTAAATGAGTTTGGTCAGAGGGAGAGAATTGGACGCTCGTGGTCCAGCTGGCAGGGGGATGAGCCAGCTTCCTCTAGCGCACACATCATCCTAAGGTGTAGCTGAGGAGCCTCCGAGTAAGTCCAGGATGAGGAGCGTCAAAGGGGAAGGGATCCCTGAGTGACAGGAGCAGGGGGAGGTGCCGTGAAACGTTTATTGTGCTTTTGTGGTAATAGTGTGTCATCATGGCAGCAAACGTGTGCGGGCTTTATCTCTGTATCTATAACATCACAATGACCTACATCTCTTCACTGCCGGGCTGCTAAATGCTAAGGCCTGTGAAATGGAATTTACTAGGCTAAGCCGGGGTCAAACAGCTGTATTTAGTGGATATTGGAAATCATAACGGGCTGTTCATCACGCTGTGACTGCTGGCTTTGGAGATAGGCGCAGCAGCTTCTGTCGCTTTCCATTGGAGAGTATTTCAATCATTTCATTAGGCCCGAAGACATCAAAACGAGTACCATTAGTAGATCATCCTTCGATTTAAAAACTGCGCTTTGTCTTTTATCTCTATTTCAATTCCAGTCGTATCTTTTTAATGGGTTAAGGGCCAATATTTTCTAAACTGACATTAATGAGGCTTTTAACCAAGTTCATCACACCTGAAGTAGTGATGTGTTTCATTCATGCAGGTTAGAACAATCCTGTGTAGTCAGTTTGTCTCCTTTTTAACAGCTCAAGGTGGTGTTCCTGTGTGTTTTCATAATCTGCACACATTCAACAGACTCAAGTTGCTTCCACTATTTATACAGATATCTTCATTTATACAGATATCTTCATTTATACAGATATCTTCATTTATACAGATATCTTCTTTTTGAATTTCTTAAAAAAAAAAGAAAACACATTGGAACATTTGATACTGTACTCTGCTGAATGGATTTGATTCATTAATTCAAATCAAAATCAGATCAATTAAAAACACTTCTACACAAAGGCGAAATTACAAGCATAGACTTTTTGCAAATCCTCCTGACCCTGTGTGAAGTGCTTTGGGCGACTTGTGTTATGTGAAAGTGCTATACAAATAAACTTCCATTTCATCCCAATACTGAGCTGTCCAAAAGTCTGAGTAAAGCATCTTAAAGCTGCTGTTCAATTTCCCTTACAAATGAATGGCCCAACCAGAAGACTGGAATAAAGCCGGTTCCCTACGGAATGGGTTATTGATCCCAATGGCCTTGTTATAAATTAAGATTGCGCGCTTTGGAGAGTTACGACACAGGCAGGTGAAGATTGGAAGGGAGGAAGTCATTTATCTACCTAAGAATGCGCTCACTGTTTTTCATGTGCGGCGCTGCGGGCCATTTTTAACATTAAAATATAGCCTGTGGTGGACATATTTCACTAAGACGGCTCCATCTGAAGTGTCATTTATCATTAAGGACATTACTGACTCAACGTTATTCGTGGAGTCATGATTTCTTAAAACCTTCACCTAGAGGAAGCTATATTTACTTCACGACCAATGTAGTGAAAGCAAGATACATGTTTTGGTTGAGAAGTAGTTGTTAATGGCACTGTTTCAGGCACATAGCTTTGTGTAAGTTATTAAAGCAGTCCCAATTGGATTTTTAGTTGTTTTGGGGGCTCAGTTTGTGGAGTTTGCACATTCTCCCAGCGTCTGCATAGGTTGCGTCTGGGTTCTCGAGTAAACCGATAAAATATGTGTAATCAGGTCCCCTCTGTGGCCAAGTCTAGGTAAAACAAACTCAATAATGTGTGGCATTCATGTTGTGGCTTATATAGATCTGTACAAAAGCGTAATTACACAGTTCTCTCATGGGACATTTCCCCCGCTGTACGGACAATCCTGTGCACGTTTTCCGTTTCTTGCTGGGGCGCTCTGAGGATGGATTGCGACTGGGTGCCAGTTGTCTGTCCTGCGCCAGCCCTTAAGCCCCACAGCTCATCTGCCAAGACGAATCTTGAGAGCCGGAATGACAGATCGCGGTCCTTTCATCAGTTGCCAGGACAACCCTATAGTAATGCATGGGGGCTCTTCAAAGGGATGCGATAGGCAGAGGTATCGGCGTGCATCACAACAACGGCGAGGGGTATAATAGGCCTCAGCGTCTCCTCTCCGCCGTGGCTGTTTTGAAACCACGCTAGTTTATACCTACTAACGTGTTTCCCCTGTAAATGACCAATCGGTAAAATCTCTCCAGCAGCCCCCCCCCCCCCCCCCCCCCCTGCAAAAGCCATTCGGGGGAACCGGTTACAAATGAGATCCACTGCGAGGTAGAGGAAATCGAAGCCTTTTGCAACACCACATATCAGTCCGAGTCGGGCCAAGATTGAGGGAGAGTCTCTTCCCTCATTACGCGGGCTTCCTTTCACGCTCATGAGAAGCAATGAGAGCGGGCCGGACAAGCACATTCAAGAGTCACGGCCCATTTACCGCACATGCACCCCCCCAAACCCACCGCCCACCCCCTGCTTTCTCCTTCTACCGCGCGACTCTGAAAGGATGGCGTTGGAAGGGACACGATTTCATGCCCGTCAGCTGAAAGTAATACTAAGGATCTGCAGATCGCTCGAGAGGTATTGTCCTTGTCCTGCGTCGAGAGCGGCAGCGCCAGAGCTGCCCATAATGAAACCGATATCAAGAGGCTGGATGGCATTCAAGAGGGTGCTTCCGAATCTGAGGCCATCTGATATTTAGCAGCAGCAGCAGCGCCTGGTTATTCTCTTCCTGGACAAGCTTATTTACTAATGTGCGTCTCCTCTCACCGGACTGATAGATAAGCGCGTGTTTGAAAGGCAGAGAGGAAATCCTGTCAATGACACGGGCCCCATCCTTCAATGGCAAGTCTAAACGCTCATTCCACTGAGATGCAAAGCCCAGTGATTGGTGATTTGGAAAGATCTGACGCAGTACCAGAATGCTGCATAATACAGTATGTTGCGAATAAACAGAGGGGTGTGGATACTGTGAACAAACTCACACTAAGCACAAGGGCAAAGCATATCAGGCCACAGTATGTTGCCATTAGTGGCTGTATATTCACATCGGTGAATAATGGTCAGAGTATACATTTTAGAGATATCAAGAGCAGTGCAGAGGAAAGAAGAAGAAATACTTTTGTGAGAATTGTCGAAGCACGATCTGTTTATCTAAATATAGCCTGACATTTTCCTCAGCTATTTGTAGTTAGAAAATAACTTATTATTACAGTTCTTTGAATAGACTGTTATGTATTATATAATGGACATGTAATACTTATTACATTCTTCACAATCATTACACATGGTCATACCTGTAATGTCCACCTTACACATACCAACACTGCTTTTTGAATTTTACTGCAAAGGACTCTCTAGATTATTACTATCAATTTGACTCGAATAAGACAATCCACAAAAGCTTTCCCGTCTATCTTTTCTCTACAGTTAAAATGAGAGTCCCATGAGAGCGATTTCAATACAAATGTCCATCTTTATTATACTCTGTCTGATGTCTATTTTAATACCAGAGCCTCGGCACTGATTTATCCGTTTATAGCGCCCAGGACTTTGATAGCACTTCGATGGGACACTCAGGATGATATGTTTGTATAGCTGAAGGATTCAAACACAGAAGCCAATGTTTAGTTTAATATTACTGAGTCAAAAGCTAGATCATATCCTGCATTTCCTTTTTGAGTTAATTTCTCTGTATGTGCGTTTTTATGTAAACTGACAATAAAGAAAAAACTTCAAACAGAATCTCATCCAATCAAATAGCCAGAACAAAATGAGGCATTTCTTTTCCAACGCAAAAATAGAAACTACTGACAACAAAGCAGCAGAAAATAGCAAGTGCCTCACTCCTACATTAAAAAGTGTTGAGTGACTAAGAGACAAAGAACATAACTAGGTTAATTACAAAAACACTGTTTATTTGCAGCGCAAAGTAATTTTTCTTATGGTTTTCTAATTATTACTAAGTATGAATCATAGTTGAAAAGTTGAAAATAGTTTTTTTTATTGTGACACTTGTGACAAAAGTGACATTTGGTGTGAGTTGCACTTTGTACAGTTTTGGAATGTTTAACTCTTATGTCACATCCTATTTTGAAGTGAAATAATAAAACAGGTCATTTTAATCTTAAATATGATTGTAACTCATGTGTGCCTAAACACGATGGGAAAGAAGTGCCTTAAGGAGTCTGCACTTAGCCAGTCCTATCTGTCAGAGCAATAACGCTGAAAAAGGCAAAATGACAGTGTTACTGTGAGTGATAAATGCAGCTCAAAGGGCGTAAAGGTCTAATATGGAAATGCTGACGAGGCCAAGACCAAAGTGGAGCGTTCAGAAAATGAATGGGCTTTAATGACTGTCTCTGTACTGTTGAGGTCACATACAGTCTGTGCTCTATAAAGCACAAAGGCCATGTCTATGACGGCACAAATCATAAAGCATTAAGAACGTGTCAGAGATTGTGCTGACGAACAGACTCTCCTTCACGCAGCGGAAAGGACAGCGGCCATTGTGGTTATGTAGACCCTGGGTCACAGGATTAAACTGGAGAAGATTGGCTCACACAAACCCCAGAGGCCCACCACAAGAGGAGCAATCAGCCTGCTGCAATGACATTTCTCCTCCACTGCCAATACAAACTATAGTTAAGGAAGGTGATGTGATCTCTGCAAATCAGTGCACACTGTACAGAACTACAGCTTCAGGGATTACAGTCGGATATTACTTTTTCACTTTAGTAAACAACTTTCAAAATGTTGTGTGGATTTGTTGAAAAAGTATTAGAGCACGAGATATCATGTGTATTAGTGCTCTAAATGAATTCTGAACAAGGTCGCTTACTAAACTGCACATGATCAGGACTGCCTGGTGGGCTAAAACAGTTGTCTGACCTTCCCTGGAGATGCACAGATCCAGTAAGAGGAAACACTGAGGTAATTAGAAGCACACAGAATGGGATGGTAATGAGGCGTTTTCCCCTGCTGCAGGGTCCGGCAGGCAGAAGCCCTCAGCTCTTTTATCCCAGTCTCGTGGGCTGGCAGAGGGAGGGCGCAGGGCTGCATTGATTTCCCCTTTCCAATGCACCGTTTGAAGATCAATGTAACATGAAGGTATTTGTGTCCTCATTAATGCTGTTTGCTCAGCAGATCGATGTGGACTGAACCCCCAGCTTTGGCTGACGGAGTGTACCGGCCGAGAGGTGTTAGACCTGCTCCGGGACACCGGCCCGGCTGCTGCTGCTTAATGACTTGATTCACCCGCAGAGTAATGTATGCAAAATTACAGCACATCCTCAAGGAGCACATGCTACACTTGCTTGGAGAATGTTGGGGTTAATTAGCCTAACAAACATTCCCATATGGCCTAACATTAGAGGTGAGCCACAGAACCCAAACACACATCAGAGCAAGGTGAGTGAGAGGCGCATCACTGTTTACAGCCAAGCGCCGCGGGTCACAAGCTGAGACCCACCAATCAAAAATAAGCTGACACGTCCTCTGTGACTGCTCCTAAAGCGTTTTCCTTAGCTTTATCTCCTCCGTTCAACCTCTGACCTCAAATGCCCAGTGCTACAAGTATACCATCATTTCAGAGTGCTCTGTAAACTATCTTCAAGTTCAACATAATCTATGTCACCTTCCTCCCACTGGGCCTGCTCACCTGCTCAAAGGAATACCACTGTGCCCCAGCTCCAAGAGCGAACTACAATCAACAAAAACTGTGTACCGCGCAGTCAAGTGTTCCTGTACAAACCTTTAATACCTTACATACACAAAGCAGAAAGAACTTTTACAAAGTACAATCAAAGGACTAAAAATGGGCTCAACACATCTGCTGATGCCTCGCACACACAGCAGTGAAATGCCTCATTACAGTAAAATGGCATAAATTAATCTGAAACATCAGACGTCCTGAAGCAGAATGTGTGAGACAGGAGCCAAGAGTGGAAAGTCTGCCGTCAGTACCCTGTCAGTCACTTCACTGTGATTATTAATTTATTTCCATACACGCTCGTTCTAAAAATACCTTCCCTCATATTCACTTATACATGTGCATATGAGTTCTTCATGGACTTCCCATATTATGGGAGTAAGCATTATCCTATGCGTGCATGCGGTGTGTCATTGTGGGAGGTCAATGTTTAAACTCTGAGTGAACCCACATTAGATTCAGCTGCTATAAAACTTTCACCTTGTAGATCTTCAAACCAATACCTGTCACAGCTTCATGAACTATAAAGGCTGTACTCAGAAGCAGCACCAGGGTAATGCAGTGGTGACTATGCAGTGTAGGCACCCAGCTCCAAAACTGTCTCTAAGTGACATTTGCACACAACAAACAGATGCTAGCAGAGAGCGTTGTATTTTGGAAATGATGAGTGCAGACGCAGGAGGCAGCTAAATGTAGTAGCACACACCTGTCTCCACAGAAACCTACAGGGAAGTGAGCTACATCCTCCAGAGTGGCCTATCCAGCGCAGCCTAATGAACATCTTTACAGTCGCTGCCTCGGCAATTCAGAGTGGACTTCAGCAGAGGAAACCTTACAGCTGTTGTTCTCCCCCGTAGGCCATCAGCGAGTGCACTCATTCATGGCTGCTGCTAAACTTTGACATAAACTAAAAACGGCACGGTCTGTCTCCATGCTGCCTACACGAGCAGTTGATTAGCAGAACACATGTGCCTTTGGGAGTACCTATAGTTCATATAACTCTGTGCATGTTATGCCAAGAGGTGAGGAAGCAGCACTCACCATCTTTACGGTGGTAGGTGATCTCCACCTTGCGCTCCTCTGAGCCCAGCAGGGCCTGGGCCACCTGGGCCACAGAGTGTCGGCTGGTGAACTCGCCATGGAGGAAGTCACACGTGCAGGCTTTCTGCATCACATCAGGCCGCGAGAAGCCCGTCATCTCACAGAAGCCGTCATTACAGTAGATAATAGCGCAGTTCTGCACCCGGGCATTGGCTATGATGAATTTCTTATCTGGAACACAGAAAGGGTGATATTAGGGGAGGGAATGGTCATTTCTTCAATGTAATAAAACATTTGCTTTAGTAAAGGTTTGATATAAGCTGAACCTAATAACAACATATTCAGTGCTATACAAGGGACACATCAAACAGAAAGTAAACTGCTGATGTGGGCACTTATATGATCATTGCAATAACAGAACAGATTTACATTTTAAATATAATGAATGTATCAAAAATAAGTACATTATTTTGAGAGAATGTTGACATAATGAATCTTATCAGTGACATGTTTGTGTTTGCTGTCATTTAGTCCAGCTTAGATAATAATAAGATATAACCTACATCATACATGGAGAAACATAAACGTGTTTAATGCGTTTTTTTGAAGTATAAATCAAGCATATGTAATGAGTACAGAGGCTGTCACAATACTGCAAAACAAATTAGCTGCTTGTCCTAATGAACTTATTCTGGCTTAAGCAGCTGTTAACAGTGAAATTATACAACACCATGTTATTCAAGCCAATTAGATGGTATTTGGATTGTTTTGGTGAATGCTCTGAGCACAAAAAGAAAATGCACCAACACAGCACAGGACACCTGGGAGGGATACTCACTTTGTCCCTCAAATTTCCGAATAATTACTCCCAGAAATGTGTTTTGTGGCGCAACATGACCCCTCCGGACAGGCATGGTTTCACCAAAATGAAGATGACAGAAATTCTTTGGCTGTTGAAATGAGCCAGTTTTCCCAAAATGCCGTCCGTCAAGTTGTTGCTACCAAAGCCAGAGGGGCTCCCCGTTTTCTTTGTCACCAATCAGTCATCCTCGTAAGAAAGAAAAAAGGCAGTACTCCTTATGCTTCCCTCCCTTTTATTTCAACTCCGCCGCGTCCCCGGCTGCGCGCATCGCTGTGGCTCCCCTGCGCTCCTCGCCGAACACAAGCTGGAAAGAAAGGAATCGGTCGAACGCAGTTCCACCAACATCTCACCGCCGCTCCTCGAAAACTCTGTGCGCTTTTGTGTCGGCGCCGCCTGTGCGCGCGTCTCAGTGTGGGGGTCTATTGTTGTGAAGGGAAGACTGATGGTCTCCGAGGCCAATGGCTGAGAGGCTGACAAACTGGAGAGGCGCACCGCCAGAGACTGAAGGGAGAAACCCACATGGATGCGTGCGTAGACGTAGACAAAGCGGCAGCGCGGAGAGATAGTAGAGCTCGTTGGTACTCTATATTATGCACGCGTTACATTACACCAGTCAGTGTTTAGCCAGTTCCATCCACTTGACGCATAGGAACTAATCAAATTCAACTGTAAGCTACGATAAAACTCGCCTACCTTTTCAGTATATGCGTAACGTGAGGCTAGGTGCGCTTTGCATAGACGACCAGCTTTACGAAGCAGGCGCAGAACACTTTCTCTAGTATTTTATTTTATTTAGTTGTACGCTTCTTATGGGAGAACTGTTTAATTTGAAGCCCTATGCTGTAAACATATTTTTAATAAAGGGATTAACACTTCCCATGCCAGAGAGGTTATTCTGTGTCACGAGCTGGTCACGAGCCCTTGGTTAGGGCGTGCAGGGTGACGTCAGGACACAGCACGCAGGTGTATCGCGTAGCTCGTAAAAGAAGAGCCCTGGGCTGCGAATAGACGTGTGTTTTAAATGTCTTTAGTCGCCTCCGGTTACCACTGTACTTTCCAACGCATACTTTGCGTAAAAAAAAAAAGCCTGGTCCCACAGTCAGTGCTGGTGCAAAGGGAACTGAAGGAAGGAGCTGGCCATGGTGCTACTTCATGTGTATAACAGCTAGCAAGCAGAGTTGTTTTATTAAGCCCTTTTCTGTGGTGGATGAAATCTTAATATCAAATAGGACTGTTGCCTGCACATGCACCTCCTCTGTCAAATACGTCAGAAGGTTAATTTTCTTACCCAGTGATGCCATTAATAGCCTTGCTTGCAAAAGAATTCACCCTGGCAGTGATCTAGTTAAAGCATTTAGTATTTTCTGGCTAACTCAGACATTCTGAGTAAAGTAATCTGGACAGCGAGTTAGCAAACCTCCATGCTTCATTCCTCTCAATTTAATCCTACTTTACTATGTACCTTTTCCATTCACATTCAATCTGCTCCCAGTGTCCATTTGCTTTCTGACTCCTAGGCCTGTCCATACAAACAAACGCAGCTAGAATCAGGTGAAACATCTGCTCGGTTTCCTCCTTGCTCACCTCCATCTGGTCCATTGAAAATATTTCTATTCGCGCTGAAGCGATGGGGAACGGGAAAGCATATGCTATGAGCTTTTATGACCTTTTATTTTTACAAAGAGACTAGCCTGCAGCGCTTTTTACACAAAGGCGACCATTGTTCGCCACTTTTCTCTTTTGTCATATGCTGACAATTATGCCCGGAATATGGCGCATGTTATTGTCGCCTCCAGCTCCGAGTCACCCTATTTCATTCGAGTAAGGCTGGCTGATTTTGAATATTTATTACCATTATAATCTGCATTTTGTAGCCTGCTTGCAACTTTTAAAAACCCTTGATGTTTCCACGTGAAGCATTCTCTCCTTCACACTTGGGCACGACTCACTGACTCATGCCATTGTAGCAGTAAAGGGTAGGGCTATCCTTGGGTCATATTCACCTTAAAGGGGAGTGACAACACTAATTAACTGCCTATAATAGACAGATGGTAGTAGTGGAAAAAGCTCACAGAGCACACAGGAACTCGCAAATGATTGTAAACAAAATTGGCTCCAGCTACTACCATGCCCTTTAAGTTTGACTTTTTTTAATGTCATGGCACGATTTTTGCTGATGTAACTTTTTATTTTGTGAGCTGTGATTGGTTGGAAGCTGGACATTGAAAATGCTCATAAATGTCACCAAACGGAAAATAATCCGGACAGAACAGTCCCGAAAACAATGGGAAGGGAAGGTTGTCTAATATTTATCGTCTCAACTGATTGAAAATGACGGCCATTGCCATTAACAGTTCCAACTAAATATTCTGTTTTTAGAATGGCCATAAGTCCTGAAAATAGAGTCCATAACGGGACAAAGTATTGTGACGGAAAACAACCAACATTGATCTATTGGGCCATATAAGTGCCAGTTTCATTGGATTTCAAAGGGACCCTCAGCCTGACTTGAAGAATATAAATCTACTGTTTCTGCAATATTCAAAGGGAGATTGCCTTTCACTTCCCCCTAGCCCAGACAGTTACAGGCGCTATTTCTTTACAGCAGAGTGGCTTTGGCAAAATGAGAAAATGGACATATGAGCACCTCGAGGCCAAGACTACCACATCACATTGGAGCTGTTGGTATATAAAAGTGCCTTTCAGTCCAGTGGACACAAACAGGTCATTAAAAATTCCTCCAATGTGGCCCAATTAATTAACATTTAGTCTTCACTTTTGCCGCGAACAGACTTTAATTGGACGTCACCGCCAGCCTGCCTCATTGGTTTACGAGATGATAGATATAACTGTATTTACTCTTCGTTTATTGGGGCATCAGTTTATGAGGCACTTTATGAGCTACAGTGGGCAAAGGAAATGAGCTTTATACCTGAGCTACTCTTAAAGAAGCGATGAATTATTAAGTGCTTATTAAAAATGTACAAGGTATGCATGTAAATGTATGTGTGATCCCGAAAGCCCTGAGAGGTTAAAGGGGGAAATCGTGACTTGTTACCACCTCCACCAGGCTGCTTTTGTTAGATGACATTTTGTGTGTGTTTGATTAGACTCAGTAATGGATTATTATCATTTCTATTGGGAAGACCTATTTGTCTTTTTGGGAGATGTCTGTGTTATATTTCAGTCTTCTTGAATAGAAAATATTAAACACTGCTTCTACTTCTTGCTTCACAATGACAAATTCCAGACGTTATTCCGTTAGTCTGCCTTCCTGATTCTTGTTGAGCTGGTACAAAAAGGCGGCGGCAACTTGACACTAATGGACTGCAACTGTGTGGACAGAAAATGAAACAGGAAACAGCGTAAACAGAAAGAAACATATGAAAATACATATTAATGTATAAAAATAAGAAAATTAAGATTGAGTTTTTCAGTTTGTGGTCTTTTTCTGAAGGGGAAACAGACAATTCAAGTGAAAACCACAATGAGTACACATGAATATAAATGTTCTTAGACTAGTTTGACTGACAGCCATAAGTAGAGCTAGTACAGTATATGAAGCCTGTGCTGACTTGCGAGTGCTGTAGTGGTTTATAATTGCCGCTGAATCAGCAGGTAGATGATTAGGCTTCCCCCTAGAATACTCTCACTCATTATGATGTACAGTTGGGGTCAAAATAATAGCAGTGTGTTTAAAAACGTTAGTTAAGCACAGAATCTTCATAAAAGATTTATTTCGATGCATTGGAAGCATTGCCCATGGTTTTCTAAATCAAAACATAAAGAGAAATGTATAATTCTTCAAGTACTTTGTAGAACATTTTAAAAAATGAACATTGGGCTGTTCAAAAAATAGCAGTGTCTGCATTTGTCTTTACAAGCTCAATATGTACCACATAAAAAGAAATTCCCCCCATAGGATTTAGCTTTCCTGTGAATCAATAAACTAATATTTAGTTGTATGACCACAGTTTATTAGAACTGCTTCACATCAGTGTTGCATAGAGTCAACAGGTATTCCAGCCCAAGATGCTTTGACAACATTTCCACAATTGACCACAATTCCTTGGTTTTGTATCAGAAACTGCATTTTTGATGTCGCCCCACAAGTTTTCTATGGGATTAAGTTCCGGGAATTGGGCAGACCACTCAATAAAATTAATTTTCTTGGTCTGGAACACAGATTTAGCTTGCTTACTGGTGTGTTTGGGGTCATTGTCTTGTTGAAACACCCATTTTAAGGGCATTTCCTCTTTAGCATATGGCAGCATGACCTCTTCAAGTATTTTGATACATTCAAACTAACCCATGATCTCTGGTATTCGATAAATAGGCCCCACACCATAGTTAGAGAAACATGCCCATATCATGATGCTTGCCCCACTATGCTTCACTGTCTTCAGAGTGGACTATGGCTTATTTTATTTATTTATTTATTGGTTTATTTGGTCAGGACAGTGCATGTTAATGAACATACATGGGTCTCATGCATGTAAACAAGCCACACCGGATTGTAGCCTTGGGCTAATTTCCATCCGTCGTCCCCCATGTGCACTCTCAAACACACTCTCATTCATCCTGGCCTATTGTACATGTTTTTAGTGGTAGGGGAAACCGGAGTACCCGGAGGAAACCTACACAGACACGGGGAGAACATGCAAACTTGAATTCAGAGTTTGGGGGTCGTCTGACAAACTGCCCTTGGACCCAAAAAGAGCAATCTTACTTTCATCAGTCCACAAAATGTTTCTCCATTTCTCTTTCGGCCAGATGATGTGTTCTTTTGAAAATTGTATGTATAATTTGTGTGTAAAATAAGGGCCACATGATTCAACAATGTTTTTTCCACAGAATGATTGACCCCACTGCTATTATTTTGAACACACCCCTTTCAATTGAATATTCAACTACACAGAAGTAAGAGCATGCATACCATGAATGCTGGGTCTGTCTGTGTTTCTAAGAATGTACTAAACCTACTGGTAAATTGTTATCCATGTAGTTCTATGATTTATACCAAAAACTGTGAATAATCTGGTTAGTCATGTTGGACTGCTATTATTTTGAACACTACTGTATAGGGCACTGAAAAATGGCTATAAGTGCGCGCTTGTAACCTTGCCCTAGGTTCGGCTAATTACATAGATTAATACAACCCGCAAGCTTGAAGAGGCAGACTGTCACTCTTACTGTAAAAAAGGTCCCGAGCTCGATGCGGCTTTGCGGCTGAGTGACTTGGAGGTGAATGGGTTTAAGAATCTTGACAGCTTAACATCCATCCTGCTCAAATGCCCCTCTCCAAAATGACTGGAGAGCCCTCTGGTCAATAGGAAACCATATCATTTTCCCGCACTGTCAATTCACCGTAAATCATTCCAAATTGCTATCGTCATGAAAAGATGTTGAGAAGTCACCATTCCCCCGTTAGATGTTATTTGACTCTAAAGGTTGGTGCCTGTACACAGCTTTTTCCTGTGGCTTGTATTGGAAAACTGAACTTGTTTAATTACGCGGCCGGCAACAAACCAGCAATGATTTCCCTTGGTGACCGTACACAGTTTTCATCACTGTGTGGAGTTCTCCCCCCCCCCCCCCGCCCTTAACCTCAACCCACAAGAGCAAGCCTAGTTTACTGTAGCCAGGCATTTAATAAGGTCTGCCTAATTCACTCAGCACTAGCTCATTCATAGACAAAGGCTGGGGATGTGTTTACATGTGGTACAGGCATGTGAATCAGACGCAGCAGGTGCAAAGAAAGGGTGGGCACATGCGATATTTTTAGAAACAGGAAGTGCTTCCCTTCAGTGAATGGGAAAAGATGAGCATGTGGAACCTTGCCTTGTGATGGTAATCAGAGAGCGGGATTGACACGGATGATTCCTCTTGACAGAATCACGCTTGTAATTGTGCAAAATCAGCAGCCACATTGGCGCTCCCTCATGCCTGTCCAATCAGTGCACTCATGCCGAGACAACATAAAATAGGCCTAGTTTATATCCAATTCAGGCATGATTTAGACTCTGTTTAACCCAGTTTTCAGTCCGATTTTCTTGTCTTGGTGATAGTAGTTACTCATACAGAAAATTGTTTGGTGAAAAAAATTTGATAACTCAATGGTCGCATGGGAAAAACACTGAGATTTAGTGGTTGTGTCTAAATGAAGCATTCGCCCCTGAATTTAAAGACAAATCCTGATTCACTGACTTTTTTTTTTTTTTTTACCTTGGGAAGAGTGACTCATTGTCAGTCTGTTTGCCTCAATATCCAGCATTGAGAGTTTCTTTGGCAGTCGAAAAAACACCCATATTACTCATTGTGTTTGTCTCATTCATTTCTGACTCTGTTTAGCAGTGGAGCACTTTAAATGTCACAGCCGGGACCCTAATCCGTGGATCACTGCAGGGTAAATGACTGCCCACTTCCAGGAATGAGCCACTCACTGTCTGGAGCACACGCGTCCAATTGCCTCCACGTCTTCTTGGTTGTGATCTTTGAATAGAACAAGTCAAATACATACAGAATATAGGGATTGTAGTTAGTTCTCCTCTACCGGCTCTCCTCAAGGTATTGTTCAGTCGCCGCTCCTGTACATACTGATTTGTGTCGCAGTAATAGGGAGCGGAGAATGCAGATGCTGCCGTCATTGTCAGTCTGCTACAGGACAATGAGACAGGGCACGGGCCAGTTGTTGATGACATTTTATATTGGTGCGAAAAGTCCAACAAAAGCTATGGTTATTGACTTTCGCAAGGGTGTTCACAGTCAGGATGTAACTATTCTGAGCAAATATCTTGGAACTACTGTATCATTGACAACAAACTCCCAGTTGAGCCCAGTTCTGAATGGTGAGTTTCAGTTGCTCTCATCTGGAAAAAGGTTCGAAGTCCCAGTTGGCAGAACTAACAGGTACAGAAATAGTTTTGTTCTAGCAGCTATATGTGCTCTGAACAAGTGACCTTTTTCTAACTTCTGTATTCGATGTATCATATGATGATTGTTGTTCTATTGTTGTATTTTACATATTGTCTTATGTGGATCGGATTAAAATGCTTTTATTATTTATAACTGGCCTCTAGCCCTTTTAGCTGTGCACTGATCTGTCTCTACTGTATGTTGGTCTGTATCTGTGTGTGTGGCGCTGTCTCACTCTTTGCCAACCAAATTTACCTTTTGGTACAAATAAAGTTACCTTGAACCTTGTTATTGCAATGTATTAGGGCTGCTAGACAAATCACAATCAAATCGAAAATTGCAGTTTTAATGGACACAATTAGCAAATAGCAAAGACATACTGTAATGAGATGTGATTATTGTATTAATTATAATTGTATAGACCTCACAGGTAATATCCAACAAAAAGCTTTAGACAAATACTGTATTTTATATGGAACATCAAAAATAACAGAAGGTGGTGTTTTGCGGAATAGGGAGCGCATGCGAAGTATTCAAAGGTTATATACATTCACCCTTTGTCCCAGGCTTCTCAGGCCTGTCCCACTGATAAGTGTCTCACCTTTTTTTCCGAGTACCATGGGCTGCTATCTTTGGGGTTGGCCAGTTCGTGGGAAATACGCACAGGGGGTGTTGGCGTCTATGATAACCCACGTGTCAGTCCCAGATAGAGGCTTTTGTCGAGTGTCAAAGTCACCATCCCGCTACAAGAATCATGACAGGAAAGAACTGGCAGCGCAGACGTGCGTCGCTATTGTACACATGTCCCACGAGTGTTGTCTGCTCATAGTGTCACATTGTAGTCACTTGACAACATAATGTATTTGTACAAATTAGCACTTCTTTAAAGGGCTTCAGAAAGGACAAATCATGTGAGAATGCCACCAGTAAAAAGAGAAACTAGATTACTTCCACCTGTACGAAATAGGTGATGAAAGAGGAAGGGGATCTTAATTGAAAAACGAGAAAAAACGTGATCAGGCCAATCCCTCCCTACTGACTATTTGTCCAACCAAACAAAAGTGTTCCCACAACCTCAATTTAAACTACTCGCTATTCCCCGAACCCCGTCCTTTCCCCAGTCACCTTGCAAACACATGTCACGCGCGACTATCTACCATATAATTAAATGATGCAACGATTGCTATTGCAGATAGTGACAGTTGCTGCTATTTACGCGAGCAGGTGGATGTTCCCCCGGCAAGCCGTCGCAGATTAAGTCACATGAATCATCATTTTGCAAAGAAATAGCATTAGCAATAGCCTGGCCATCCGTAAACTCCGGTCAATTATCTTTTCCCTACACGTACGTCTGGGATTGATCTCAGTGGCTGCGTTTCATCGGTTGAATTTCAACCTACCATTCAGTGAGCGGGGGAGGCGGGTGTTATAGGTGACGTCAAGCATTTGCGCCGCATTTGCTGGTTGTAGTTCGGCAATGGCGGCTCTTCAATCCGTTCTGGCTCGGCTCCCAAATATCCAGAAATGATAACTGAAGCCTTAGAATGTGCAAGGAATGCTCCCAAGAGTTATTATAGCTGCTTCACTCACTCTGGAGCATTACATACAGTACGTCACGACCAAACACTAGCAAAAATCAGATCCAATCGTTTCAAAGGAGTTCACCCCTCCCACCTGTTAACGGAGCTTAATTGTGAAGTTCCAGACCCTCTATACGAAACGATATAGCAATATAGCTATATACTTATGCTTATATACTATAATCAAAACATCGCTCAGCACCTCCCAATAGACAAATATCTGTTGATGTGTCCCATAAACGCGCATTACGCCGAGATACAATTATAATCTATTGGAGCTGACAGGGCAAACAGAGACAGGGGCGTTCGGTCTTTGTTTACCCTCAGAATTACTTTGTATCCTCGTAATCCGTTTGGGCTTCCTAATGATTTATAGTAAGGCAGGCCCCGTTCATTCCTGAGCATGCGAATTTAATTATGGTTTCAATAATTACAATCGAAATCCAGTGCAATTGAGGGAAAAGGCTAATTAGCAGTTAGAGGATAATGATATCACGGAGAGGAATTATTTTTGGAGGCCTCGTAATGGTGAAAATCAGTGAATCACGGTGGCATTTGCAAATGGTTTTAATTTAATTTAGTTGTAAAAGCCTAACAAAATAATGATCAAATAGAAGAAAAGGTATTCAGTATTAGAATGCCTACAAATGCCTGTGCAGTTGTTCTGTAAAATTATCTCATTATTTTCCACATCTGCTGGATCTATTGTCCCACAAACTACTTTTATGAGTGTGTATGACTTATGTCCCTGTATTCTTTCCATATCAAATCCTGTGCTTTTCACGTAAGTGCATCAGTGGCTCTATATGACTCTATCTGTTCAGTTTATGGTCCAATACTGTTCCCCTTGTGTGGTGTATCTGTTATCGGTCCGTAGAGACGTTCACTGAGCCCATATTGCCCCGGTGTGTATGTGCGTCCTGTCTTGTCAGTTCATAAAGCTTTGATGGCTCCATGCGGCCAACCATTAGGAGGTGATCCCCCTGGAGACGCCGGCACTCCTCTGGACCTATCTGTCCTGTTCATTACACTGGTGCTGTCAGAACCTCTGGCAGTGCTCCAGCAAATCCAATCTCTCTCTCTATCCTTCTCTCACACTCCCCCTCTCACCCACTCGCTCTCTCTCACACGCACTCACTCCGTCTACGCCAGCTCCAGCCGGTCGGAGGATCAGGAGCCAGGGTTGCTGTGGCAACTTGGTCCTCTCCCCTATATCTCTGCCTGGATCAAGCCTGGATTGTGCCGCCGCCATCCCTCCAAGTCTCGCGCGCGTAACAGGCGCCGCTCGCGTTTTACACTCTGTTTGTTTACATTGGCTTTCCTGTATAAAGTCGAGCTATTTGTCAGACTCTCTGCTCCGTATGGCAGCCGGAGTGGCGCAAAATACACTTCTGTCAAAGGCTCCTGAAAGCCACACAGTGGAGCAGTACTCAGCAACATCACAAGAGCAGCTAAAAAGTTGTAAAACTAAGACTCTGACAATGCTGTTTGTTGCAGTGGTTTATCAATATAAATTATTCAGAAGACACCCTAAAGTATTTAAACCTTACTTTTGCCCACTGGATTCAAAACAAAGCAAGCAATATTTCCATGGAAATGGGCAGTTACTGTGAGACACGCCTGCTCATAGTTAAGATACTTAAGATATAATTAAAGGTATATTTAACAAATAAAGCATCTGTAATGAAGTGGATTCTTGTGCTTTACAGTACTTACTCTTCAGCAGAATACACCTTCTACTACTACAACTACCACTACTTCTACTACTACTACTACTGCTGCTGACATTACTTTTCTTCACACTATCTTTTTCATGTAAAGTCAAGCAGTTTCTCAGACCTCTGCTTATAACAGCTGCCAGAGTCACATCAAATAAACTTCTATCAAAGGCTCAATAAAGCAGAGCTCCATGGCCGGCCCTCAAACTGCTCTAGCCTCTTCAGAGAGCATTAACCTACAGCAGCGGAGGGGTGGGGAGCACATCTCTGGGGAGGATTGAATGTCTAAGTCTGGCCTGCTGCAAAGACAATGAGGAAGCGCTGGGGGAAGCTATACGTAAAATACACGTGCTTTATAAATCAAGAGGGCTGGAAATAGCATCGTGTATGTTCTATACTTAGCGTTTCTTCTTTAAAATGGCCATAGTTCATTATTGATCCATTTTACAGAGCAACAGATTTTACAGATTTGACCCCAGATATTATTACTATTTATCCAAGTTTGGGCTGTCATGAAGACTACACTGGCCCGGCTGGTTTCTTCAAAGTAGAATAGAGCGTGGTGTCCCGCACTGGTCAGCTTCACCTCCTCCCTCTTCCTCCTGCGCAACTCCCTCCGCTCCAGAAAAGTATTTCGCCATCTTCTCCTCATCTATCCCTTTTTTTGTTGCCTGTAGCGCCTCTTGTGACGCCACCCTCCACTGTGCTGCAGCTGTGGGGGCTCGTGGTGCCTCTTCAGTGTATCAGAGGAAGACATTTGTCGGCCTCAAATGTATTTATCTCATAAGCTAGCTGTTTGTTTACTTTTAAACGCTGGGTCCTTCACGGCTAGTACGGACTCTCTGCAGTAAAAGATCTACTGAACCTCACAAAAACACAGCAAAGATGTACAACAGTAAAACAATGTGGAACATAGGAACTACAAATCCAGTTAGCAAAAAAAGGCAAAAAACGCAGCTGTACCAGGGAGACTGTTTGTAAATCAATAACCAGTAAAGTCTTGTGGTTTTGCAGCACATAGCAGCACATCACAGAGCAGTTCTGGGGCTCATATCTATAGATGCAACTCAAACCTCTGCGATACCAAATAGGAAACTTAACTGGAATTACAAAGCAATTTGCCTGTAAGATGATACAGTGCAGCCATCAGTGATTTAATTAGCTGACTGCACACTGACCATTTGGACAAGCTAAGGCCAAAAACACAAAGCTGGTTATAGGCTGGTGCCATTTCATTTTTCTATATACACTAAATAACGATATATGAATACAGTCATTATTAAATGTTCCCTAACCTGCTAAGTATTATAATTTTTGTAATAAATTGTGTCTAGATTGTGTCTAGACATTTTGTGACCACTGCCGCTTTATGGACACTTTAGCAGCTCTTCCTTAGTGCTCTACTGTAACTATCTTTACTGAAATCCACTAACCTGCCGTGATACCCATATTAACACAATCCTAGGATCGAGCGGGCCTTGACAGAGTAATCCATACAGGAGATGTCAGACAAGGTGAAGTCTCTCGCTGATCAATCCCCGCCATCGACTGAGGTATAATGGCATTGAAATATGACTCTAAGCAACTGCATTTAGCTGGCTGACAGTAACAGACACCTGGCATAGTGATAAATCAGTAAAGTACTGTACTGAGAAAAGTGAAGGTAGTAGCACTTTGCAAACGTTAAATCAGAGTACTGCTGGTGGTACTTGGGCGTCTCCAGGTGGTACTCAGGGTCGTCTGCAATGTTGGACATTATCAATTTTAACTACAGTAGATTACTAGATTACTACATTTCATGTATGCTTTAAGGTCTATTTTAGACCCTTTTTGGACCTGGTTTAGTCCTGGTTTGACCTTGATTTGGTTGCTCAGAGAATAGAATTTAAAACAGCTCTGCTCTCTTCATGGTTTAGCACCAAAGTACATCTCTGGGCCGTCTCGGGCTCTGGGACTTCAGGGAGGGGTCTCCTGGTGGTTCCCAGAGTCAATAATAAACACGGTGAGGCTGCGATTTAGTTTTATGCAGCTAAAATCTGGAACAGACTTCATGAGGATGTGCGACAGGCCTCAACTCTGACAATGTTTAAATCCAGGCTGAAAACAGTTCTTTCAACCTGAGCAGTAAGTCAAGTATTCTGCACTCAATGTAATTCATTAATTACATTTTGCTTTGCCTTGCCTTACTTGAAAGGCCATATGTTATATGAGGTGGTACTTGAAAATCCATTCAAAAGAAATCTTTAAATCCAGGACTTTGCTGTAAGAGCGCTCTCAGACTTTCCTGTTGCCACTGGACTCCAGTCCTTTTTCATTTGTTGAGTTTACTGACTCCATCTTCAGAGGCAACTATGTACCATGAGGCACCCAGTCTGCCGGAATTCATCCAAAGAAAAGAAGAAATGCATGAAAAGTGTGAGAACCACTGCTCTAACCTAAATATTAAATATCAAAGATGTTTTCACAATGAGAAGGACTTAATGAGGAGAGGATTCTTTCTTAAAAACATGAGCACCGTAGTGCATTCCAATTAGTCTAAGAAAGAACAACACCATTTTCGTTTTAAACCGTGTTTGTTACCACAGTATGTCACGTATTTCAGCTGACATTTAATTAAAAGAACCAATTAGTCTGCTGCAGTAATTTCCTTCTGTTTCTGTATTAAACAGTGAATTAGCCTTAAACAACAGGACTGAGACTGCCTTAGTTATAAAAGGGAGTCATTACACAGTGTTCATTATTAGGAGTGTCGCAGGTGCGTTACTGACGCCATCACTGTAGCTCCCATGGTCCTGATGAAACACGAGTCGGCGCTAACCAGGCCAAGGAAACTAAAGAAGTGTACCCTAAAAGTACTACCAAGACACAGGCTCTGCTTCTTCTTTCTCTATGATTCTCCTACACGCAGAGCAGAGCTTCACACAGTCAGAGCTCAAAAAGATTTATTATTAGGAGGTGCGATCGACGATGACAAGAGGCACTATAACATCAAACAAGTGCTTCGACTATAGGCTCCTTGTGCAGTGTGAACCCGGGCTTAAATATTTCAGGAGGCAGGTGCTTGTGGGTTATGTAAGTGAGAAGATGCCTGTCTGGATGCTCTGAATGTTTGATCTGCTTCACAGGTTACAGACAAGGCACTCCAAATTGGGGAATTTTACTCTATAGAAAATAATAGCTCAATTGAGAGGGATTTGTTCGATCGGAAAAGACATGTTTGCACTGCCATCTGTTGGAAAAAGTATCCAATTACAACCTGATTTTAAAAATATTTAGCACAGTGAGGTTTTTGATGCAAATTAATGCAAACATATTGAACATTGCCATTTTTGATATATGTCAAGCACTGTAAAAGATTTTCAGTTAATTTACTCCCTGCAAATGTATAAGTTGGGTGCTGGTTGATTGAATAACCATTTTGTCACGGGGCTAATATGCCCAAACAAAACCTTCCGTCTGATATTCATTCATTCATTTACAAAATGTACCTGTGCAAGTTGCTTACTCCTCACAATCTTGGTGCTGAAAAGTAGAAACAATTATGAGATCATTTCAGTTTATAGTTTAGCAACATCTGTCAATGGGCTGTTTTAAACACTAAGCCATTATCAAAGCAATTAGATTCTTAAAAAAAGAAAGAGTGTCTTTCCTCCCATGACTCTTTAACTGCATTAGTAATCCCTGAGCCGGGTAACACGAGCCGGCGCCTTCACGTTTCTGACAAGTGCATAAATTCACAATCAGCGGAGTCGTTGACCTGCTGTAAGGTCACTTCCCCGGACCAGCCTGACTGCTTGTTTGGACTTGTGTCTCAATCATTGATCGCTGAAGTCAGACTGGAACATTCAGAGCGTCTCTCCCTGACTAAACCTGTGTCTGTCCTCATGTCCCGCTGGTCTAAGCTCCCGCAGGCTTCCAGCGTGGCCTCCAGAGCACAGCCAGATCCCTGTTTAGACGCAGATGGAGCCCAAAGTGCACGGTCTATCCCCGGCCTGTCGAGACGCTCTCCCAAGAGCCTCTTAAAAGACACAAGGCCGTCTTTTCTCTCTGTGCTCAAAAGCAGTTAAGCCCAGAAAACACAACAGCCACACCAATGGGATTTACTGGAATCAACACAATACCATCAATGTCAACCTGCCTTAGCCATGTGAAATAACCATGGCAATCTTGTCTATTGAAACAAATCAGAGCACTCACAAGCCCCTACCAAATACTGCTGAAAGATTAAATGGGAATTTAATGTAATCAAAACATTTGTGCATCAATTTCCTTGTCATAATAAAGATAGGAAAGGAGTAATGCATACAGTCTTGGCAGCTGATGGCACAGTGCCACTTGAAAAGCCGTCCTAAACTCTCCCATTGGAAACAATTAGGACTCTTCTAATATTACCCGCCTTTTCATTTAGCGAGTCTGCAGCCCCGTCTCACTGTCCCATAAAGTAATATGGGCTATAGCCTTACAGTCACTAATACCTTGCATATGTCTGCGCGGCGCGGGGGTTAAACGTGTCAAAATGGATGCTTACTGGACGCTGCAGTCTCACATGCGCGATCAGACCCGGGGCCGGAGGAGCCAGGGGTCACTTTCAAGGGTCCTTTAGCCAACAGGCAACTCGATCCACCCCTCATCTGAGCATGTTTAGCTCTCAGCGGGATTTTCCTACGAACAAAGACGGACAGTTTATTGACTCAACGTGCCACGCCACAATGCAAGAATCGTTTAGCAGTAAAGGCACTGAAAAGTAACGCTCCAGTGTATTTGCTACATTGCCGCTTTAAATATTGATGTGGTCGACTACTGTGGCAAAACACATTTTCTCTTACAATGACAGACAAGGTGATTTTTTCTTTTCTTTTTTTTTTTTACAGATCTTTAGTAGTTCATCTTTTGAGTTTGAAGTTTTTTACTAAAGTACAAAATTCTCCCTGAAAATATCTATGTATTTAATATGAATCTAAATAAACATCATACATTTAACCTGGCTCTGCCCATATTTCCATGTAAATCCATATTGAATGTGTCACTAATCGACGACAAAGATAATTTTGCTTTCTGTATTCACCTGCAGTGTCTTGTCTCACTTACAACACAATCCTTGTAAAATGAAACCTATGTTACTTAAACTGATTATTTAATAAATCCCCTTCAATTAGACACAATGGCCAAGTTTCCTCTCTGTCAATCTGGCGCTATCAATCACCTATATTTATCAGATTACAAGACACGCTGTGGTGGAAAAGCAGAGCGAGTTTACTGACCTGCCTGTCAAAACCTGACTAAATGTGCACATCAGCCCAGACAACAGCTGTCATTTTGAGACAATGTTATTAAGAGAACAGCTCACAGTGATCAAAGCAGAGAACAACAAAGCTTACATGTTATTTGTGCAAGTCAAAATACATCAAGGACAAGAACTAATTTGGAAATGCCTTTAATCTAATATTAGCTTAATTTAGCACTTCCGCCGCCAATTTAAATCAAATATAGTCGTCAAACGTTCTGGCTGCACATTTAAAGGGCATGAATCACAAACAGTCTCAAACCTCTCCAGCAGGTGGCAGCCTCTTTGCAGAAATGTACAGCAGTTGCACCTAAGTGATCAGAAATGGTCCTAAAATAAATATTTTAATCCTTTAATCGCCTAATTAGTGCAGTATGCCAAATTAAAACACTAAAATTCTTAAGTATTATTTGTTACCCTTTATGTTTACACACAACACTTTCAAAGATGATAAAGATTCAAAGCAGGTATTGGAAAATCACAACGAATTTTACTTGATCAGCTTAAAATGGTAAAGATTAAGCTACCAAAAGAAACTTGTACACACAAGTTTGAAATGCTTTTTTATGTGTTTTTTTCTGATATTTCAAGACTATTTACATTGTAGATTATCACTGAAGGAGTTCATGTACAAATTAACACATATTGAATTATAGGTCACACTTTATTTTACACTACCTTAATACATTGTACCTAACTATATTTGGTACATTGTAATCTGCTTTGTAACAATCTGTAATAACTGGTATCTATGTGTTACAACCACAATGGAATAATGTGTATTAGTACTTTGGAGGTACATAATGTAATGAGACATAAGACCCTTAAGGTTAGGGCTTAAGGTTAGGGTTAGAGTTGGGGTGTTATTACATTATGTGCCACCAAATTACAAATACAAATGATTCTTTTGTATATGTAACACTAGGTACAAGTTATTACACATTGTTACACTTCAAATTACATTGTGCTAAATTTGGCAGGTACAGTGTATCAAGGGTGGTGTCAAATAAAGTGTTTACGAATTATGTTTTAAACAAAACAAAACAAAAAGGGGTGAAATTAATTATTCATAATAGCTTTGATACTTTGCTACTACTTTGCACACTTTTGACATTTTCTCAATGGGCTTCATGTCGTCACAATAAATGTGTTTCACTTCACAAACTGTACAAAAAAGGGTGGCATTTTTGAAGATTTAAAAAAATATAAAACATCTTTTGAGTTTTTCACCTTATTTTGTTTCCTACAAAATTCCCATGTGGTAATTCATATTCATATTTGATGCCTTCAATGAGAGTCACACCAGGTAAATAGTGTGGAAAATAAAGAAAGGATAAAACAATAAAAGTGCTTCCAAACTTTTTAAATGTACTATTCACAAGCTGTAAACATAAAAATAATATCCAGTAAGTTCATATATGTCACAATTCTTTTATTGGCTTACTTTACTTTTATTTTTGATATGTATCCATTACTTTTTTAATTGAAATAACATGATGTTTTATGGCATGACAAAGGTGTGCAAAGCAACTAAAGAATTAGTTCTTACATTAGATGTGAATGCAAGTGTAAAGCTATCTATTTATCCAACCTATGCCCTCACAGTACTATTTGATTGCAAACTATCAGCACTTTTATCAAATGAACATGTGAAAAGTGAAATGTCTGTTCTTCCTTTGCTAATTTGTTCTAAAATTAAAAAGTGCCAAAAATGTTTTTTAACCATGATCTTGCTTTATGACAGCAATGTCACCGTGATCATAGTGAAGAGAGTGACATGCAGCACAAGAATTAAGTTACTAATTTTGTTGCAGGACAAAATGTGGCTTGTCATCTGTCAGAACTATCCGTGGTACTGAAAGTAGGGCTGGAGTTAATGTTTTAGACTGCACATGTTACATAATCAATTAATATGGTTTTACAAGGGCACTTAATCACTTATTGATGATTAGGCAAGGTCATAATGTGTATACCCACAATGCCTGAGAAAATAACCATCTACCCGCCACCGGATGGATGAGCATTTTAAAGTTTTGTGTGGACACTTCTTGTTATACCACCTTTGTCCTGTAGGTGGGGGTAAAGATCAAGAAAACCTACACCGCGCTTAGCGATACTTCAACAGTGTGTGTGGAAGAAAAGTCCTAATCTTTTAATGTATGCAATTAAAGAAGAAATAGTCATGTCTTAATTCTCGGGGCAAACGGTCGCTTTTTAGAGACACTTTACAATGAACCAGAGCGCCCCAAGAGCCGTAAACCCCGCTCTGCGACTCAGAATCAGACCGACGAAGAAGACCTACGCCTGAGTTATGAATATTTACGCATTTAAATTCAACATATTTATTTAATTCCGGCCCAAAGTGAAGGAAAAGAGGCTATTCTCTCGCGGTGTCATTGTTCAGACCTAAAGATGTCATTTAACGACCCTTTTAAGTGGTCATTGTGTGGCGTGTGTTGATTACCGCGCCGCTACGTAATTATCATCACCTTAATGGCGGATTGTAAGCCCCCTCTTTTATTGTCGTGTTTTTTTTTTTTAATAGAGTCGTTCAAACCAGGTGCAATCGGGATTTTCCACCGTGGACTTCTCTGGGAGGTCATCTCAGCTTGATTGCAGTTAGGCCCCATACTTTTTCTTTGTCCATCCTTCCTCTCCTCCGCGTGGGGAACCTACAGGTGGGCCTCTATCCATCTCCCGTAGCGTGGGAGTGAGAGGAAGTCGAGCTAAATCGATGAAATGTGAATTATGAAGAGCTTCCCTCGGTTGTCACGCAGTTCTTGGAGGTATGTTTTTTTTTTAATACACACTTTGTTTTCTAAGTTTTTTTTTTTGGCCCTGTGGTAGTTTTTTGTTCCCCCCCGCACACACACACGTGTCACACACTCGCGCATACGGGCGGACTGGTCTTTAAGCTCGCCCGGGTTGGAGTGCTCGTTAGTCAGTGCAGTGATGCAGAGTAGCCCTGTCATTAGCTGAGAGCTCCGTGTCCTCCACTGCCTTCGCCTTTTTTCTCCCCACACGTTTCTCCTTCCATTTTTATCTGCACGACGTACGCCAGGGGCACTCCAAAAGATCTACATGACAAAGACGTGCGTAATCCCACTGAAGTCTAAATACCCCAAGACTTTTTTTTCTCCCCTCTTTTTTTCATTAGCGCCGGACACATCAGGTGTAGCCTAATTGCCTCCGTCCAAAGTGTCACTAGTTAGAGCCAAAGTAGAGCTGACTTTCTTCCCTTTGTTTTAGAGACGGAATAAGTGGATCATCAGAAGTGAGGTAGTACAAGCGGATATAAGCTTCAGAAGGAATGTGTGCAGTCAGCATTGGGAAAGGAAATGTAGCATTAACAATAGAAATGCATGTTTTGGAAGCGAGACAATATTTTCATAACCTTAACGAGACCACACGTGTGCTGTGCCAGCTCCAGTACACTTAAAACACTTTAAACAGGTGTTATAAACAGTATGCACTTAATTTAAATGTGCTTTTTAGTTGTCAAAACAACTAAAATATAGGCTAAGGTAGAGCTGTCAATGCTACATGCACGTGAAAGTTTTTAATTATATGCAGTTATTTTGTGCATACATTAAATTTGGTAAATTCATAAACAAAACAAAAACATTTACCTTTACTTCCCACTGTCTGACTGCATTTACAAATACAAATGTGTTATGCTTGTGATTTATTTACATTTTATTATTACATGACATGCACATGGCTGCGGTAATCACACAAACTAAAAATCATTTCTGTTGATGATTTCTGCATTAGAGTTAGTGTTAGCAATTGTAGATTTTTTTTGTCTGAAGTTGACACCGCTTTAAACCCATGTACAACATCTGGGTAATTGATTTATTTCTGTTGCCAAACTTTTAATTTTATGTTAAGTGTTACAAATCCAAAACACATACTTGTTTGACATTGCAGCTAATGATTTGAGCCATGCAAATGAACCAATAAATCATGGTAAAAAAAAAAAGTCATAATTTGATCTATGACCTTTCATAAGTATTAACCACAGAATGATCTTAAATGTTTCAAAACAAAGGTCACAGTTTTTTTTCCCTCCCTGCATCATAAATATATATAGAGATTAAAATAATTGATCGGAAATGACTGTACTTGGATGCGGTGAGTGGTGAATGTATTGCAGAGTAGAAATCATGTGAGCATTGTGAGGTAACTTTTGTGTTTTGCTGTTTGCCTCCCTCTCGCATCTTGAGCGCTGACTTCTTCACCCCGAGATATTTCCCGGGCCGCTCCCGTGGATCGGCCTCTCTCTCCCCTTTTGCATCCACTTTACCAGTAATGTCAGGTTTGGGTGTCAGTCCTCTGCGAATCACGCGCTAACAGCCTCCTTCTTTCATCATCGCTGCACAAACACTTCTGGTAAATATAAGATGGAGGCAGGAGAGGCGAGCGATAACCTACCAATTTGTGCTTGCAGAGTGCGGCGGACTTACAGGGCCCCAAGACATGCTCTGGAGCGAGGGGGGGCACCTCAATCACTGCACCTGGGTATCTCACCGTCCGACCGGAGAGAGGGAAGAGAAGGAGAGGAGAGAGAGAGAGAGCGAAGCATTCTGGGAAACGTAGGAAATCAATAAAGTGGACATGAATGGGCATGAAAAGAGGTCAGTCACGGGATTGAAATAAACACGAGTACAATTGTTATTATAGGCAGTGTGAGAGGTGACGGCGCGGCTTTGTTGACTGGCTCTGGTGTCGGGGCCCGCTCCTACAAGGGCAATGGAATTATATCAAGGGTCGTGTTATTGAAAGGTAAATTATGCATACATTTAAATAATATGAATTAAAAAATGGCAAATGGGAATCTGCACAAGGTAAGTGAGGGGGAAACGCACACTGGACCAAAGGGCTAGGTAGATTTGGCCACAATTAGCTAATCTTTTTAAGCTCCAATATATTTGAAAAACTAGCTGACAAGATTTAACTGAACACAAATAAGCCCAGTCACCAATATTAAGTCTATAATGGGAAAAATGTATTAGTTTTAGCCTGATTTTACATAGATGTTATCACGTTAAGGGATGTAAAACAGTCTGGAATTTGGCAAAAGTTTTTACACTGGTATCAAGATGCTTAATTTTGCAAATGTTTTTCAATCCCCTACCCGCAAAAAGAGAGATTTAAGAATCTATTGATAACAGATCAAGAGATTAGGGATAAAAAAATTTAAAAAAAGAAGAGAAAAAAGTGCTCACTGACATTGCTTTGGCCCTGGTCACGTGACTGATCGCTCGTATCCTTGACAACCACTCAGATCTCTAATTTTTATTATTTTCAAATCACAAACAAAGATTTCTTTCATTTGGCTGAAAAGCACAAGATTGTACAGCGAACAACCTTGTAACATCTTTGTCTGAAAAGTGCTTTGTTGATTTGAACGAGCTCCATTGTGACAAAACCAAATGGTTAAAAGGAGAAAATTTAAATTTCACACACACAAAAGTAGACTTGTTTTGATGACTTTTGCAAACTACCTGTGTAAAATGTGTGTCTTCCTCTCCCAGTTGTCATGTGTAATTGCGGTTATTCTCTACTAACATATTGGCGAGCCGTCTCCAGATCAGAATGTAATCCGGTCTTTAGCGCCTCTTCAGCGAATGACAGTCATGCTTGTTCATCTCCCCGGCCGCCGCTGAATCCATCACCCCATACGCTTCCCAAACGCTCATTTATCTGAGAGAGAGGACATCGCTCTTCCTCCCGTTCCGCTTTCCCTTATCTGCGCCGGCCTCTTGTTTACTGACAACTCAAATCACTCCCAACTAATGCCTTTATTGTAAAAGCTATCAATCTACGGCACTCGCTGGTACTGGAAGATACTCCCGGCGATAGGTAAACGTCCCAATTGGGGATTTTGACGAATCAGGCTTCCTGTCCGAAACGTGGGCTCGCTGTAACTGCGAGTTTCAATGCTGTTAATGGACCGGGGGGGGGGGGCAGATCTGTATTCCAAGCCGCGTGGTAATACAAATGACCAAACACTCCATATAATAGCCCATCATTTAGCCGCTGTCCCTCGCTGGCTGGCCAGGCTCCCCACGTCCATTCTACTCTGGCCATCAAAATCCACGCTACAGAGAATATTAATTACGGCTGGGCTTGTAGAAACAGATTACAGTTTTTATGTGTTTGAAAGGCTACAGCAGAGGTTCTCAAGCTGCGGTGCAAGTAGGAGGAGTTTGGATTACTTTCATAATTACTGAGTGGGGTTGTTCTCGTGTGGTACTCTGTTTGTATTTAGTTCTCATCCAAGGCTGCACAGTATCTGACTGGGATTTACACACTTTTGTGCATTGATTTAGTCCAGTTGTGGAAAGGCAACTTAAAAATCTAATCATGTTTATTGTGTGACTTGAACCAAACATGAAGAAGACAGCTGAAGGAAGAGACAGGGAACGGGAGGGGCGCTATTCTCCAGAGATGCAGGCTACGTGGATGCATGGATGCTGACAGCCAAAGCAATGCCCTGTAATTGCATGCAAATAGAGCCCAATGTGTGTCTTAACAACATCTTCATTAGGGCCCTCACAAATGTCTGGCGGCTTAGACGGAGGAGCGGCGCGAGCTTGAAGTTAATTCTACGCAGGCGAAGCGGGTGTAGTGTTTCCATATTGGACAACTTTAATTAAACGATAGATTAAGTTTTGAAGGGCCGCTGTAATGCATTGAGTCCCATGAGTGCTCTAATAAACAGCAGAATGGGATCAGTGAGCGGAGATGTAATGATGGTGAAAATAGACACAGACATTCCGAGTTCCACTTGCGTGAGTCCGCTGCTGTAAATGTCCATTTGCATGTCAATGATGAATCGGGCTGATGTGGCAAATATTTATGCAGATGAGGTGCCACATTTGCTGAAGGAGACAAAATAACTCTTGTTTATGAAGACGCAGAATTCGAGGGGTTTTCAGGGAAGAGTTATAAAGTTGAGCTCAGTTTGTTCTATTGACCTTTTTGACTTAGTGAACTTCCTTAAACAAAATACCCTCCTTAAAGGCGATTATTATGTCAAATTTTATATAAAAAGGCGAAAAATAATTAGTGTGTGGATTTTCCTGCTCTGCGCATAGATTCCGAACTGGTGGGCTGCAACCTAGAATACATGTTTTTATTTACAAACTGATTGTTAAGCAGTTTCCTCTTTGCCACTCTGTGATCCAGAAACAGTAAAACACCAGGACTGCCAAATGCGTGGTTAGATTTATTTAATTGTTCAAATCTGGCGTTTTAAATTTCAGTTTCTGTGGATAAATGACGCCAACGTAGACTTTTTTTATTTGTAAATTAATTAGGAACCTCCGCCAAGGCGTTGCATTATTCTTTGTTGGCAGGAGACCCAAAAAATTCAAACTAGCCCAAAATTGAGTTCATTTTCATTTTTAGGTGAGTGATTGCAAATAAAAGCATTATTTATATCCAGACCGCATTGACATCTGTTTTCATTTCTGATGCCCTTCCACATTCATTCGGACTTGGTTCAGTATTGACACAATGCAGCCAACAATGACGATCTCGATATCTTTTGGACTTTCTTGATGATAATATAGTCAGAATGTGAAAAAGGTGTATTTTTCCCAACGTCAACTTTTCCTGTATTGCTGTTGACATTAGGAGCGTGACAATGTATCAATTTTCCGATATATCGTGATATTTTGCGGGACAATACCGATTTATTCTGATATCGATACTTTCGATGGCGTCATGCATATTAATGAGCGACGTCATGCATATTAATGAGGCAGCAGTGCTCCACTGTTTTCACAGTCAATAGAGGCCAATAATTATCAAGAATTCAGTAGAGGGCAGCACTACAATTTTAAGCACTTGGACCAAACACTCACACAAATATATTAATTTTAATGATAGTTTTTATAGTAATAAATAAGATTAATTTGGGGTTGATTTATTCCTTTTGAAAAAGGACTGTGGATGCCTCTGAGAGATCTATAGACCCAGCTTCAGTGTGTAAGTCAGGGATCATTTATTCACACAAAAAGAGGTAAAAAAAAAAAGCACATGGAAAGAAAAATAAATGATGAATAATATGTAGTATGTTAAATTAAAGGTTAAAAGTTGCATGTTTTTTTTAAAATCGTGATGTATCGTACGTTATTTTTGTGCAATATATCGATTATCACAGTATCGGCGTATCGCGAGATTATCGATATCGTAAGCCATGCATCGCGTATCGTATCGAATTGTGAGGTCCCCAGAGGTTCCCCTAGTTGACATCATATTGGCCATCTCTAATCACAAGTTGTGCATTGGTTAGTGACCCCTTGTGGCTGGATTAAATATGATTTTAATAATTAGAGAGATCTGTATAGAACATTATAGAGTTTATTAAAAAGTGTTTGAATAAGGTTAGGACAACACCAAAGCCCCCAGCGCACTCTACCAAAGCACATATATATATATATATTCACTGGCGGCTGTGGAGGGTGTTGAGAGTGCGTATTCCCTCGTGTGTGGAACCGTTTTTGACCTGTAATCCCTTAAGATTATAGCAGGCTAAAGTGCCCACTGTGTGTGTCCATGCGGGCGTTCAGGTTTTCTGGGGCAGGAAGAGCTGGCCCCTCCATGCCCTTACGGTGACATTCAGGGATCACAGGGGGAGCGGCCCGCCTCTCTGTCCCCATGTGTAGCGAATGCCCTCGGGGACCTCCGCTGGCTCCTAGGAGGTAACTGGAGGTCAAAGGTGGCCACAATTAGGAAGCAGTTGGAAGCATTAATTAGCTGATATATCACTTAGGCTATTGTTGATATAGACTGTGTACTATAGGCGCTAACCTCGGCGCAACTTTGGCTCCTCATCTTTTTCCCATTAAGACATTGCAGCGCGTAATTGCCGAGCTCCGAGGCGCAGCGTTTATACGAGTCTGCAATAGTTTAAGTTAACATCTTCACTCTGCACTTTTTCAATTTGTTATAAACGTGTTGTTTTGGTTTTAATAATTACCCCAAGTTTTAGGTTACGCTTTGGCCATAATGTGTCCACATCCGTTGGCAGAGACAGGCATTACTTGTAATTGTTGCGTTGGGCAAATGTGAACCATTATTGATATTTTTAGTTCTTTTTCACGGACAGATCATTCCACTGCAAACTTTCAACTCTGAATCCACGCCACCTACTTTATATATTCTGCAGCTTCCTTGACTGAGGTAAAGACTAAAGATTTTTTAAAACTGTTTTGCATTTTGATACTAGTAGTTATCCCTTTTTCCAAACGCTAGACCACAGCGCATCGCATAATTCAGTTGCATTTACCAAACCTGCTTTCTCTCCCCAATGGCAATACATCTCATAAATTCACATCAGGACTCCCCTTTTTTCTTTTCATCTTCTTTTGTGTTTTTCGGGTAGGGGTTCACCTGTGATCAGCGCCCGCCTTGAGCAGTCTGATTCTCCCTGACTCTGCCCCCGAGCCAGGCTGTGAACTCTCAAAGCCTACGTGTTGCAAACAGAACTCAGCGCATCACAGGCACGCGGGGCCGGTATTTACCTACGAGCTTTCTGCTTTTTACAGGTGTAGACTGACAGGGCCACCCGACAGAAGACGCCACGCGCTCATAAGCCCACTATTCACCCTTGTGTGTGGTCAATAGGGTGACCAGCGTACACTAGCTCAATGATAAGACCCCATTCTGTACCTTTCCCCAACCTGAAGACCGAGCGGGATAAGCCAGAACTCAGTGGCGGGGCCATTTTGCCGGTGATTGACAGGCGCGGAACGATAAAAGCCGAGCGGAGCGGCGTTGAAGGATAGCGGCCGATGTGATGGAGTGCTCGTGGAGAAGAGTAGCTATTGAGTCCTCTTTTTAATCTGTCCGTCAAGGTTATTGAAAGTGCTGTCTTGGTTATTGCGTGCCAGCCTTGGACTTTGAGAGGCCATAAGTATGAGAACCCACCCCGTTGTAGCGCGTGATAAACAAGCTGTAAGCAAATACTGGCCTAAGGAGCCAAGATGTGCTGACATTTTGTACTTTTGTCGGAATAATTTACATCTCGTACAAGATTACTACAGGATAGCTAAAGCAGACTAGGTTACTTGTGTCCAACCCAGTACCCAATTACGCTGAGGCTTATTTTCAGACTTGTAACCTCTTGTGTCCTGGACAGAATGATTTTATTACACGATAGACGGATATATAACTTCACTTCCTAAATGAGCGAATTTCAGTTCTAACAGATTGCCAAGCTATCATAAACATCTGGCTTCCCTGCTGGGCTCATAAGGCGGAGGCAGGTTTTTTTTTTTTCCTCTAAAAATCAGTCTATGAAAACACATGACTAAACACAGCACATGCTTGTAGAAAGATGATGATAATTCCTTTTTAATTGGCCTTAGATCACGTTCCTTTCCTTGGTTTTCCAGATGTCAAAGCAACTTTACCACATTCTTTTGAGAACTTGTACAATGTGATTATATATTTAGACAATTAGTGGTGTAACGCTGGGTTCTATGTGATTGTGTAGAGAAAGGCTATTTTGATTGCACCACATTAAAGCTTATAATCACAGGACATATCTTAGTACCTATTCGTCAGTGGTTAAATATTGATCCAAAATCCCCTGTTGTGAATTTTGTAACAGCTGCCTGACTGTTGTGAGAGCTGGTTTACCCCCTGTACACTCCTCCCAGGTTAGACAGAGGGGGGCTCCACTCCAAACCGTACCCAGTGCAATCGATGTCCATCAGCCGCTCGAGCTATAAGTTGTCAATGGGATCCTCATTAGAATTCAAGTATGCTTTTGAATAATATCGTATAGTGCCGAGGCTCACTGACGGATGACCGGGTGAGTGGCAGTTGAGAGCTTGTCACCAAATGAATTTTAATCAAAAGGGGGGGCAGTGTCAGGCTGAAATTGATGTGCATGTAGCAACCTCCTGATTGGCTAGGTTCCTGTTCATAATCTTTGAAAGTTTTCAATCCGGATAAATTTGCGTCACCTCGCACTTTTAATGCCTTAGTGATGGGAAGGAATGAAAACAAACTTGGCCCAAAGCCGTCCCATCCATGTGCAATATCCTGTGCGTGTGAAGAGCATGATCAATCACATGGAACTAATGTAATTAAGACGTACTCGAGGTTAATTTGGTCAGTAATGGTATTAAGTATGTATGGAGTCGCCTTTTCTAAATACCACTCCATTAAGTCGCTGTTATTAAAAGACAATGCAGAAATGAGCCCAAGCATATACACATTAAAAATAATGAGTTTGTTCACTTCCATATCCACCGCAGACAGATGAGGCCGGGACAGCACCGTTTCACTGTTTATAATCACCAAACACTGTCCTCATTAAAAGTTTTTTTCCTGTTTCTCATAAACTTATTCATGTACTTTGGTGCAAATCAATTGGTCGTTGTCCACTCATTTTAATGCCATTCAGTGACTTCAATGAAAACGTCGCTCAGAATTGAGCTCTGGTTAGAAGGAGTGCTACTTGAAAACTGGCATCTATCCAAAAGAAGGAGTCCTATTCTCTCATTCAGTTCATTTGAAAACTTGGTCACAGATTGCCCTTAAACAGAATAATTTTCATATGCCAAAAGCGCTGCTTTGTTATCCCTTGCAAGGCTAGCTTCTATCAACAAAGTGGTCTGAAATTACCAAATAATCTATCAAGCGCCACTGCTTTTCATGGAGCCTCAGCCTTTATCAAAGGCTTACCTTGCCTTGTATTCAAATTGGCTGCATTATTATAACCACTATTCACATCTTTAGAAAAATACCGTTGTGGAAGACATCAAATCTGTGAAAGATGTATTCTCCTGGAGAAAATCACTTATTTACTCATGAGAAGCCAGTCATTTGTACTGTCCCTGAACTATCAATGGCTATCAAGTAAGTTGTAACAAAAGCCTGAGTGAACACTCCAGTCCCCGGATGAATTAACATGCTATATGAGTGTTGTTGACTGTTTAGGGCTCAAAGAGAAACATTTCTGCATTAAGTGTGTGCATGTGTGTGTGTTCATGTGGATATTTGCTTAAGAAAGACATTGTTGTGACTGCAGCATTAGGACTTCTGGTGCAATTATTCAGTGTGCATATGGGCGCTCACACATACAAACGTATGTGCTGGAGCTGTGGGAATTGCTCCCCAGAGACTCTGCAGCAGGGCTCAAATTAGAGGGAGCACTGTAAGGCTGTGGCTCAGCCGTGCTAATAGCATTTTAACTGTTATTGGAGCGCTTGGATATGAGCATTCAGCGATGCTGGTCATGCCTATGAAAAGGACAGTGCCACAATAGCCTCCAACTGAACTGTGACAGGCCAATTAATGAGCCTTCATTGGAAACAGTGGTAACATAGGTCACCTAAGAAGTGTAATTAGAATGCATTGTAGATCCTTATTTTTATTGAGAGTGTTAAATTGAAGGAGGGAAGGCAATCAATGGCTGGTCGTTATAACGATGCAGCCTGATAGATTTTAGAGAAAACACTGATTGTTTATGTGGCCATGCAAAGTGGCTTCCAGTGCTGTGTGTGTGTGAGCTGTGTACACAACATGCATAAATGTCGTCCATGAGGCTTGATAGATGTGTCACACTGGGGAAGTGAATGGGAGCCAATTACATTTATAATGTCAAACGTGCTGCAGAAATTAGCTTCAGTGTTATTATGTGAAAGCTAATTGCAAGGAAATGCTAAAATGATTTAAATCACCAGGGCTATTTCAAGACATTAAGACATTTTGAAGATAGCCACAGCACTAACAATTTGTACCACCCATTTTATAATTACATTTAATAGGTTGTCTTATCAGTATGCTAAAAGTGGATTCGGATTATCGCCGGCTGGACCAGACGGACAGAACAGAATTGTATTTTTTCCTTTTTTGAGTGATGAGTGCTGGCCATTCTCCTCATGGGAGAAGGAACGAGATAATATTCTGGGGGTTAAACTCTTGGATTGCCTCTTCAAAAGGTAAAATGGAGCAGAATGCAATAGGCGGGGAAACGCTTTGTATTTTCAAGAAGCCAGTCTGGAAGGTCTACCACTGGCATTCAGCGCCACTTAACTTCCAGCTCCGCAATAGATTTCCGACAGTATGCAAAGACACATACAGCACGTGTTGCCGAGCCGTCCTCAGAATTGACCCCATCCAAGCGGCACTGACCCCACCCCCCTTCTTCCCCATTGTTGGTGCTCCCCGCATTCAGATTGTATGCTAATAAGGCCAGCGCACGGAGGGAAGGGGCGCCCAGACATGCTTTGTTATTAAGTGTACGCAACACTTGAGTAGCTGCTGCTTATTAACGCTCAGGGTCCAACATCACTGCGAGTTGTGTTGGTTTTCGCACACCATTTATCTCTAAAGTGGGGAGCAAAAATTAAATAGATTTCTTTGGCTTGAATCTTGACTTTGGTGCTTTTTGTCCCACTTTGGCGCGCCACCACTCAATAACACTTATCATGAAAGTGCAGTGCCATTCTTCAACACTTTTTTTTTTTTACTACAACAGCTAACTCAAATCTCTAATAGAGCTTTGTCCAAGAATGACGAGCCAATGAATGAGAGGGAAATCTATTGTTGAAATTTGTATTCGTTCAAGGGCTAGCACAGCTGCGTCTAAAGCCGTACCCACAGGTGTACAATCAAGAGCATAAGCAATAGCCGCGTTCGCCAAAGCCCACATCATCCGCGGGCCAGTCCGTGGGGCCAGGGGGGCAGCCCGGAGCTTACAGGGGGATTAAGGTGCGCATCCAGGCGAGGCTCGGAGATGTATCATTCATAAAGCAGCGTTTCCTAATGGTGTATGATGGCTACGGCGCCGTCTTAACCATTTAACCCCGCGCTACAATTAATTCCCTTTCAAGTTGGCCAAAGAAGATTTCACACTACAAGCCCGGATTTTCTCAGAAGGGCAGGACAAATTGGTTTCTGAGGATTTTTTTTGGGGGGGGAAGTTGCCTGTTGTATCTCATTTACTTGAGTTTGAAGTTATTTGTTCAGTTTCTCATGTTGATCTGGCAACAATCGAAGGATAATGTAAACTGCCAGATACAAGTTGTATGATGAGGCCACAAAACAATGAATACCCTGTGATAAAATGACTTTGTGGCTACATTATCAAAAACCCATGAACTAGAAGGGGCCACTATGCAGTATCTTATGACCATTCTTTGATAAAGTTATTCTGTCTATATAAATAAATGGGAAAATATACAAAACATGTTTCTGGGACAATAAAGGGCGACAATAGTGGAACAATGGTTCAAATCCCAGCTCTGACTGGTGCAGACTGTTCTTGGGCAAGACTCTTCACCATAGACCGTAAAAAATAATAGACGACTCCTCCTCACTCCTCCCCGTTTGCCATAATGACCACGTTCGAGGGGGAAATCATGGCGGATTTACAGACTCCTCCTCCCCAGCTCTGACGAAGGATGTTCCTACAAAGGGCAAAAGTGCGGGATCTTCACTGTAGACTTCAGTCGTAGCCGCGCCCGCGCCATTAGCTCGAATGCTAACGGCCTGTCGATCAAAGTCAGGCCCTCATTAATTATGCAAGATTTCTAAAATGTACCCTATGAAAACCAGCCTGGTCACTTTGATTGTGCCTAACCCAGCGTTATCACAGGAGGAATATCTAGCTGTAAAGGTTTTTTAACAGGTCTAAAGTGCAATGGTTTCTAATGGGAGACTAGCAGCTATGGAGGTACTACAGCAAGGGTGGACCAATGGCGGCCTCTAGTGTCATGGTCGTAAAGTAGAGCAACCAGCGGCCATTGCTCTTCACCTGCAGAGAATGAATGTATGTGCTTATGTACAAGTGGATGTTGGTGAATGAATAATGACTACAGTGTGACACTTTGAGAAGCTTGTCAACTTGCCCCGTGTTAAGCTTTGTCAATCATTCTAAACTTAACCTCTGACCCTTGACGTACATTGGTTTTGAGACCCTCCCCCCCCCCCCCCCCAATCCGCTCTATTACCATAAGTCCACAGTAACTCTCCATTATGTATAAAGGCACACATCGAGTATATCCCCAAGTCCCTCTGTCTAACCTCTGATATTGGCAGGGAAACGGCTCTCCCTGCCCTGCGTGTGGCGGCTGTGGAGTCATTAGCCATTCCAGACGCAGGGTGATCAGCCGAGCCGAGCCTGGCCGGAGACAATTAGAGACCCAGAGGTGGCGGTCCATCACAATGAGCCCCCCGGACATGATTAAAACATCAGCGCTGCTCTACGGCCTGCCTCAAAACAGGGGGATAGAGACATCACACAAAGATGAAGCCATTTAGACTTTAGCTCTGTCAGTCCACTGTGTCTGCGATGAAGAGGCACTTCATTGTTTTAAAGACAGCTTCATAAAGATGGTTTGTTGACTATAAATATGCTACGGCTTCCAGATTTATGTTTTAACAGTGTTAACAACAAAAGCTGTACCAACATGCAATCAAAGAACAATGTTACTCTGCACTTTCCAAGCCAACTCATACTGTTTTAATAATGTCAAGCTGCACTGATCTAACCGGCCATAGAAGAACTCCAGGACTACAGTGGATTAGTAGCGCTGCCATGTTGCTATCTGCTGTGACATTTGTGGCTTTGATATGTATCTCGCTGGGGTAGATTTAGATATTCCAAATCCCCCAGCACCTCATCCACCACAGGGGCTGCTTTGAATAGCATCACCACGGGTACGATGCAAAAAAAACAGGGTCAAAGAAAACCCTATTGTTCCTCTAGTGTATCAACAAATTCATCATTGACAGTTGGTCCAATTATACCGAACAAATGACATGTTTACAAGACAATTGTTTATATATGAGTTTATGGTAGTGATTACGTTAATGCGCTGATTGAAAGTGAACACTACTCACTCACATTCATGAATTTTTATCTGTGGAATTAATAGAAGGCAGAGATTGTTAATGATTTGACAACTATATTTTGAATGTTGATCAAAATATGGTTGAAATTAAACATCTCTCGCACCAGGGACTTGAATGTACTATGCTTTTGACCGGGGGAACTCAACTGGCCAGTCACCTTTTATTATTCAAAAGCATTTTTTCGTCACACAGGCGAATTTGTAACGCGTCACCCTAATGCAAAAGATCCCATATCACTCAGAATGAACTTTCTCACAAGTAGTTTCTGAAGTTTGCCTGTTGATTTGACAGAAGATGGCATTCTTTCTCGGTCTTCTATGTGAGTTTTGTTAGTTAAACCACCATGTTTGTATTGGTGTGTTTTCCTATTCTTTCTAAAGACGTGTAATCTGGCCGGCTAAGCTAGGAACTTTATTACACGGTTAAAAGCTGAAATCAGTTCTGCATAATGTCCGATAATAACTGCCTCTATAATACTAATTGAAATCTTGCTGCATTTCTAATGACTTACAGTAGCTTTGTGCGGTTTTCCCAGTGTGCCGTGTCCTTGCACCGAAGCCGACCCCTCTCAAGATCCCCCCTCCCACACACACACAACTCTGGGCCGACCCGGACTCCCCCTCCACACACACCGCCCCTGTCCTGTGATCCTGAGCGGCTCCTCCACTCCCCCTCCGCTCCTCGTGCTCTTACCCAGGGCCCTGTGGTGGTCCCCGGGCAGGCAGTCGGTGTCCCAGAGCCCCCGCGGAGCACAGCCTCTGTCCTCCCCTGTTCTTCTGGTTCAGTCACCATTGAGCAGAGCCACATGGGAGCTCCACCGCACCGGCCGGGTAAGCCCACCGCGGGACCGGCACACATACTGTACTACCAGAAGGCTCATTCTCTGGCCCGTTTCAAGATGCACTTTTACTGTAGTAATAGTAGTTTCAGCTTCTTTGGAACACACACACATCTACACACATGGACTTTACATGTAGTAATATCTCTTTGTTCTGCTATAGTTCAGTTTATTTTGTCTTTACAGTAAAGATTTGCATACCTGACTTGACCCTAGACCTTCCTGCTCTGAAGTAAGTGCCTATCCAGTTTTGTAGTTCACATGCCAAATGCTAAAACAAAAATGTCACAGCAAAGGTGTTTACAAAGCTATGTATTTAGAGATACACAATAAGGTTAAAATGATAGTTGCGACTTTTCTTCCCGTGAGGTTATGACATGTGGCTGCTCTGTGGAGTCGTGAACCGTAGACAACTGCGTCTTGTGTCTATGCAAAAAAAGTAGCCCACAAAGTTCCCCACGTATTTGTACACACGGCGAGCTTTCTAAAGTGCTGGCTGATTTTGGACACAAAAGTATGAGTCGAAAAGCCGCTCGGGTCGTGGCGCTCCATTGTACAGCGGAGGTCAGAGCTCAGATCCACTGGCCAAACTGTAATTCTGAATAAGAAAGGAGTAAATGGAGCATAATTAGGCGGCAGAAGTTTGCGGTGCGAACTAAATGGAGGGAGGATAACGCTTGTCCGACGCAATCTCGTACCTAATGCGCTCTGATGAAGTTGTGTCTCGGCGAATTTGCCGTGTTGCCACGTCCTCTCCGCCGCTGACACACGCTATAACGGCTAATTAAATGTGATGGCTGGTATTATTCAATTCGGAACAGTCGTACCTCAAAGAGCAAAGAAAATTACAAAATTGATTTGATGACAGCCAAATTGCAAGAGAAGGCCTTGATTTAACCAAGCCAATGTAAATGAGTCCAATTTAGAATCGTGTAATGCGGCCGAGAGAACGCCGCGGAAAATGATCGGGCCAGCCAGTCACAGATATTAAAATGAATTATATCTAATCGGAATTTTAGTCACGCCACATTAACTAATAGAAAGTTATTAACATTTCAAGAGCGCTCGCGGAAGGGGGAGAGGGGAAAAAAAAAGCTTTTGCCGGCAAAATTAACAGTGGCTTGGCTGACCTGTGGGCCTGCCGATGCGAACACAGTAATGACAGCATAATGGCATATTTACATTTAAAAACCGCGCCGGCTAATATTCATATTCAGAATTAGACGTTAAGTCAAGGAATATTTGGTTTGCCCCCGTGGCCCGACTCTCTGAGGTTTTCTCTCATTTCCAACAGTACAGCGTAACTTTTAATTTCCTTCACTGTTCCCGCTAATCTCCTGCGTTTTCATCTCTTCCTTGTCACCGCCGCGAGTATAAGCCTCACTCCACCCCCTACCAGCACTTTCATCATATCACCAGTGCCATCACTTGTGTTCGACTTAACCCAATCCATCACTATAGGCCAGGTTTTTTGTGTTTTATGGCTTTCATTTCTCTTTCGCCAATAATGCTCAAGCCTCCTTCTTAAGCGTCTTCAGTCCTCGGCGAGTTCAAGGGCCTATGCAGAACAGCCACTAAAGACAAGCTTTTGAGGCTGTTGATACCTGCCAGATGTTTTTTCCCCCCTCTCTCTCTCTCTCTCTCTTCTTTTTAGCTAATTTTCAAAGTACAGTGAATATCTATAATGAAGCCAGCGAGTCAGCCAAGGACAGCGGCGCATTCAAAGAAGTCTCATCACTTATCATCGCGCTGCCCACTGATCCATTAGCATTCAGTGCATATTAGAAGTTTCACGGACGGATCGGGCGGACTCCAAAAGCGCTCCTTAATAAAGCATCAAAATCTTTACCCGTATTCGCGAAGTTTGTTTTTATGACCGTGGGGTTAGTCAAATTGTAGTCGCGCGCGGATGTTATTGTGTTGCTCGGGAGTTGCGCCGTTGACCTCTCGGCTCGCCACGTTCGGCGCGAGACTCTCCTTATTTCCACTCCTCCGCTCCGTCTACTATAGCCCGGATGAAATTTTTACATAGGACCAGCCGGCTTCCTTCATAATTCAGCGGCATACAGGGAGGTGCTGGGAGGACGTACTTAATGTTTGATTTAAAGAGGGGAAAAATATCCTGCGTGACCACTTCTCGCACGTTTTGTCATTTTGAAAAGCGTTCACAAACAAGCGAGAAGACAATATCCTGGTTCAGGCAAGTCAAGGTCGCAGCGTAAAACGTTCCAAAATGGACGTTGGTATTTGAGGAAAACCTTGATTCACGGTGACACTTTTAGCTTTTGACATTCATGCGTTGTGCGCGCGCGTGTTTGTGTGCTGTGCGCGCACACAATGGAGCCGCTGGTGCGTTTGCCGGTGGTGGTCTGTTTAAAAAATAAAAAGCAACAAAGAGAAATCTCGGGCTCTCCTCTCAGCCCACTATCTGATCCCCAGGTCACCACAGCGAGCGCCAGTGCCTGCGAGCTCAGCTAACTGCTTTAAATATGCGCTCATGTGTGAAGCAAGCGCTAAGAGACCGGCGCTAGCCAATGCGCGCCGGCCTACGGTGCAGCTTGTCCAAATACTCGCTCGGAAACATTCGACATTGTTTCCAAAAAATCTTAAAAGACCCATAGAGAGGGAGTAAAAAAAAGAGAAGAAGCTAAACTCGGCAGACACCAGCCTCATTTGTTAATATAATGGCCAAACTATGCCTGAGGTTAGCCAGGAACATGCCCAACCTGCCAATGTTAGCATTGTCCAGATAAAATTCAAGCTTTTCAGAGCTTTTCCCTCAGCGCCCTATAATGGAAGAGTGGAGTATGAGTATGTTCAATACTTAACCATGTTATTCAATTAGTTTAATCAATTAGAACATCCTTTAATGTAGATCAGGTGCTCCCAACCTTATTAGTCTTGTGTACCCCTTGGACCTTTCAGTTATTTTGAAAGTGTTCAACAAAACTCATATTTCTTAGTAAAAGACAGTTTCTTGTGCTAGAATCCTCTAAATATACATTTAACTGGAGCCTTGTTTGGTATGGTGTGTAGATCTGTTTTGTAAATATGTAGGTGATGGAAACACATATAATAATAACCGATTAACCCTAGTTTCTACATCATTTATTTATTTTAGTGCTTGCTATAATTAAGGCGGCAGATAGAGACAATGATGTTAAACAAACATTATGCAACATTTTATCACGTTCAAAATCGTGGTCTTTTATAGTGTCACTGTCTCCTCCGTGACGCATTCAGTGTAACATGACTTTCTTTTCTGCGAACAGAAAAGTATAAAGTGCTAAGTGCGGGTTTTAGTGAACGGGCGTCTGGAGACAAGTGCCTAGGATTGATGCGCCGCGCAGTCTCTAAGGTACACAGAGAAAGTAATTGTTGTTTTTCATGGCAGCTGTGCGGAAAAAAGTCAGTGTGAGGTAATTTAAGATGTATGCAGCCGGTTGGAGATACTTAGATAATTAGACTGTGGTAATAGCAGGTTGCATGAAGATATTTTATTCTTTATGTGATGCTGTGTGGCCATGTTGCTAACACACAAGGTGAGCGGCCTGTATCCGCGTGTTTATGTGTTTGCTGTGCATTAGAAAAAGTCCCCCACTACTTTACAAATGAAATCAGTGCTGCGCCGAGCTGGATTAATATCATAAGGAAGGCCAGAGTGGGCCATTAGAGGGTGTAATGTTGCTCCGGGGCCCTGTGATGGATGGCCACGGGCGCTTCAGTCCTATTTGCACACAGTCACCTCTGTGGTGGCCACCATTAGCAGGACATGGGAGGTAAGGCTGCGGATGACCAAGGTTTTATTACGGAGGTGTGTGTTTGTTTCAGCACAGGCTCAATTATCAATGTGCTTTTTTCAGAGCCTCGGACCGAACAGACAGATGTTGCGCTCCCCGCCCTCCACTCCATCTAACTGTCTGTCTCTCTCAGTGGACGCCACTAGCAGGCGGCTAACGTGCACGCTGTAATTAAGACAAATTAGCCCGTGTGGCAGCTTGCAATAACACCAACATATGTCGGGAGATTTGTGTACAGAAGAATACAATCAAAATCATCATTAGTAAATCACTTATGGTCAACAGCACTTCTCTCTGAGCTGAGCTGCAGAGTCTGTGCTGCTCTATCGCTCTCATGTCAGCCCTCCTCTCTTCACTTCTCCCTCAACATCTCAAAAGAATGAATTACTTTGGGCCGTCACTTGGCCCTGGCCAAGAATTCATTTGTGTGGGTCAAGTGTTTCAAACTGTCATCTTTGACAGGAACCATCTCATACAATAACTACATGGATGGACCTTGACTTGGAGTGCTTTTTCCCCTCCTCTTCATATGCATGCTAAGAAGGTAGCAGCTATTGTTGAAGAGAGAAGCAGGATGGAAAGATAAGAGTGGCCACGAAAGGGACTCAAACAGGGATCAATACTGTGTCATAGATTCATCTTGAATGAGGCGCAGCTGTATGCAGATTCAAATCAACGCTAGTATCACATTGAGCATAGAGGAGAGCCCTTCAAGGTCTGTCAAATTAATGAGCGCAGGTAAATCCAGGTTCTTGACTCTTGTTTAACGTCAGGTAAATATGGCATTGAAGTGCACCTACAGCCTGTGCAGTGTGAGACAGGGACAGCAGGGCTTCAATGGCATTGGGCTTGAGCAGACAATCTATTTACAGTGTGCTCAGGGGAGCTTATAAACAAATGTTGAGTAATTTCAGCCAGGAGTAATTACCCTTGCCGCTGACAAGGAGAGTGTGTTAGCTCTCCCCTTCACCCTCGGCCCTGTCCAGAAGGCTTGGCGAGCGTGCACGTGCCCACAGGCGCGCGCACGAGCACAGATGCACACACTGGGCTGCAGGAGAAGTGGGTCCAGCCTGTGTCCGGCGCTCGATAAGGCAAACACAGAGCAGGATTTGGAACAAGCTGATGAAATAGTCGTCTCGCTGTGAAATAACCCGGGTTTTCTGCTGCGGCCTTACAGGGTGAGCCCACATTGTTTACTCTGGAATTGTATTAAAGTGCTTATCCATACGCACTGCATTACTTACAACAGATAGCCACTAAACACACAATAGACCCAGGGGCTCAAGGATTTTCAATAGGAAAGGATACACAGAAAATAGACTTTCTTCAAAATAGCTCTTTTCGGAAAGAAGTATTGTAGTGTCTTTTTGTTACCATCCAGAATTATTGTCATTGAAAAAGTAATTGCTTGTTTACCAGTAGAAATAGCAGATTGGTAGTAGTAGTAGTAACTATAGTGGTTCTAGCAGCAGTTCACCTTCGGTCAAAATATTTACCCAATGCTAATTCTCCTACTAAAATTGTGGAGCTTTTTAAAATGGCAAGTATTCCCTGTACAAGATTTGCGAGTGCACTTTCGCTGCGAGTCTTGACCAAACCCGGCAAACAACATCATAAAAGTTTCAGTTTTCCTTTGTGCTCCTTCATTAGGATTCCTGCGGCGTGCACATCGGGCCAACAGATCACGCTATCGAATCAGTAACACAAGCAATCAAAGTCACATTCATTGCTCCCATTCTTTTACATTTTAATCATTTGCAAGCCTTAATTACGGGATTGAAATGTAACTAACGAACAGGCAAATTAATTTTCACCTTAACCTTTGGAAACGCAAGGAGGCCACGATGCGGGGCTTTATCCCATCTGATCGATTATGATCTCCGGGCTCGAACCGAATGGATTCCCATGCAAATTTAGCGCGATCAATATGCATCCCTACGCAATCGATGCACCCGCTTCTCTCGCCACCTTTTCCTCAGACAATGGTATGATTAGAGATGGAAAACAACAGCCATCTAAGTGTGAGAAAAAAAGAAAAAAAAATCATGTATGCCCTTCTCTGGGGTCTGTTTTTTTTTTTTTTGTTGCTTTGATTCACATGGAGAGGCTGACCATGAGAGGGATGTGTTTCTGGAATGCCCTCTCTCAGCTGCTCCTATTGGGCCATTGCACAGACAAGACGACGGTCACTGTCGCTGTCAAGGGAGAGTGGACCCATGGCTCCAAACATCTCGCATTCATTTCAGAAATGAAAAGTATGTTTTCAGCTTTTGTTGTGGTAAGTGCTATAGTCTTCAGATGGTTCTCAGGGTCATCTACAAATACAGACAGATTCATTTTGATTAGATAAGATAACCTTTATGGATCTCACAATGCAGAAATTCACTTTCAAAAGTTATATTTTCAGCTGACAGAGACACACGGTGTGCAGAATATACAGGAAATGTGCAAACAATTAAATAGTAAATAGAGATACGTATCTTATATGCAATAACTACCAAAACTTTAAGGGGGTAAAAAGAGACAGTTGATTACATTTTTAGTCATGGATTAAGGTTAAGTGTTGTAGTTTTTCTGGTTTAGATGCAGTTTAGACATAATCAAGTGCAATTTAAGGTCCATTTGAGATCTATCTCAGATTTATCTTGATCAAGGACTGCTAACTCTTGGAAGGTCAAATATTTTATAAGCTAGTAAAAAATATTTTATGATGTGTTCTTAGTGTGACAACTTTGCGAACTACTGCGCTCTATTCCGCAACTGCTTTGCCCTTCATGTGCAATTAATAATAATGAGATATATTTATTACAGACATAAGATTCACCCACCTCAATGTGTTCTTGTTCCTTGTAAGTAATCTTTGTAACAGTCTCAAAGAGGGAAATAATATGTCCATTGTTTCTATACTAGCTTTAGATAGTCATGAAGACAATATCAAATGAGAATAGTAAACTAGTCACATATCGGCCTTGGAAGTATTATCGACTTCTTTTCTCTTGTGTGCCCCTTGAGGCCTTCCATACATGGCAGGGGAAAAAAACTACACTTGCATCATTTCTTTGCCAGAGAATGAAACTAAGGTCACTGCAGAAAAGTCACACTTCCATTTTATATTCACTCAACCATTTCAATGTCAAGCTCGCATGTCCTCCACAGCATCCATAGAGAAATGAACACCATACTCACCACTTAGTACACTTATTTGCATTTGCCGTCTCCGATTCTTACGCTATATATATAATGCATATGTTGTTGTGTGCTTCCCTGTCCTCCCTTTTCAACAACTTTTCCCCAGTTGATAGAACGCGGTAATGCTACGCTAGGCGCCATTGTGTAGAAGTCAAGCTTGGCACCAGGCCCAGATGCAAGGTGAGGACAAACAGTGCCGACAAACTCCGCTTGGACAAAATCTGCAGAGTAAAAAAAAAAAAAAGAACAGTAAAGAAGCTACTATGTGCGCCCGCCTCTAAGTCTTCTGTTTTGGAGTATGTCTTTTATCTCCGCGCCGCCTAATTCCACCCTAATTCCAGATTGGGGATAACCTGGGAATGGTAATGAATAGAGAGTAAGGGACAGGAAAACATCACAGCGCACGGCTCCGCTGCAGCCTGCCTTTGAATGTGTTCGCCGCGGATTTAAGGCTTTTCCTCAGACTCTTTTAAGACGAGATGGGTCTTATTAGCGCTGATTGTTAGTCATAGGATGTGTGCAGCCCAGGACCCGCCATCCTTAACCCTTTAGTGGATGCTCTACTCCGCCGTTTGATGGTGCTATATTGAAATACAAATGAGAACAAATTTACACTACAGACTCTTTATGTAATACAGTCGGTATTTGTTATAGGCTTCTCGGGGATTGGCTGATCTGAATAGGTTTTTTTTAAATTCCAAAACAAATTGACATGTTGAAGTGTTATTTAAAATCTGTACTGGTGTACTGTTACTGCAAAAGAATGTGCTACCGCTAAGTTCCCACACATGCCTTAAAATTATATTCCGATAGTAAATAATGTAAAACTCAGTGGGTGCCCAAAGTGGGGGGCTGGCGGCGAGTCAGCAATAGTCCTTGTAGGGGTCTAAGGAGCATCCACTTCCATTCATATATGCTCTGAACAGGCAAGAAATTCACTCATATATTTGTTTGGTGCAATTTATTTACTTGTGAAATTCGGCCCTTGACCTTATACATTTCCATTTCAGTACTTCAAGGAAAATATTTTGGGCACCCCTGAACTCAGCCATAAAGCTGAGAGCAATATAAGATTAGTTTATACAAATCAGGGGTGTCCAGCCATTGTGTTTCCACATGAGCTACTTTTACTATGTTTTGAGGATACATCAGTAACTGTGGTCACTTCGCTGTAGTAGAACCTGAACACTAGTAGTCAAAATATGGCCATATCGCCTTTGCTCTGCCCGATCCCTTCAGACCTTAGACGCTAAGCAGAGAAGGGCCTGGTCGGTACTTGGATGGGAGACCGTTTGGAAACACCAGGAAGCCTGGCAAATGTAGTGAGTGAGTGAGTGGTTGGTTGTGGTCGGAGGGGCCGATGGCACAGACTGGTTGCCCCAAGGCAGCTGCGGCTACAATAGTAGCTTACCACCACCAAGTATGGAGTGAATGAATAATGCAATGTAAAGCGTCTTTGAGTGTCCAGAAAAGCGCTATATAAAACCGATGGATTATTAAAGTAATCCATAATAAGCCTTACCCAAATCTAAAATGTTACAGCCTATAAGCCTAAGGTAACACCTCATTTGAAAGCTAAGACAAACTTAATCTCTTTCTTGTTGCCTTTTCGTCTAACTCTTTTGTTCTTTTGTGGCTTTTTTGTTACATTTCCGTCACTTTTCCGTTACTTTTTTCATCACATTTTTGTTGCATTTTGTCACTTTTCTGTTGCTCCTTCGTGGCTTTTTTGGGTTGCATTTCCAACATTTTATTTGGTCACATTTGTGTTGCCATTTTGTGGCTTTTTTATCCTGTTTTTTGTCTAATTTTAGTTGATGTTTTAACACTTTTTTTTAGGGAGTTTTTCAATTTGGGTAAAGCCGAACTGTAGAAAATGTGCTGGGTTCAGGTGGGGGTTAAGGGTTTATTGTATCGTTTGGTGCGAGGAAGGATCAAGCTAAAATGTGAAAAATATATAAAAACTTGGGAGAGATACATAAAAAGGGTTGTTTTACTCTTATTACTCATTGCTCTGTGACTCTAGTTCTGCGTCTTTGTTTTTGTCTCCTTGCAGTACAGGTTGCAGTCTTGTGTACTTGTACATGTCACTTTTTGCAGGCTGTAATGCCTTTAGTAACATTTATCAGCTTCTGTGGCCACATTCAGTGATACAGAGTGTCTGTTTGTCCCCTAAGTGTGGTTATGTGGTTATAAATATGTGAAGGGCAGCTGTAGCGAGTATTGCTGGGCGGTTTCAAAATGCCTTTAAAATGTCACTCCCTGAAATTGTAGGGGACAGTACGGCCTTATCATCCACTTATACATTTTATCTATTATCGGCGGTACAATCTAGACTGGTAGCCATTTTGAATTTGTGCCTGTTTAAAAGACCCCTTTACAAATTACCCTACATTCCTGGATTTACCTAATTGTGCCGTATAATGTCCTTTGCTTAATAGCCAAGTACATTGTCAATTACTTCGCTGTGACTAATTGATCTTGCCTGAAACAATGCCACCCATAAACGCGGGTCCCACATGGCTAGACACCGGCCCTCCAGGAAGACACAGCCAAACGCTGTCACTAATTGAAATTATTCCGATTAATACGCAGCCAAATCGGGTCCAAGAGGCAGGTCGACGCGCTCGCAATTCTTTTCATTTTCTAACCGGGATTGGGCTTTAGTGTTTTGACAATCTCGGCAACCTCCTCGACACACAAAGTAACAACTCATCCCGCGGAGATGAAAGAGGGAGAAAAAAGCGCCTGGATCGATAAACAGTGATTTATTTACCGCTGTGTGTTATGTAGAGGCAAGTGGGGGGGACAGCGGAGTCTTGTGATATGGCCACAGGCAGCCGACATAATGGGACCCTCTCAATCTTGGCTGAGTGGCTTGTTGGATTGTCGGCGCGCTCTCGCTACACCGTTCAAAAGCACTATCCGATCAAACCCGCGGAGACGAGAGCACGCACCAGACACATGATTACTCACTATAAACGATCCGGCAAGAGGGAGGGGAATGAAAGAAAACAAGGAATAACTGTGCAGGATATTGATGACTGTATGGACTCAGTGACAGACCATTCCATTTGTGAAGAGACAAAGCGCCGAGCGCCGCGGATCAATCACAATACAGATGGCTTATTGAGCATAAGAAGCATGTTTAATGTCATTATATGGGCATCATGCTGTCGTAGCCGCATCCATTTTATCTGCCGTAGTACTTGGAACATCGAGCAAAACATTATGGCCACCAACCTGTGAAAATGTTTAGCCTCACCATGCATGATTTCATTAGAATCCGTGACCTCTTAAAGCCGCCACCTGTGGTTGGTTTAATACTGTTGCTTCCTAAATACTGACTGGGGCTGCTTCATTATGGACAGCGCATTGACTTCTGATTGCAATTGAGATTAGATCAGAACTTTATGCTTTATAATCAAGATTTAGGTCACAGTGGTCGTTTTACAAACATCCAGAAACATAGCTATTTGTTAAGATTTACTACTTAAATCAATATTTAGCCAATTCTATATGTCTTTTTAACAATTTAATTGTTTTGAATAGAGCCATTTCCAAAGTCCAGAGCAATAATACTAATGATAGTACATTCTACGCAACTTCTTAGAATGATGTAATAAATAACAATTGCTGTTTGGGAGCCCTTATAGTGCCTCTTAGGATCCCACCACGAGAACCACTGGAGTAAATCACTCACCCCTGTGAGAAATTGAGATTAATAAAGTGTCCCTGACACTCCAGGCTTTAGAAATATGTGCTGTAAAGTATAGAAAGTAGTTCAGGAGTTTGTAAATGAAAAGGCGAAAGGCAGTGTGGATGATTATTACCATCAAAACTGGCCTATATAGACATTCAAACTGTCAATACAGTATTCAGAGTATTGATCATTCAGAGTTTGGTGATGCTTCATATGAAGAGGATAGAATAACCTTGGTGATATGTCACTGAGAAGTAGGAATGACAATAAGTACCACATATGGTATCATTACACAAATCAAAAGTCCAAGCCAGTATTATTTTAAATTATTGGTGAAGGCAGAATTCATTCTCTCTATACTGATACAAGGATCATTTGTAATTCAGCTGTGATGTTAAAGCTTGTCTAAAAACCATCCACGCACCGTCTGTGGTCATAATGCTATGCCCCATCTGTGCATGTCAATATGCAGTGGGTGAATAAGCGCAGACAGCTCCAAGGCAATCATTTTTGGAGAGGTGGCGACTTCCAGGTTGTCGGTGGGACTTTTCTTATTTAGTAATATCATAGGCGGTCCAATAACGTGGCAGAATGCTTATGTCATCACATTCGGACAAACTTCTCAGACAGACGTGACCTTGGCAGGACACACTCGCCGCTTACACTTCTCTCATCCCTGTCAAGCTGCCAATAGCACAGTGTTCTCCAATAGACCGGGCGGCCCATGCTTATTATCAGAAACACCGTCTTTATACCAGGAGACTCTAATGCAGGAACGAGGAACATAAACAGGAAAAACTGAAGGCTGGACATTATGACAACTTAAAAAATATGCAAAATCAGGACCAGAACAAGGCTTGGATGTAGCACGACTTAACGGTGCATTATGCTACTTTTTATGCATAATTTACCTTTCAGTGACCCAGCGGCTGTATGAGTGGTCAGCATGGTGTCTTTACTTTCCATCACAGTGGCCTCTAGGATGCTCCAGGATCAATTGTTTTCAGGGTTCCTTGTAGATTTTCTCCTCTGATGGAAGCATCTCCATGGTTACACGTTACATTCCACCCAGAAAACCCACCAGAAACCTTAAAAAGCAACTGATCCTAGAACATCGTAGAAGCTACGGAATGGAAAGCAAAGGCGCCTTACTGGCCACCCATACAGCTGCTGGGTCACTGACACTGACAGGTCAATTACGCACAAATATCAACTTTCTTTTGTATAAAAAGTTACATAATGCATCTTTAAATTTTGTGGGGTACTGTACTTTTATTTTTTTGTATTTGCAAAATATGTGCTAATCTGAGTCGGATGGAAGACCTCAGTGATTTTGCAGTACATTTTGACTTTATGAGATATGGATATTGCTCGACCCGTTTATTGTGATGATGATGTTTTGACAAAATATTGTGCCCCTGCTAAGACTGCAGTTATAAGTATAACATCCTTTGCAAACCAAAATCCTGTCTCCATGGAGTCTTATTCTGCATAAAATCTGCCAACCTTATAGTTTAGAGCTCAACAAACAAGTTCTGACAAGTGTTTTGCAGTTAATTTTTTTATCTTCTCAAATGTCTATCTATACTCCAGTGTTTGTTTAAAATGTGGTCAATTACCGGAATCTTGATGGTAATATACAAATTGTCCAGTGCTATTATATCTCTAAGAACAAAGTAATCAAAAGAGAGAAAAAACAGGTTTGAAAATACCTCAAATCAAGAAACCATTGTGTTCCACGCACCTGTTGTCTCCACCGAGAAATGAATTTCAAAGAGTGATAATACTTTGCAAACACATTCTCAGTGAGTTGTTAAAACACCCACCCATGCTGAAGACAAGCAGACAAAACCGCCAGAGAAAACTGATTTATGAGACATTTACTATTGCAGTAGTTCCTGAGCTGTACTGTGCATGCTGTGTATTACACCAGGGGCCAGGTGCAGCACCTGTAGCCACTGTGGGCTCCTGCTTTAGACATGAGGTATGAGGTATGAGGCTGTTTATGTTTTCTTATTTTCCAAATGCACTGTCCAGGCAAGGGGAGATGTTCACCCCCACATTACTGTATTTAGATTTTTACAAAGCTGTCAGTGTAATGGGTATTTAGAAGCTGACTTCAGATTGGAGAATAAGTGTCCGATGTGCAGTTAATCACAAAATTGCAATTTTAATGTTCAGAAAAGCTGAAAATATTTAGGTAATATATTGCTCTCTGCAAACAACAAAACAATGTGGGGAAAGCATGGGGGCAAAAGGGCACAAGGACATACTGTATGGCAGCCGTTAATTTTGTAAATAATGTACTGTAGGCAAGGCAAGTGTATTTGTAGAGCACAATTAATACACACATTCAAATGTAATACATAAAATAGATACAGCAACAGATGTGAGTTGTAGAGATCCATGTCAGTCGTACTAATAGGACATTTGTAAGTACTGTACATACGATTGCATCAGTAACCCCAGTGATACTGTGATAAACCTCCGCCCTCGCCCCCTCCTCAACCCCCACCCCTCTCTCTCTCCCACCCCCCAGCGCCGGAGGGCCTCACCCTGGGGCCCACCTGACTGACAGCTGTTGATTTGGATCTCTCCATCACACCAGGGCCAGATAAAACGGCTCAGATCCAGGGCTCATTCCTTACTTCTCCTGCTCCTTCTCCCTGCGTGCGCTCCCTCTCCCCCATTGCAATTCCCATTCCCAGCCACCGCTGGACCCCTCTTCCCGGGCCCTGGCTCCTAATGAAGTCATTCCAGGCACACATGATTGGGGGAGATTGCCGCCACCTCCAGAAGAAGCTGCTTTTCGGTGTGATCTGCTCGGCCAGCCCATCCCCCCGCCCCCTGTCCACTGCAGTCATGTGGAAAAGGCTGTATCCACTGCCTGCCCATGTACGCTGTGTGGAGGTGTGTGTTTTTAACTAAGCTAACACAGGCTGACTGGATACTAATTGGATGTCTCCGTTGCCGCTTTTACACGATTGTGGCATTATGGTGGAGAGAGGAATGACACACGGCTCTTTTAAACTACAACAACACAACCACAAGGATTGGATTCCACATGAAATGCTCCTCAGATACTGTAGCACCAGGAGAAAATGCACCGTGTTTACACAAAGTCAATCTCAGACAAGTGTGGCCAATATCTTATTATTCTGCAATTCCCAAATTTCCACAGAGGGTAGAAATAATAATCATTTAGACGCTTTTGAAATGTCAGCAAGTACATATAAATCTAAATGAAATGTACAATTTTAGGCTGCCATGATGTTCTTCAAAGGGGCAAATTTACGAACACCCAAGTATCCTGTTTTCCGGAGGTGACCATTTCTATAAAACCAGCTAAGATCTCTGCAAATATGCTCTGAAAGTGAAATGCATGTGATTCTTGTATTAGTTTATTAGTTAATTCAGTGCATTAGTAGAGCCTCAGTCTCTAGTATTATAGACATTTTTCCCTAATTGTGCTGCCCAGACTCAAACTTATGAATGCAATCCTTAAATTACCATATGTTTTTATATTCATTGACACATTTCATTTAATAAGTGACTGGTAAGTGTAAAACCAGTCAAAAAGCAGTCACTTCTACCTATCCATCATTTGTAATCCGCTTTGTTGAGTGATCAGAGACACTCGACAGCTAATGAATCTCTCGCGCCGTCAAAAATAGCCCCCTGTCGTTTTGCGCACTACACAGCCTAGTGCACTTCAGCGCTCAGCTCGGGTCCACTGTTAGACACCTCCTCAGTGAATCCTCTCGGCTGAATCCTCCCGAGACAAGCTCAGTGCCTGTCAGTCTGCGGCTCTAAAGCGACAGCATCCCTCAACACACACACAAGTCCCTGTTTCTAAAGGGATCCTCAAGTGACGCCCAAAAGTCCTGTCTGGGACCTGTTAGTGAATGGGATATAGATATGAGAGTGGTTTAGGGAGCTTCTGATGGCTGCTCCGCTCTGATCTCAGTCTTTGGCAAATGTACAAGACAGTTATTCCATGCAGCCACACTGTACATAAGGGCCATCAGTTCTGTCCTAGCACACATTTGCTCTGGCATTACTTCAATAAGCTTCAGCAATGTCCAAAGATCCAGTGTTGAGCAAAGCCTTCTTCAGCACATCCCAAAGATTCTCAATGAGGTTTAGATCTGGACTCTGTGGTGGCCGATCCATGAGCGAGAAAGACATCTCCTGCTCCCTGAACCACTCTTTCACAATGTGAGCCGGATGAATCCTGGCTTTGTCGTCTTGGAATATGCGTGTGCCATCAGGGAAGAGGAAATGCATTGAAAGAATAACCCGGTAATCGTGGACACTGATTTTTTTGGTCTGGTAGTGTATGATTAATACTTACCAATGGAATCAAACTATACACTAATTAGAAAAACATGAAAATGTGTATCAAGGGGACATTTGTAGCTGAGAGGTACATCTTAGCTAGTTGCAAAAACATTTTTAGTCTTTCTTGACTCAGAATTTTGAAAACATTGCAAACATGCTAGTAATTAAGTTTCAAGTGAAAAAATATCATCTTTTCTGTGTTGAGTGTTGCATGCATGAACATACATGAACTCCTAAACTAATCTGTTGCAGGTGGAAATTTTAAGTTTTAGTCAGACAGCCAAACTCATGTCAACCTCTGTGTGTCAATTATCAGTCCTTAGATTTAGGCAGTATCAGAAGTTAGTAGAGGAGGCATCAGTTACACCAAACAGCTGAACTTCAGTAGTTGTGACACGGAGTGAACCCATCCGTCCGGTTGTCATTTACAATATCTGAATATCTAGTGCCAATAATTAAGCCTCGGACGTAGCATTTGCATGACAATCAATTCAATGCATTATCAATATGCCAGCATCATACATTATTAAAGATGCACACCATTAACATAATAATATATTTGCATAATCAAGACGGCTTTATCTGCATGGGAAATGCTCTTGGCAACCACACAGGATCTGAGCGCATCAGCAGAAGGCGTGGCCAATTGGGTTTGGCCTTGAGGAAAGGTCTGTGAGGTCTTCATAACCACGGACGGATGAAGCTGCACCGACACAAGTGTGATGTGCGGTGTAGTGTAGGCATCAAGAGGCGCTGAAAGCCGTGATTGTTAGAGCTTACCTCGCTGTGCTCAAAGGGAGAAGAAGCCTTCCGCAGAGTAATTGTGTGATTGTGTGAAGGTTGACAAGGCCACCTGAAGGAGGAGTTACAACAGAACGGCTCGCACTAACTTGGCGGCGCCGCACAATTCCTAATCATTTCACTTTCTATACAGACCACAGCTGCCATTACACATGCGTCATCCTAATCAGAGCGTGGTCCTTGAGGGCTGTCCACTGCACTGCTGAAGTCATGTGATAGACAGTAGTCCGACTGGCACACCATTCTTCCCCCATTTAATCAGCCAGGTATGGTTTTAAAGTTGGATTCAAAGTGTGCTCCTGATAAAACAAAGTAGAGGCACTTAGCATGTGTTCTCCTAGTTAAGTTTCCTCTGCGCAGTAATACAATGTTTCCGAGCGCCTGCTGGAAAACAAGTGGAAGGTCAAGAGCACCAACAATAGATGTTGATTCCAATTATGTGTAAAGCATTGAACAAGATGCGCTAATGATGGCGTCGTCGCCACAAAAAGGTGTTTATGTGGACTCTCCCAAAGCCGCTGGAATAGTTTATTAAGCAGAGGCTTTATTTCCATAAAGGCTGATAAGACTTCAAATGATTTGGCTGAAAAACAGTCCTGGCATCAGTGCAGCGACGCAAAGCCGTGTGTGTATTTATCTGGGCAACGCTGCGAGACAATCAAGACAAAGATGATAGCACATTTTGAAATGCAGCACACAGACGTAATGAGATTGCAAGCTACTTGAGGAACAAATCCAGCCAAAATGCTTTTTTTCCCCCACAAATTCCTTCTTGTTTTATTCAAAAAAGGCCATCGTTTTCAATTAATGAAGCAGGGAATTGAGTGTGAGGTCCTGCGGGATGTGGATTAAGCGCCATGGCTGGAGGGCCCAATCTCACTGTGTGTCTGGATGTGGTCTGTCCCTCCCTCACCACCTCCAGCTCCTCCGTCCATTCCTCAGCCGAGAAGGTGAGCTGCTTCTGCGCACACCGCTATTAGTGGCGGGGGGAGATAAAACTGTAAGTGTTGCTCCCAATTAGTGCATCAGTGACCGCGCGGCGCCTCCTCCTGCACGGTGCGGCCTGTGGGGAGGAGGCAGACGGGTTAGAGAGGGACTGATAAAGGCAGGACAAGAGGAACATAAAAGAGAGAGAGGATAGTGGGGGCGTCAAAGGGAAGCCGCTCAAAAATGGCTTAAGCATTCATTTTGAGTGGCGAGACAGCTCCTATTAACATTTAACAGCGTTCGCGCAACTTGGTGTGGAGGTTAGGATGCAAATGAGGAGGAATTAAAACTGGCCAGAGGTTTGTCATTGATGGATTGCAGTCTGGAGCTGCTCACCACTTCCTCGTGTCCATCACCAGCGATTACTGTATAATTAAAGCTTATTTCTGGACTCTGCGACGCATAATTACTTGTGTGGGAATGTAACCGTCATCTAAAAGCTCCGACGGAACGCTTTAGCATTTAGTCTGGCAGGCTGCAGTCATTTCCACCCAGCTATGACAGATAGAGCCATCTGATGATCGGCGAGAGAACAGTCACTTTTAATAAGAGGTGGGGGGGAAAAATATTAGGCGACAGTGTGCTGATTATAGGAAAATTAGGCTTTCAAGTGGTAAAGTCCTTTGTGTTATTTGCATAATTTATTCCGGCTTTACCCTCCTGTTCAACCACCTCTGGTTTTGTCGTGAGCTGTGGGCAATTTCCTCTCATATTTGAATAGATTGCACATTTAAGGCTACTTAAGGAAAATGATCACTTAGCATATTTTAATTGTCGTGCAAAGAGTTTGAGTCGGTGCGTGGGGCCGGGCTTCAGAAAAGAGGGCCCCTTTAAAGCGACGGTGGTGACAGATAACCCCGAGGTTCACCGCAGAGACACGCACATTATTAGCTCTTTACACCGTTAGCAAACCGGCAGTAACAAAAGAAGAAGCCCTGTGCACTATGTAAAGAAGTTCTTTTAGTACAGACTTAACCCTTTTTCTGTGTTTTAAATGAGTGTGAATCTCCTCACACTGCTGGTCAAGGGGTTCACAATTAATCACAGTCAAATGGAAATTGCAGTTTGAATGTGTGGAATAAGACGGCAGGTATTTAAGCAGTACGTGATGCATTACAAATCTGCTAACACTGAAAGTTTAGACCTGTACTGTTCTAAAACGTTTTTTCCTATAATACTGTAGCAGTTCATGTTAGTATTCTCTCATGTTATGACCTTGAATCTTGCAGCCTCAGAGTTGTGGGTTCCGTCCCGTATGTCTTTCCCCTCTTAGCCAGTACCGTCCCGTCCAGTAAAACCTATGGGCCAAAAACGTGAACAAATGTGCGTATGTACCAATTTATCTTTACCTGTGCTTTCCAGGCCACACGGATCATCATAGGGTATTTATACATCGCTCGCGCTAAAAAACATATTGAAATAAACATAGAGAATGATTCAATCTCATCTCCCCGGCCCGAAAGTTTGCAGACATATACTTAAAGTCTTGTATCATAAATAATTTCTGATCACACTTCATGGCTGCGGCGCGTTTCAAAGTGGAGAAATAAAGAAAACAGCAGCCCCACGTGCACTCTAACCCCTCGCGCCGCGTTCTGAGTTTTCGCGGATAATTATAGAGGCTATACAGCAGCTCCCACACCTCAGCGGCGGCCATATAATGATACCTTGGAAATATGGCGGCGGGTAGAAAAGCACATCATTTTCATTAGCCGCACTCACATAATCCAAATTCTCTGTGTGGGGGGGGAAAAAGATAATTAAAGCTTTAATGTTTTGGTCTTGCCACTCTTAGCGCGGCAAGAGAAATGAATTGTTACATTTTAATGAGAGAAGCGACAGTGCTGGCTTCGCACACAACACCAATGATTTTATAATTGTACACAAGGGTGACTAACTCAAGCCTCATTAAGATTATTTTTCAGATGGGTTACTTTTTGGCAGGACAATACATTTATTTTCCTCTCATAAATAAATAAGTTTGATTAGAAATCCCTTTCTATTCAACCCGAGGAGCGTGAATGTGACCTGTATTGTAAATGAAAAAAACACATGTACAAGTTACAATCTCCCAAGAAAATGTTTTAATGAATGGTTTGTTGCTGCTTGAACCTCAGATTACATGAAAATACATTGACTGCATGTATGGCAACATATTCACACGTATAAACAAGTGGTGCATTTGTATTGTATATTTATGTACAACAGAAACACGTTACACTCTGCTTTAAAGTTGTGCAAGTGTGTTTTATATATACTAACCATTTATAAAATTCAACACACTAAATAAAAAAGAAGAGTGTGCCCATGTATATACACATTCACACAACCACAGTAGTTCACAAAAGATTAAAGCAAATGTATTGGATTATACATTTCCAGGTCAGCTTCTAGTCGACCCGAGTGTCCACTGTCCGTCCTCTCTCTTCGTTAGAATTAGTGTGTGTGTGTGACACTTAGACACACACGGGGCTCTGCTGCAGCCCGCTGTGTTACAGTCATCTGAGGTAGACTGCGCCAACTTCACGGTGTTTGCCCCATTTCCTCTTTTTCTTTCATTTCGATGCATTTTTCACAAACAGTTGGAAAGACACAAATCAAATACCACGTGTTTTTATAGCCATGAGGTAGAAATGCTTTAGTGTTCGAATTCTAACTGGACATTTAAATAAAATTCAAAGTGACTTTAAAAGCTTGCCACCATGTATGAAAAGGGAGCACAAAGAGCAAACTAACAAGCCTAGCAGTGAGCATTGTTTCATAGTGTTTGTTGGTCAGCGGTGGAGACTGGCGCGTGTGCTGTTGTATGTGTGCTCTGGAGTGCATTAGTGGGTTGTGTCTAAAGGGAGTCTCTCTCCAGAGGATTTGCTGACAGAAGGAATTCTGGTACAGATTGTTTTGAGGGTGCTTTTCTGACGGACCACTCTGCTTTCCCTTGTGCTGCTGCCACACTGCCTGCCTGTCTGTCTGTCTTTCCTTTCCGTCAATTCTGCTGATGCTCAGCACTCCGTCTTCCCCACATCAGGTGCTGCACTCGTGGTGCCTATAGATACCACAGGAACACAGCGACAGGGACCTTCACACATACTCCACATTTAAAGAGTACAGTAATGGTAAAGTGATAAAAAGAAGGAATTATCCTATAATATAAAGAGAAAACAATCCCAACACTGACAATGGCGTTGAGGTGTTACAAAAGAGCAAGAAAATGCAGCCCATACACATGGCTTCAGTGCACTTACAAAACCAAATATCTTCAGTAATTTCATGCCACAACAAAGAGACCTCCTCACACAGTGAGAAGGCGATGTAAGAAACTAAAATACATTCCAATGTAATAGAATGAACAAAAGCGTAACCTTCAGAGACCAAGGACAAGCCTCCTCCTCCTCAGAGCTGTTCAGTAAACCCTGTTCTTATGCACCTTCACTGTGCCTTGTTACAAATAACACTTAGATCTAATCTTTTTGGGAATTGCTTAATACTGATTTAAACTGTATGTGTATGAACAAATATGATTGCACAACATAAACATGGATTTGGAAACACATCTGTACAAGACGTGCACAAATAATGAACTTCACGTCATTAGATCTCATTATGAACCCATCCAGTTCAACAAAAGAGAGAGTGAGACAAGCCTTTGCAGGACCTATGCCCCTCTACTTTTTTAACCATGTGAGGGGTTTTACTGGGGAAAACTCCATACAGGCAACCAAAACTCAATATATCTACATCATATGCTTTTAGCACCCAAACAAAAATGTTAATATATTTACTTTCCTCACGATTGATTTAGTTTTATAGTTATGGAACATAACGTTACATTCATCGTCACCTCTTTGCCATTGAGCCTGGCCTTTTAGGGAACACCCACAGTAACACAATCTGCCTCAGATTCCCTACTCAGGGTTAGTGCTTTTCATCAAGATTTCTTGAGGTACTGTACAGTTCACCAACTATTTCCTGAGTTTACTCTGTTCTGTCTGTTTGCTTTGCAGAAAGAGCTGGGTGAGTCAGGGCCTTTACTGTCAGCGGTGGATTTCTGCTCTTAGCCAGGCCACTTTTTACACTCAAGTTTAAAGCTCTCAATAGGTTTCAGTTCGTGCCATGACAGTAGATTGTGAGGCTAATAAACAACAAAATCAGAAAGCACCACTTCAGGCACTTGGATAGCCAACTAAACCATAAGAACAAGAACTGAACATTATATACACAGACACTGCAGCGGCTCTTCTGATGCCAACTTTTCATTTGTAAACATGGCCTGGCTATCAGAGTGACAAGCATTCAAGCAAAACTCCTTTTCATTTACTTATAAACTGCCAGGGGTCTCATCAAACTGGGTCTCATAATACTTCTAAAGCCTGCCTGTGAGAACTCGTGGGCTTGTGTTGGCCTTCTCTGTGCTTCCCTCCAGCACAATGCTGCTGCCCTGAGGGGAGGAATTGTGGAAGCCTCTTTTTCTCAAGGGCGTAATCTATCTTTTCACTGGCTGCAGCCGAACATTTTGTTCCACTCAGTGTACGTGTCAATCTCTTTCTGCGATATACTGGCCTGGAATTTACAAAAGACACTCTCAAAGTCCTGGTATGTCAGTGGCCTTATCTGTCCCCGGGGCATCATGGTCGACATGTCCATGCCCTGTGCAGATGCATGTAACAGCCCCACCAGGGCCTCTTGACACAGACGGGCTAAGTCCAGTCCCGAGAAGCCCTCGGTGCGCTGTACTAGCAGAGCCACCTCCTCCTCACTTAAGCAGTACTTGTGCTGTGACTGGGCCAGCAGCTGGCTGACTATCTGATGTCGGGCAGCAGTGTCTGGGAGGGGCACTAGCACCCTCCTGGAAAAGTACCTGCGCAGCCCATCCTCCATATCCTGCGGTCTGCTGGTGGAGCACACCACCAGCACCTGGCTGCCTCCATCCTCTCCAGAGCCTATTACGAGTGAGTCCAGCTGGGCCAGGAGCTCACCCTTTAGTCGGTTGATCGGACTCTCTTCACTGAGGTGGGCCGACAGCAGCATGTCCACCTCGCTAATGAACAGTACTGATGGTTGGCGACAGCGGGCCACCACAAAAGATGCCCGAATTATCTTTTCACCTTCTGCCAGCCACTTTGTAGCCAATGTGGAGCCACTCAGCTGGAGAAAAGGCGCTCCCAGCTGGCTGGCCAAGCATCGGCCCAACAACGTCCTGCCACTGCCCCTTGGGCCAAACAACAACACGCAGCGTGGAGCAGGCCCTAAACTGCTGAACATGTCTGGGCGCAGGATGGGCCAAAGTACCTCTTCTTTTAGTGTAACCTTGGCCATCTCTAGACCTGCAATGTCATTCCAATCCACAGGGGGGCCCTGCTGCACGATCTCAGAGGTCACCATATCCAGGAGGTGGGGTCACTACTTTTGAGCTGCTCTTCTGCAGGACGGGACGATGAGGAGGAGGAGGACGTCTGCCCAGGAGCAGAATGGGACATGTGGAGTCTATGGTCTTCACTTTGTTCACTGAGAGAGGGAGAGGTGAAACTCGCCAGAGAGTCTGCAGAGCGGGAGCCCCTAGGCTGGAGGAGACATAGGTAGGGGGAGTGAGTGGGCCCCTGGTGGCTGGCTGTTGTACTTCCTCTGCTGCTCAGAGCCCATGGTGGACTGTTTGGATGGATTAAAAGGTAAAGAGGACTTGTCAGAGCTCCGGTCAAATCCACCTGAGCTGGCCCCACTGGAGCCTCCATTAGAGCTGCTGTCTGCAGGGACTCTGTACATGGGGCTCTCAGCCGAGCTCCGACTCTGTCCATAGCCAAAGTTACCATAAGAAGAGTCTCCTTCACTCTGGCTGCTCATGTAGAAGGCTTTTCTCTTCAGTGAGTTGGAGGAGCTGCTGTTGAGAGGGGTGGGGGCGATGGGAGTCAGGTTGTGGCTCTGGTATGGGTATCCAGGTAAGGCAGAGGAGGGTTGGAGGGGAGTGGGAGCCGCTATGCCTGAGGGGAGGTATGAGGAGGGTGGAGGTGCCCCCCCAGGGCTATATCCTGGACCAACAGAGCCCTGTGCAGGGTAGCCTGCTGGGGGGTAATTATAAGTGGACAGGCTGGGAGAGCCGCCATTGTAAGCAGGGACTAGAGTGGGGTGTGAAGGTGGCTGTATCAGGGGGGATGGGATGGTGGCGGCGGACTGAGAAGTGTAAGTACTGTGCAGGTAGGAGGCGCTGTAGGCTGGCCCGTATTCCTGAGAGGATGAGTGCAGGGCGGTGGCTGTGTGGCTCCCACAGCTGCTGCTGGAGTAGCTGGGCTCACTCAGAGTGCTGGAGGCCAGCCCTGGGGAACTACACATGCCAGACACCACCTCTGAGGCAGCGGCCACCCCTCCCTTCCTCACCGACACCCCTCAGGGATGCAGCTCATGGGGTACACTCCATCCTGCCAGGGCTCGGATTCACCTTTCCGCCCGTTCATCACTCCGGGGTTCTCCGAGTAGGCGGAAGGCATCTCCAGAATGCCTGAGTACTTTTCCGCATATTTCTTGAGAAGGTTGGAGGCAGTCAGAGCAGAGATGTCATCATTGGCCCAGGCATACTGGTAAGTGGCAGAGCGCTGCAGATGAGCAGGTACGGCCCGATACGCCTCAGCTTTATGGGCTGGGGAGCGTGTGGTGGAGGAGATGTCAAAATGCTGTTCGGCCCACTGGCTGTGCTCGGGGGTCCACTGCATCTTTAGGCCTGAAAGCACAGAGAAAACACTCATGAAGCAAACAAGCTAAAATCAGGCCAACAATAATGAGAATAACAACACCTCCAAATTACATTTTACAGGCACTAGTCAATTAAAAAGGTGGCATTTATCTAGAGACCAGTGTCGTAGGGTGTCGTCTTTATTTACTTCATTTTTGTCTTTCTTTCTTTATTCATTTATTTTTTGATGGCAATGATCCAAATGTAAACTGTTAAAGCCTTTTGAATTCGCTCATGTCCATAAGGTGTTGCTACACCGTATTATCTGTACCGCCTTTGCGGTAGGCCTGGTTACATAGATCATCTATAATGTTAAATGAGAAAGGTGAGTAATAATGTGTGTACTATGTCTGTGCAGGTGTCCTTCTGTCTGACCAGTCCAAATGACCCATCATAATGTATTTAATGTACACACAGTTATCTATCGCTGTTGTTATTATCTACCGCTCCCCACACATGCGCTATAGCTGTTCTTTCTATACCTGCCCCAGAGCAGAGCACTGCGCGTTGAGCAGGTATAGAGATTGCTGCAGAGCGATGGCTGGTACAGCAGCCTAATGCACCCCCGCCAGACCAATAAGACAGAGGCATGGAGGGTCACTCTATAATCCCGTCTCATCTGAGGTGGCTGGAGATGGCTTTGAAAATGTGCCTCGCTGAGTGCCCACAAAGCAACACACATCCATATATGGCCAGTGTGCACACAACACACAGCTTACACACACACAGGGCGTTTAAAAACTGTGTGTGAGGCTGCACTGAGGCGTGCCGACACGCACGCGCACAGCCACTGACCCAGACGGACAAACACAGCACAGAGCTGCAGCCAGCTATGAATTACAACACATTGTGTCTCAGCTTAGTTCCTGTCTGCACAGCTCCACCTTGACCTCCTCGCTCCTCCTCCCTCCTTTACCTCTGTCTGCCTCCCGCTGCCTTGTCTTCTCTCACTCTTTGCTTTTTGTGTAATCCATTTTCCAGCTCCCTCCTGTGAGATCCTTCTTTATTTCTCTTCAGCACCTTTTATTCGGACTCTATCTGTTTGGATATATATCTTTACTTTTCCCCTCTTATTTACTCCCTGTGTGCTTGCTCTGGCGCCGCCCCTCCCTGCTCCGCTCCATCTCATCTCAGACACACTCACCTGGCTCTCTCCTTTATTGCCTCGGGAGGCTGGAGAGCCACTGTTTCCTTTAATCCCAGCCAATGCCATCTGCAAACACTGACAGTCACACAGCGACTCCATGGTTGTCTCACTATCAAAGCCGCGGCACTATCAAAGGCTGGACGGGCGTAATCACAGCAGCCGCGCACCACATTGAACCCTGTTTGATTTGACTTAGTGCACACAAATAAAGGATAATATCGGTGTCATTTAGGCAGCTTCCTGCGACTTATTGACTTGCAGTGGCTGCATGTTGAGATCCACAGCTGGGAGTCTGGTGAGCAGTTGCATCCTCAGAATTGGTTTATGTGTGTGTTTGTGTGAGTAAAGCATGCACAATACAATCCATTCATGGAGGAGCAAATCTCTTCTCTCATCCATTTACACAGGCACATCAGCATTCGCCGCTGTTTTCTGAGGCCCTGTTTGTTTGGTAACAACAGCGCTAAAGGAGGGGGAATTCCCAGACTCCTATTTCCTCTGATTCTCTTCTCAAGCCGTCTCTCAGCAGACGCCAGCGGCTAATTAGCAGAATGGCGATCTGCTAATTGTGTTAATTTACAACATTTTAGCCGAGGGGAGTCTCACAGAGGGCTCGGCTGCACACTTGTATACTGAGCAGGAACACCCCAGACATAAGAAGGGAGCAGCAAAGTTTGCATGAATAATGAGTAATCAACACAAGGACATTAATGACAGCACGCGGCAAAGCGTCACTGTTCTACTGTCTAAATTAATCCCATTTTGCCTTTTTTGAAATGTCCCACTCTATTTTTAACAAACAGTTTCAAATGAGTTCTAGTCTATTCATTCTCATAATCTGTGAACTGTGTGAAAGTTTTCATACCGCCTTATTTCTTTTTTATTATTAGCTGATAGTAAATATTAAATTCACTTTTATAACTAAAATAACACAACTTTGGCCGTCCTCTGGCTCTCTCTATGGTGCTGCATCACTGTTGCAGGTCAGGCCACGCTGCATCTCTTCCAGAAACATCCATCTTCTCAAGTCATTCAAAATGGCATTCAGTGATCCTCCATTCAGTAATCGAATTATTGACCCCTATTGGCGATCAAGGTATTACAACAATGTCGCGGAACGCCTGACCTCCACCAGTTACTGACTTCATAATAAAGTCCCCTTTTTATGGCGCTGGCCTTACACTGTTATGGGGTGAAGCGCTCAAGTGGGAGTTTGTCGGCGCATGGAAGTCAGGGATCAGAAACGCTGGAGACAAGACACTGTGTACAATTAATTTCATAAGTAATGGCAAGCGATCATCATTTGTATTTTCAAACATTGTGTAATATGTCACTTAAATTCCAAAGTGTATGCATAATGCTTTACACCACAATAGTGTTTAAATTACGATGACAATGTGAATCTCATGAATACAGCCACATTCCATGCCCAATCCCCTCCTGTTTGCCCTGTATCTTTAATAAGAGATACACCAACATATTGGGCCAGTATTTGCATGTTTCAGGCGTTGGGCTATCAGCCTTGAAGCATTGGCCGATGCTTCCACTAAATGACATCCACAATGACTTTTTGTTGGACTCTTTTGAATGTGTTTAAATAATTACTCCAGATATTATATTTTCTTTATGATGTTATATAGGGCAGCGTATTGACAATAATTGAGTTCATAGTCATTTCATAACATAATTTCTGCTTCAAAACATCGTCCTGCTGCTCTGGAGTTATAAAATTGGTAGAGGAACATATAGCCATCTCGAGCCCTGAATATTCCCCCTATAGTAAATAAGCAAACGATTTAAAGGACACACAAGAAAGACACAATCTAGCTAAACCAAACACTCTAATTCTCTTCATTCAAAGTTTCCGTCAGATTGGCACTCCATCAAAGTTGGAGACGCCCTTGATTTAAAGCAACATGAATCTCCCTAATTCGGTCATTAATAAAGATAACATATATAAAAGAGTGTGTCAGGCTCCATCAGGGCTTTCATCTCTTTATAATGAGGTTAATGCTGAGACGCGCTGATTACCCCTGCAATGCAAATCAAGGCCAAATGATAACTTGCACTATTTAAATAAGGTAATAGCGATTACTCTACGTTATTCAAATGAGGAGCGTCGCTTTGAACCCGGCGCTTTGAACTAGCGGCTCCTTCAACAAAACATACGGAAGAGCCGGAGCTGGAGTGACTTTAGTATCATTCGGGGCGGGTCCGCTTAATTCAATGTGATGTAAACCAAGGGCAACCAGCGCAGCAGCAAAGTCACCCGGCGCAGGGGCGGAGCCAGCGTAGAGAGGGCCGGGGGGGGGGGGGCTGGCTGACCGGCGCCACTCAAGTCATGTTTTCAGATGATGATACTTGTAAGAGTGAGCAATATGGTTAAACGGTAGCACCTCACAGCCAAGCAATATGTTGATCTTTAGTCCTATGCTAATTCTATTCTGTTATCGTGTTATTTTTATTGTGAAGCGACTATGAGTGTCTAGAAAAGTGCTATACAAATATAATGCATTATTTTCATTATTACCCGAGCCCAATCGAAAGCCTACTGTAGATCATCACTAACTTTCTTGTTTTCCCCGTAAAAGGATAACCAACAAAGGGCCACCATCAAAAAGTCAGGTCATGCATAACTGCTGCTATTTTGTTGTTTTGCAGTGAAGTTTAGGCAATTACAGACTTTAAAAAATCTTAGAAACAGAAATAGAAATCGAACAATATAATAATCTGTTTTAATAATATTTTTTCTTTTTTCATAGAATTGTGTCAAAACAAGACCAAAAAAAGACTAAAGTGGAACTAAATCCGGACATGTGTTTTTGTTTTAGAAGATGAGTAAAATCTCAGATAAAAGACCTGTATGATTTTGCGATATATTGCTGTGATAATTTGGCGATACTGTGCAGCCTTACATTACAAGTAAATGATAGTAATAGTTTGCCTGTGCACTGACGAAATGCCGAGGTTGTAAAAGTTGCATTTGCATGGATTTGGAGTGTTTTAAAAGGCCTCGGAGAACTGTACAAAGTATTTGGGTAAAGACGAACAGAGGAGTGTGTGTGTGTGAGCATCAGAGAAAGTAAAAAGCTGTTTGTGTTGCAGAGAAAGGGGGAGGGAGAGGAGAGGGGGGGGCACTCAGCTGAAACAACATCCACCTTCTGAAGCGTCACGTCTGCCCATGCTTTCCCCAGCTCCACATAGAGAAGCCTAATCATTCTCATTACACTCGGCGTCCATCTGCATCCACAGAGCTGCCTATTAGCGCCTGTGTGTCTATGTGCAGTAAACAGCTCTTTAGAGAGCACTAATGAGCTCTTTTAAGTCTGTCCGCTGTGTGATTCTGCAGCGGGGTGTCAGTGCAAACTGCCCATTTTGGTAACGTCATAATTAAGGCGCGCGTGTTTCTGTCTGCGTGTGCGGTGGAGGAACGATGACAGGACGTACAAACGTGCAAGGCCCTATCTGTCTGCTCAACACAAACAAACTTCCGTGTAATATTTTAAAAAGCTTTTCAGTGAGCTGCTTAAGTACCCGCATGACAAGGGATAACTTCATTAAGATGGGCCTGTTTTATTCACCACCAGGGAAATCTAAGCAGCACTTATTCACATCCTTTTCAAATACACCAGAGGGCATGTGCTAGCCTCTCAATCATCGGCACACAGGGAAAGAGAAAGCAGCTCCGCACTAAATATGTGCCTATTGTTTCACATTGATGCATTCAGATGCTGGTGTGTGTCTAACAACCTCTACTACCTTGTTAATGAGTCCAGCACAGTGTGACTAAGCCACAGGCTACGCTGCTTTGGCACACAACTTACTGCACAGAGTACAATAATGTGATTAGGCTCTGAAAAAGGCCATTCATGATGAAATTAGTCATGAGCTTGTGTCAAAACTCTTTTTGCATTTCTAAGCTAAAGCAAAATTAAGATTAAAATGTTGAGCACCTTCACAGCAGAGTGTCAGGAAATGAACAAAGAGACAAATTAGTAAAACCAGGCTAAATACAAAACTCAATTTATGTTCCTTCCAACAAGTCTGCTCCAAAAGGCAGGCATCTCCCCTCTGAGGAGACTAAAGGCTTTGAAGCCTTCAATCTAAGCCCGGCGCATCTTACCATTACAACGACTAGACTGTCGGAAACGTCCACAATAACAACAACAACAAATAAACAGAACGAGTTCAAAGTCTAGACGCAGCAGTGACCGGCAGAGATGAGCTGTCACTAACTCAAAGACAGTCAGAGCCACACATGACAGCTCCGAGCTGCCACATAACAACATTTGACAAATGACAGCATCTTTAAAAATCTCATATTCATTGTAATCTTCGACCTTTTCAAACTCTTATAAGCTCCCAGCATCAAACCGGCCCGACAACTCCCCCTGAAATATTAAGACAAACTGAAAACGTCTGTTTTAATGTTGCTTTTAAAATATTAGGTTAGGATTAGAAAGTATTTAATGAAAGCGGCTGTCCTAAATTTAGCTTGCACAGGACTTAACCAGCCTAACTAAATTCCAGCTGCATATTGCGCTGCCCCGGCTGCCCGTATCAGATCTTCCCTCCAGCTGTATAAATTGACACTGTCTAAATTTCCTTTTACTAGACAGACTATTGAATGGGTGGGTTAAATGGGTAGGGCGCAGTTAAACAAATGCTCCGGATCAAGGAAATTGTGCGTGGCTTCTTTTGTCATTCAGAGAGGAAATTGAGAGATATTCGGCGGCGGGGGCTCGGAGCAGCGGCTAACGCATGGCATTCATCTATAATGCACTGGGCCTGTCCGTCAGATACTCCATTTCCTGTGACTAGCGCAGCGTGCCTAATCACCCGGCTGCACGCGTGTCTCCTCCTGCCTCACACACACACACAAAAGGGAGAAATGAAGAGTGACACGCAAACATGCATAGACAGAGTGCGCCCGCTGAGGCAAACAGATTATTCTTATCGCCCGAACAAAACATCTGTAAAGGCTCTTAACACCGCAGTGCTCTAACGGTGTTGCGACCTCGGCGGCACATCTCCCTTTCATCATTTACACTAAAATCAGCGGCTGTTACAGTGAAGCGGCACCGCGCACCCAACAGGAACACACACATATGTGGCTTTAGCACACGGAGACAGCTGTTTCAGAGGCACGGGCAATGGCTTAATACAATTACAGATGGTCACTGCTTTATCTCATTCTTCAAGTCAAGTTGTCAAGAAAAAAAACCTTCTGCTACGACTACTTTGTTAAAGAAAAACTTAGCTTTGTATAAACTAAAGCAATCTTGAAGAACACTAATTTAGTTTTTAGGCCAGGGGCAAACAGTAAAGCTCCAAGCAAACATGTTTATAGAAATAAATACTTAACAGACAATCATTTCTAAACTCGTTTTGTAAAGATCACAGTTTACTCATGTGTTAGCTTCATGATCTGTAAACGGCAGACTGACCAGCTGCTATGACTGCAAACATACACGCAGACAGTCAATCTAATGAATGGCACAAATGTCTCCACAAGTCCAGACAGTTCAACTGGAGCCAGCAGTGATTTATCCGAGGCTCACATCATCACTGTGTGTCCTGGTGAATTTATGGTGTGGGGCGAGGCTGCTGTGTGTTTTTCTATGTTTACAGGCCACTAATGTTATCCAAACATAACCTGAAAGTCCCACCGCTCTAACTTTGAGAAACTCCCAGGAACTGCAGGCTAACTTCCATTTAACTTCATTTGAGTATAACAAGGCCTTCAATGCCACTGTATGACTAAAAAGTGCTGATCCAACTTGTGTGGGAGTGTTAAAAGTGCGTGGGAGCAGAGCTGTCCAGTGACAGGCGACTGTCCATCAGCATTCAGCCTCCCTCTGAGCCACAGTGGGATCTTTAAGAGCGGCCCCGGGGTTAACATGGGGCCACACACTATCAATACTCCTCTGACGTCCTGATCCATAGCTGTGAACCAGGAGCACTTTGTTTACCTGTGTGTTCAGTAATTAAAATAGATTTCTGAGAGGGGCCCTAATCCTTTTAGAAATGACATTGATCCAAGCTGCAATGCAACACAGCCACTGTGTAATTTTGTTGGCTTTTCCCTCTTAACACTCTTCCCATTCAATGGAGCACACACAGCCTTCCCGGATGAAACTTTAGAAAGTCCTCGACATGAAGGACGTCATTTGGGGCAGGCGGGGGTGCAGAGGAGGGGGGGCAGGTGGAGATAATAGAGAGGAAGCCTCTAACCTCGTCTAAAGCTGTCTGTCTTCGTAAATAAAATGAGATAATTATTGAGTGAACAACATTATACGCCAACGACACACTCTTTCTTCTCCCTCTCCTGGTGCCAGGCTGTAAATCTCAACAAACACGGAGCTTTTGGACATTAAGTGCTCACTAAGCACAGTGGATGCATCATATTTCAAGAGCAGGCGTTGTGTGGGTGAGGAGCTGGGGAAAATGGAGTGTAATGGTTATCCATTATCTTATACAGCAACGGCGGCCATGATCATTTTCAAGTGACTCATTTCTGGAAGTACCTATCTATTGGCCACTTGGAGAGAAGACTTTGATGGCTAATCCAAAACAACTATTCAGAGGTCATTTACTGCTGCGGCGCACAAGAGAAGGCTCCAGCCCCCCTCATTATTCAAATACAATCCTCAGGAAGATTCACAAACAGTGGAGTGGGCGATTACCTCCATTGCACACTCCAGCCGGAGAGGAAACATTAGCCGTCAACAAATGAATATTTCACAACACATCTCCATCAGGGGAATTTAACGGCAATACTGAGGGTGTTAACATATCAATGATCCCACTTGTAGACGCGCTTTGGAGTCGATGAAACTGCACGGATCTGCGAGGGAACTTTCCGATTCGTCAATGGCGCCTTGTATTGGCGGTATTTATAGTTTTGTTTGTGTGGTCTGGTCTTCACATGAATGGTTACTTAACAGCAGCACTTCCCTCAGCAGTCGCACAGAAAGCAGCCCCGGCTCAGTGCGCTGCGTTGTCTTGTGTAGTTGCCGGCAGCGTGTGCGGTGTGAGCGCGCGTGCGTATCTGCGTGTGTTAATGCGCGCATATGTCTGCCGGTGTGTGTACCGGCTGAATTGGCGTGTTGAGTGTCACCATCTGTGGACGCGTCTCCCGCCGTGTGTCTGTGTGGGCTGCACAGTGGACAGGGCCGCGGCGGATACCTGCGCGAACTGTCAATCCACACACACACACACACACACAAAATAACACCAAAATGTCTTTCAAAACAACTATCAGAATCTGCCAACTCCAAATGCTGATTACATATGCAAATCCATGCCATACATACAAAATCTAAAGAAGACTTGCTTATTTACATATATGGAGCTATATGCCGGCTTTGACCAGGAGTGACGCGTGCACTGTGTACATCTTTAAAGATTCTGGGTAAATTAGAGATGTCTGTCATTTCAGGGTGAACGTGTTTGGTGTCAAGTTTGCAAATAAATTCGAAACCTAGAGTGAGTTTTCATACTCAAACATAGGAAAAAGTATCCTGAAATTACGGCAAGACTTTTAAAGAACTTTTACAAACATAGAGTATTTCAATTAAGATGTAGCTCGTAGCGCGAGGTTCAAGTGTTCCCATTTCTTTTAAGTTTCCATCGTACATGCTTCATCGGCGTGAAATCATTTTCCATTTCAAAGTCACACAATAAGGGCCCTACTTGAAATTTCCACACAGACTGACAACACTTTCCTCATACTGTAACTTTGGTGATTTTACTTTGCCAATTTAAGGCCACATTTTCAAGTCACCTTGTGAAAGAAATCTGTTTTCAGGCGTATGTTGGAGGGTTTTTGTAAGGTGGAGTTTTATGGCAGAGAGTGAAACATTTGGAGAGTGAGTGAGATTAACAGCAGTTGGCGGAGATTAGCGAAGGCCGCAGGCGCTGCACGTGCCGGACCGGTACATGTGTGTGGATTACAGAGCAGGCCGGGCTGGGATCACCTCTACCCCCGACCGTGCTCTCAGTGGATCCTTCTGAGTCTGCGTAAGAGAGGGGAAAGATCCGCCAACTCGCACAGACTGAAAATACATGCGCAGGAGAGTCCTGTCCAAATGGTCTGCATTGCTTTGGAAGAATATCAATATAGATTTATGCGTCATTGTCACACAGGACTTGAAGGAGAGGAGTGGGGTCGAAAGATCATGGTTGCAATTGAGATTTCTATAGAAAAATGATAATAAAGTAAATAATAAAGCGGGCCTCATGACTTGTTAGATTGCATTTTGGAGCTGGTAAACTCTGGAGTCATTCATCTTGGTGTCATGGCGTCGGCCGTGTTGACAGGACAGGTGAGAGGGGAGCTGAGGTCACACTACAATGCGAGCTCCAGCCCACACCGAGACTGGGACGGCCCATGAGCCAGCCCCCTGTGCGGCCGCCATCACACCTGGAGGACTGTACACACATGAACCTCCTCTTTAAATCCACTCGGGCTTGCATTATGCTGCATTTCACAGCGCTTGTCTAAACAGTCAAACACTGGATCAATACGCCTATCGATTGGTGGCATTGAGACTGAACTGGTCGTGTCCAGGGGCAGGAGATTCTCACTAGAGCTCTCTGCACACACTCCACACTCCGAGTACATGAGGACAAGCTCGGATTTGCGGTACAAATATTTGTAAGCTCATGTATAGACATTTGTGAGCACACTAGTCTCTCTCAGTCGTACCTGTGTAGTGCTGCAGACAGCCCGTCCTGAAGACTACCGCGTGTGAGCATATGCAGGTGATGTGGGCTGAGTGGGAGCAGTTTGTCTCAAAGTGAGGCCGTCCAGTCAGCTCCAGCAGTGGAATATCAAGCTGGCGTCTCCTCGCGCTCAACTGACACAGTCGATAGCGCTGCATTATTCATGGGGCCGGCGGGGCCCGATGAGATGGCCTCTCACTGAGGCTGGATTTCAGACGTCCCAAACTTTACAGGGCCTGGCGCACGCCTGACACCTCCAACAACTGTTTATCCTCAGCCAAAATGACAAGCACAGCCACGAGAAGCACCATCCCACAAGTAGGCTGCGTTTAATCCCGTATATTTGACAAGACAATCTCTGAGCCGCACGCTACACTGCTGCTCAGTAAAACCCGCTACTTGAAAATAAAGTACATATTAGGACACTCTTGTCAGCTCCTCTTGTTTGCTATCAAATCAATAAACACAGATCACAAAGCTAACACGACAATCTGAAATGTCGCTTTGCACTAATAAAAGAAAACAAATCATAATTTCAAATGCAGCCCATCCGTGTTCGCTGATTTCCATTACACAGACTAAAGACATCAATTAGCGAAACAGCGTCTGTTCAAAAAGAGAAAAAACACACAGTTATTGGGAGTAAATCAAACAAGAGAAGCCGACGTCAGGCTGCTTGATATCAGATCTCAGAGGAGAAATTTGATGGGCACCGATGAGCAGACGGCATCTCAGGAGAATTGGACAGAGGAGAGATTTAATGTGATCATAGGGGACGCTCATCTTTCAGGGAACGGGCTAATAATGAGCAATCAATAACATCCTTAACAGAGTTAGAGCCAGCAGCTGACAGCAGATGTAAGCTACGGCTAACAGGCTCCCTCTGATCTCACATTACCGCTGTATGCTAGTTAAACAGCTCTCACACAGTCACACACACACATGAGCACAGCACACAAGCACATGGGCCTCCAACATATGGGCACACTGCTTTCTCCAGTGCTTCTCCTCAGGTGACACCGGCAGCATCGTGTCATTGTGGATCGATCAATAGCTGTAATCACATTCACAGGCCGCCAGCGAGCGCACCACTGTGGAGCACGCACCCGCCTTTATCCCGAGACGACGGATTTCACGGCCCGATGTGACAAGCGCTGCCGGGAGATTGTATCAGCGGTACTTACAGGGCAATAAAAAACATGTTTAACTTCGAATTACAAGCACTGGCAGTTTGGTTAAAGCGACTGGCTGTAGCGCTCTGGCTAACTAGACAGGATACATACTGCCTTCTCTGTCTTCCTGAGTCTTACACATTTCAAACTTTTACATTTTGTTGTGCGTATGGTGCTGAAACGCTGCAGTGCAAGAGTATTATCTTAAAGCAAAACAGCTCTTATGTAAAAAGTTAAAACTGTATTGATTATTTAAATTGAGAATAGTTTTAGCTTGGGGTAGTTGCAAAAAACCGAGAAGATTACATGCAAGATATATGGAAATAGTCTATTTTAGCAATTTTAGATCATTCCATTTATGCTTCAGTAATGTGTTTAAGTTTGTTTTCTGGTTTAGACTTTGGTGCTGCGTTGATCAAGGCCTGGTGGGACTTGGAAGGTTCAATCTTTGATATACTTGGTGTGAAAAGTTTGAGCACCAACACATTATAGTACTTTGCAACTTACACAGATTGCCGTAATGGAGAACTTATAACAATGAGGTCGATCAAGAGTGTATTGAGTAACTTTTCTCCGCTTTGCTCGCAATGCCACAAAGTTGGTTTGGTGCCAATAATCTGTCATTAATTTCACGCATTTACCGCTGCCGGACAAACGTCAAAAAGCTGGAAGACTTCCTAATTGGTTAACAGTAAGCCATGGTAGTTTATGTGTTGCCAAGATAACATTGTTTTGAAAACCAGCGTCCACAGGCTGCAGGCAGAATACTTATTACTTTCGCCTACATGCTCGGGATTGTTGATAAGACAGTGTGCGGCGTATACTGCGCTCATTAGAGACAATATCTAAGAGCAAATCCCATCTTCGAGGAAACTACTTCTAGAGACTTCTTCCTCAAAGTCACCAGAGCTGTGAACCGCGCACAGGCAGAGATATTTAATCCGCCACTGCTCTGCATTTCCCCTGCAGTTGTGCCTGATCCTGAGTGAGGAAAGGACAGGACCTCCCGAGCTGTGCGGATGTGCGTTTGTTTGCAACTTAATGTACTTTCTCATATATCACCGCGATGTGTCTGTGAGCATCCGCGGTTACAAAGTCGTGTTTTCGCTCTTACTAAATAAATAATTACTGCTGTATAACCGTCGGGCGCGTTTCCAGGCCCGAGGCAACACACAATCAGTTCTTGTTTGTCATAAATTGAAGAAAAAAAACACGATCTGTAAAGACAAATGATCAGCCAGTATTAGGAGTCCAAACATTTCCTCTCTTTGTGAAGCCGATCATATGCTGTTGTTTGCCCAGTGCTCGCCTGTGTGCTTTCTGCTTTGTGGACTTTGGCAGAAGAATGGAGTGTGTTGTAGTTTATAAAGAACAGCCTGATCTCTTAGAGAAAGGACCAGCAAAAGGAGAGTCAAAAAAAAAAAAAAAAATGCAATTCGAAGTTGTCACATAAGATAAGACTGTGGCGTCCTGCTGGAGAGGGAATGTCATTCCACCACTGGGGTCCCAAGAGGGAGATGAGTCAGGGCCAAGGAACGGGGGGCCAGCAAACAGCACAGGCTGAAATTCAGGATGTGATATTTTCATGTTCCAAAGCCGCGCTTGTTGTTACAGACATTTCTCAGAAAAATAAACCACTTTTATGACTGCTGTGTGGAAATGGCCTCAGTACTGGACCACTGTGAAGATGGATGATGAACACTATTCTGCGGTTTAAGTCATTACAGAGGACATCAATTTCGCGCCTCAAACCATAATTTCCTCATCAAAAACGTCGCTCATTCACAAAAGTTTGAATAACCTTGTTCATTGTGAGGCTTCTAATAATGAATAAAATACGCTATTTATTTATAACCTGGAAATGTCCTTCACATTTTTAAATTCCAGAAATCATCACCAAACTAATTCTGAGCATTTCTGGCCTCAAAGTGTGTTCATTGCAGCACCATTGATAGGCTATGGAATGCCATTAGCTAAGGATTAAAAAAAAAAAAGTCCCCTTGTTTTTCTGTTTCTCATTCCCACTGTTCCCAATTCGAAATCCTGACCAACGCAGTCTTCTCTCATTGACAACAGCTTGAGTCAGGGAGTCTACATCTAGTGTTTTTGTTCGGCCAATGCTGCCACTGCCCGAGCCCCTTGTCAGCGGCTCGTTGTAAAAGCTGACCAGATCTGTCCAAGGGTTTGGATGTCTCCTAGCAACAGGAGCTGTGGGCCAACCTGGTGTGGCTGAAGGTGCTCGTCCAGCTCCGTATAAAGTAAAGAAAGTCAAGGAAGTCGCCGTGGAGTGGACAACGTTAAGTAAATCTACATGCTTCGGCTGGGTTAAACCTCAAGACAGGCTTCGTCCATCAGGTCCTTAGCCGTGCTCAAGCCCAAAGATGGCGGCCTCCTATCTTATCAGTCGATCAGGGAAAAGCGTGCAGGAAATGAGACGCACAACAGTGATGCTTGCAACGACACACTCATCTTTCCAGGCTCGATTACCATACCGGAGCGCAGAGACAGGAGCCGTATAGGACGGAGAAATTGAATTGCTGCCTTGATACACGCTCAGTCATTAGTGGCCGCCATATAGGGAAAGTAAACACCAGGGGAGGAAACAAGTGTTGTTTTATTTGGTGTAGCGCCGCAAAACAGGAAGTGCTAAACTCTCGGCGCCCCGGACGGAGACGTGCATTTTTCTCGTGTTTGTTTGGTCGCGTCAGTCGGTCGCTGCTGCAAGCCCGTGTGGAGGGAGAAGGATTCTTTATAAAGACAGCAATGAGACAGGCTGAGGAGGAGATGGAGAGCTGGCTGAGTGGACTTCATCCCCAGGGATCACTTTGCTGCGCACAGGCACACAACTGCAGGACAGAGCGCAACAAGGGTTCATTGGCCAAAATCTCTGCTCTGTACACATACAGTCCCTCCAAGCAATATTCCTGTAAGCACTGGTCCGTGGAGACAGGAGCGCATTGACTGAAGAAGGGGAAGAAGGGGATGGAGGACGGATAAGGAAAAAAGAGGGGAAGAGTGAGAGCGAGGGCTCAGGAGGAGGAGGAGGAGGAGGAGGAGGAGTGTCCACCTGGCCCGCGTCCAGGGGAATTAAACAGTCTGTTTACGGCTCTCAGCTCCTCGCCAGCGCCATGTTAGCCTAATGGCATGGACATGAAGCCAATTGATTTGTGGACCAATAGACCTGTCCCAGCGCACCGGCAGATTACCTAGATCACTGGCTCGGCATTGAGTACACATCGCTTCTCGCCGGTGCCCCACAGGCTGCGAGTGTGCGCGCATATGTGAACACGTGTGGATTACAGAGCGGAGTAGTGAGTGGGAGAGCTCATTCTGTCAGGTGAAAACTTTACAGTATAGTTTCATCACTCGCTCCTCATTGATTAGCCTCCCCCAAGGCCATAAAGGTTTGTTAAGAGTGTTCAAACGGAAGACTGTTTGTACGGTAAACCACAAATATGCATAACATTGACCCGTAATGTAGTATAAAACTCCTCATAAAAAACGATAATTCAGGCTTTAATGTAACATTTCAGAGCTATCATAACAGGACAATGTGACGTACATGTAGCTGGGTCTGAACAGTAACACATTATGTCGTCTGGGGCTGCGTTTGCTGATTTGCGGGGCGTTAACAGCTCATTTTCCCCCCAAAAAAACTTGATGTCGACGCCATAAAAAAACGCACAGCGGAACAATCACGGACCACACAGACTTGAAACTACAGTTGTCCGTGTGTATGGCCCTGGAGTGAAAATAATTCCACATTCTCCACACTTTTCACTCATGTCACTGTCCCACTTGATAAGCATGAAAATCCATTTATCTACAAAGGAACTGTAAGGCCCGTATTGGACAATGTCTCTTTCATGGTCCCTCGTGGGCTCTTTTTTTTTTTTGCTCCACAAAGCCACCCGACTGACTCTGACGATCTGTAATAGGGCGCATTCATTGATATAGATACATCAAGGGAGATATTGCCGTGGCGCATCAAGAGGAGTGGGGCTAGTTCACGGAGACGGCGATATTGGGCGCACATAAAAGGACAATAAGCAGTTTAAGGCAGGGAATAAAAGGCGATGTGGCGGCTTGATACAGCGGACATCTCCCCGCGCTTGCTTTTACAGACAGGACACAGTCGGGAGTTATTGTCAGCCCGTCCCGACAAGACCGAGAATTAGGCAGCGAGGAGGAGGAGCCGTCAGATTACGGATTAAAGGTGGGGAAGTGGCGGGATTAAACGAGCGCCGGAGATGGGAGCCCGGCTAATACAGCTCACCGCTCGGCGAAGGGCGTCATCGAATTTAGTCCCGCGGATTAGACGCCGGTTACTGGAGCGGCAAACGGCAAATCTTTTAAAATGACTCTCCTGGAGACTCTTATCCAAACACTTCCCACTTTGGTCAATGTTATTTATTACTCATCTAATCCATATCTGTGGCAATGAGGTGTGCAGGGCTTTTTACAACACATGGCAGACACAAAAGCCTCTGAGACCCAGGTATTAACAATGATGCTACGTCTTAACCACCCTCTGGCTAATGCAGCTAATGAATGAGAAAACGCTAGCGGGCTAACGGCTCTAATTCTCCTTCACAGGCTATCATGTTGCAGCCCGGAGACGGATCAATACCATTTGCTCAACACACAAGAGGCCTGGGAATCTATAAAAGGGCTTTTATTGAGTAATTAAACACCCATTACTGTCCCGTGCAGCCAAACAATAAATTTGATCAGCCTCTCAGGCGCAGATCCAGCCGTGATTAATACTCAGTGCATGCGTGACATCAAGGGCCACAATGACATTTTGCCAAGTCGTGTCTTAGCCTCGTACTGCACCGGGAGAAAAGGTTCGGCTGCTTGTCTGGGGCTGAACTAACAGTGTCTTTGGGGCCTCTGTCAGTGTTTGAGTCCCGTCCCACCTGCAGCCCGGGGACCGACAAACAAAGCACCACACCCTGTTTCCCAAAACATGACCCACAAAAACATGCCGTCTTATCAACTACTGTCAAATAAATACATAAGAAAATCATCAACACATCTCTATGTTAAAGTAGGAAAAAAATATAGCTTAATCCCCTTTACCAAGTGGTGTGATTTATATTGTATTTAAATGTATAAAACCATTTGGGTAATTTAGAAAAAGTTAGCAATTTTCATGTATTAATGAAAGACACTGTATGCAAAACTTTTTTTTTCTCTAGTTTTCAGATTTAAACTTCCACTTGGAAACAAATAATTTGCCTAATTTTCACAATCAGATGTTTCAATATTGCACTGAGACACCATTTCTCTAAAGGTTTAAATGGGAAATTATGGCTCCAATGGTCATTCTTTCAAAATGCATTTTTCTCACATACACTATCACTACATAATATCGCACTTTTAGACACGATATTTACTTCTTCTTTTTTTTACAGATTTTTTCACAAATTATTTAAAAACTAAAACTAAATAAATCCATAAATTTAAAGCTGGCTCTATACATTATTTAGATTACATTGCCAAAATGACAGTTTGGGCCACTTTAGCTCATAAAGAACCAGCACTTCAAATGGATATATCTTAATAGAATTTTTTCCCTATTCACCTCCCGTGTCACGCCTTTACTTTACCATAATGAATATCTGAAATATGTGCTGCATACCAAAGTGTGCGACAAAAGCACTTCCCTTTTGAATGAAAAATGCTTAAATGTAATCTTCTCCAGAATCTCATTAACACAAAACATAACAATGTACAGTATTTGAAAGAAAATCTGTATCAAACTTTCTCCTTGACATTTCTCTTCAGCCTTTCATGACAGAAAAGGCACAGAAGAAAGCTTGGACTTTTTCCCTAATTTCACAACGTCCCTTGCCACACTCACACAGTTCTCAAACCTGTTACAATCGCATCCTTGTTGGAGAATATTTAGCGTTGTTGAGCCAACAATATGGCATCTGGGTGATTCTCCTAAATATGAATGGCCCATTCACAAGGCTCAATGGAGTCGCTTGGCAATGGCCCTTTTCCCCTCCCTCCTCCATACTCAAAACAATATTCAGCGCAGCAGTCTTGGCACTTTTCCCCGAAATCAACAAAAGAGGAACTCGAAGCTGTCCCTGAAACCCTCAAAGCATTAAGCCTCTGTGAGATGCAAGTACTTGGCAAAGCGATTTAGCGACAATGGGCAAATCATACAGTGCTTTGTGAGATTTAGGGGATACAATAGCACTCCGTTTCCAAAGCACACATTAGTAAGCATGTCATTGGGACCCCCTGGGGATTTGAGCAGTCCAAAGGATTGTGTAGTGAAGAGGATAAATATATGTTACTGGGCACGGCGATGGAGCCCTGCCAACGCCTCCCTCGTTCTGCTAACATGCATACCCAGGATTATGAGCCTGACCAATACATTAATAGAATAATCTTCAAACATGGAAAGCACACAGAGCCCACTAACTGAACCCATTTGGCTTGTTAAGTGTATACATCGAAACACATCCAAAATCAATTTACGACCATTTAGCAGAGCTCAAAAGGTGCACATGAGGAGAATTTCCACTTGTACTAAAAAAATGAGCTACCACAATAATAATAAAAAAAAGCAACGCGGAGAACAACACTTGTTATAAATGTGCGGCGCTTGCAGCCATACTGACCTCTGAGTGCTAAACAAAACCAACAACGGACAAGCAGACACCCACTCAAAAGTCAATACCATGCGTGCCTCTTCTTCCTCTTGTATGGTTAATGCATGATGCCAGGTAGGGGAGACAGACGGAGAGTAGGATCTCATTATACGCTGCATGCTATCATTAGCTATCTACCACATGTGTCCATCCTGCCAAGTGAGTGGTACAAGCAACATCCTAATGCTCTGGCTGCTTCCACAGGGGCAGCCCGGCCCGCACGCACAAACGCAGGGAGCAGTACTGTACATAATCATAGCACCTCGGCAGGGCCCGGCACATGAGCAGGCACACATAGGTTAATGCCTGTGTTCATTCAAGACTCCACTCTCCCCTCATCTACACGTAGACAACAAGCATCAACACCTGAAGCTATCGTTTAGCCACAAAGCTGCAGCTCACTGTGGATCTGACAGTTTGTGCCACAGCTCAGTGATGCTGTGCCACACGCCCAGACACTCTCCATCCTTTGTGTCCAGCTCTGGCAGCGTGCCAAGCTCGCACACCAACTCTGCCTCACATCCCACTATTGTTCATTAACATGCACGCACACCTTAGCCACTCAAGTCAACGAGTCGCTTGCCAAAACCAACTCCAGAGCAGGATATTTCTATTTTTGCTAATCAAGACGTTTTAGTGGCAGACAGAAGGAAAGAGGGAGAATGTGCCAGGGGAGGGGGGACGGGGGCAGCAGACGGACACTATCGAGCCTAGGCTTGCTGCTGTTAACAAAATCAGATCACCCAGAGCTAGAGCCAGTACGAGGAGAGCTGGGGCAGAGATTACAGTCCAATCCTTCCTCTCTCTGGCTGTCATTTTCTGAGGCCCCACTGAAAAAAGGCTTTCGACGACGTGGTCCGGGCCAAATGAGTGGCGAGCATCTTTGCATATCAATGCACAATTTAACTTAAGACTTCCATGGCTTCATGGCAATAACCTAATTAGAAATGGCGCCTTCTCATTTGAAGCCACAATGTAAAGGATAAGCTGTGTGTCGCCTATTGCAGTCTAACGGTCTGGAATATTCCATGTGGAAGCTTTTTCTTTTTTAATAATAAGCCCTTAGCATATTTAACACTCGCACAAGCCGAATGTTTTAATATCTGCCAGGGAATCCGTGCCATGGGTGGCAGAGATTGCTGTTGAAGAGCGAAAGGAGGTGAGCGGAGGTCTGTTTAAAATTCACAGAAGGGGCAAAAGGACGGTAAAGAAGGTTGAAAAAAAGCCTTGATTTGATTAAACCTGTGAAAATGACGCATTACATAAATGATAGAACTTCAAACATTTAACCATTCAGAGTTCACAGACTGTGAGATAACGGTTTTAATTCTAGAATTTACATGGAAATGAATTTAGCTAAATGTCTGGGAATAAGAGGAAAATGAGGGGAGTGATTTGGATAAGTTGGAGAATTTGGTGACACCGATTTAACTTGCCTTTGGAATACCACAACTGACCCTCCGACGGGGACTTAAGCCTATAGCCTTTACCACATTATAATACAATACTAATGTACAGAATGACTTATCTTGTACTATAGCCGTGTTTGGAGTTGCACATATTAGTGATCCCCTGAGTCAGGATGACTGTGGCCTCAGTCCACCCTCAGATTGTGACTGGATTATAACCAGTCAGCACTGGGGAAGCACCGGCCTGATGAATATAAATGTGTGAGCGTGTGCACTGGAGTGTGCACCACACTGAGGCACGCAGAAGGAAGGAAGGAGACGGGATCAACCGGCAACTGTCAGTCAAAGCAACACTGAAAAAAACACCAAACAATCCCAAAACGCCCATTTGAGGCCAAAATCATGGCTTCAGTGAGCAAAAGTGGAGAGGAGATTGAGTGGATCGGTGTGTCAGGGATTTTAAGGAATTGGCGTCCACTCATCTACGGGGAAACATGTCGGGGGCAGCAGCTCTGTACGACAGCTGCCTGCCGTCTAGCAGAGGAACTTAGATCTGTGAGGAGGGGCTGTCAGAGAACAGCAGAAACACACAAAGACTACACAGCCCAGCTACAGTGAACTGACACACAGCCCCACACTGTCTTCTGGGATGGAGAGGGGGGTGAGAGCGGGTGGGGGAATAAGTGGACAAAGAGTGAAATAGATGAGAGTGCAGGAAGACAAGACAGGCTGACGCACTGTCGAGCACATGTGGAAAAAGAGCAGAGAAAGATGAGAAGACAGTGGAGAAATGAGAGAGTGAATCCGACAGACAGGTCCGAGAGGGATTTGTTCTATTTGCATGCGCCCGGCTCCCATGGGTCCGGCTACGCTCCACGAGCCCACAGCACAAAAGATAACACTTAACATATTTGCTAAAAGATGACAACCCTGCCTGGATCTCCTTTGAAGAGGCCCTTTTGTCAGGACGCGCAGACAGGAGAAATCCACTCTTACAGACGTGGCCGGCACTAACAAATGTCTCTCTCTCTGTGTCTGCCGAAAAAGCACATTTCCCCACTTACATCTGCGTCTTGGCACAAGTCCCATGAGGGCGGGCTGGATCGCACACCAGTGGCTGGAGGACGGTAAAACAGCTTTTAATGGTAAACATTACAGACTGATAGAAAGTGTCAGGATAATTTATTTATATGGTCCCGTGGGAAGTAGCTTAGCCACCCTGGCGGCACACCGGCTCTCTCTATTCATTTGTGTGTCTCCGGGAAAGTCCGTATTTAGATAAATAAAGCCGGGAGAGGCAGAGTAAAAGGGACCCTGTTTGTAAAGCAGTATTTCTTCTTTTCCTATTATCTCTCCTCTCTCTGTCCCTATTAGCTGTATCGGGAGGCTGCCAGAGATGTGAGGCGATACGTTATGTGTATAATGAGGGGGATTATTGCTACTGTCACTGCAACACGAGCGCAGACAGCACATGCAGAGGATGGATCTTAAGCCGAGCACTGTCGCAAAACAAATGGACTTAGAAATAAACAAACTGCCGAGGAGCTACAGTATTTACATTACACACCAGCGCTGTTAATGCCGGTGTTTCCCTTCTGGTTTATGCACAAGCAAAAAAGCTGCTGCTCAGGGGTCGTCTTATAGTCCAAAACATGGACGTCGGGGAATCAAGAACAAACCGCCGTCAAACAACAAAGTCAAAATTATAAACTATCAAAGCGTATCCTAGTTTTATTTCGTCAGTCAGTGTGAGTGCGTCCACTTTGAGCACACACACACACGCACACACACACAGCGGTGGAGAGACAGAGCGGGAGAAAGGTTCAAAGGTGGAAGGTTGAGTCCTCGCTAATAACTGCAACAAAAACGCGAATGTGTGCGGATGTCAAACTCGGCCCCGCCGCGTTCACAGAAAGCGGCTCGGAAAACGAAATGGAAAAGTATCCGCAACAGTTCCCGGAGCTGGACTGATATTTTTAAGAATAAACCACGGATCTATGTACGACAGTATAATTGGCGGTCTGGTGTAGGAAAAATTACATTATAAAAGACATGTTAAAGAAATATATATTAGGGAAATTTTGCTGCAAAGACTAGTCTAGCTAAATTACGTAAATGTAAATTCAATTTTAAATTCCAAAAAGATGCAGAAGCAGCGCAGGCCTTGAGATATTAGAAAAACAAACAGCTCATGCATCCATCCACACACCTGAAACGAAAACACTTTACCAACAAAATAAATATGTCGAAATCCTGTTTTCCCTGCGACACGTTTCATACAGCACAATTCCATGTTTCAACTGTTACGTTTCATGAAGCAGAAATTCCTATTGTCGTGCATATTTTAATTGAGAGGAAAAAGTTGTTTACGGCGCCAGAAATGTGCAGAGAGTGACATATTGCAGCTGTCATTCCTGCGATTTCGGCGTTACATAATAATAATCTAAGACGGGTTGCACCTTGTGAAGCTTTATGTGTGTGGATTACCTGATGGCGTGAATAGATAAAGTGTGCAGAAGTTGTTCAAAAAATAAATTTAAAAAAAAAAGGGCAGACTTACCATACACGCTGCTGCTGCTGATCATGTCGTGCTGGAACAAGCAGAGGGAGAGGAGATGAGAGCATTGGCATTAATTTGTAGGGAAAGAGTGAACATACATCTAGAAGTCTCCCTACCACAAAAAAAATAACAATAAAAAATAACCTTCACATCACTGACAGTAAATACTTTGGTGACTGTTTGTATTTCGAGCCGGCGTGGAAGGTGGACTTTTGAAGAGGAGCGAGCAACTCAATAGGAGGCATCTAACCTACATGCATATCATTAGAAAGTGGACCCGGGATGACAGGCTGCGCGGTGCTGCTGCTGCTGCTGCTGCTGTTGCTGCTGAGGAAGAGGAGGGGGGCCGAAGAGGAGGAGAAGGGAGGGAGGGAGGGAGGAGGTAGGGAGGGGGGGGGGGGGGGGGGGGGATCAACTGGTGCACGTTTTAGGAAGAAGAAGAAAAAAAATATGGCAGGAGAGTCAAGTTAAATCTAGCGATAACGCCCTATAAAGTCCCCGCGTTTGAAAAATACATGGCGCGGGGACACAGGATCCGCCGCATGCACAGGGCAACTTGTTGTAATCGAAGCAGCGTTGCCGTCTGTCTCATCGAGCTTCAACAAAACCCCTCCGTGATCATGCAACTTGGGCTGTTTTGACGCTTTTTTGTTGTTGTTGTTGTGTTTTTTTTCTTTTTCTTTTTTGTGGCGAGTGCCGCAAAGCGCACGGAGAGAAACACGGGTCCTACATCGCAGCCCCTTCGTGCCTTTGCGAATTTTTTTCACCCGTGGCGCAGGTGCACTCCTTTAAAGCGAACGTTTTAACGGGAAAGAGCGACGGTGAACGCGCCGGGAGACAAGGCGATGGCACGAGGAGGAGGGAAACTTATTATCTGGGAAAAAAGTGAACAAGTGTAAATCCCGAAATGAGCTTGTATAACGTCGCCCCACACAGACGCGCAGCCTGCCTGTCTGCTCTGTCCACTCTCTGTCTAATTGCACACGGACTACGCGTTCTTCTTACCTGTTTTTTTTTTTCTTTTCCTTTTTTTTTTCTTTTTCAAGCGTCAGGTCGAAGTCTCACGTGGGGGTTAGGGTCGCATCGATCCCGCGGAGGGCTTCTGCTGACGAACGGGGTACCGAGGGTTAAGCCGGGGTGCGCGCGAGCTGTAACCATCCCAAGTTAGCGCAGGAAGCACTGACCACAGCCACTGCCATGTTGGAATTTCACCAGCCCTGAACAGCTGCTTCTCAGACTGACCAGTGCGATCCACATTGCGCATGCGTCTGGAGGAGTAGGCTAGAGGAGAAAGGGGGGAAAAAATCCCTCAATTCCAATTATTGCCTATAAGGTTATTATAGGCGTCTGGTTAGTATGGCACGGAGACTAAGAGGATTCAGCAGATTTTTAAACATAACATCTTTTGTGAGCACTTTTAGTCATATAGGCTACTTTCTTTATATTTATTAGATGACTCGAACTATCTTGACCAAAATTAGACAATTGTTACATTATACATAGCCTTAACCTCTTAACCCCCGCCTGAACCGAGCTTATCCAGTTTGGCATTACCCAAATCTAAAAGCTTGTCGAACAAAGCGACGAAAGCGAGGATGAAAATACAACAAAAGTGACCCAAAAAAAAGCCACAAAGGAGCAACAAAAACCTGCCAAAACCAGACCAAAAAAAAGAGGGAAAAATACAACAAAAATGTGACAAAAACTGTAAAAAAAAAAAAGTCACAATCAGTTATAGGTCTTAGCTTTCAAATAAGGCGTAACACTGGGCTTTAGGCTGTAAGCTCCAGTCGAGAGGCTTTTAGATTTGGGTAAAGCCGAACTGGAGAAAATGCGCTCATTTAAGGCGGAGGGTAAGAGGTTAAAGCAGTACATTTTATTGCAATTCACCAATATTGGAGGAAAAGTGAAAGGTTTAAATAAAACAAGCTTCATAAAAGCATTTTTACAGCAAAATTCAGCTTCTATAAAAAATGGAAACATATCCACATTTTAGCACGTTGGTTAAACTGTAACAACATCCCGCTGCAGCGTCATAAAGAAGGACCACCTTTGACCAGGGTGCACGCGCGGTTCACGTGAAGAGCAGCTACGCACGTCATCCACCTTCATTCACCTTTGGGTTTTTTTCCCCCCAAAAAAATTTCGCGGTGTCTGTGTGTGTATCTCCCAGTGCTAATTATAGCAGCGATATGGAATTAGCAATTGAAGCCCTAATTAGAATGAAAATGTCCCAGTTAGCGCCGTATCAAAGCGTCAGCAGGGGAGGCCATATTTAAACAAGACATCAAAGACTGAATAACTGTCAGTTCATTGTTGCTAATCACACCCACAAGTTTGCTGTCACGGGGTGGTTTGCGGTTTAGTTATTCACACTATTCCTGTAATGTTTGTGTAATGTTTGTGTAAAGTTGTGTCTCTCGAAAGGAATCAGCCGCCAGCGTCCTGTGATGGGTGGGCATTGGTGAAGTCCAGTACCATCTTTCCATCTTCATAAAGCATGTACGTACACACACACACACACACACACACACACACACACAGCATCTCCTCAGTCAAATACGCTGTCCTTGAGTCCCTCGCGCCAAGATATAAGTGCACCGCGTCCTTCCCTCCACCTGCTCTCATTCCCACTCCTGCAAATTAGACACATTTTGCTCGCCAGTCTCACACATAACACACGGAATAAACTGATAGCTAACTGTTGTTCATAAGATGAGCCTTGTTCTAATTGTGATAATTAAATGCCTTTTTAACAATTCTACCAATTAATTACTGGCAAGCTTCCAATGTTATCAAGGAATTGTTGGTTTAATTATAATTGATTGAAAACTCAAGTAATCGGTATGTAATAGCTTAGTGAAGATGTCTTGCTCTTTTGTTTTCTAATTATTAGCTAGTAATTAGAAAATGCCTCTTTATTGTAGAGTGAACAAAACAGCTTAGTGTAGTGATAAGTTGTAACCCGCATTACCAAGCCTGCGCTTTCGCTTTCTGATTTACATACAGAAGCCAAAGGTATAATTCAAGTGTGTTGAATATGCAGTGTTGCTATAAAAAGAAAGGCTCCCACTCTGATCTGAAAAATCTTATGTAAAATCACAAGACACTTTACTGTTGCATTCATGTGTAAGTACATTATCAATGATGTGAAATTAATTTTACAACATCATTTTGGCAAGCATGTTATCCCAAGTGCATGTGCAGGAGATTTAACAGCAACATAAATCTAAATAGATTTTAACTCATTATCCATTGGAGAGGTAATGATGTAAGTCTGCCACTAATGAGCTTAAGCTCTTAATTGAAAAGGAGGGGGGTAGAGGGACGCACGTAGACACTCTGCACAGACGCCCACACACGCACACACAGACACACACCTGCAAACACACCGCCTCCCTGTTTGTACGGCTGCTCCCTCTCTCCACGGGGTCACTGAGGGGGGAGGCTAGTCACATGACCAGCCAAATTTCAACTCCAGCGCCTGCGGACTGTGTGTCTGCCCCGATCACTTCAGCATGTTTTTACTCACTACTACAGCAGAGAGCACAGCAAGAGGAAATTCAGAGCAGGCAAGATTATCAAGTCACTCATGCTATGATATGTAATTGAGACAAAAGACTGTTTATCGTATGCAGGAGGAGACAAAAGACAATCAAAGTCATCTTTACAAAGGAATGTCACACTAATCTAACATCTAATGAGAGCGCTCCATATTGCACTATACGCACAACATGCACAACACTCCAGGCTTTGATGTGTCCTCCGCGACACATCTCACACTTTTATTCATCTCTCCCCAATAATTATCAGCACTTAACCTGCAGTATCTGCACAGACATAAAATGTCAAATTCAATTTGGATAAAGAACAAAGCTTATAGGATAAAATGTCCATTCTCTAAAGTGTACAATGCATTAGAATAGACCACATTCCCTTGGTGATACTGTCTATGAAAATGATGATATCCAATTTCTTAGTGTCTTCTATCAAATAAGAGCTGATATAAACAAAGCCCCAGTGAATGGGGAACAATGGTGGGAGTCTCAAAGCAGAAATCCTGAGGGAGAAAAGGGGAGATTAGAAAACCCAGACAGTGTGAGGGTGCTGCTGCTCAGATAAAGCCGGCAGAAATCATGTAGGAAAATAAAGGAGGATGAGAGCTGTGTCTCAAAGGCGAGTGTGTGGCCAATCCTCTTTATGAGGCCAGACTGCGCCCTGATGGGACACTGTTAGATTTGAGCAGAGCCTATTGAGCATAAGCTGCTAAATTCAGCAATAAAGAGAATGTGATTTAGAGCGCTCCAGTGAGCGGCGGGCCCTAGGCACGTTACAGACAGGTACACTAACAACAGTGCAGAGCTGTGTCTGCTCTCACACACACGGCCGAGCCTCGCGCAGCCACTCAAGCGACTCAGCGCCACTGACTTTGACAAATAACCAGGAAGTCCTGGTGTTGGCTTAAAAACTCCAACTTGTTCAGCTGCAATTCTGCATTTGTCCTGCTTTAATGGCTGTGGAAGTGGCTTTGGAGGTAATCTGTCAGTGATTGATTAGACTCTGACCAAATCCTCTCAGTGAACACATTGGTAGGCTGTAGCAGGGCAATGCTGCTGAGAGGCACCGGGAGCAGGACTGCAGGCACCAGGGCTTACACTCAAATATGACATGTGACCAAGTTTAACACATAGTCTGCTAGAAAACAAACCATGAATAGGTAATGATCTTCATATTGATTATCATCATCATCATTTGTAACATAATCTGATACTTCCATTCTAAACAGGCATCTTTACACACAGCCTAATGCATAATATATGCACAAATAGAGTTTGTCTTTAGTGTGCAGTTACTTCAACTGATAAAATAGTTCAAAATAAAAAAGACTTTGCTTCTTTCTATCTAACCTAATGAATCCATTGTGCGAGTGAAGCCAGAGGAAATGCAGAATGAACTCTCCTTGATAATCACATGTATTGATCCTATAGGCGCCTGGATGTTTCTGCTGCATATAGTTTCATGTTGACAGTAAGTTCTAGTAAATATTCTGAGAGCCCAGCCTAATGGATCATCACCCTGACATCAGAAGCAGAGTAATGTCAGTTAAACAGTGTCCATTTAAGAACCACAGAAACAACCAGGAATGTTTTTTTAGTTAGTCCATTCAAAGAGATTCCACCTTTATTTTTCAGTTTTTCTTTTCATAATCAAAGATGAACAAGCCCTTTTGGAAAACATGACCATGAACATGTTCTGTGTGAATCTTTATATCACTTAAGTGATAATTATTCTGCTCGCCACAAACCTGACGAACAAAATGGAATTCAATCAGGGCCGTGCATAATGACAGTCATTATGAAAATAGTGAATAAAAAAGTAATAATGACAGGCCTATCTGCATTCAGACCTTTTCCTCTCATCTCCATGGTGATCAGAAGCACTTTTTTACTGTGCGTTTGGCTGGCCCATGGCTTCTTTAATCACATTGTTTATGGTAAACCAAGCGTTGTGTGCTTGGACTCATTTAATTAACCACTTGAGAGGTGTATCCGCGCCTACAGTCGTCCGGCTTTGTCTCGTGCCGTGCAGAGTGCTGTGTTTTTGTTGCTGACCAGTCCATCTCACAGCAGCTCGCTCTGCTGCTTCTTTCAAATGAAACAAATTTCCCTCTGAGCCCCAATCTGCCTTTCCATAATGTGAAGGAAAGACTGGTGTAATTATGAGGGAACATCTCACAGGGCTGTGGAGAACACATTACACATGCTGAGATGAATGATAAGGCCCTGGCACCTCTCACTAATACCATCACTGATCATGTTCTACTTCTATACTGTTACAGTTGTTCTAAAGCTGGATCAGCGTGCACTGTGAAGCTACATGTTCATCCAAATGACTTGTACAGCTAAGTTCCACTTCACCACTATGATCGGGACATATATATATATAAGCCTCCACACAATAGATGGTGTGTGCTGGACCATGTCCTTGAGGTTTACTCTTTTGATTCAATAGCGCTCCACATGGATGGACTCAATCAGATACCTCAAACTCACTGAAGGGTGCTGTTCAATGGAGCTGAAGTTACACTACAGCCGCTCCTCGGAGAAAAGAGGCCTGCTTCTGTGAGCGTGTTTACATGTCAATGCAGAGCTCAGTGCTGTAACAGCGGCACCTCATTCCAAATGTGCTCTCTGACTGTTTGAATTACCTGCAGGAAAAAACAATATCCATGGTGATGTTAACTTTCACTTTTATTGTCAGAAACAAAGTGAATTACTTTGTTTCCCCTTTCACATTAAGATTTCATGGCCATACTGTACAAATAATATCTGGAGATATTAGTCTTCTCATGAGTTTTGGTTGTTTTTGAATTGAATAATAACCATCTACACACACAGCTTTGAGGAATCTCCAAATGGATGTATGGATGAATCAGAAGCCTTTCTGATTCCCTTCTCCTCCTCCCCACATACAGTACGCCATGCATCCACAGAACAATAACTGCAGCTCTGACCAAAGAACTTGAAATGGCCCATAGCTTTGTGGCTTCTGAAGCCATTACTTGTTGAATACCTGGAGGATAATGAAAGTGGGCTAAGGCACAGTGGAGATGGAAAACTGTGCTGTTGAAGTGCACTGAGCCATTGCAAATTTCTGTTTGAACCATAACACTGTGGCCATGTGACAAATGATAGCAAACACAGAGCGGGCATGGCGCACACCATTACAGGCGGCTGAGCGGCAGACTAGACTCCAAAGGTGCTTTGAATCTCCCTGTTATGTCTCAGTTGACAAGAACCTATTTGTATCTTTGTACCCCGCTGTCACATCCAGCAGTCACAGTCCTTTGATTCCCGGGTACATCTCCTACTAAATATGATTTTTTAAAGTTCCATTTGTCACAGCATACCGCTGTTAAGCCATGATATTGATTTTTTTGGTGCAGGGAAATATATTTGTGCTTTCCAGTTTGAAGGACTACCCTGACTTTTCCTGCTGCGAGTCACATGTCAATTTGTGGAGAAATGAACATTGGTTGGGAGCAGACTTCCTGATTGGTCATTTTGAAGCAAGGAAGTGCGTGTGCATGGCCTGACCTCTGCCCATTGTTTCTTCATGCTCGGCTGTATAACAAGAGCATCACAGCACCGACGGGAGACAGGTCTCAGCTGCTGCGTCTTATCAGAGCGGCCCGCCTCAAGGAAGTATCAGTAAACAACGCTATAGGGTTCCCACGTCCATACGCTCAGGCGCTCATGCAAAATTCAGCACTTTGTATGTACTGAGAGCAAGGCGAGCCAGCAGGCAGAGGGCAGGTTTTAACTGGTGAACCAGCTTCTCCTTAGTCTCATGAAATGTTTGCCAATTTGACCTGAGAGCCAGAAGCAGAAATATTAATTGCTGCTCTTCCACTCAGAGAAATGAGTGTAGCTCAAACCAGTTATGTCGGGCAGTCTCCCTGTGTCTGCTTTAATGGTGTGATCGCCCCTAACTCTACTGTAAATCTCTCTCCCAACGGCTTTTGGCTCAAATTAATGGCCCTGCCATAAGTGTTTGAATTTCATGAATTGTAATAATACTTACATCACAAGACACATGAAGTCATGTCTCCGCTCTGCTGTACTGAGATATGATACATTTTCGTGGGATGCACAAAGTGGTCCCCTGGTAGACCATGATGTATTCTAATAGACTGTTCTGGCCAACCCCTGGGCGCAGATATTCATGATTCATATTGAAGGCTGAGAACATTTAAATGGGACATTAAGTGGCCTGCAAGATTAAAACACTGTTAGCTTTGTGGTCACTGGGACATTTCTGCTCCACTCTTATCTATTTCCCTCTTAAATTCATTTGAGATCCCGAGCTCTCAGAATGTTAGATCAGTCTCGTCAGTGAGCTCCCCGAAGGCTCATATGATTCGTTTCAGTTATTGGTTGTGGTAATATTTAACACTTTTCTTTATGTAAAACCCACATGAACAGCAGAGCTTAAACTTATGGATCTGTTTTTAAATATCAGTACCATTTATTTAATTTAAATAAGACAATATAAATGATGCCGAGCGCTACATATTCAGCAGATTAGGGCTACCAGAGTTCACATTAATGCTCATTTATGCAGCCCCTCCCCGTCATAATAAGAATATAAGTTTATTCAGCACAGTGTCCCCCGTACATGTTTGTGAGTGCGGTTGGCTGCGGGACACACTTGATGATCCCCTGTCTCCTGGTGACGGTGCTGAGGCAGCCGTGCGTGAAGAGTCTGCCATAACTACCAGTTGAGCTCTGTCAGGGAGATGACCCACTCTCTATTCAACAAGAGCTGTCGTCCTGACGGATGGACGCTCCGACACACAAAGGCATGAGAATATTTAAAAACCTTCAGCACTAGAACTCACTGTCTCATTTAAAAGGCTGCAAACAGGAAAAAGTGGTAGGTGTAATTGGCCTGCAGCAGCGCGGGTCAGAAGTCAATGGTCTTATTTGAGGGCTAACACCATTTAAGACTAATTTGAGACTATGTGTTATTGTGGCTTTAACTAAGTTTCTCAGCTGATCTGTACAGAGGTTCATTGTGCTTTTAAAAGAGACCCGGTGCCCTGCAAAAGGCCATCTAATGGTTTTTCAAACCCCACGTATTACTTTAATGTACTGGAGATCAAAGGATAAACTACTCCTCTGCACGCAGGAAGATTTCTGATGTTCGCCATCTCTATCACGATTCATTTTAGTGCCATACATGGTTTGAAGGCACTCCGGCTCTAACCATTAGTACCTTTTACTTCAATTATTAGCCAGTTTAATATGCTTCTAGCTCTTGCAGACAATCAAGTGGTTCTTGGAACAACATTCATTTACTTTTAAACTGATGTCAAGTTTTTTTCTGTTGACACTGATCATTAAACAATCCCCCAAATGTGGATAAATGACCTTTCTAAAACCGTCATTAGTACATGTACAAGATATTGTGCAGCACCCACCCTTTTCCCATTATCCAGCTCTTTAGGGCTGGCGTGCAGTGAGTGGGAGTGTCCTGGGGCCTGTTGCTGGACTTACCTGCTCAGCTCATGTGTTTGGCCCTGTACTCTGCCAATACGGTGTGTTCTGCCTATATGCTCTGTCGATGCACTCACCGTGTCGCTGTTTGTGTGCAGACTCTGGCGCTGAGGTCAGGACCCTGGCTGGAGGCCTGTCCCGGAGAGCCAGCCTCCAGCGTGGCCAACTAACACTACAAACAATTAAAACAGCAGCGCTGGTCCCCCCGGGGCGCTCCAGCTTTATCCGGCACGGCACAAGATTCACTACCCACTCTTAGCCGGCCGATCCGCTGTATAACGATGGCGCGAAGGTGGAGCGGATCGATATGGCTACAGCCTGTGGACCAGCGTGGAGACAGGGCTATTATTAGGACGTCCTCTCCTTACCACCTGAGCCACTTACTCTGAGCACAGCCCCAGCACACTGTAAAAATAGCTAATAGGAGGCAGCTGTCTTAATAACTGAAATATTGCAACGGACAACTTTCACTTTGTAGCTGCTGCGTCCCCTTAAAGACGCCGAGGAGTGCTTCAAAATTCATCTCAACTTTAAGTACAAACAAGAACAAAGATGAGTCTGATGCAACGCGGAGCTAAACACGGACAAAGGGCCCCGCGTCCACTCCAGTCTGTTTGAATTACAGCACAAGCAGAGTGGACGCGGGCAGCCGGTAAGATAAGCAGCCAGCCAACCAGTGGTCTCCCTGGGCATATGCTGGTCCGACGCTGCAGAGGCGTGCTGTCAAAGCCATTGTGAATCCTAATGATCACAGTGCAGCGCGGTACTCGCTCCAGGGGTCCTGACAAACCGGGAGACGGCGGGCACTCGTCAGAAGACAGCAGAGCCGCGCGCTCCACCTGCTCACTGATTCTTCCGCCTGGAGGAGCCTGAAGGCACTGCCATCACACCGTCCCATACACACACGCACAGGCGCACGAGCATGCCCAGAGTCACTGCCACTGCCGCTCCACTCTGACCCGGTCCATTTCCTCACAAGCATCTTTTATTGATGCTGAGGACAGAGGAGGCAGGCTACCACTTTTCTGAAGTCCCTCCATAAATCCAAAACACACTTCATCGTATGCACTGAGTAAAGTAGGGAGCTGCTATTACGTAACACCGTGCAAGTGACGTGGTTAAGATGTAGATGGTGAAGCTGTTTTGATTCATTCCCCTCAGAACATCCAAACATGATCTTTTACGTGAATATGTGCATGCCTTCTTTTCACTTTGCGGAGTGCCATGATTGAAATGCTGCTTCAAAAATCTTCACACACATCCCATTGACTGCCCTTCAAAACAAAGATGAACTAAAATGTCACCTACTTCTGAGTTCCTGAGTGCATAGCTCCAAAACATTACAAAAATACTACATTAAAATGTATAAAACACACGATTCATGCCAATAGTTTTTAGACTCTTTAGGAAATCTTTATTACAAATGAAAATATGCTAATTGCAAAATGCCGACAAAATCATTCCACGTCTTCATTTTACTCTGATATTTATCTTCTCACAAGGAGTTAGAAACATGCACAAAAATTAACTGGAAATCGTATCTCAACGGCTGCAAAATGAGACTGATAAACAGCCTCAACATGGCTTTAGTATTTTTTCTATTGTGTTGCATGTTACGCGGCAGTAATAGTGAGCTGATCTCCTTCACCTGTCAGGTGTCATCAGAGCGGGGCGAGCTGCGAGGACAGGAGCGGACCATCAACACCATTTAACTCCATAATGTGCTGTGGACAAGGTACTGTCATATTTTACACAACACCAACATACTAACAGTACCCAAAAGTATGTTTTAGTCTCAGGCTTTTGACAAAATCCTTTTATAGTGTTTTTCAAGGTTTAGTTAAATTATTTCTTTCTGTTTGAGTTTTGACTTTTTGGATGAAATTTGGTTGGTAAAATTTTCTATTTAATTCAGTTATTCCAAAAGTGTTGCCAACTGTTTTATTACAGTGGCTTCAGGGACATTTTAGCACTATGTACAAAAGACCAGACTTGTTCCTGTGATGTGATTAATTTGTGAGTCTTTGAAAAGAAGAATTTATCTTTAGATAGTTTCTTCAGGAGCTTGGACGTTGGTTTATTTTTATCGAGTTCTTGTTAGTCGTAGGAGTAGAGTTTTAGTCTTCATTATGAAATCTATTGTTTTAGTTTTCTCAGCAGAAATATGTTGATAAAAACAGTTCTGAATTGTATTTGAGAAAGTAACTTTGTTGAATTTAAAGTTGAACATACTGTATGTTCAAAGTACTCTTACTTCTATCACTACTTTCACTCCAACAACCACATACATTTGGCGACGTAGATCAGGAGGTTGAATGCATTGTATAATGTATTAGCCTTGGCTATAAATGTTGTAGTGTGGTACATGTTAATTGTTCACACGTGTCCCTATCAAATAAATGAATAAATAAAAATGTGTGACCTTGAGCAACACACTTAGGCCCAATCTCAATTCTCTTTTCTACCCCTACCCCTTCCCTTTGCCCTCATCCTTTCCCTACACCTTGAAACAGAGGGCTAAGGGCGAAGGTTGAAAAGACCGCCCTAAGAAATGGGACAGCCCTCCATTTGACTGCATTTTACAGCTATGGAATCCTATTTGTAGATATTTTTTATATTTTCAATTAGAACACATTTGTATGAAAGAAAATGTAAAAAAAAAAGCAAGCCCCTACTCTGCCTCTATAGCACGTTTCTACTGACCGCTACATTCTCCTTTCCACTGTCCGTGTGTTGCTGCTTCTACCGCGGGTCGCTGTGGCTGCAGCCCGTTAGCCAGAGCTGCGAGAGATCAGCCGATATAGTGCACTCATAGCGGGACAGGCAGAGGTAGACCCGCTCACAGTGCACTTAGGGCGGGGGGACAGGCGGCTGCAGCCTCAGAGTGGAGTCTGACGAGGTGCGCTCAGACCGGGCACAGACAGTCTCAGACCCGGGCTCAGAGCACAGCGGCACGGGGAGACAGCGGGCGCAGCAGGGAGGCACTGAACCCCGTTTGTCATGACAATAGCGACGTATCCAAAGTTTGGAAAGAAACTCCAATAATAAACGGAGCGTTCGCAGCAGCAAAGAGAAAACCGTAAAACTGACACGTTTACAGCAATGGACTGTTTTAATTGTTGCACAAAGCGAATAAAGTCACGAACAACACAGAGGGGAAGGGCTAAGGGGGAGAATTGAGATTGGGCCTTAACTCACATAACCTGCTCTCCACAACGAATGGCTTGATTCTTCTGCCATCATATGCTACTTAGGTTTGGTTTATAAATGTGTGAAACTGTGTTATTTTATTTTTTGTTATTAGTACAGTTATAGCTGCAATACTGTTTTGATAATTGTAATGTTTTTTGTTATGATGCCCTGACACTAGATTTGAAACAGAAATAATAAGATGCAATGGAAGCGCAGACCTTTCGGCTTCATTTAAGGGGCTGGACAAAAATAGCTGTAGTGCTTATTTTAAACCACTAAGAACACATCCTACAGCCATTACCTTCAAACACATATCAATATATAACTGTAGCTTAAAAAAGGTTGAAAATATCCAATAAGAACAATAGAATAACAATATGTGTGTCACTGTTGAAATATGAATAGACCCAACAGTAGTTTGCCAAATGATGAAAATAAATACATCGCAATGCATTTCAAAATCAAGCCTCGCGAAGACGCATCACGGTGAGCTGGTGATACGTATATATATGGAGCACATCTCCATGGAAGTTGCTATAATCAATAATCTGAGGAGGAAGAAACAAAAGAAAAATAGGAAGGACCAGTCTGCGCAGCCTCGAGGCCTTTTCACTACCCATCAAATTCAACAAGTTGGCCCGGAAGCCTGCAGCTGCCATATGCGCTGAACCGCTTTCATGTCCAGCAGCAGTGCGCCATGGTGTGTGTTACCCAAAAAAAAACTTCGCTGACAGACAGACAGACAGACAGACAGACAGACAGACAGCTAACGGTGGAGCACTTTACATTCGGTACTGATTTCGGTCCAATCGGGCTGGCTCTTTATTTTTACAGCGCTGAAACGGTGCCAAGCGTGTGCGCAGTGATAGGATTGTGATGTGCTCTCGGCCCAGCACGAGCTGCGGCGGAGTTTTGACAGACAGACCATTTTGAGCTATCAGTCAAACAGAACCGAAAAGCAAATGGGATTTTTTTTTCTCTGCCTAAAATGCGCCAATGCTACGGCGCGGTGGTAGAGCGGAAAGGAAAATGTCCACCTACAAACATATCACGGGGAGAGTTTGGTGTTCTGCTGGATAAATATTGGATAAGTTTGGCCGCTGTAACGCGCAGGGGCGGGTGTGTGGAAGTGTGGAAGTGAGATGGAGCCATAGAAGAGAAGAAAATACTAGGAAAACAAACAACTTTATGAAATGTTGGTGCAACGTGCAAAGTCATCCCAAATATACCAACAGTACAATACACTGAGCCACAGGATGAATCTCATTTCATTTCCACGCTATTTTATTTTGTTTGGTCGTTATGTTTGGAAGTATCGGTACTTTTTCTATATTTCGAATACATTTGTCTTTTCTCACTGTAGATGGCAAAACATCTCCTGTCCCCGGCTGTCATAACAATGGAGAAACAGCGTGTAAAACAGCCCATTATTCCACGGATGCAGAATGGATTCGTCTTCTCCTGTATGCCATTTCCAAGAGGTATGTACAAAATGATGTGGGCATATTTGTACCCAAAACAGGCTGCGTGCCCAACCCAATGTATTCACAGCAGCGAAAGAATGAATTAGTAATACGTCTGCATGTGGCGGCCTTGGGAAAACCTGCGTCTTTATAATTAAGCCAGTGGCACACATGGGCAGAACCTGCACTCAAACCCCTGCCTTTCCCCGCGGTTTGAGGAGAATGTTAAAAGCCCGTGCATCTAATTGGTTCCCCTGCCTCCTGTTTGTCCTGGGTGCCAGCACAATGCACGGCTCCATCAGCTCGGACAGGACCGGGGAGTGAAAGAATGTTACAAAGCACATAAGGCAGTAGAGTATAGAAAAGACTGATGTTGCAAAAGTGAGCAGGAAATAGCCATTTACATCATTGACACATCACTGAGACTGTCACTACAAGTAAAACTGACATCCACAAATCAGCCATGGAAAAGTAGTTATTTGTAGCCATTAGCCAATAATTTACATACATACATACATACATACATACAGGGCAGGGTACCTTTCCACACATGAACCGATATTGGTACTTTCTATTGATGAGTAAGTAAGTGCTTTATTTGTCATTGTACAATTAAATAGTGTTCAGGTGTTAGTCCTGAGCTGCTGCTGTGCTTCAACCTGACCAGCATGTTTTGGGAGGTCGGGGAAACCACAGCACCTGGGGGAAACCTGGCTGGCTGCCTTCAGTCCTCCTCTGATCCTCTGAAACGGTGCAGCGCCTCCTGGGTTTGTCCCTTATTCAGACCGTGGTGTCCTGCACTGGTCAGCTCTAACCTGGTGAGACCAGAATGATTCCCTTCTATATATTTTTATACAGAGGGGGATCAGGCTGGACACCCCGCCCCTGTTGGCAGTATCCGCAAAATCAAACCGTTCCCGTGCAATCAGATTCATTTATTTGCGTCACGTGTTGTTCACGAGCAGCGTCACTCACGGGACTCGGAAGTCCCCTCTATAACAATCTACGAACGGCTCACGAGAGAGATAAAGAGCGTCTTTCCAATTGACGGTAAATGACCAAAAACACATCGACAGTAAGGGAGTTTCGTGTGATTTATAATCCTGCGCAAATATTAACCTAAAACCGCTAAAACACTGCATCAACGGCAGACACCTGCCCTTCTCTGATTGGTTTACTCCGCTTCCTGTTTGCTTGCGTATGTACCGCTGTGGGAAATGGAATTGACGCAGCGGTGACCAGACTCACTCGCTGGTACAGCGGTGAGTCTGGTTCCCAGGCTAGGTCAGCTCCACCTCCTCCTTCCTCCTGCGCAGCTCCATCCGCTCCACAATAGTCTTTCACCATATTCTGGGTAGAGCTTAGCAGTTTATCTGTTTACTTCTCCAGTGAAGCCAGAACACTAGTAGGGACAGAAGGCATGTGTGGCTTAGCTGTGAGTCTTGCCCGGATACCTCCTCGTTGTCCCTACTTTGTTTCCTGTAGCACCTCTTGTGATGCCTCCACCATGCCATTTTTTATTCCGTTCATAACATTTATGATCTAGAACAGAGGTGGGCAAACTAAGGCACGGGTGCCAAATCTATCCCTTCCATCTGGCCTGCAAACATGACCAAGTCCCAAATGTATTGGCTAAATAAGGTGAGAAACACTGCGTAACTGCTGCTATTTTTTTCTAAACCTCCTGACTGAGTCACGACCGGCCCGGACACCCTGGCAAAAAGTACCAAAAAGTTTGCCCTTACCTCATACGGAACCATAAAAGAGAATGATAATGTCAATTTGTTTTATAAATGACTTTTACCATGAGCAAAACCTGTAGTTTTTATTTGTGATGGAACTATAGCAGAACTTTGTTATTGCTGTCTCAGGACCTACCAGGCATCAAAACAAGGTTTCTAAAGAAATGGGCAGTTCATGGAAATAAATGGATACATTTTGTGGTACCAGTGTTCCCTTTATTAATTTCACAGTGACACCTTTTAACGATTCCCAGTCCTGCTTCCATATGAAGATGTTTGACCTCAGTGACAAACATCTTGTCTTGTCATCAGGCAGAGGAGCTGGCAGTAGATCGCTCTCTGTAAGGTTGCTATTACTAGTCCACTAATTTCATCCCCCTTAACTGTAAGATTGTGTTTGCGTGAATGTGAGTGGTGGAGTCTCATCACAGTGTGAGATTTGAAGAAAGTCTTCTGTCAGTCAGCCCTGGGGCAGCTCAGGCTGTAAAGGTTTTAGTAGTCGTAGCAACATAATAAGTAGCAAGTGTAATTGCAGCTGTAGCATTATGAGTAGTAATTTATAAACATTGTGATACACAATCTTTTTTTTTTTTTTTTTGTTGCATTCCCTAAAGGATCAGCTTGTCGGGTACTTTCACTGGAGTACAATTTATGCATACTTCTTCCACTTTGGCTTTGATCACACATAAGTAATGATAGTGTTATTGTACCACATTTTCCCACTTCTTTGACAGAGCTCTCCAGCATTTTCATTAAGTAAAACACTCCATGTAGATTTGAGGAGCTATTTGCAAGTTAGAGGCATCCACTCCAGCACCAACCACCATTTGCGCTATTAGTTATTCCGCGTCGGGCTGAGGGCCATTCCCGCACACCACAATGATTTGGCTTCATCAGGAAAGAAGTGCGTCTTCTCAAAACAGTCATCCGCTCCTCCGCTTCTCCCCCCCCCCCCCTCCGCGGTCCGCATCTCGAGAGACAACGGCAGTGCTTGATTCTCCATTGTTAAGTGCCTCTCCAAACTTACATCACGTACGGCATGTTGCGGGCCTATCTGGGCGCCGGGATGAGTGCGTGTAGGTTAGCGGGTGGGCTGCAGGAGTGGGCTTTCTGTGAAGGGGCCAGTGGATGCTGGAATTCCTAATAGAAGGTAATTGAAAATAGTGCGCAATGAAGAGGTGCAGTAATCATGTGCTAGACTGTGTGCTCCAAAGTAAGAGGTTATTAGGATACTATGCATTATATAGGAGTTGGGCCTGTCTAGTTGAGGCATAACGTTACTATAGAAGTGAATATCGCAGTATCAAATTGAAACTGCATCTTCCAGTCTGCAAGTGTTGAAAAAGTGATTGTTATGAACACCTTTCTTACTTGTGATTACTAGACAGACTGATTTTCTTTTTGTATGGCTACACAATAGTTATGTTTCTGCACTGCTGGCAAAGGATGTGATTCGCTGATGCCGCAGTGCTGAACTCAGTGTCGCCAGTGGGCAGGGAGCACCAGCCTTGAAAGTTTTACTGAAATGTGACGAAACTCCGAATTGGCCGAGTGCTTGAGGACGTGAAGTGGCTGTCTGACAGAGAGAGCCCCCTCCACTTGAGTATTCCAGCTCCTTTCTGTTGCCCGTTCTTCCCCCGCTGTCTCGCTCGGCGGCGTGCAGGACAAACGCTACCCTTACCCTCGGATACTTTTGCCACCCTTGGGTAGACTCATACTGTAGCTACACGCTTTTCAGCGCCTCTCTTCAAACAGAATAGGGCCTTGTTCCATTTGTGGGAGCTGAATGGCGACGGAAAATAAACTCTTGAAAAACTGTGCTGAGGGAACGTGTATGGTGGCCAATGGCATGCAAAGAAAACAGTCTGCATTAAGCAAAGGAAGGACGTCCGTCACAAGAGCGGGAGATGTCGAAGTTGTCAAAAAAAAAAAACTTGTTGCAATTGTTAAGTAACTGGCACTTTATTGTGTTAGGTATAAATAAATGTACAGAGCCGTCCTTGGGAGCGAAGGCACTCGTACATGTGGAGCAGGCATAGGGAGGTCACATGATCAGCCTGATAATCCACCACTGCGCCATGCTTCCGCAGTTCGACAGCCATCTGCCTCGCTCAATCACACACAATATCTTGGTCCGGCAAACAGAAGCGGTGGCGTGGCCGCTTAGCACCGGGATAATGATCAGATTAAAAGCTTTGACTGGTGAGATTTGGACTAATGCCAGGTGATGGGAGCAATTTGCTGCCCAATCAAGGCTGAAAAGCAGGAGGGAGAGGTGTGGGGATTGGCCGGCCCGGACAGCAGGGGAGGGTCGCACTTGGACTCATCCCAGAGCCCAAAAAGCAGCTGGTGATTCAACAGTTCCCTATTGTCAGATTCCATTACATTCCCCCGGCTTTGTCTCCACTGTACATGTCCTCCGCCCTCCCCCTTCTAATCAAGTTCTTCCAACGTCTTCTTCACTTTCGCTCAAAAAAAAAAATGGACGGTCAGCAGAAGGCCCTATTGCTGGGGAATATTTTAAAGCGCCACACAGCCACAGACCAAAGCCGCGCGCGCACATGAAGCCTGGGAAAAAAAAAAGGAAAACAGACAGAAGCGGCGGAGATGTCTTTGTCAGGCTGAAGGAGACATGAGCGGGCCGGCGCGCTAATCATCGATCGGATGATTAAGGCAGATGAGGAGAGCTTTTTCCCCCAGTGAAGGATCTGATTGTTGGTCTTCTCCCGCCCGGCTCCAGGGAGCGCGCCGGCGGCATCAGCCCCGGATCAATACACTCAATCAGGGCTGAGAGGGCCAGTCAGTCACGCCAAAGCTACACTATTAGAGCCAGAGACAGTGAAGGAGTCCATGCTTCCCCTATCCTGCTCAGCCACAGGGGGACTGATGAACTGGGTGGATGCTTCGCAGGAATGTGTGTGTGCGCGTGTGTGAGAGCGGGACATCGCACCTGCTTATGTTGCTCACCTCCACACTGTTTCTACAGAGTGGCAGGGGATGAACACTGATGTACACAGACTGGGCCAGGACAACTTTAGCATCGCACTGCATCTAGCTGCAATTTGTCCAACGATGATTCCGATTGTGAATAGCATTTGATGTTTATTAATCAAATTTGTGCTGACTGCGAAAATCGTACCACTTGAGAGAAGACGGAAATATGAACTGCTAATTAGATTAATAAAAGACCCAAATGCATTTCACAATATGTTTGTGGAGGTCTTAACTGCAGGGTTCGAAAGCTTTATGCAATAAGACATAAAGGAGATGGTATTTCTTATAAACTGCAAAGGGCATTGAATTGCAATAACAGAAGTTTCTGACGATGAATACAATTTGTATAAATCTTGCAGCTCTAACAAAGCACATAAGGCACATGGAAGACAGTCTTACCTTTAATATTACATTTTTGCCCTGTGCTATTTGCCAATATGACAACACTTGACAGAAGCATTGTACAGTAGGAGCCCTCACATTTTGCTCTAAATATTCTTTACAGTGGCTTAAGTGAAGAATACACCTTGAAGCACAAAATGTGACAAAAATCTATATTTTTAAAATCTAATGTAGAGGCATTTGACACTAGTGGTAAGAAAAAGGCAAAGACTCTTCAACGTAAACCTTTTGTCAAGCAGAATGATAGTTTGTTTTGTCTAAGTGCTTCAAAGTACAGGCCCGCGTTGCATATAAAGTCAGAGAATGAAGTTAAACCTTGATGTTATACTGTAATGTCTCCTTTGTGCCCTTTGAAAGCGTAAACGTTGTCAGGAGCTGTGCCTCCGAGCCTGTAGACCACAATGTCCTACACCTAGGTGAAAGAGGCAGGAGAAAGGAGGAGACGAGGAGGACAGCTGTGTCCCTGACAGACAATGGATGGCCTGTGTCCATCTGGAGGCAGCAGCCCTGGACCAACATGATGTATACATCTTCACTGGCCAATGGGTGCCATCAATCCCTCCTTCACCATGGTGACCGCGCTGACAGGAGACAGGCCCAACATCTATCCATACATACAGCTCTACATGATGCAACCAGCTCCAGAAGAAATCCGAAATCAGCGTCCTGTTTGGCACTAATTAAGACAAAACCTCCCCACTGTCGTTCTCTTAAAAGTGAATGCCCCTGGACACGAAATCGCACATCTAATCGCAATGTCAGAAACATGACGATTAGGCATTTTCCCAATACTGTATGTTGTTTATGTAAGGAGGACTTGATCATGTCGTACTGCACGTGGATCCCTAAACCACCTGCGCTAATAAACCCACCAGTCCAAGTGTGATGCCTTCATTTTCCAGGTGTTTTAAATTCCATATTTTCCCTTCTGCAGGCCCTGCGTTTGAGGTGAGTGCTTCTGCCGCATTCCTCTGTAATCGCTTTAGCTCAAAAAGAAAAAAAAAAAGAAAGAAAAGAAATCAGAGGCAACCTTGTCAGTGGTAGATGCAAAGAGGAATTGGACTAACGGCCTTGCTGCGAGACCATTCTGAATATGTTAACAGTTCCCTTGAACCGTCACAACTCGAAAATCCGACGTGGCAAGAGCTTTTCGCGCGGCAATGAATATCCGCGCTTCCCATAGACTTGGCCACAGTGGCTCTTAAAAGGCACTTGTTGTAATACATGACCAATTTCCCGACAGCGAGCGAGTGGGTGTGTGTGGTGGTGGGGCTGGGGTCGGCATTAACATCTCTTCAGGCCTGGTCCGCTTTAATGTGATCGAGATGTTATTAGAGCCATCGCCGGGCCCAAATGAATGGCCGGGACAAGCACCACCACAGCGGGATCGAGAGAGAGAGAGAGTGTGAGGGAGAGAGGACGGGGGGCTGGGGTGCGGGGGGGGTGGGTCGACCTTCGCCTGACCAAGGACAAGGACACTTCTGCTCGTAAAAAAGGGGTGGTCCGATTGTTCACACCGGGCCGAAAGTCACACCGCTGCGCCTCGATTGCACTCCAAGCTGGCCGGTGCGGTAACATCTATCGGAGCGCGGCTTCAGTGAAATGTTGTCACGGGCTGATAATTAACCAATGAAGGAGGAGCCGTTACAGTTTGTCATTTCAGGCATGAGCAAAGCCTCCTTTCTCCTACATCAACAGCAACCAGAAATGATAAACATTACACATTTATAGTAACAGTTGTTAAAGAAGAACTAAGTAACTTGTTTACCTTAATAAATCCTTTTTGTAGTCCCTCTGGGGGTCGCTGGCCAGAAAACCACAATTGCAACTTTCCTGCCTCCGGGTCGGAGGCTTAATACACACTAATGGAATCATGAAGAAGAAGCTAACGGGAAAAGCTATCTGCAGGCTAGCGCCACTTTAACAGTATTTACTGACAAGTTTGAATGAAAAAAATGATCTCCATTGTGTAATTGGATGTATAATATCCCTCTGTCCCTTTGTCTTTTCTGTCAGGGTAGTATTTACTCTCACGGACAATTAATGAGTAAAAAACCGCAACATGCTACGACACCTGCAGTGAGTTACTTACTAATACTAATACACCTTGAACTTTTGCACATTTTGTCATGTTTACAACCCTAAATGCAAAGATTTTATTTTAAATGTTTTACTGAAAGTTCACACACAAGTAACAGACAACTGTGAAGTGAAAGCAAAATGATACATGATTCTGTTATTTTACAAAAAATAAAAAATTGAAAAGTGGGGCGTGCATAAGTATTCATACAGCATGACTTAATACTTTGTGGAAACCCCTATTTCTGCAATAACAGCAGCAAGTCTTTTGGGGTATGACGCTACAAGGTTTGCACATCTAGAGACTGACATTTTAGCCCATTCCTCTTTACAAAACAACTCAAGCTCTGTCAAATTAGAAGGAAAGCGTTTGTCAACAGCAGTTTTCAGGTCTTTCCACAGATTTTCAATAGGATTTAGGTCAGGACTTTGACTGGGCCATTCTAACACATTAATATGTTTGTTTTTAAACCATTCCATTGTAGATTTAGCTTTGTGTTTAGGGTCATTGTCCTGCTGGAAGGTGAATCTCCGCCCCAGCCTCAATTCTCTTGCTGACTCCAGCAGGTTTTCCTCCAAAATGTCTCTGTATTTGGCTCGATCCATCTCCCCAACTATTCTTACAATCTTCCCAGTCCCCGCTGAGGAAAAGCAGCCCCATAGCATGATGCTCCCCCACCATATTTGACACTGGGGATGGTGCACTCAGGACGATGAGCAGTGTTAGGTTTGCTCCATACATAACGTTTTGCATTTGGGCCAAAAAGTTCAGTTTTTGTCTCATCTGACCAAAGCACCTTCTTCCACATGGTAGCTGTGTCCTCCATATGATTTCTAGCAAACTTCAAACGGGATTTCTTATGGCCTCCTTTCAATAATGGCTTTCTTCTTGCCATTCGTCCAAGAAGGCCAGATTTGTGTAGAGTACGACTCTAGTTGTCCCATGTACAGATTCCCCCAGCTCAGCGGCAGTACGTCACAGCTCCTCCAGAGTTATCTTGGGGCACTTGGTTGCATTTCTGACCAGTGCTCTCCTTGTTCGGTCTGTTAGTTTACGTGAACAGCCGTGTCTTGGAAAGTTCGCAGTGGTGCTATACTCTTTCCATTTCCAAATGATGGATTGAACACTGCTCCGTGAGATGTTCAAATCTTGGGAAATCTTTGTATAACTTAAAGCTGCTTTAAACTTCTCCACAGCTTTATCCCTGACCTCTCTGGTGTGCTCCTTGGCCTTCATGATGTTGCTTAGTGACCAATACACTCTGACCATAGCTCTGAGGCCCTCACAGAACAGCTGTAATTATACTGAGAGTAGATTACACACAGGTGGCCTCTATTTAATGGTTAGGGCAAGGTGTGAACATTCTGCAGTCATTAGGAATGTTATAAAGGCAATTTAATGCACTCCGAAAATGCTCTTTTCTAGTCATTTTGTGTGATTGTCATTTTTTGTTGTGAAAAGTTGCGTAAGTTTACAACACTGAGTTGAAGGATGGAGCCAAATTCTGTGGTAGAATTTACATTTTGGCTCCTAACAGATTTGTTTACAGTGTACATTTTTGTCCCTGTAGGGAAATTTGCACTCAGCATTTAACCCATCCCTCACTTGGCTAGGATTTATCTATTTTGCATCTTTTTGGGTGATACCGGAGTACCTGGAGGAAAAACCATTTAAGCCACAGAGAGAGAAACATGCAAACTCATGCCGTGCAGCCGAAACATCAACCCTGGATAATACCTCCCCTTAAGAATATAGATCTCTCAAAAGCAGTGAATTAACCAGGGTTACCTGTATGTATGCACCTGCCCTACGCCTGAAATCATGATGCCACTTCTATAATGATCTAAGTGATTAATATATACGCTCATTTTTCTTTATTGTGAATTGTGCAACATAAAACAAAACAGCAACTGTACAATGGCAGCAGCTAAAGACAAAAACAACAGACAAGACAAAACCTTCACAAAAAGAACAAGAGAGTAATGACAATAATTCTTGTACGCTCATCACAAGCTGTGTGTTTGCCATCAAGTTATTTTTCTTACCTTTTCTTTTCATTATGTATTTTTTATTAGAGCAGTTGACGAAAAATCAGACCGTATTGAATGATAACAAGGAGATGGGAGAGTTGTGTGCCAATGATAATGATGATACAACATATTTCTGCTTAGGACACCAAAATGGCTTGCAGCGGCCCTGAAGTGCAACTTCTTTGTGCCAGTCCTAAGCCTGGACAAATGGAGATGGTCGCACCAGGAAGGGCATCTGACATAAACCATTCAATGCTCTCTGAGACATATTTTCCTCAATAATGTAATAACGGTTCAAAGGGGGCACAACTTACATGGCTGTGTATGTTGCAGCTGTTCTAATGAATATGTAGCCTCATACATATGAAATTGAACATTTCCTGATTGTCTTACAAAACCCATTGTTCAGCCTTCGTGCATTGTAATAGAGGAACAAGTCTCCCCATGACCACCTCTGTTGTCTTCTAGACTTGTCCTGCGCCGCCGCTCCTTTGAAGTGTAATTATTTCCCTTTAATTAGACCCGAATCATGCTTAGTAAACACAAAAACGCGGCGCACTCCAGATTAATAAGGCGCGGTAATGCGTTCGGCACGGGGACGAGAGCGTTGAATGGAGAACCTTGGCTGGGCTCCAACTGGGCCGTGATTCTCATTGTGAGCGAGCCTCCCCAGCCTTGACGGACTGACCACTGACTAGCAGAGAGATGAGGGCAGAGGGCCGTGCTGTGTACAGAATGCTGCTATTGTCAGCTCACAAAAACATGCTGTTCTTTGTTGTCTCCTATTAATATTACATCGCACCGGTATCTGTAAGTCAAATACATCTGGGCTGGGCAAAAACCAAATACCTCGTAAAGAGCATTGTATAAGGCACGCGCTGGCATTTCTTTTGAGGCAATTTGAGGCGATTTGTCTGAAGAGTTGAATGTTAGTTTTATTTTTCAAAGCAACAGCCTCATTGTCTAAAAGCAAAGTCCAACTCTCCTCTGCTAAGTGTGTCTACCAAGTCCTGTGGCAGGTGGTCCAGAAGAGTTTGCCATGTTTTATAAAAGGCGTCCAGCTTACCCTTTGCAAAGGCACTGAGGCGCTCCATTGGAGAGATCTTAAAAGTTTTGACTTAAAATGTTTTTTTGCAACATATTCTATTACTTTGTCCAATCTATCAATTACTGCGCACTGCATTCTGAATACTTAGAAAAACGTTTATGTTGATTTGGAGGATGTAACAGTGAAGGTCACTGTAAAATTGATGAGAAATGGGGGTGGTTTTCTTCTTCTCACTCCCTTTTAGGCGAAATTGGAGCTTTCTTCTTTTGTGTTGAATGTATTTTTGATATAACATGTGAACAATGTGAAGTTTTTGTCTCCTATTGTGGAATGACTTGCCTGAAATAAATAAAATAAAATAAAATAAAAATGAAAATTTGCATAACATTTACGTAAAAATATTTAAAAACATGTTGGCTGCACTTGTCGGAACGCCTGTTATGAACTTATGTATAACTAATTAGAAACTGTGCCAAAATACAGTTACTCAAAATGAGTATTCTAAATACATGTATCCCATGTCCTGACAAATAAGGACCGTTATCTCAAACGACAGACCGAAGAGAAACTTAACAGAGTCTGAAGGAATAGTCCCTCAGTCTGTTCCATGTAAACATTTTCTCAGCAAGTTGCTCTGTATGTTCTGGGATAATGAACAATTCAAAGTATTCCTATTCCAAATAGAGTTCATACTTCATCTTGCCATCAGTGCCAAATATTAGTTTTCCTTTTTGTCTGTACTTTTGAAGACTGCTGACAAATCTTGCTAAATGACATAATATGTACTAATTATAAAGGAGATTTTTATTATTATTATTGCTATAGGAATTTGTGCCACCTGGTATTGATAGGCTCAGGCTCGCAAAAGTCATTATCCTAAATACAGTACACCATTAATGTGCGTAGTAATTGATAGGTTCTTTCCATAATCTTTAATTACAGCTCATATTTACACAGCATATCACTCCTTGATGTCACTGTGTTTTTTGTTTCACCATGTGATTTTGTTTTGTGCAGAGCCAGAGAGCATGAATTCATGTGGCCTTAACCGTACGTAGCACATCCCACAGTTCTCCATTTGATCTCTTAATATTCCAGGTAATCTTAATTTTCTGCTCTTTTGCCAAACCCCGGTGATATAATAATTGTCCCTGCTGCTCAGTAAAAGATGTTTAAATTTGCATATTAAAAGCTCTTTTAGCAGCCAGTTTGCCAAGTCTTAATAGTGTCCTGCTCTGTATCCCACAATCTTTAGATGAATTCAGATTACAGAAATCCACCAGCTTTCCCCAACATGCTTAATTATGCTATCAAACCCAAAAAAGATAAAATGCTCTAATATTTGCTTGCCAGTTTTAGCAGCTCATTGCTCAGAGTCCATGCATGTGTGTGTGGTGGGGGGTGTCGCTCTCCCAGCAACTAATTACTTAAGCAGTTGTCAAAGGTTTGAAGCTGGCTCTTGAATTCCAATGAACAGTGTCCATGGACAGCGGTGGTTTTGCATATATTATGAATATTTCAGCTTCTCCCGGTAACCTTGGTGTCGTTTGGCAGATAGGGGCTGGCAGAGAGCCATTTAAAAGCTTCTCTGTTGCAGAAGGGAGGAGACAAGGTATTAAGCTTTATCTATACTTGACATTTCCAAGCATTTGTAATTAATTCATATGGACAATCTCTCATGCCGCGCTCTAAATGACGGGCCTATTGTTTCATTCAAAGTACCACCACTGCACAGACTCCCCAGTCATAATGTAAACCAATATCATTCTTATGTATGGATTTTAGTGCTTAGATTCCAGGTATGTCCTGGACACGCCTGTGAATACAATGGTCCGCTTTGGGAGTCAAATGGCGAATGGAGATGCACATGCAAATGCCAAGGAAAGTGAAATGTGAAAGTGCGGCCAGATGGACAAAACTAGAGTCCGTCTGCGTGTCACCAGACCTGGCAGGGAGCCAGAGACCCAGGTGTGTGCACGTGGCTGAGCGTGCGCGTGCGTGTGTGCGTGTGTGTGCAGGCATGGTGCTGCTTTTGAAAATGTCACATCTCTTTTGATAAAAATGTAACACAAAACTAAAGCTCTATTTCAAAGCCAGTTATGTCTTTACATTTTCTCATTTTCACTGCTCGCACCTGTGAGGAAGATGAATATGTAACTTCTTTATTAATTTACATCTTCCTATGTGGGCACTCTGAAAAGACCAGCTCGCAGCTCTCGACTCGGACTGAAGTTTGGCCTTGATGTGAGCTGTTTTTCGCAGCATGTTTTGTGTCCTCCAACTAGCCACCAGCAGCCACTTGTCTGAGCCTTGAAGAGAGAATGTCCACTAATGAGTTTTGTATGAAGGCTGTCTTTAAAGTTACTCCACTGGCGGTAAGGACTTTTATTTACAAGCATGGGCACAAACAGCTGTAACACTGGGTGAATGATCGGGCCCCTCTGATTGGCTGGAGGAGGGTCAGCTGAGGTAGATCACTGGGTAATGTACTGTGACAAAGCTGTCCCTAAATATCAGTCAAGAGGAGACGGACAGGAGCAGGAAAAAATCATAGGCCACAAACAAACAAATTCTCTTCCATCTGTAGAGGTAATATACATGTGTCATTTGGACTGACAGTGACGTCTCACAGACAGGACAGAGTTTTACCTTTAAGGGGGAGTGCGGTGGTTTTCCATCAGGACCTTTCATATTAGAGACACAGTTGTTTGTAATAAAGGCATGTGTTTTGTACAGTTGCCAGCAGCATGATGAGCATTACTAGGTTAACTAACAGCAGAACTGTGTGGTTGGCTGCAAACTAAAGGTAGTCCATAAATGGCTGTTTCTTTCCAGCTTGGTTTAGCGTGCACTGACCTTAAGGTCACATTGACTGCCTATTAAATCTTACAGTGGGTGGCTAAGGCAGCAGAAAATAAACATTTCCTACATACTATGTTACAAAAGCTGCCTCAGACTCCCAGAGTGGAGAGCGTAGTGTTTTGTAGGTGAATGCGTTGCATAATATAATAGTGATTATGTAGGTTATTCATAAATACTCTCAGCGCCTCAGAGCAGTGGTATGGCTCTGAATGACTCGTCGCTGGCGGTGATGTCAATCCTGAGATGACCAACACAAGTGTAAAGAGTGGAGCCATCCGCACCATTGTGTCTGTTTTCTAAAAGAGCGAGCGCTGAGCTGGGGGCTGATGGGGGCCGGGGGGCGGGGTGTGAGTGTGCCTGTCCAAGAGCTTGCCAACTGGGATTAGGAGAATGTGAATCAGCCTGGACCACCGCAGTGGTATCCAGTGTGTGAGAGTGTCCACCCCCCACACCTCGCTCCTGTCCTCCACATCCACATGAGTGTGCCGCAAGCTTTAGCACTTCAGACTTTAGTTCTGCCTCAGCGCCACAGAGCCAGGCCTATGCAGTACAGAGACGAGCTGTGAGATGTGCACAGACAATGTAGATAACGATTCAGCCTTGTGTTAGTACAGACAGATCCTGGCTTACATTACAGGGTCAAGATAATGTGCACAAATAACAGTAAATAAATGAGCATATAGTGCAGGCCTTTGATCGTTTGACATATAATGTGTAACCTGCCTAATTGTTCAGGCATTTATCGTTCACAAAGCTTAATATTCTTCCTGCTGATGAGGATTGAACCTGACTTTTCATTCAAACTCACAAAGACAGAAAACTTGTCAAACAGAAGTGACCATCTTTATTGTTGTAATGTGAGCATCATGACTGCTCTGACCACTTGGCCTCATGTCTTTTCTAATTAGTAATCTATTCATGTGAGGAGAGCGAGACAAAGAGAGGCTTAAGAGAGCAGTGCATCATATCTTCTATCATCCGCGATGCCATCTCTAAATCCTGCCTTTCACTGGCTCTCTTTGCACAAGGCGGCATGAGCACACACCACGCTCTGGACAAGGAGGCCAGACGAGAGTCTTCAGGGTGCCATCCTGTGGCAACATCAGAAGAAATGTCAAAGATTTTGAAGGCTTGGTTAAATACGACTGGATTTCTTTGCCTTAAACCTTCAATGACATTTTTGGCTGTCGGAAAGGTCAGCATGCAGCTCCTGTGAAATGCTAGCTCTTTTGGGCTGAACTTCAATACAGGATAATAAATCCCCTTCACGTGGGCTCCAGCGGCCGGGCCACAATGGCCTGTCAACAAGTCGGAAACATACAGTGATGGATATTTCAGCTGCCGAGTCCTAAAGGAATCATTACTTCAACCAAATCCTCCACATTATTCACATATTAACATTTCTACAGCACATTAAAGCATGCCTCCACATTCACATAAAAACAGTTCATAGATTTTTTTGATATAAAATGTAATACTTAATGGACATCCCGGCAGCATTGACAGAGTTTTGCAAACAAAGGTTTTTGAAACTAATTAACAGGTGAATTCACAGAGGTACAGAGCATTAACATTTCACTCTAGTCATTTGCACATTGGAGTCTTTTCAATACATAGAATTCTATTTGGAAGTTCAAGGCTTTTTTCACTGATAAAATGATAAGAAAACCTCTGAATTCCTCAGCTAGTATATGGTTTGATTAAGTCCAAAAATCAGGACCATATTTAGCAGCAGAGAAAACCCATTGTTGCGTGAACCGTGGGCGCGAACCGTGTTTCTTTCCTCATAGATGTAATTACTCTATTGATCACGCCGCCAGGTATTGGTTTACAGACACTTTTCATTAGTTTCAGTAGCTTTCTTTGGTGACTGAATTCCCCGAGTCACTTATAGTCAAAGAGAACATTACCACAAAACACTCACAATTTTTTTTCATGTGCAGAAAATGTGCTCAAAGTTTGAAGAGACTGAACATCACTCCTTTGAGATAACCTTCGAACTTTCTCAACCCCTTTTACTGGCTGGCTTGGTAAACATGTTTATGCTAGATATAGATGGTTGAAGTAAAAAGTTGAATGTAAAAGCTTGCACTTACACAGATGGAGAAGTTTGGCAGTCATAAGCAGTAATATGTAAAAAAAAAAATGTCAACGAGTGGGTCAGTTTGTATAGGCCAAGCGATTTTCCCTGACTCACTGTACTGTAGAAGTAAAACTCTGGATATACTCATATAGTAGCTCTGCAGGGACATTTTAGTGCGTGCATTTTTAATAGTAAGCATTAAATGTAATTATTATGCGTTTATTTCAACATTATCTTGGCCTACATATATAAAAGCTGCCGTTTTACCTTATGGCTTTACCAGACCAGCCCTATCCACAGCGATGCACAATTACTCCCTCAGTATGATGCCACACAAAGACGATTTGAGAGAGAAGGAGAATGTGATGAAAAGCATTGAACAGGAATTAAATCATGTTTTCCACACCATAGGTTCAGAAAATGGTGCTTGAGACACTGGAGGGCCCGGCGGCGGATTCCAATCTGCGGGCTGAAATTGGAAATGAACAGTGGTGCCGTCTCCATTCTGACAGGCCCGTGTCAATAAAAGTCAGTTCCAACCTCGCCGCCCCCACCCCGGCGCTGACCACAAAGGGACTTTTGTCAGAGCGGATCGCGGCTAATGTCGACCCACGCTAATGCTGGAGACAGATGGCACACAGGTAAGCACAGGTACTGGGGAGCATTATAGGGCCTCTGTAAGGCAAAATAGATGTTTTAGAGATGTTATAATGTTATAGCCTCATCAAACACGTGCCTGGAGTGGGGGTTTGTCTCATTTGTGCAGGTTTCAGTCCTGCATATTCAGCATATTGCACACAAAACCTCATACCAATACTTTACTGTCACAGCTTATCTCCATGGTAACGCAGGACAGTCAGCACCATACTGGGGGATAACAGCTTTTATCTTAAACTGATAAATATCTTACTAAATCTATCTAAAAGTTTGAAATGACGTAATTAACCTCTTAACCCCGACCTGCACCAAGCACATTTTCTCCGGTTTAGCTTTACCCAAATCTAAAAGCGTCTTGAAAAAAGTGTAAAAATAGCAACAAAAATGAGACGAAAATGCCACAAAAAAGCCACAAAAAGCAACAAAAGGGTGACAGAAAAGTGATGAACAAAAAGTGACAAAAATGTGTGACGAAAACGCTGAACTGAACTGGTTAACATTTACACACCAACTTTCAGTCACCAGAGGACTTTTCCTATAGCGTCATGCTACACCTGTCTGCTAATCACAGTCGGTAATCCTTTGTTAGCATTTTAGGTGCATTTAAGTACTTCATAATAGAGTGCGGGAAATCCACTGTTACCACGGAGATCTGCCATGTTTGTGGCTGCTTACATACATTTTCCATAGACTATCATTATCTAAAAACAGTATAAAAAGTGGAGGAAAAAGCGGTGGAACAGCTCCATTAGCTGTTGAGTCACTGCTGGTAATTACATCTAACACACAGTAGTGTCCAAGTGTTTTGATGTGAACAATAAGTCCAGTAGCTTTACCCTTTAAACTCTCCATTAGTTTATTATTGCTGCTAATCCCATGATGCTTCACAATCCTGAACTCTATATAGCTATTTTTTATGCTTTAAGATGTCGCTATATTTTGTGCAGTTGTATTAAAGTCCTGTGGCCTCTTTGTGACAGTCAAAAAGGTGAGAAAGGCAGGATAGATGAGCAGTGATTTCAGTTCAGTTTGACATTTGCATTGGAAACATTGTCCTCCAATATGGCGGCGGACGGCGTTCTTGTCACGTGACTCACAAAAAACCAACACTTCATTTTTTTCCCCCGTCTCTGCGCATAGTACCTCTGTATTAGCCGACACCCTCAGAGTAATCCCGGCGCCTCGTGCTTCGCGCAGCAGCTCATATAACGTGATTTATGTTGCGCGGGTGAATTATGGAAACACTGACCTTCGCTTTACACGCCATCAAACTGATAACTGGCCAGTAAGTTGGTGTTATGATGTGGGAAGAGGTACATTATCGCTTCGGTTAACATGCTTCTATGCGGCGCAATGGCAAACAGGACCAGATTCGTATCACAGACCGCGTTTGATGCATGAATCCACGTCAAAGATTTGGCTTTCCGAGATCCGGAGTGCACGTTTTTTTTTTTACACGGTTAGAACAAAGTGCTGTTAATGCTATCTTACATGACAGTAGCATCTCGCAAGATTTTTTTCTTTTCCTTCTTGTTTTTTGGGGGGGGGGAATGAAAAAAAAACCACACTATTTCATCTCCCCCACCTTTATTTGCACTTTCTATTTGCATATCAAAGAATTCCCAATGGGCTCTGCTTTGCATATTTACATCTGATTAGTAACTTTAAATGAACATGTCAAAAATGGTCGAGTTCTTCTTTTGTGGATGTTGCGAGGACTACCTTGCTTGTATAATTAGCGCCAGCACATGTAACAGAGCCCCCCCCAAAAAACAAAAAAAAAATAACACGAAACAGGCTGATTTCAAACAACAACTGAGCCACCTTTTATATTGCCTTTCATTAGGCGTACTCAAATATTCCTGTCCGACCTCCGCCCTCCAAGCGCGCTAAAATGATAACTCCCTCCCGAACGATAAAGATATGGAGTGTATGTCGGAAGCTTAAGATTTCTCCGCAATGACATAAGGTCTCGTAAATCCTATCAGTTAGCGTTCTGATGGGAATATTTTTAGATGTGGTTTTTGAAAAAGAGAACAGTCAAGGTTCAGGGTCGCGTAGTTGGGTGACAAAAACAATCTGTCTGCTTACCGTCATATAGTTCAAAGTCACAATAGGGTAAAGTGATAGTCTGTCTTCTTATGTGACAGCGGAAAATGTCTCCGATGCTGACATGTTATTCCTCGGGAAAAGGAAAAAAAAAAAAAATTACAAAAAAAAAAAATCCAAGAGACCACCGGGCGAGATCTGAGAGTGAATTTAAACATTTTTGCCGTTTCTGTCACATGTGGGAGGGGCTCGACTCCGAGGGCCCGCTGGGTGACATGTTTGACGCATTAGAAGTTCTCCTGCAAAACTTTTCAAGATTTTGCCTCCCATACGGAAAAGGGGGCTAACTACGGGATTGTTAATTGGTAGGCCCATTTCCGATTCGCGCGTCGTCGCCGGGTCCTCGGTGGGATAGCGTAAGGAAGAGATAGTGGCGGGGAGGAGGGAGGGGAGGGAGGGAGGGGGTGGCAAGTCTTATCCGCATTTCGGCATACCAATGAGTGAGGTTAAGAAGGCAGCGCTCCACACGGGGCGGGGGGGAAACGGACGCGCTTTTCCGAAAGAACCCAGTCCGCCGAATCTCTACGGACCTATTTCGGGAAAGCTGCTCCTAATGTGGGCCCGTGTCAATCACCCCTGCCAACACCCCCCCCCCCCCCCTCCCCCTTTCGTACTCCCCTCGCACCTCCCATACCGCCCCGTCCATATGAAATAGTCATACATTAGGAACCAAGGGAGAGCTCCTCGCTGTCCAAGAGTCTTCATGTATTCTAATGCTATTCAAAAAGCTGGGGCTGGTTATTAGAAAGGCGACACCCACTCGCGCCCAGTCGTTTTGGGGCTTTCAAAGAGTGGATCGTTTTCAAAAGAAGATTGTTCCAACACTTTGAAAGTCCTGCGAAAGCCTTGTGTTGCTGTAAAGTATTTGAAACTATTAATTTTTTAGAGTCGCATGCCTATGTGTCAGACAAACATCTCCAGTAAAGGTCATTTGGTCCATCCCGGGCATCGGCAGAGTGAAGCCAAGAACAAACTTGATCTTGGCTTCTCTCATTCTGCTGCATAGACACATTATGGAATAAGCGTTATAATCAACTCTGTGTGTAAAAGAAATGGGTTAATACAAATATAATGTGTTCTTTTGGCACAATGCGATCATACTTTCCTTTTTTTACAGCAAGAACTTTTGCGCTGGTCAGTAAGAGAAATATCTTTAAAAATCCTTCATGGTCAACGCATTCAATGAAGTGAATCTGCTGCTGCTGTGATGATTTTATAATGGATTTTAATGTATTATGTATTTTTATTGCATTGCTGGGCAAAGGCGTCGGATGTGTGAGCAGGCCAAAGGCAAATTTCTGCCATCATTGTGCATGGTAGACAATAACGTTTTTCTATTCCATTATATTCTATATGTATAAACGCATACAATTCCAATGCTGAAGAAGGACATTCAAGACACTTTTCAAGGAACTGAATTAGTTTGGCCATTGAAGGCGTCTGCGTGAAGTACCAAAGCATTTGACATTACAGTGCACGGGCTGCTCCAGGTAGACTTAGGCTCGGGCTTTCTGTTCACCGGCGACTAGTTAAGTGCGGGACAACACCCCTCTCTTGTCTGTTTTTTCGGGCTTTGCTGTATTCCAACATGTGAGAGCGCGCCTGTCTTTTGTCTCCAGCTTGTTTGTTTACCGCGGCTCATACTGCGCGGGGCTCGGGGAGGATTTAACGGAGGGGAAGCGTCGTCCTGTCTGTCAGCATCCGGACGGGGGCTACATATTGAATCTCTCCGCGCTGACATGTTTATGCGACAACAGCACTTGACAGCTTTGGCACAAACAGCTTCAAAAGAGCACCCACCATACTGTAGCCAGTCACACGCAGGGGCCGCCTTTTCACTGCCAAAAGTTGACGGGCTAATTCTCTTCCTTTTATCTTATAGATGTGATAGATATGGAGTAGCACGATAAGCGTGGCTTTGGAATCGCGCACGTGTTGTTGCGATGTATCCTTGTCACAGCTGGGTTCCACTTCAAACTGTTTTACAGAGGTTGTGAAACTCATTATTAGTAGCTTGAGTGGTCCATATACTTTGGAGTTGGTGTAGGATTCGCTGTTAAAGGGGGGTATTATGCTTTTTTCAATCACATAGCACCAGTCTATAGCATACTACAATGATGACGTAACCTTCTGTTGGTCTGTATATGCAGTAAATTAAAATAACTGCCTTGAATAAAATTGCTCTCTCAAAATGGCTGTACTGAACGTCTTGAAATAGGCCTCTGTCTCTTTAAGAAGCTTTCCGACACGCCCCCTTCAGCACACTGCTGTGGCATCTAAACAACACTACTGTGCGGGGAGGGGGCTCTGCTGAGCTGATGAGCAGTGGTTGGTGGCTTGGCTGGTGACAAAAGGTCCAGAGGCGTCTCCAGGAGGTGGGGGCGTTCCTAGGAGGACTGAGGCATAGCTACACCTAAAATGGCTGCCGTCTAAGTTTTTACTGATTACTCAAAAATATGTGAATGAGCCAAGACAACACTCCAGGCATGTGTTTAATGAGGGAATGACATAATAACATGATATAAAGCTTGAAAAAGTCAATTTTACATAATACCCCCCCCTTTAAACAATAAATAAGATGTACAAAAATGGATTGTGGGGTAAAATGTGGGTGTAGTAATTGGGAACGTTTTTTACCTCAGCAGTCACGTAGCTTCCAAGAATTAATGGGTTACGTGGTTAAAATAAAAGAGCTTTGATGGTTGTTGTTTGCTCTTACCAGGTGGAGTCTGTGTGAGCATTACCATAGGGATATGATCATGGTCCATTTTCAGGACATGTCCCAGCTATAACCACCTGTACCACTCTCTGGCTTATTGTTCTTTTATAGAGGCCCTTGTTAGAGATTTTATTGGGCCAAAGGGTGCAGCAGATATTCCTGAGGCAACCTCTGTGGAAGCTTTTTCATCCGGCCTTGAACCACTCGCCACTCCTCGCTTTCTCTTCAAACGTATAGGAGTGCCTGGAATCTCGCTCATTGCTCACGATTTTGCGGCTCATCCGAGCAACGTCCTCACTTTTGACTGGTTTGCACGCTGGGGCTTTTATATAAGCAGTAGGGAGGAGTTAAACTTCCCATTAGCTTCACCTTGTTTCCCCTAAAAGCTTCTCTCAACTCGTTTACTGGGCTTGGGGGTGTCCCACTGTAGTTGAGTGCGTTGAGTATAACCATATGATGCTGCTTGTGCTTGGGTCAGAGAGTGGCGTTGCAGATAAAAGTTCCTTCACCAAGATGGCTCCTCTCACTTCTCTTCTTCTTCTAACTTTAATCACGGGAGCCCGTCTAATAAATAGCACCAGTTTTGTGTCAAATTATTTGTGAAGAAACAAACTTATAGCCCTATGATCTTAGAATTCTCAAAGGTCTCTGATGCTTTGAGCTCACAGATGTTTCGTATGTTTAAAATAATACTTAGGCTAGGATTTGATCTAAAGATTACATTGTAAGGTCAGTGCCTGCAGGTTGTTTTTGACATCCCAACATCTGCCTACTGCGCTGACTGACGGCCATCTACAGTACAGCACAGGGCCAACACAGGAGATCAGCAAAAGTAAACTCTTTCCTGTCGCACAAACATAACCTAATTGGGAGGGCCGCGTCTCCTACATCCTCTTTTCCAAGTGCCACGGCGGCGCAGCGACAGTCCACGGCGTGATTAAATAAAGCTTGTGAATATGTCCATCTTTCCGGTGTCAGGGGGTGCCGTGCCATCCTTCTGTTCCTCCCGCTGTCCCAGGATCCAATCTCCCGTCAGGGCAGAGGTCGGCGGGCCCGTGGCTGCCTGGATGGCGCGGGGGGCGCTCGGTGAGTGCGGCCCACGCTGGGACGGGGCGATGCGGTGGCAGGTCCGCAGGACGACAGGCAGGATGACCGCACCGTGGGGATCTGAGTGGTTTTACGCTCCTGCGGGTTTCCATCTATGGTCTTCCCCCGGCGCCCATTGTGCCGGCTCGCCGCTGAGGTAACGGAAGCACAAAAAGAACCTGGACAGGGGGACAGTGGATAAATACGCAGGGCTTTAACAAGGTCGCTTTAACACTTTGGAAGGAGATTTCTGCGGCAAAAAATAAAAAAAGATGGGGAATAGAAATCCGAAGGCCAAACCAGTTGAATCTAATCAACACATGCGATTGGCTCTAAGTGAGTGCTCCCTTCATAATGTTTATCCGTTTTTCCAACTTATCTCCCAACTTCATTTGGCATATTTGAAAAGAAGCCAACAACTCAGTTAATTTGGAAGACGGAACGCAATGCGAAGAATGTCTCTTAAATAGATCCATTTAAGATAAAATGTTGAAGGCTGTTCCTCAGAGGCTGCGCGTATAATAAAAAAAGAAAAGAAAAGGAGAAATACCAGAATATGCTGCGTGAAAAATAACTCGCTCATCCCTTCGCATTGTTCCTGGTCTACAGATTAACTCGAGAGTGCATTAGCAGGCAAATAAGGCTCTTTTTTCTTGTTGTTGTTGTTGCATTATAGGGCGATGGAAGACAGAGCCGGAAAAAGTATTTGCGCAATGAAAGAGATTGGGTCATGGAAAGATTATACGCCGCCGCCTTTGAAGAGCTTGTTGGCGAAGTTGTTTCCGAGCCTCGCAAAAAAAAAAGAAGTGCGTCAGTAATGAACAATCGTGTTTGTGCTATAGCTTATGGTTTAATCGAGAGGAGTCCGACTTAAAGCTGCCGCCTTTCGTCTTCACCTTTACCGCGCGCCGTGCATTTGAAATTCAGCAGCTCCCGTGTGTCTGTTCTCCGTAACACCGGCATAAATTAAGTCAAATTAAAACGGCTTTGTGAAATTCTGTAAAATACTTCTATACAGTCCCTCTCCGCGCGACACTACGGGAGCCCACAGGAGGCTCGTGTGATTGCGCTCCCACCCCTCATAGTATGCTTTTAAAATTAATGACAGAAGCTCTCTGACTTTTAGTCCGTCTAAAATTTTCATTAAATTTCATTATTCAGCTGTCTCTGTGGCCCTGAATTAATAAAGTCCACGTATCACACCTTGAATTCATATTACGTCCAAGTCAGTCAGTGCCAGCTATGCAGACTTTTTTTTTTCGTGTTCCCTTCCCCTTCCTCACTGCGTTTCTTTCAAAAACAGGTTTAAATACGAGCGTTCTTGGCTCTGTTTGGAAATAGAGACAAAGCAAGCGCAGTGGCCGCACACTCACACACACACACACACAAGCTATTTTGGTCCGCGCACAAATCAATGGCCGTAACATATATCACTCAATTGGCCGAGGAAAACATCTCCTTTCACTGAGGCCGACAGATGAAGAGTGCGGCGGACAGATTTTCCTTGAGATGCTTGCGATTTCTTAAGAGTTTATTTTGCGGACTATCTATGATAACATTGTGAAGGTGAGCGGTTTTGTTAAGTGTAAAAAACTCAACTTTTTCCTGTGTATAAAATAAAATCGTCTTATTGAAAAGCTCTGGCAAAAAAGAAACTCAAATTGTGCCATTGTTCAAACATTTTGTCCCTCCAAAGTCCACATACCGATGCTTCAAAGTTGCTCTGTGTGGGAAATTTGAGTCTGTTTATTTTTTTATATATATACTCATCATCTGAACACTTTTTGATGTAGGAAACAAAAGAGGTAAACTTTCCCCCTGGGCCCTGGCAGGATATTTTTGATTGCGCTACCTGACAGTGCAACAGAAATGTGTTCTTTATTTCTGTTAATGATTGTATAATATGTTGTAGAGAGGACAAAGATAAACAGAATCAGAATATAAAAAAACAAAAACATAATAATTTGAAAAGATTACTGATTTGCGTAAAATTCACTGTAACACTAGCTCAACTGTTCTGGCCACTTGAAAATATGCTCCGGTTTTGGACATATCTTTCATTTTATTGATATTTAAGGAAAAGTCACAATGGAGCAGGGATAAGCGACCCTAGGCATAGGGCATCTGCTGGAGGGGGCACCGAATTGCGCTTTAATTTTTTAACCAAATACTCCCGCCATTTGGACCCCAGGAAGAATAGCGACAGTTTGGCTGCGCTAATGGGGATCCTTTCAATAAACATAAACATAAACATAAACAGCATCACCGATTTTTGGACATAACTTTGGAACAGAGACTTGCAGTCTTTTGTGTTGGAAACTAGACATTTTAAGCTTTCCAAAGAGCCCTCTCTGATCATTCTACACCTCTGGGGAGCCGTGTGACATCGCGATGAAAATTCGTAAACTTACTTCAGAAGTAGAGGCTCCTCCTCCAATATATCCTCCTCCTAGTGTTTCATGATGCTCATGTTTTGATTTTTGATATTGCTTTTTATGAATAAATAATCATAATAAAATATAACATTGATAATCAACATAAAATAAAACTAAATCTAATCAAACCTTTCCATATCCAAAAAGTGTCAAAAAGATTGGGAAAAAACAACAAAAACTATATACTATACTATATATAAGATGCTATTTGGGTCAAGAAACACGCAGAAATATAAATAAAAAATATTTATATTTCTTTATTATTATTATAATTATTATTATTATATTTTTTTTGGGGGGGGGGGGGGGGGGGGGGGGGCTCAAATGTTCAATCTTGCCTAGGGCGCCAAATTGGCTAGGGCCGGCCCTGCAATGGAGGATAATAAGCCACGTAAGACCATACTGACCACAGTCAAATTTGCCTATTTTTTTTAAAGCCACACTGCGTAATATGTCACTCAATGAATACAAGCATTTATTTTATTACAAATATTTTCATTGTTTAAAACTAAGAACTGACTGTAACTTTACTGGGAGCAGGCATTATTCACTTATCCTCAAATACGGCCAATTGATTGAAAGTTGTGAATAGCTTTTAAGAAGATCTCCCCAGCTTGACTCCTCTCGGCCTGTTTTCTTACATATCTTGTAATACTCTTTTTGTAAAAACCCTCCTGAAGGGTCCAGCGCGTTCTGTTTACATGGTGTTCTCTGTGCGTTATTATACCCAGCACAATGGTCCGGCGCGTGTTTGCCTGCAGAGTATAATTAAATTCTATACATTTGCTGATCCCTTATGCAATAAGTGATTCACAGCAGCGGGTTCCTACTGTGCAAAGGCTTCCTGTTTACTTACCCTCTGGTTTTTTGAAGGCACGGAGGTTAAAGCTACCTTAGGGCTCCATCTAAAGCTGTGTGGAAAGCACCTGTTAATAGCCTTGCCCCTCGCAGCATCTCAACAAACTCTTAAAAACAGATATTCGCAAACAACTTTCTTTTTTTTCCCCCTCCCCTAAGTTCAGAACCTCTCGCCTTTCGATTCAGCGCGTCGTATCTTTTCGCAACAATGAAAAGATATATTTGGTAAAAGCATCCGCGGTCTGGTTTTTGGGTATGATCCGGCGCCGCAGCCCTGGCCAAATCCTCCTGTAGCATTTGTCAACATGGATTTTCAGGTGAGGACAAGTCATTATCCGTGTCTTTTATCTCTCCCCATTGGAAATACACAGCAGAGCCGCCCATTGGCCTTGAATGGGTTTTACTCTGACATCTTTCTTTCATGCATTTCACACATCTACATTGCTCCGCCGCCTCTCTCGGCCGCTCATTATAACAAGCTACATTACGAGGGGGGGAAGAAATATAAATGCCTGCAGACATGGAAGTGGATTGCAGCAGCTTCAAATATACATGATTCCTTTCTTTGGTAAAGCATTAAACATGGACTAAATTTGTCCAATCCACTCCATTCCTAAAGCAAGAGTGTCGCAACCATAAAACAAAGATCTAATATGTATTTGTTAGCCTTTCCTAAGTTAGGTAACTTCTCCAAATCCTTTCCCCCTGTAGTTTTATATAGATGTGGGAAGGTTCCTGCCAGGTGCCACATTCTCAATAATCCCGGACACACTGAGTGATATTGTTCTCTCTAAATAATTTCAGTCTTTGCCCTTTGCCAATCTCATTTTTGTTTCATATCACACTCCAACTGCCTCCTAAATGTGCAATACACACTTTCCAGCCTCCACGACACGCTAATTAACACTATTACATAGGCTACATTGCATTGCGCGCACCGAACCTGTCACATGTATATATATATATATTTTTTGCCACCTTCCCCCCCACTCAAATCGCTTTTAAAAATGTGTGCACCGAAGCCACTTTCAAATATTCGTCGACGGCCAATGGGAAGTCAGTCGCTAATTAGCGCTAGGTGTATTGTACAAACTAATTTAGCCACTTGCTACAAGGACGCCGCCCCACATTTTACAAATACGAATGCAGTCAGCGCGGGCAATTACACCCTGACATTTTTCACCAAATGACTTTTTTATTTTTCTATTTTTTTTTTTTCCCCTCCCTCTACCTTTAATTGGTCTAAATTATCTTGCTTGTGCGATTTTTTTTTTTTTAGCCACGTGTTTACCGGGAACAGTGGGGGGAATGGAAGTGCGGCGAAAGCAGACGGAATCTCGGGAGAGACGTCAATCAGGAATCTCTCTATACCTTGAATGTATAGAACGCTTTGAATGGAGCCATAAGCCATTCGTCTTTTCTTCTATAGGAGGATGTCTGAGAACGGCGAGCGTTTTAAAAGGCCTGGCACTGCAATTTACAAGCACGATGAAGAAGAAGAAGAAGAAGAAGAGACGACAGCATCAGCTTGAGTTATAGCCTTAAATTTCGGCTTAGGGACGTGTTTAAGTAATGGGAGTCTAATTCCCCTGTATTGTGCTTGCGTGATGGTTCTAAATCCTTACTCATGATCAGTTTTGGTGTAATGTGAGCGTGGGGCCAGTCAAGGTCTCTGAATTAGGGGTAGGCTGGGAAGAGGAGGGGGGGAGGACGGGGGGTGACGCAAGTAAAGTCTCACACGCTACATAGACTTGAATTACTGTTTTCTGAAAGCTTGGGGGGGGGGGAGAAAAAACATTCCAATTTGTGACCCATTTGAAAAGAAATTGCTCAAATTATGCATCTCCATTTGCGAGCCCTAATAACTCTAATTGGTCTTTTATGACTTACAAACTGTATTTTTCTGTCATTTCCCTCATATTTTCTTGCCTTCTGGCGTTTGTTTTCTTTCTCCAGCGTGACATTGAGCCTTTCCCTGTCGGGGTGCTCTCTTGTCTCACTCCAGTGCACATTTCGCTGTCCCCTTCCTTCTTTTACTCCCCCCACACACACTCCACACACACACCCCCCCAGACAATGAGCTTTTGACTGAATACATTATGGAGCTGTTGTTCTGTTTGTTGTTGTTTTAGCATCCAAGAAAAGGAGATGAATTATTAATGATGACAGGCAAAAAAAAAGGGAGAAAAATAGAAAAAATAAAACAGATAAAGTCTGGGAGGTGTTGGGTACAGCAGCTCCATCAAGAGCAAGATAAAATAGTGCAAGTTGGGATTTCGTGGAAAACTTTTACAGGCCTTGCAGAAGTGTGTTTTCGTTGTCTTTTTGTTTGTTTGTTTTTTTTTATAAATTGACAACCCGAAAGTGCATCAAATTGGCAAAAAACAAACAAAAAAAACAACTGAGAGCCTTGGAGACACTTGGAACTGCAGTGACAGCACTGTTCTTTTCACATTCCTAACTTCAGATCTGTAGTTTTGGACACAAAATTGATCATCTTTTCTATTGAGTGACAAATCTTTTTCTTTGGCCCCTTTATTTGGTTTTCATTTTCTTGTGGCCCTTTAACCAATACTAACTTTTCCAAACTGTTTGATTGTTGATTTTTTTTTTTTATTACTTTACGCATTAACATAATTTCCAACTTGTTTTATTGATTTAAAATATAAAAAATAATTAGAACAAGAGCATATGATCACGAGTAAAATCATGTAAATCTGTAAAGTCCCTAATGTCCAACACAAAACAAAGTCATCAAACGTCCACATCAACGTGCAGGCTGTGGCACTGTCCGCAAACTGAACCAGGGGTTACGGTGCCCCCTCTCGGCCGCTCCCGGCACTGCACTGTCACTCAAAAGCCTCATTACTCGCCTCTCTAAAGTTCTGAGTGACTTCTTCTTTCGCGGTGATCGTTACTGTGATTAGATCCCAGTCAGAGATAGATGTGCCGGGCGCGTAAGGGCTGGCGCATCACACGCGGCGGGGGCCAAAAGGGAGCGCATTGTTTGGCATTAAAGCGCTCATTTGTCTCATTGTATAGAGACGCGCGCGCGGGGGCAGGGGCGTCTGTTTTGATCAGAGGGACAGCCGCCGGTGACAAATTAACCGCGGTGATCGTGTCAGTTTGTCACCGCCATTGGATCCCGGGCGCCGCACCATTCATCACGATCGAGCGCTCCCCTCACACCAGGACGCGCGAATGAAGAAAAATGAACACGTGCGGCCCCGCTTGTCCACCGCGCGGCACCCCATGTATAGAATATCTCCAATGCGTTTTTGTGTGGACTTTTACGCAGCGCCGCCGAGGCCCCCCAATGAATCAAACCCGGCTTGACTTTGAGATTTCTGTCAAAAATCTCTCAGTGTGTCCTTTGTGGAAGATGATTCAAAAGGCTGCCGAATGTGATTGATTTACGCATAAGACATCAAGATCTATTTTTTCCTGTTTGAATGTATTTATAGCGCCTACTCTACCCCGAGCGAGAGTGAAGGGAGGGGGGGGGGGGGGAAATGAGAAAGGCCTCGGTGTTTAGAGTTTACAGGATCAAAGAAGAGGTAAATATCATTTCCATAACATTTGAACCAGTTAACCAGCAGCACAATGCAGAGAAGCACTACTGTAAGCGCCTGACAATGCCAATGAGGCGGGAACTCTGTGATTTGCCGTTCCGCCAAAGAGGAGGGAAGCGAGCGCAAACATGGAGGAGATCACGGGGTCAAACTGAGCTCTCCCCGCATCACTTTCCAAAGCGCCCCCCCCTCCCCCTCGAGCGCTGGGGATGTTTTAGGCAAGCGTACCTCACTCTTCAGGGGGAGGGGGGGGGGGGGGGGGGGTGTTCGGAGGCCCGATGGATGCCGCTCCCAAGGTGAATGGGAAAGAATAGCATTAAGCCGCGTTACCACACAGCCCGGGGAGAGCAACACATGCTTTGGGTGATTCATCTATTGATTATTTCGAGCCAAGCAATGGAGGTGCCATGTAAACACACATATATTAGCGCGCCGCGGATGCGCACACACCGAGCGCGCGGCGCAGTGGATCCGCCGATGCGCGCGCCCCTCCGGGCCTTTTCCACACTGTTTTATAATCACATTCTGACTTGGACCCGCTCGTGGGCATCTTCAAACCACCCGGCACGCACATCAGATGGAAAACTAAGTAGAGATGAATGGCGAGATGAAGGAATAAATAAATGATAAATGCGCATTACCGGTGTTTGTGTGGGCTTGCTATTGTGTTATCGATTCGAGTGGTGTATGCGTTTTTTTTCTCCCCCCCAAACTGTGTGTGCTTCTTACATACAGTATGAGCCAAGTTCTACTACTTATTACGCCCAGCAACACCAGCTAAGGTTCTCTTTCTGATGGTCAAATGTGCATATCTGCCTGATTTATAATCTATACATGCAATTAAACTCTTTGGGAAGACAATTACGCACAGTCCGACACCAGACCTCCTTCTGAAATAGAAATGTGTTTGTTCGGCCGCGGACTGTTTGCTCTGGAGTGTGAGGCTGATTCATTTGTCTGGACCGGGGGTCACGTGACTCAGGTGTCCCTCTTGTCATCCTCCTCCCTGCACATGAACTAAACGAGCATGTGTTTTTTGTCCTGTGAGGTTCGTGGAGGCCGGCCGTGTTCTAACAAAACTCCAGGAGAATAAAACGGCAGTGACAGAGTAGCATTTGTGTTGAGTTGCATTATAGGTCTAGGTTTCCTTTGTGTTATCAGTGTCTGCCTAAAATCCTGAGAATGAGCTTAACATCTCTGCTCAGGTTGAAATCCAACCTTTCAGTAATGCCACACTTGTCACTTACATTGGCTATCATGGCTCTGGGAAGAAAAAAAGAACTCCTGGGCTGGCATGTGTGTATGTTTCTCTTCTGCAGGTTTTTCTAAACGGTGGACGTGGCTCTCCCTTAGGGGCGGTAATGGCATTCTCCATGACAACGGCAGTGTGACACGGCTGTGCCCTTGAGGGCCGCACGCCCCTCTGGGGGGAGCGTCGAGGAAACACGACAGGGTCAGCGGTCAGCTCCCATCATCCAGCAGGACCCTCCTATCTCCCCCATCTCCCCTATTCCTCCTCAGGTGCAGCGCAGAGAGGAGCCCACTCAGTCCGGGCCTGGCAAACCGGAGCAGTAGCCACCGGCGCTTCTGGCTGGGCCCCTTCCTCTCAGCTCCTCACTGTTCCTCCAAGGCCAGGGCTGGATCAATACGTGCTGCTATGAATTCTTTTGGCACCCGAGTATATCTGCAGCAGTGCCCCGAGCTGTGGGTCCGTTAAAGACATAACAGAGAGTGCATGTGAGCAAAGTGGACGGCTCCATCCAGCAAGCCCTGCAAATGTTGGCACACAGCACACGATTCCAACAAGGAATTTTGGCTCACAAGTGATAGTCCCTCGTGTTCAGAAAGGGTTTTATTGTGGACATATCCTGTCATGATATTGATGTTAATACCTCCTCCAGGTGCACAACAAAAACAAAAACAAATCTAGCAATAAACAAGATTAAAATGCATGTACCACTCTACGTCATGCATTAGATTGGAATTATAAAGTTTACCACCAGTTCAAACAGTGAATTCAGGAAACATTATGGGCAGATCATAGACACAAAACAAAGTCACACTTGCCACAAACAGTGCTCTAGTGCCACCTGCTGTTAAAAAAGGTCATCACATCTGTCTCTGAAAAAGCTCTAGATAATTATGCTACATTGCATTGGTAAGAATAAAAACATAGAATTCAGCATATATATAATAAATGCAACGCAGACAGTCGAAAAAAATCATCTCTTTGTACATTTTGGCACATGATTCCTGGGCCGCAGTTCTAAACTCTTTGGCAACAGAAAATGTTTGCTGGACATGGAATAAGTGTCCAAATCCAATACAGTCTTTGTGGGGTTTGGCCATGGATAAAACACTGTATAGATATAATAAAAAGTTAACCATTTAAATAAATAGATCTGAAAGAGGCAGAATAATTGGTTGGAGCGCTACTGATCTCTGCTGCTCTCTATCCACGCAGGCTCACTGAGAGCGAGTCATGTTTCGTGATGAAGCAGTGCACTTATGGTTTTCCCCGTGCTGTGCAGCCTGGACCTCTGCACAGCCATAGCCACCGCCTGTGCGAACCGGGAAGGGGCCGAGCCCGAGCCCGTCTTGACTGCGTCCTGGGGTGCGTGGACGTTGTGCGGGGGCTCGCTATTAGATCGCACGTGCCCATTTGTGACAGACCTTTCGGCGACAGAGGGGCTACCATTGGATTCTTCCAGATATTCATTGAAACAAACCGGAGGTGGGGGTGGAGGGAAATTATCATCATCATCATCTTCTTGTGCAACGCCCTCAGTATTGTCATCTTTTTGTACAACTCCCTCGGTTTTGTCATCTTCTTGTATAACTCCTGCAATATTGTCATCTTCTTGTACAACGCCCTCTGTTTTGTCATCACGAGTGTTTGAATCACATGCGTTTAATTCTGTAGGGCACTCCTTAACCACTTCCTCTTTACCCAAATACAAGTCGCCCTCATTGGTCACACTCTCGTGACTTTGGCCTGACTCTTCTTCGATGTCAGCAACCGCCCTTACGTCATCTTGTTTTGCAGGTTCAGCAGTTTCCTCATCTTCGCTGTGTTTATCAAGTTGAAGTGGACAGTAAGAACTCACCCCCTCTTCTGGACAGGGTAACTGTGAGCAACTTTCTGATCGGTCGGGAGAGTCTTCCCCCTTCGCCGATTGGTCAGCCTCAGGGATGACTTGTTCCACTGTTTTGGTTTCACATTCAGGGATGCCGTGTTCCTCTACTTCGGTTTCAGCTTGGGCCTCCTCCTTCGCCGGGACGTCCTCGCTCGCTCTCCTAGAGGGGACCACTTTGAAAGTAGTGAGCCCCGTGTTATTTGACGGGTCCTCAAACTCATTCCTGGTGAGCAGGTTTGAGTTAAGAACTGACTTGAGCTCAGTGCGGTTGTCTGAACTTGAGGCGTCATTGTTGGCGGTGTTTTTGAGGCGTTTGATCAGTGACCCGCTGGAGAGCGAGGCGGTGAGGACTTTGGCCAGAGCGGCGCGGGCGTCTGATAGGTCTTTGCCTTGGATGGTGGGCCGCTGGGGTCAGGGCCCTTATGGGGAAGAGCAGGAGGAGTTGGAGGGAGAGCTCTTGAAGGGGACGGAGGTGGGCTGACAGACGCTCCCTCTTCCTCCAAAGGGTTCAGACAATCTATAAAGTCACATAAAGACAATTGTCAGTAATAGTCCTATGAACACTAGAAAGTCTGTAATGCTATAAGTTTCTGTTGATTGATCCTAATCCTAAACCGTGATACTCCAAAAATAAAAAGCATTCTTCAATATGATGTAGTCACACTTTTGTATAAAAAAAAATGTTTTAAACTTAAAACAGTGATATATTAAAAAGGGAATATACTTTACTTTTTACTTGACTTTTGGTGCTACTGCCCTCTACTGCCCTCTACACCTGGCTTTTTAACGCACTACACTGTGTAGGGCTTACATAATAAATGTACATAATAATATTCAGAGTATAATATGTATATTAATTTATCTTTTTAACATAAAACTAGTGACTTTTGGTAATGCTAACAATGTTAGGCATGGTAACCATCTGAAAGAAATGTAATGATCGCCTTTTATTACTTGCTTTGTACTAGACTTCGTACTTGAAACTAGACCGTTGTTGTAATTGTGCTTCTTTCTGTTGATGTCCGAACAAACAGTTTTGTAAGTTATAGTTCTTTGTAAATAGTTTGTAAGTATGTGGCATTATCATAGTTGTTTTGTAATTAGTTGTTATGTAATCATTATTGTTCCCTTTTGGGGTATAGTCGGATGCTGCGGGTGTGTAGAGTCTATTTTGTTTTGCTGTTGTTTCCTTGTTGCCATTTTGTTCCTTTGTTGTTCCACCATGTTCTTGTGAAATGATGATTTTAATTGTATTGATTTTGGGGGTGGGCGCTTATAAGCTCTTGCTTCGGCCCACTCCTTTTGAGCAGAGTATTTGCTGCTCAAATAAACAAACAAACAAAAGTACTTTTGGTGCAAGACTATTAAAAGCAACATACACGGTACCAAGCAACAAACAAATAACAATAAACACTGATACTTGACCGATAAAAACACATTGTCACATTCTAACATGGCGTTTCTGTGCAGCAGGGATAGACAGCAACACTGAAGCATGAAGCCGCTAAAGTAAAGAAGGATGAGGAAGCCTTCGTGGGACGGACAGCAGGAGGAGGACGGTGCAAGCGGGGGAGAGGCAAAGGAGAAGCAGTAGCAGTAGCCCTCAACCAGCCCCGCCGGGTAACACACAGTCTGCAAACAGGACACAACATGGACTGAACGCTCCGGTGGAATGTTTAGAAGTGCGTGGGAGCACCAGTATGTCCTAATGAGCCTCAGGTAGGGAGCTGTTGTTCTAACCTCCCAGCCTTCATGCTACTACTGGAAGCAATTAGTCCAACAATTAAAACCGTGTCAGTCTGGAGTGCGGGCTAAAGTTTGGAAAAGAAGTCACGCTCTTCTCTACTATAAAAGGAACTAACAATTAGAAATAATTTAAAAAAAGCTTTAGTTCTGAGGTAGGAAGCAAAAGGACCAGAGCACAAAAAGCAGCAGAAGCATGTTAGACTAATACAAGAGAACAGAGGCCTGGACAATAGAGGGATTTATGTGGGAACGTAGCACAGCCAATGAAAAGGGCTCGAGGTCACTTTAATTGCCCTGAGCGGGGTTAAGTTGTTCAGACTGATAAAAGAGGCATTTTGCGCTGGATTTCTCTGATAAATCTTCCCATCTGATACGAGCAGCTCTGACATTTTCATCTCGATTTCACTTCAATCTCTCTTGACCTCACGGGGCTCTCAAGATCGGACCTTTTTTTTGGGGGCAGATTCAAAAACTCACCCCTCATTAAATGCATTTAATTTGAACTTGTAATGTAAGGGGTCAATTGGGATTAACCTCCTAGGAAATATTATATTAGTTTGCATGGGTTATTCCCAAAGCTCTTATAAGGACATAACAGCCGACTTTGATCCTGACCTATATCCAACAGTGTTGATTACTTTACTTGCAGAGTTGTGTCCAAATATTTTTTAACTGAGGTAGTCTAGGGGTGACACTTAGTTACTCTTGGATGGCTCTAATTTCTTATGGTTGAAAGCAAGGAAAAATGGCAATATTTGATCATTGTTTTGAATATCGCAATAACAATATTATTGAAAATACTAAACTAAAATTATGTCAGCACAGGAAAATTTGAAAGGAGTCAGTTTTTGTATCAAATCAGATTTACATATTTAAGTTACCAGTCGTTTTTTTGTGTGTGTCTAATTTCAGTCAGTGATTTTGTGATATTGTGTTTTCTTGCGATATAAACTACTTAACACTGCAATAATGATAATTTACCATATTTATGACATCATTTGCAGCCGTAGTTACAAGCAAAATTCATATGAAGAATTGAACACGTTAGCCTTTTATGTCGTCTCACTAGAGGCATACATTTGGCTTTCTCCTTAACTGTTTATGCATGGACGTATATTGTATATCATATCATATTATATTATACTACTTAACGTCACTTAACAATACTGTAGTCCCTCTGAGTGGGGGGGGGGGGGGGGAACCTGTGCTGCGCTCGGCCATCCTCTTGAGGCGCCTCCATTTACTTGCTGCCTTCTCAGTGTGTCATTTGGCTACTACTAAACTTCCATGTCCAGTTGCGTTTTTACCTGTAGCCGTGTCATCAGGGACTTCCTGGCTCTGGTTTACAGCTGGTGGTGATGATGGTGATGGTGGTGGAGGTGCTCTCCGTTTGGTGCTTCTCAGTGTATTTTCACCCGACGTCTGCACAAATAACACATACCTTAAAAGTGCACTCACTTACATTTTCAATGAAAGATCTACATTACCTGTGGTTCTTGTGAGTGGCATGAGCTGAGGTGGGCGGGGAAGCTATGGAATGCACCCATAGGAGGCTGAGGGGCGCGTCTCTTCTTTGGCTTGTCTGCTGTCGGGGTGGTGCACAGTGCCTCATCCTGGGTGCTAACGCTTGCTGATCTCGACTTGGTGGGTCCGGGAGAAGTGGGAGCACTTACTGCATGAGTCTGGAGAAGCAGGCAATACAATATACCGTATATGCAGTGACGGATTTTTGTACAAGTGCAAAGGAAATGTTTGTATGATCCACAATAATTGGTTTAACAAATTCTAAAAGTACAACTGTAACAACAAAACAGGTCTTACCGGTTCAGATTTGTACCTATGTTTTCGGAATAAGCTTAGGAAACCCTTGTTCACCGATTTCTTCTTCTCCTTTTTTGTCAGATCTATAAAGACGGACATCTATAATTATAATATTTTACTGGGGAATGAGTGATCGAAGGCTGTTACGGCGAATGCCTGAGTGAACGGCTTTACCTTGAAGTGAGGAGGATGAGGAGACCTTGGTAGAAATGATACCTGCTTTGAATAGAAAACACTATAATGAATACAGGTACATGACGTGACAGTCGAGTTCTTGGACAAAATTACTTATTATTTCCATTAAATGCCAGCGTTGCAAATGTAAACAATGTTACTATTGTCCATGTTTAGCATAGTGTGCCTGTTATTCTGCATTGTAAAATCGAACCCATCAAGCGTATGTAGAAAGCCTTTGGGGAGTTATATTTGGCGATGCAGAGAAGTCCCAGTTGCTCCTGCACTTACTTGCTGCAAACAGATGCTGATAACCACGGCTCCCCTTGGCCGCGGTGTCTCTGGCGTACACCTCCCTCAGCCCGTGTTCATTCAAAGTCTTGCTCAAGTCCAGCCCTTCCTTGGACTCCGAATCGCTCAACAGCACTGTGCTTTCCACTTGAAACTCACACTTGCCACACACCACGGGCAGCAGCGCTTCCAGGGGAACTCTGGGGCTCACCCGCACCACGGCCTTATGGGATTTGTTGTAGTTTATCAGGAGGCGTACGGTTGCCTAAAAATACAGAAATAAAAACATCAATTGCCCGATTTGCGACATCAAAATCCATTTCTGCTTCCACTCCTCACCTCTGGCATGTAAGGGGTTCGGATTTTTTCCTCTCCTGCTTTGGGCTTCAACACAATCTTTTCAGCTTCTAGTGAGCCGATGGGAGAGTTTGGCTTGAAGGTTATGTTATTCTTGTTCGGTGATAGGACCTCAACTGTGTAGTCCGAAGGGTTGAGGTGATAACTGGCACATAGAGTCACTAGTAGGTCCATGACTGGTTTGCTAAAGGGGGAAAGTGAAAACGGGAAGAGTCAGAAATGTAAGTGCAAGAAGATACTACTCTGTTTGTACCTTCCATGGACAGTAGCATTCTTCTCCGTTCCTCCGGGCAGCAGCACAGACAGTGAATGCTCCCTCTCCAGTGGACTTACTTCATCCATCTTCGCAGGTTTCAGTATATCCTAATAATTACTCCCTTGATCAAGACCACTTTCTATAAAAATAAAAAGGGTCAAGCCTTTCTCTACTAACGTGGGCCAGAGAATAACGCACAGAAGCGGCCCCCACAGTGTAGAACAGTTGGTGCCAGTGTGAAATACAACAGCTGCGCTCAAAAATGTGAAGACATTTGACATTGGGCGATGAACGCAGTGCAGTAAGGAGGATAAACCACTGTAAGCTAACGTTTCCAAATGATCTATGAGTGGCTTCTGTTTGGTAAATAGATTAAATTGCCATCAACAGTTACCCGGGAAAGCCTCCAGCCCAAGCGAGAAGTAACATGTCCGGTGTTACTTTCCCGTATCCAAAACCATAACACCCCGTGCGTAAAAACGTAACTCTTCGTTTATCTGATCTAGGAGCTCTCTTTCTCCAACCTTGACCTCGTGTGGTTGATCGCTGCTACTTATGCCACAGCCTCTCCTCGCAGTTCGATAAACTGAACGCCCTGTGTGTATTTTTGGTCGGGAGTTGTCAAGAGCGTGCCAATCAAACAGCTGCGCCAAGACGCCCTCACCGACAAACCACTGCGCGCGACCAACACCACGTGACCTCAACTACAAGCAGCGCCACTTTTTATTACTAACAGTATACATGAGCATTTTATAAACGGTTTTGCTACACTTGTTATTCGTTACTTAAGGTGCCCGCCCACGCTTTCGCCATGTGCTAAGCAATGCGCAATACGATTACACGCTTTCTTACTAATAGGGATTAGGCCAGTGCTTTTCAAAATACCTGCTCTGTGTCTATATCCCGAATCTTCTCCGCGAAACAACTGTTGAACTGTCCTAAAGTGTTAAAAAAATCTTGTGATAGTGCGGCCCTTACCTGCGTGCGCAATATGTCCCCATCACGCGTCATTCAGTTTCTCCTCACGATGTCATTGACGCGCTGAAGATACAGTATGTGAGGGTTGTTTCCACTGTAATCCCTGTTAAGCACAACCTGCCACACCTTCAGCCCTCCCACCCACCACCTGACCTCACACTGTTGGGTCTATAGCAAGTTGGCCAGGGATGTTATGGACACAAGTAAAATGCACAATTATTTATATATCACTTTCCAACAACACCAGGAAGGGCTTCACAGAAAAAAAAATCATCCTAGTTATATCCTAGACATCATTCAATATATTCTATGTATTAAAGGCCAGTTTGAAGAGATGATCATGTATAGATTATGTACAAAAAAAACAATAACAAAAAACAATATGAATTTCTTAAAAGACTATTAATGAACATAAGCCTCTAATCCTCTCAAAATTTGTTTCAGTTTTTGCTTATAAGCCACCTACACTTAACGCATTATCTCTGTTTACCAAACGAGCTCTAGGGCACATTTGTGATGCTCGTCGCTTGCACACAACATTGAATGTAAACACAGATAAAAATCCTCACAATATGCCAATGCATGTCTAGTACACCAACACAATGAGTGTTTATTCTTCTGTATAATGATGCCTCACATTTGAACGATATTCTTCTATACATAACAGTCAACAACGTATCGACTCATCCTTATCATTTTTTTTGTATCAAGTAACACTGATTGAATCTTTGTCACTTTCATGCCTGATCTGCATACTATGGCCGAGTGTGATAGGCAGCCAAGAGTTTTAATCAAATTAGGCCCGAGGAACACATGTCCACTGGCTGTAATCTTGTAATCCCATTCTCCTGTCTGTCAATAGGTTTCTGGCTGGCTGCAGTAAACACATCACGGCACCACTGTAGGGGTTAATGAGCCGTTTTTTTGATGACTAACAGAAGAGAGAGGCTGTTAGTCACCGGTCGAGCTGAATCATCTGCCGACGTGTTGTGAAACAGAGAAGTAATCTAACAACACGTGGCATTATGGATTTTTACCTCAAACCAAAAGCCTATAGATACGATTATCTGCAGTTATTCTTTCTATCTCCATATGGGTAGTTAAAATGTAGCAAAATATAGGGTCTAACACTTTGTAGCCTGTTTTTGCCTCCCCTTTCAAATTCCACATGTATTTTTTTTTTTTGGCAAACCATTTAATTTTGTTTTGATTTGCAGCGTCCGAAGCCAGCGCTGAATCGAGCTGCTCTTCAAAGTGCCACAGCCAAACTGCAGGAATCTGTTCAAAAGAAGTAAACACAACCCAGTTCTGATGTCCCTGCTGTTGGAACCAGTCTTCCAGATTCATCACTGAGCCTCTAATGAAAGACGAGGCACGCAGTCACAGCCGGCTGCTGAGGAGGAAAACTGTGATCTCACTGTTTGGAAACTCACCCACAACACACTGGCAGCGTGGCCATGGAAGCCGAGCATTTATCAATAATGTTAATGTAGTAACCACACACACAAAAACGTGCCTTATGTGTCACTTACTTTAGCAATGTGCACACAGCTGAATTACATGCAGCACAGACGTTCCACTACACAAAGTTAAATGTCAAACAACAGTTGTAAAAACAGTATAAGAGTCTACAGTTATATTCCCAAATATTTCTAAGCAATTTGAAATGACATAAAGAAGAGACTGTTCATACAAAGAAGATTACGCAATATTATTTAAGTGTTTGATAGTCATTTCCCACCACTATCAAAACACTCAATATGTATTCTATTTTTCATCTGTATTTGATAATGAATAATAATCATTTACTTGTTTGTTTTTTTTACCCGGCAACTATGTGCTTGAGGTGGGGCACACAATAGACACTCAATCACAACACTGTATTTTCCCTTGTGCCCTCACCGTTGCATTAAATAAACGTGTCCAGCAGATGGCACAGTGTATACAAAGTACAGTAGTTCATGCAAGTTCACTTAGCGTTGTCGATCGGATGTAATGACAAATCATGGCCGGCAGATGGCAGAAATGCACAGTAGATAACCGGCTTCTATCATGTCCAATGTGGTCTACACGTTTTGTTGTTTTTTCTATATGTACACATGTATATGAGCTTACACAGGCTATACACGTGCATTTGAAACTGTCATTATTAACTTTAGGAAAACAAATACTTTGGTGAACAATTATCTCATAGAGTTCACAACTTATTCCGAATCTGTTGATTTGGTTGTTTGTTTTAAAACTGGATTGTGTCTATTTGTGACAGTTATGAGTAATGAACTGTAATAAGAAAAGTGTCGTCTATTAATGGGAGGCATTGTTTCTGAATTGGCCGCGTAATTGATCTCTGACCGACGCCATGGGCTGACAGCAGGGGGTCTTGTTTCACACTTTCCCTCAGTTTCCCCCTCGCTCTCATCAACCAGCGGCTCGGAGATTTTCTAGAAGTGCGCACAGGCCATCTTGCAGCTTCGAGGACATTCGCTCCCAAGCCCAGCCTGCGATGCCTTTGCCTACCCAACCGGAAGCGCGGATTGATTTCTCCACGGACAGCAAGGGCAGCTAAAGGATCAAAGAAGAACCAATTCAATGTCAGTCTGCTGCTACTCTTAAGGGATTGTTGGTTTTTTTAGCTTTTGGAGGAACGGATTTGCATTTTATATTCACGGCGCGCTTGAAAACTGATCTTTGGTCTGGAAATGGGATCTGCTTCCAGGGTCCCCACCTGCTGGGGACCGTGATGGTGGTGAGCATAGCGACTGTTACGTGCATCTTTAATCCAAGAGTGGACGCCGCTTTTACCAGAACGCAATCAGTGTTCAACTCATCATTCTTTATGAAAGATAGTGTTCATATCATTCATTATCTTTAAAAGTCTTGAACAATTGTCTCCATAATTACATGACTTTAGATTACCCTATATTTTATATATTCATTGCGCACTTGAACTCATGAACCTTTCCAGAATTCGGCAATGCCTTACATTAAGCCTGTTGCATAATTAACAGAAATAATAGCCTAATTAGATTGTTATTAAATCGAAATATGCCCGTCGTTTGACAGCCTGAAAGAGCAACAGGCCCCAGTGGTTAACCATTACGCGTTCGCGACAGCCCGAAACGACTGAATATTTTGTTTTTCATAATCTAGTGACGTTGTCAGGGAACACAAGAGCCACAGGTCTGGTTCTATTTATGGTTATTCAGTAGCTGCCTTAAGGCCTGCTATCGTTTACCAGCAGCAGACACATCTGGCCAGGACACGCCCAGACTTAATCTGTGCCATTCACTGGTTTCTGCTCGAGCGATCTAACTCTTTACTCAGCGCTATTCTCCATTTTGGCTATGGCAAGGGACATTAAGGACTGTCGAGACAAGAGAAGATGCAGTCGAGGCTCTCGTTGTCAGCGGAAAGACATCTTGACAACCGCTTTAGGACCCAGTGGCCTCTGGACCTAAGCTTTAGCCTCTCTGATTCGCTGCGCTTGGAGGTGCCTGGTGTCTGGAGTGATTAAAAAGCATCTTCTCTGCCAGGTGTTGAGTCTAACACCAGCGTGTGCGCGCGTCAGGGCCAGTGTTTTTCGCTCGCGAGAGGCGTCGTGCCCTTACCAGAGGCGAATCTCGAGGCTATGAAGACAACATGGGCGCATTTTTGGGTCGCATTAATGGCTGTTTATAAGATCTGAAATATCGCGGAGACATCCTCAACATGGCGACAGCTGCTGTGGTCTCCCCAGCTCATACTCAAACCGCCACACTCAAGGTACAGCCTGTCTGTCAAAAGCTGTCACACGCTGTCATTCTCTTTGTTTACCCGGGTTCTATCAGAACCACTATCGTGTTCTCTCTTTAACCGTATAGCTTTCATGGAACAAATCAAGGTTATTCTGGGAAAAGAGTGTTTTTGTCACAAAATCAAACCAATTAGGCGATGTAGTTTATTCATATCACGCAGCCTACAGCCTCTGTCTCCCGTTTAGGCCTGTGTCAAATATAGCTACAGCAGCAGTAGTTGTTTACATCTTGTTGTGACTTGTTGGCCATGCTTTTTTGATACATTTCACACCTTTCGATACGTTGAGAGATATTATTAAATATGAATCTCACATTTGCACAGTGCAGTATGGTATGCCACACTACACTTTACAAAACTATTACAATTGCTGAATTTTATGGTGGATTTTCATGTGAACGCCGCCCGGGTGTTTTCAGCACCATGGACAGTGAAACGACAGCGTGCGTTGCGTTCAAGATCTCATTGTACTCGAAGTTTTGGTGCACAGTTGAAACAAGTGACCTCTCTGTTACATGTCAGTGAGTGCTTTCTAACTGTCAAAGACTTGTGTCAACCCGAGAAGGCTGCAGGAGTGTGAAAGCTGTCAGCTGCACTGACACTTGTCCTGTGAGTAGTGAGTAGTCAGTGTCTGGATATACATGTTAAACTGCACTGTGCTCCTTTGCTCTGTGTTATATGGATGCCATGTCCTTTTTGACTCAAGGGGTGACCGCACTCATGGTTGATCTCTGAGGTGAGTGTGAGTAGGTTATGATGCTTACACACACACAGACCTGCAGCATCTCAGCAGACAAGCCGTCAGGACAGACATCACAACAGTAGGTCCCGCCTCAGTCTATGGGACCATTTACGAGGTTCCCCATTGAATCCCAGGTCATGCTTGAAAGAGCGACCAAAAGATAAACATTAATGATCAAAGTATCATGGAAGCAGGAACTGTTCTTTGGGCGTCTATTGTGTCCCATAAGAGACCATACTGCATGCCTGAGAGACTAGAGGAACTGGAAGGCACTGGTTTTGTGCCTGTAATAGTTCATCTGGGGTTTTGAAGATGTTTTTCTGCATTTCCACTGGGAAAGATAGAGTGTGGCATGCAGTCTCCGTTCTCTGTTTTCATGTTTCATAAATTGACTCTACCGGTTGAAGGTGAACTGGGGAGGGGTGGCACTGTGGTGCAGCAGATTAAGTGTTCATCCACCAACCAGAAGGGCATTTACAGACTATTCAGGCATCTAGGCCTGGCGTAAACTTTAATTATGACTGGATTTGGATTCCAAACCCCAAATACAAAGTAGAACTGTGTTTTTTTGTTGTTGTTTTTTTACATTTGCTTTTATTCATCCAACTTCAGATGGAAGTTACATATTCTTAACAACTGATCTTGTGTTTTTGATGTGTTTTAACTTGAGGCTGTCATATAATTATCCTCCATGTATCTTAAAGCATTTCAAAGTATGATTCATCATCTGTCAGTTATAAAATGGGATCCAGAGCCCATCTAGAAACATCAGTGCATTGTGTCGCAAAGTGGCATTAGTCACCAGCAGCAGCATTAGCATGTGGAGTATGCTCTGCTCTTAGATGTTCTTGGAGATTTCTAAAGGTTGTTATTGTCTCAGCAGGTCTGGTTAATGCCAGTGCTGACGTATGTAATCTGCTCCCTCGCCTTTACTGCATGTTCCTATAAGTTATGGTTGATTTTGCCGGGAGCTTTTACAGTAGAGGCCTGTTCATATTTATAGTCCGTCATGTGTGAGACCCTGACCTGTTTCCCCTCTGCAGCAGCCTGCCCCAGCTGAGCCGCTCGCTGCTCTGTGAAGGAGCACGATGACAAGATGGCACAGCTGCTTGTACCGCCCGGTCCTGACAGCTTCCACCCCTTCGTCCCAGAGTCGTTGGCCGCCATCGAAAGCCGCATCGCCGAGGAGGAGGCTCGGAAACCGCGGGCGGAGCGCCGCAGCGATGATGACGATGAAGATGGGCCTAAGCCCAACAGTGACCTGGAGGCAGGGAAGAAACTGCCCTTCATCTACGGAGACATCCCCCTCATCTGGTGTCCACGCCTCTGGAGGACCTCGACCAATACTACAGCAATCAGAAGGTCTGGATTTGCTACAGTTTGCTACAAATCAGAAATACAATATTAGATACTACACCAGATCAGTTTTTACTAATATTTAAGCTACAGAGTTCAGGAAAGCCATTAACACTGGCAACCTGAGCATGAGTGCCTCATACGAGAGGCTGCCAGCTAAAATGTGGCACCCTGCCATGGTGCTCCCAGGGTTATTAGAATACCACCTACATTATATCCGCAGACATTGCAGACACTGAGGTAAAGCATTCTCTTACACTGTCTCTTTCTGTGTTTTCCCCCAGACCTTCATAGTATTGAATCGCGGCAAGGCAATCTTCCGTTTCAATGCCACATCTGCCTTGTACATCCTAAACCCCTTCAACCCTCTAAGAAGGGTGGCTATTAGAGTTTTAGTTCACTCATATCCTTTCAAAGACCGCTCTGCTGCAGCTTTCCTTGGATTAAAGGCTCCGTCAGACAAAAGTGGGATTTAAACATGCTGATGCTCGATATTAAATGCCATGGCTGGTGTAGATGGTAAATGTTCACCTTCACTGTTGAAATCCTAGTTAAACATGTCAGTCCTGTCTGAGTGTATACGAGAGAGACACTTGCTCCTATATTCCTTGACCCTCTGTGCACTAGTTTCAGCATGTTGATCATGTTTACCATCCTGACCAACTGTGCTTTCATGACGCTCAGTAACCCTCCAGAATGGGCCAAGAACGTGGAGTAAGTGCTGTCCTAATCTCCCATCAGTAAATGATTTACTTCCTGATTCATCTAACAGAAACATGCCCCTTATTTTAAGGTACACCTTCACTGGGATTTACACCTTCGAGTCCCTCATAAAGATCCTGGCCAGAGGCTTCTGTGTGGGGAAGTTTACCTTCCTCCAGGACCCATGGAACTGGCTGGATTTCAGTGTTATTCTCATGGCGTAAGTGTTCAGACATCCTTCATTAGGATCATCCTAACATGATCTGGCATATATTAAGAGACCAAATGCTTTCAATGCTAATCAGCCGGAGCAGCCTCTCTAATCCAGCTAAATGTGAATAACAGGACTAGGCGAACAGAAAAAGGCCTGATAATCTGGAGATTTTATGGGATTATGGATGTGCATTTTGGATAGGAGTCTGAACGCCCTGTCTCTTGTAATGTAACCCACAAATCTTAGATTATCCTAGCCCACATCCATTATTAAGGTTCAGTGAGCTGCTTGTCTGATATCCAGCCTATAGCATTAGTGCATGGTTTGTTTTGCTCTGTTCCAGTGTTAAGCACGTGTTTCATTAGGAGACACCTGTAATGAGTTAAGAGAGATGTTAGTGCTAGGTCAGATGTGTACCTCTGTGTAGTAACTGTGCATTTGATCTGCAGGTATATAACAGAGTTTTGTTTTTGTTTTTATTAAATTAACATGAAAACACAAGATACACTTACAGTTAGTGCACCAACCCAAAACCCTCCCTCCACCCCCATTCACACTCATTCACACTCATTCACACTCATTCACACAAAAGGGTTTTTTCCTTCCATATTAATATTCTAGTTTCTACAATATTTATCAATGCAGTCTGCAATGGATGAAGTCTGTTAAGCACTTCCCTAAACCAGTGCAATAGGGTTGTGTGTGCTGCTGGTCCACTGTTAGTACTAACATTTAACAGTTCAATTTTACTTAAGTTCATATTATTACTTAAGTTCATATTATTTTATTTATTTATTTTTATTTGCTTTCGTTTTTTTTTTTGTTTTTTTTAAATGAAGGACACTATCTTCACCAGACCAGGTTTCAGTGAAATTAGATGATTAAAGGGCTCTTAAAACCAGGTCCAGTCCAGATTATGTTGAGATCGGGCTCAGCAACACACACCTTCATTTACATACACAGACAGATTGCATATAATCTATAATCAAAATTACATTTTCAAATAAGCATTTAAGAACTCTTATGCTTTTTGGCATCATTATCGGTTTCAACCATAAAAACTTTCTAAAGTTAAGAAATGCTGAATAAATGTTTTAAAGAAAGTAATACTATGTGAATATCTATTTTTGGCCTTAAAATAAACCTTTTACTGAATACAATAATTAAATTAACTAAGTCGTGACTGTCAATAACATCTCCTAATGTAACAGAAACCACATCAAGCTTCATAAACAAATCAATGCTTAAACAAATTTTTTCAACTTCTACCCAAAACAAAGACACAATATGACGGTACCAAAACAAATGCAGGCTGGATTCAGACTCCTAACAACAAAAACGGCAATCACCTGACTCAGTCATATTCCATAGTTTTAACATTTTTCCCGTGGGTAAGAAATTATATATGATTTTAATTTGAAAATAACGATTTTGCACATCAATAGTAGTTTTGTAGATTAATTTAAATATTGTATCCCACGGCAACAGGCAGTCAAAAAGTCTTCCCATTTTCCATATGTGTTATATGGGGCAGCCTTCAGAGATTTCTTTATTAAATAAAAATTATATATTTTTCTATTTATTTTAGTTCCTTTTTGCCAACTAGAGTTTCTTATTGAAGGTTTACAAACAAACAGTTTAGTAGTTCCATAGTTAATTATTTGTTTCCATTTTTTTCCAATTACTCCAGTTAGTTGATTCAAGGAAAAGCTTGAACAAGCATCACCATACATAATTCTAAATTCATCATACTCCATAATCTTACCATTCTCATTGATAATGTCACTGACAAAAATAATTCCTCTTTCAAACATGTTTTTTCCATCTATTACAATATTAGAATTCATCCATGCAGCCTATAGCATCAGTGCATTGTTTGCAGATCATACGTGTATCATTAGGAGACACCTGTAATGAGTTAAGAGAGATGTTAGTGCTAGGTCAGATGTGTACCTCTGTGTAGTAACTGTGCATTTGATCTGCAGGTATATAACAGAGTTTGTAAACCTAGGCAATGTTTCAGCTCTGCGAACATTCAGAGTATTGCGAGCTTTGAAAACTATCTCAGTTATACCAGGTAAGGCTGCCGGCACCTGCTGCCAGCACTCCTGCCATGTGTCCTATGTGTGTGACCGTTTGCCGCTCCCTCCTCTGCCCCTCCTGTTCTCATGGCCCTCCTTTTGTCTTGTCCCATGTGTGCGTGTGTGTGGGTGAATATGCCTGGGCGTGCGTGCACCATCCCTCCCACCCCTCACCCCCCACACCTTCCTCCCCTGCGTTCCCTTACAGATATGTCACAGAGTTTGTGGACCTGGGCAATGTCTCAGCACTGCGAACCTTCAGGGTTTTGCGCGCCCTGAAAACTATATCAGTGATCCCAGGTGAGAGAGCCATCCAGGCCTGTAGAGCTAATGCTAACAGCTAACCGGTGTTTGGCTAACATCTGAGCACACCTCTGCCTTCTCATCTCACTGTAGCTAAAGCCTTGATGACGCCGTGGCTGCCCTCATGCTGCCTCTGTCCCAAGGCCAATAAAAGCTGGAATCTGGCTCCAATCTGCCGCAGATTGACAGGATTCTTAGCTTTTGACACATCCTTTAAGGCAGAATTCTTTTGAGTTAAAATCTATTCTTGCCTTGGGAGCCTTACAGTAGATTGTGCACTATTTGTTTTTCCTTTTTGCATGAGACATTGCAAAAGCAGATTTTCTGGTGGCAAGCACTTGTGTCCAGGGTTCCTCTCCTTGTTTCCTCTGCATGCTCGTGTTCAGTGTTCAGTGTTCTGTGTGTGTTTATGGTGGTTGGTAATGGCATTTAACACTATTCATTACAAAAACTAATATCATCACAGCACTGACACGCAGTGATTGGCTCCGTGTTTGCTAAACAAGCAAACATAAGTGCAAATATTTATGGACATATGCACGCTGCTTCCAAAGTGACTTATAGCATGACTTATGTTTTTTTAGCTATTGCAAACAGGACAGTAGCGCTATCAGACGATAAGAGTTTGTCTGTTACAAGTAGAGCTGCTTAGTTCCACGTGCAACTTAGATCCTATTCATCAAATCATATTCAGATAATGATTTTGATTTGATGTAAAATATCTCTCTGGTGTTTTTCAAAACTCATGTTGGACACAATGAGCTCAGACTATGATGATAACTTTACGTTCACGGACCTTGTTTTAATGACAATAACGTAACGGTAAACTTGACTAAAACTAGAGTGTGCCAAGGTTGATTCTTTTAGTGCACAGTTACAGCACTTTTACAGTAGCTTAAGCACACGGCACTTTAACTTCTACTTAGGGATTAAAGAAGGGGTATTATGCTTTTTTCAATCACATAGCACCAGTCTATAGCATACTACAATGATGACGTAACCTTCTGTTGGTCTGTATATGCAGTAAATTAAAATAACTGCCTTGAATAAAATTGCTCTCTCAAAATGGCTGTACTGAACGTCTTGAAATAGGCCTCTGTCTCTTTAAGAAGCTTTCCGACACGCCCCCTTCAGCACACTGCTGTGGCATCTAAACAACACTACTGTGCGGGGAGGGGGCTCTGCTGAGCTGAGGAGCAGTGGTTAGTGGCTCGGCTGGTGACAAAAGGTCCAGAGGCGTCTCCAGGAGGTGGGGCGTTCCTAGGAGGACTGAGGCATAGCTACACCTAAAATGGCTGCCGTCTAAGTTTTTACTGATTACTCAAAAATATGTGAATGAGCCAAGGCAACACTCCAGGCATGTGTTTAATGAGGGAATGACATAATAACATGATATAAAGCTTGAAAAAGTCGATTTTACATAATACCCCTCTTTAATAAAATGAAATATCTGTGCTCATACGGTGAGTAAATCTTTAAAGGTACACTGCGTAACTTTTTGAACTATACTGTTGCCATCAGTACAATACGCTCCTAATGACCAGCTCGACATAGAAAAAGCAGTGGGTAATCAAAGAATTGATCAGTATGAGAACCAAACCTATTTAAATCTCAAATTCTGCTGACTTTAGTCACATCTCCATGGAAATGAGCTGGAGACGTACCCACTCCCGGTAAAGTTACAGTCATGTCTTATGCGAGCTGAGCCGCTCACAGAAAAGGCACTTGTTTGTTTGTGTATTTATGAGGTATTTTTCAATTATGAAAATACCTGACATAAAATAAATGCTTGTATTTCAATATTTTTATTGGGTAAAATGTTACGCAGTGTGGCTTTAACTAAAGTACATTATCACTACTGAAACTAAATCAGACTATAACGCCCAGAGAATCAGTACATTTTCTCTTACTTGAGTAACTATTGTGGAGTGCTACTTTTTATTTAAGCTCCAGTAAAATTATGTATAATGATTACCTTATATTAGTATGATTATGTGATAATTATGTAATGTTACTCTTTTTGGCTGCACCTTTGATTTCCAACACTATTAAGTTTTATAGGAGAGATGTTTGCAATAGCCTAAAAATCCCCTTTCACTAGAGACAGATATCTCTCTCTAGTGGTCAGTGCTTGATAACCAGTGATCTGTGATAAACTGGCAGCTCATAGAAGAATCTCCACTTGTAGCTCTGAGCTCTTATTAGCAGCTCTTTCTCGAGTGGCTATAATTACCAGGCAGTAATCTCTCTGCGGTGTCCCACTCCCTCCACACAGGCCTGAAGACCATTGTGGGAGCCCTGATTCAGTCGGTGAAGAAGCTCTCCGACGTCATGATCCTCACCGTCTTCTGCCTCAGCGTCTTTGCCCTCATCGGTCTGCAGCTGTTCATGGGGAACCTGCGGCAGAAGTGCGTGCGCGTGCCGGTGCACAGCAACAGCAGCAACAGCAGCAACGTCACCCTGGAGGACATGATGGTGTCCAACATCAGCCTGCTGGAGTTCAACACCACCTTCATCCACAACCTGACTGAGCCGCCTTTCAACTGGACAGAGTACATAAACGACGAAAGTAAGATCCCAACAGTCAGCCCACATTTGCATTGCGTCTTAAGTCGTAGATACACTGTTTTTTTTTTTAATAATATATTTATTCACAGGTTGCCCAACATAACATTAGTAGAGCCAAAGACACTTTAACAGACAGCCTCTTTTTTTTTCATAAAAAATAAATAAATAAATACTATAAAACAACAAAAACAACAAAAAATATATATAAAAAAATAATAATAATGGAGAGAGAAGGAAAAAGAAAAAAAAAAGGTTGCGTTCACATGACACCACAGCATTCCAAAGGGTCCACAGTCCATAATTAAGGTAACAGGCTTGCGAATTAACAATAATAAAAATAAATAAATAATGCATTAATCTTATACAGCGCTTCTCCAGACGCTCAAAGTAACTTTTACAATTTAGTGCATTATTCATTCACTACATACTCGGTGATGATAGGCGAGACAACCAATCTGCGCTCATCAGCCACCACCACCAACCACTCACACACACTACATTTGAATTCAACCGCTACAGTATCTAACAAAGAACAACAACAAAAAAATGATGGCTGAGGAGGAGGTGTGGCCCTCTCGGGAGTGATCATTGGCTGGAGGTCGGTGATGCTGAAATTAGGCTACCAGGTTGAATTAACGTCTAGGGTTCATAATTCAATCGTTCCAGCAAGCCATGCTGGTGCAGTGTTAAAGCTCGAAGTGGAGGGGCTACATCTGTGTTACTCAGCACCAATATTAGCAATGCATGCCTTCAACCAGCAAGGGGGACAAATCAGAATTCTTACAATAGTTTATAAATGGGTCCCACAACTGGTGAAAAACATGCATTTTGTCTTTTAGTGTAAAAGAGATTTTTTCAAGTGGTAGTTTTTCAGACATTTCCTAAATCCAATATTGAACATGCAGTTAGCCCCTTGTTTTCCAGGTTGATGCTATAACCTTTTTTGAGTGGATAATGCTTAGATTTAGAAACATAATTTTGACATGCCCAATAGTTAGATTGTCCGGTAGAATACCTAAAAGGAGTAATTTGGGAACAAGGGGAATTGAAACTTTCAAAATGTCCTGCAGAAAAACAACGACTTGTTTCCAGAAATCCATTACATAGGGACAGCTCCAGAGTCTAACCAGAGTTCCCTTTTCTTTTGTACCTATAACACAAAACAGAGTTTTTGGGGTCTATCTTATTCATTCTCACTGGTGTGAAATATACTCTCATTAACCATTTATACTGAAGTCAAATTAATCGTGAATTTGCAGTATAATAGTGGATCTTCTTGCAAGCTTTTGACCATTCCTCACTTGAAATTTCTACTTTTATGTCTGCCTTAAGGTACGCATTAGATGATTCAGAAGAGTGATTACTAAATATACTATATAACTTCACAATCAGACCTTTTTGTTGAGTGTTTTTAATTAGGAACCTTTCTAAAGTTGATGTGGCAGGAATTGTCATTGATTGTCCCTGAGTGGATCGGATATAGTGTTTGAGTTGCAAATATTTGAAAAAATGCTTAGAGGGCAGTTTGTACTCAGATGCAATTTCTTCAAATGTTTTCATTGTTCCACTTCCAGGATTAAATAGATCTTTTATTTGTTTTATTCCCTGGTTGGCCCACATTGTTAAACCCTCCATCAGCTCGTCCGGGTAAAAAAGATGTATTACCCCATATTGGGCTATACCCTGAAAGAGTTAAGTTAGATATACTTCTTAAGGCGAGATGGTGTCCAAGCAAACGGGCCGCGCGGGGGGGGGGGCAAATGTGGCGGATAATCTGCTACAACAAACAAAGTCTCCTCTCGCTCCCCCTCGCCCCCCTCCATCAGTGTCTAGTGGCCCATCTGTGTGGCATGAGCAGCTTCAAGTGCAAAAGCGCGGTGACTCACTGACCGCCAGCAGGATATCAAGAACGCTCTGTGACAAAGCGGTGCCAGACCGCGATCATTTAACATTGTGCGACCTTTTCCGTTTGGATTCCACTGTCGGAACATTTCAGGTTATACTGTACGTTGCTAAGTCACAAGAGCCAACTCAACTGTCAAAAGTCAAAACGTAAACAAATATGCCGGCTATGACAAATGTGCACCAACCAGACAGCGAGTTGTTGCAAGTTGTAACGTAAACTTTACATTTGTCTACCTGTTGGTAAAGCAAAGCAGCAACATCCACATGGAGAAATATAGTGCATTTCACATGAGCAACTGGGATGTGTGGGACGTATTGTGAAAGCTTGGAACGAGTTGTGGGCAGCAGGTATTTTATGCTCAACTACCTCTGACTTTTGACGGCTTGAAAAAACCTTCCAGACCACACTTTTTCTTTTTTTTTCTTTTTGCACAGCGTCTAAATGATCCTTCTTTCTGTGTCCTCTTCTCCAGGCAATTATTATTACCTCCCTGGCCGAAGGGACGCTCTGCTCTGTGGGAATGGCAGTGGCGCTGGGTAAGGTCATGTGTTATTTATATGGCCAATTGAAAGTGCTCCATGTATACTATTAGAGGTGACACTCGTGCCCACACATCGCAAGAGTGGAGACTGCTGGTTAACTAAAGCCGTTTTATATAATGGTTATTCAGTATAATGGTTAACTATACTGTATCTGCCTATGTTTTTATGTTTATCATTATTATTTTTGTCGCTCAACACAGGCTTATATAGAGGCTGTCTGATCTCACTGTAACTCATTTTGAAGGCGTATAATGTTATTCCCTCCTGCGCTTTAGGCTCTGTCCAGAGGGATTCGAGTGCATCAAAGCGGGCCGGAACCCGGACTACGGCTACACCAGCTTCGACACCTTCAGCTGGGCGTTCCTCTCTCTGTTTCGACTCATGACGCAGGATTTCTGGGAGAATCTTTACCAGCAGGTCGGTTCAAATAAATGATTGCAGAGCTTTGTCTCTACTGTCAACACTGATTTTAAAACCGGGAGCATCTATGGAAACACAAAACAATTGTTCATACAATAGCTGCACAAACAATGGCTAATGGATATGAGAGGGCCTTGCAAAGTGGTTCAATATTGTCTCTGGACCAGTTATGCAAGCTATAAAGGCACTTGATCATAGCTAAGTCAACAGACAACTAGCGAATAAAACATTTCTAATACAAACTCTCTCTTTCTTGATTAGACCTTGCGTGCGGCGGGAAAGCCTTACATGGTTTTCTTCGTGCTGGTAATCTTCCTGGGCTCCTTCTACCTGGTGAACTTGATCCTGGCCGTGGTGGCTATGGCGTACGACGAGCAAAACCAAGCGACGATAGAGGAGGCCCAGCGGAAGGAGGAAGAGTTTCAAGCCATGTTGGAGCAGCTCAAAAGGCAGCAGGAAGAGGCACAGGCATGGGCTTTTTAACTCTGTCTTTAAATCTTCTTCAAAAGCGTGTCTAACACTTAATCAGGTGCATAAAGCTAACACACCTGATGCCTGGTTAACACTGTTAACACTGTTAACCAGGCATCAGGAAGTATCCAAACAGAAAATCCACTAATGTTAAATGTGATAATTATTTCGTCGGAGTCAAATCCACAAAATTGGCAAATTAATCTGTAGGGGTCAAGTAATTTTACATTCGGTCCTTTGTGCAGAGAAGACATTAACTCTCCTGTCAGCATTTGGATAGGCTTAGTAATTACAGAGATTGTCAGCCTTTAATAATTACAAAATAACTTCAAAACTATAACCAAGTAAAGTAACAATCTATTTTCAAATTATGTTCCTAAATAGCCTTTTACATACATTGGTAATCCCTTACAAAATTATTCTAAATTACATTTTTTTCCCTGTACAGTTTTCTTTTCAAAGCGGTCCATAAGACATTTGATATTACTAAACACGTACAGTGGTTAATACCATGTAAACAGTTTAACTGTCAAACATTGAATCGAGGGACAAGATGGAGCTCTTTCTATGCAAATGTAATTTTGTCTTCCCAAAGCGCGTTACCGCCATACCACCTTTGCTCTACCCGATCCCGTCAGATCTCTGAAGCTAAGCAGGAAGGGCCTGGCTGGTACTTACCATTTGGTAACACCAGGGTGAATGTAGTTTATGAGTGAGTGGTTGGTGGTGGGCGGAGGGGCTGATGGCACAGACTGGTAGCCTCGCTTCCGTCAGTCTACCCCAGGGCAGCAGTGGCTACAACAGTAGTTTACCACCACTGAGTGTGGAGTGAATGAATAATGACTCCAGTGTAGTGCTTTGAAAAACTTGGTAATACAGGTTCATAAAGCGGCACGGTCGTACAGCGGTTAGAGCTCGTGCTTCACAGCTAGAAGGTCCGGGTTTGATTCCCACCTGGACGGGGCCGTTCTGTTTCTCAGGTTTCCCCTACCACTAAAAACATGTACAATAGGCCAGGATGAATAAGAGTGTGTTTGAGAGTGCACATGGGGGACAACTGGCTTGTTTACATGCATGAGACCCATGTATGTTCATTAACATGCACTGTCCCGACCAAATAAACCAATAAATAAAATTAAAATAAATACAAGTGTAAGGCATTATGATTATTATTATTGTTACCCACGGCAACAGAGGATTTACTGTCTCAGTCTTCCCTCGGGACTGCGAGTCCTTATACGACCTACCGGGAGGAAATGATCTCTAGGTCTTGGACTGAAAAAGATGAAGAGGCATATTTTCGACAAACATTATCTTGGCAGTGAGGGCCAGTTTATTTCTGCAAGGTGTGATTTGTGAATTTCTCCCCCCTTCCTCAGACTTACAGTATTTATTGTATTAGACTGCTTTCTTTCCTTTCTTTACACTTTTAACAAATTGTAAAGCAATCGTAGTTCCTCAAAAACTCAACTCATCTTTCTTCGTCTCTCTGCACTCTTCAAAAATGACATTCGTACATACTTTTTTGAAACCATCTCTGTATTCAGGTTGGATGCAAATGTAGATCTACACAAAGGAAATGATAGTGAAAAAATGTAGTAAGTAGAAAAAGGCTTGTACAAAAGACTTGAGATGAGAGGAAATTAACTTAACCTTTTATGTGCTATTCATCATTGTCTACATTACAATCAATGACCGATTCCCTCCATTTGAGCCTCATTTGTGAAAGGTCAGGAGTTAGTTTTCTCATTACTGCCCCAGTTTACACGTTCCTCCGGTCTGCCTTTGCTTCCCCTGGTTGCTCTGCTCTCTTTCCCACACAGCAGTGGCTTATCACACTGCTGCACATTTAGATGATGCTGAGTTGGCTGTAGTTGTCAGGATGCACAACCTAATTGATGATACTGTTGTGTTTACTTCCGACATACAGTAGCTAAAAAAGGCTTTGTAAACAGCTAAGAAAAGACTAAAGTAACGTAAGCTGATTACATGAAATGTTTATAAAGCAGAGTAGATTCAAGTGAGATAAGACAGTTGTAATCCAGCCTCTCACAAATGAAGCAATGTTAGCACTGATTACTATGATGACTATAAATAGACTTATATGACTCATTCAAACTGTATAAAGCAGAGGAGCAGCTACTGAAATGTTTTCCTAAGTTGAAAACATCATCCATTTTTAGAAGGTTTCTCAGGCTTGTTTGGCTGTGCTCCACTCTCAGCGCCAGGCTCTCTCCTCCACTCTCGTCTGCAAGAAGCTTTGAGATAGGCACCGTTACCATGACAACTGTGTTTGTGCTCCCATTGGTTGGCAGGTTGCCGCAGCAGCAGCCACCGAGAGCGGCGAGTACAGTGGGAGAGGGGGCCCCACCTCCGAGTCGTCCTCAGTGACGTCTAAGCTGAGCTCCAAGAGCGCCAAGGAGCGACGCAACAGGCGCAAGAAGAGGAAGCAGCGTGAGCAGGAGGAGGACCGGGGCGGGAGACAAAAGTTCCACAAGTCTGAGTCTGAGGACAACATCAAGAGGTCCAGCTTCCGCTTCTCAATAGACGCCAACAGGCTGTCGTATGAGAAAAGATGCTCTTCACCCAACCAGGTAAACTTCTACAGGCCTAAACGTTGATCGGCACGTGTTCAGTGTGTGTAACTTTTCCCCTCTTGGCCGTTTGCCAGTCTCTCCTCAGTATCCGGGGGTCTCTCTTCTCTCCCCGGAGGAACAGCAGAGCCAGCCTGTTCAGTTTTCGTGGCCGGGCTCGGGACATGGGCTCGGAGAATGACTTTGCGGACGATGAACACAGCACGTTTGAGGAGAACGACAGCAGGCGGGGCTCTCTTTTCCTGCCCCGCCGGATGGAGCGCCGCTGCAGCGCCATCAGTCAGACCAGCCTGGGAGCGCCCCGGATCATCCTGCCAGCCAACGGCAAAATGCACTGTGCCGTGGACTGCAATGGAGTGGTCTCTCTGGTCGGTGGGACTTCTGTCACTACCTCACCTGTAGGTCTCCTGCTGCCGGAGGTGACTCATCGCGTTCATCGCTTTATTTGCCCATTTCCCCCTTTTACGAATGTACTCATAGTTCAGTTTACCATCAGGAAAACACTTTACAGCACAGTAATAGCGTGGTACCAGGATGGAAATTGCAAGATACCTAAAGGTGTAAAGCCATGGTGATGGTCATGGAAACTGGACTGACATCACATTAAGTCTGCTCCAGTAAAAAGACATTATTAATGTTCCTAAGATTGAAACTCCTTATCTTTGTGTTAGCACGCTATTTCCATCATGATATCATGGCATTATCTGCAAAGGCATCTATTTTTTCATGCAACAGTTTTTTTCCCCACTTTGGTTGTTATTCAATGCGCAATCTCCTTACTTAAACAATGAAAGCACCCATTACTGTTGTAGTGTGAATTTCATGCCAATAGTTATTTCCTCTGTTCAAATTTATATTATAGGGAACCACTACAGACACTGACCCGAAGAAGCGCCGTTCCGGTTTTCGTCAGCCATCCATGGATTATTTAGACGAACCAGGGGGCAGACCACGGGCCATGAGCGTGGCCAGTATCCTCACCAACACCATGGAAGGTCTGAGACGTGGTTTTGCCAACTTAACACTAGACCGAATATGATTTACAGCCACAAATGGTCGTTATGTTCTTGTTTCAGAGCTTGAAGAGTCTCGCCAGAAGTGCCCCCCCTGCTGGTACCGCTTCGCCAACACGTGCCTGATTTGGGATTGCTGTCCCGCCTGGCTCAAAATCAAGGAGATCGTGTGTCTGGTGGTTATGGACCCTTTCGTGGATTTGGCCATTACAATTTGCATCGTTCTCAACACTCTGTTCATGGCCATGGAGCATTACCCAATGACTCAAGAGTTTGATAACGTCCTTAGTGTTGGAAACCTGGTGAGTATTTTCTACATAGATTTTCGAAAACCTTATAGATGATGCTGAAATTCATGAACAATGTTCCTCTTCTTCATCCAGGTGTTCACAGGCATTTTTACAGCAGAAATGTGCTTCAAGATCATCGCGTTGGATCCTTACTATTACTTCCAGGAGGGTTGGAACATCTTTGACGGAATCATTGTTAGTCTGAGTTTGATGGAGCTTGGATTGTCAAATGTGGAGGGGCTATCGGTGCTCAGGTCATTTAGATTGGTAAGAATCAAATGAGGATTGAAATAATACATTTTCTGACAAAAAAATTGCATAACCAAGCTGTCCTTCTTTCTTCTCTTAGCTAAGGGTCTTCAAACTGGCTAAGTCGTGGCCCACCTTAAACATGCTCATCAAGATCATCGGAAACTCGGTGGGCGCTCTGGGAAACCTGACTCTGGTGCTCGCCATCATCGTCTTCATCTTCGCCGTGGTGGGGATGCAGCTGTTCGGCAAGAGCTACAAGGAGTGCGTGTGCAAGATCTCGGAAAACTGCGAGCTGCCGCGCTGGCACATGCACGACTTCTTCCATTCCTTCCTCATCGTGTTCCGGGTGCTGTGCGGGGAGTGGATCGAGACCATGTGGGACTGCATGGAGGTGGCGGGGCAGGCCATGTGCCTCTTCGTCTTTATGATGGTCATGGTCATTGGAAACCTGGTGGTATGGAGGATTCCTGTTGAATCTATGTATCTAATGTAGTCCACTTCATTTCTATAGACCAGTGGTTCCCAAAGTGGGGTCCGGGGCCCCCTGGGAGGCCTTGGAGACACTATAGGGGGGCCCCAAGCTTGTCTAGAAAACAAGTACAGTACATTGAAAAAATATACATTTTAAAAGGAAAATACATTTATTTGCTAAAATGTATTACTTTAAACCAGTTTTAAACCCCAGTCATTGCTAGATGTTGCTTTTTATGTAATTTTAGCTGTAAAACAATAAGAAAATTCCAATGAATAGAATAAATGATTTTCTATTGGGGGCCCCGAGAGGATTTCGGATCGACAATGGGGCCGCGATGTTCCAGACTTTGGGAATGGCTGCTATAGACCATTGTATAATACAATTTATAATTTCTATGAGATTGACTTAAATGTACTGTCTTAATGCTTTTTCTGCAGGTCCTAAACTTGTTCCTGGCTTTGCTCCTGAGCTCGTTCAGCGCAGACAACTTGGCGGCCACGGACGACGACACTGAAATGAACAACCTGCAAATTGCGGTGGGCCGCATCCAGCGCGGGATCGCCTTCATCAAATTGGCCGTCCGCCGCTTCTTCCGGAGCCTCTTCTTTGGCGGGGTCGAGAAAGGTGCGGGGCTGGCCGAGGAGAGCAAACCCCTGGATGAACTGCACAGCAACGGCAAGGGCAACTGCATCTCCAACCACACGTCAGTGGAGATCACCAAAGACCCCAGCGGGGTGTACGTGATGGAGGGCAACGGGCGGCCCGGGGGTTTGGTGTTGGCGGTCAGCCCGGACACAGTGAAAAAACCCATCGAAGAGTGCGACTACATGTCCTTCATTCATAACCCCACGCTCACTGTCACTGTGCCCATAGCCGTGGGGGAGTCGGATTTTGAGAATCTGAACACGGAAGATTTCAGCAGTGACTCATCTGACGTGGAGGGCAGCAAGGAGGTAAGATGACAGTCAGTTTGTGGGGAACAGGCCAGAATAGAGTCAGTGTGCCATGAATAAGCAATGTACTGTTTATCGAGGAGCTTTGATTAGACATGGTCAGCTCGCATTGATTGTCAAGAATCGGCTGACTCATAGGTTATCTAACACACACAGCTATTCTCTTTGAAACGGACGAGGCAGATCAAACATACTACAGTGGGCTCAGGGAGTGTCCATCCCCTTATTCCTACTGTATGATATATGGAATCTGATCATGAAAAGGTTCAAATGTATTATTCTTAAACTAATCTACACCCTGCTTATTTTTTGAATCATGGGGAATCATGGGTATGCAGTAGTTGTATAGAGCCTGAATACTTTCTTTATTCATATTTTTTTCTAAACTTTGCATGTCTTTGTTATAAATGTTTTAGTTTAAATGTGTTATATGTGTTAAATGTGTTTAAAAGAATGTGGATTTCATTATTATTCTGGGTGTCTTAGTGAAAATATTTACTATGTGTATAATTAGCGTATCAGATTGCTGCATACTAAAACTTTCTGAACCTACTGTACCAAATATAAAATAGCTTTCTAAGTAGCTGTTTTGCTAAGTGTTGCCAGGCCAACGGAGCTTGGGACAGTATTCCCCAGTGATGTCAACCTGCCACTCCGGGTGTGGTGCCAATTCCCTCGTTTCCAAACAAGCCATAGGACTATTTACAGCCCTGGCGCCGCACGCCTCTTTACAATGGATAAGGGCACTTATAGTAATCTTCACACCCTTTTCTACTTGATATCAGCCGGAGTGTTTATATATTCTTCTATCTACTGCCTTTGACAGTGTGTTAGTGACTTTGGTTTCTCGCTCCCGTGGCTGGTGACTGAGGAGACTATAGCTTGTGTCCTGTTGGTGTTTTTGGCGTGTGTGACTTACTTTGTTTAACCCCCGTTTGTTATTGCAGCTGTGTTACAGACGCTCTCAAGGTTTTCAATGACAGGAGAATTGTAAGACCACTTTATTGTACCATAGCACTAACCATGAGGACTGCCTATGCCATTTACAGATAAACAACATACCTTCTCATACTTTCAATGGATTGCCCATTTTCGTTTTTGCCTGGTCTGCCCTCCGCCCCTCTCGCCCCCCCCCCCCCAACCTCTCTTGCTTTCTGCCCTCCCTCTATAGACAGCAGCACACACAACCCCTCCCCCTCATGATTTATCTCAGAGCATCAGGCTGTTTTGCAGTTCTCAGCCATTAGGAATGAGCATCACCACCACATCGTCCATCATTAGACAATCTCATCTTTGCTTTTGACTCCATCGCTTGTTTTATGGGACTTGATTGGCATCCGAGACACAGAGCTTGAGAATGAAGGAAGGCAGGTGGAGGAGGTGGAGGAGGTGGAGGAGGAGGAGTGAGGACAGAGACGGAGTGGAGGAATGAATTTTGCTTTAGTTGCTGCCAAAATTCATTTGTCTGGATCATAGCCCATGCATACGTACAAACATGTTTTCTGTGAAACTTATTGGAATGATGAAAGATTCCTTGCAGAATTCATACTTATATGAAATAAGATGTAATAATCACTGCAGGTTGGCAAAATAGATAACACATGGCAATTCTTTATTTTTTCCCAAGAACTGGACAGAGTATTGGGCTGTGCAATTAATTCAAATTTAATCTCAATTATGGACAATTCTCAATTATTGTCTGGGTGTTTTAGTCGACACGTTTACAGCCTCCTGTGCAGGACCAGCTCCTGTCTGGAGTAAAATGGATGTTTTTGTTTTATATGGGACTGGAGTGGAAAGCATTCACTTTTTAAGATGAAGGTCTTCCTTGTCTCTGTCCATAAACCATATTAATTACAACTATATTTGTTGTTGAAGAACGGTTTGAACATTTTGACCTTAAACTATAATAATATAGATGGCACTATAGCTGCCTTTTTAATCTTGCTTTTGCCTGTGACATTTGCTACTGAACAAGGTTAAAACTGCCTCATGTTTCTTCTTAAGTCTTCTGTGCCTGTGTTTTCAAGCTTTGCTCCACTGCAATTATTATTATTATTATTATTATTATTATTATTGTGCCAAAGAAATCGGCATTGTTCAAATGTTACAAATCTATTCCAAGACTATTGTAGGTGTCTCCTGAGGATGGAGGTCAAGCCACAGAATGGGAAAACAATGCACTTGAGCAGCATGCTTCCATCATTCCCATGCCGTATTAGCTGGGTCCCACGGCAATCAGCGCTGCTGCACTGTCTAGGATGACATGTTCTCTTTACACATTGCCCGAGAGAGGCCATGGCTGCCCAACAAAAAACAGATAGGAAGCCCCACAACACCCAAATATCCCTTTGTTTCTGTATATTACTAGGACGGTTAGGGTTCAACTTAAGTTCAACCTCAGGAGGTAGAAAGTAGAGCTTTGTGTTCCCCTAAAAAGTCGGCGTATGTAGCACATGAAGCCGTTTGTTTGCTGGGGATGTATGGGCCAAACTAAAGACCTTTTGACACATGGATCAAACTGCTCAGACCACATGCTGTCTTAAAACAGTGCACAGTACTGGTGTTTGCTGGTAAGCTAATGTGGTTCTCCGTCTACTTCAACTCAAACAGAAGAAGCTTGTACACTGCTTAAAAGGAATGAAAAATGTGTGTTTTCATGTCACTGAGAAAATGGGCCAGAGGTGGGTCGCATTTTTGCAAGAGGGTTATTTTTGTAACTAGAATAATTTGAGAAATGTAGAAATGTGAAATATTTAAATGGGTCTTTTGTCAGTGGACATGAAAATACGTGAGCACATGCTCTGCTTGAACTATTTCAGGCTTGGATTGATAATGCACTGGAATACTGCATGCACTCCTCCTCAGACTGAGGTCACATCAAACGTACCCACAGTGCACAGTTCCAGGAACAACCTCCCTCATCTGATTTGAGCTAGCAGATAATGCTAAAACATACGCCTGCAGGTACATTTGATCGATGATGCATGTGATACAACAGTGCCCGGTCTGTACGGTAACATGGCACTGGTGTGTAGAGGAGATGACAATGGATAAAGCTCACAAGGGTGGCTCCATTGACTTCTGAATGGCTTCAGTTCTTTCTTTCCTTCGCTCATGCAGAAGTTAGATGTGGAGCCCAAGCCCCTGAGCTCCTCAGAGGGCAGCACCGTGGACATCCGCCCTCCAGGAGGAGATGGAGTGGAGTCAATCGACATGGAGCCAGAAGAGTCCCTCGACCCCGAGGCCTGCTTCACTGAAGGTCAGAGGAAAGTCTAGTGGTTCTTGAATCTTAGAACATACTGTCTGTGTGAGCTTGTGTGAAATTCAGGAGGAGTAGTCTGGATCTGAATAAATAAACAAAGAGACTAATTCCTGTGGTGTGTGTCTGATGACTGCTGTCTGCCCCAGGCTGTGTGCGTAGGTTCCAGTGCTGCCAGGTCAACGAGGAGGGGGCCCATTACAAGAAGTGGTGGACACTGAGGAAAACCTGCTTCATCATTGTGGAGCATAACTGGTTTGAGTCCTTCATTATATTCATGATCCTCCTCAGTAGTGGGGCGTTGGTGAGTATCTCTCCTAGAGCACATTTTGACAAATGCATTGTTTACTGTGTAGACTGTGGGTTCAGAATGTTTTCAGTCCTCTTTTATTTCTATTCCGAGCTTAACTGAAGCTTTTTGTAAAATGATAATAGTTGAAACATTGTCAGTATACGATCTAAACATACAGTAATGATATCAATAAGGGGCTATGAAAACATCCTGAACCCTCTGTAGTTGGACCATGTCTAAATTTACATTGTACTTGCTCGATATACACAGGCTTTCGAGGACATCTACATTGAGCAGAGGAGGACGGTCAAAACTGTGCTGGAGTATGCAGACAAAGTGTTCACGTACATCTTCATCCTGGAAATGCTGTTGAAATGGGTGGCTTACGGCTTTGTCAAGTACTTCACCAACGCCTGGTGTTGGCTCGACTTCCTCATTGTAGACGTAAGTAAGGATTTTGATTCATTTGATCAAAGTAGAGCTGCATGAGTCAGGACAAATACATCTAATTGCGCTTAGATTTCATATTTATAAACAACTGTAATAAAATTTACGGTGTACATTTTAGAACCTTTGATTGTTGACTGAAATATGAGAAACATATGAGAAATATGCAAGAAACATATGGATTTCAGAATGTATTTGCAGAGGTCTAAATGAGTTTAGGTTTTATGCAGAGGAAGTCCCCCTAGAGAAAAGATATTTTGTTTACAGAGATAATGGTATCACCTATAGTAAATAATTACAACCTTCTGAATTTCATTTCACATCAGCCCTTTTAAATTTCTCTTCATTTGAGATTGCAGCTCTTATTGAGTATTGTGTTCTTGCCTTTCAACCTGCTTTTCTCTGTCTCCCTCTCAGGTGTCCCTGGTCAGCCTGGTAGCTAATTCTTTGGGCTATTCTGAGCTGACCGCCATCAAATCTCTGAGGACACTGCGAGCCCTGAGGCCACTGAGGGCCCTGTCTCGATTTGAGGGGATGAGGGTAAAGTTGATTAAAAAAAAAAAAAAAAGCTCCAACATTTATATACAGTATACTGTATTATTCCGCATTTATTTTTTCTTACCTCTTCAATTAAACATGTTTCACACAGGATTTTTAATGCTTATGACGATTAATGCATGTCCATCTTTGCTTCCACAGACTTCTTTTCTTCTCGCTGTGCAACACTTCTGTCTTCTAGCTGCATGATGCTTCACATTGCCTCACCGGACACTGTACTCTTATCTATGGCTGTTTCTTACATTGCTTTCTGCTGTTTTGCTGTGCCTTTGACCACTCTTTTTCTTTTCTGTGTGTCTTTTTTCATTTGCAGTCAAACAAATATTGTGACTCCATGTCGTCTCGATAAGGTTCCATTTCTGTTCTGCTTTTTACATTAATAGTTTTAACTTTCTGACCTTTCCACTTTCCTTGCACTTTGTTTACCCTTTTGATTTCTGTAAAGTATTATTCTAAAGCTTGAATATTGACAGAGCTGTGTTAGGCCAAGGTCAAGTTCATGTATATGACACATTTAAAACAGAGTACTGCCTCAAAGTGCTTTCCACATTCAATGTGAAATAGAAATAACACACAGAAACATAAATTAGGAATCAAATAGATTTTAAATGTTGTATTGCATTTCTAAACCCATTGAGGTTAGCTCTAGGACAGCATTGATTTAACAGCCTTACAGTATTATCTAAACGGGTTATGGTGAGCAGAGGGCAGTAGAGAGCACACCTTTGGGTATGTTCTTGATGAAGAGACAATGAAAGCTCAAAAAAGATGTGTTTGCATAACATACGCCTTTAAAGTAGTCCTTAAGAATGCTCACTATAGCTGGTCAATCAACTCAACAGTGCAGTTTTGCTGTAGAAGTAAAGAGATATGTGATTAGATGATTGCTCTGGCCACTTACCACAGGTTTCTTCTTTTGTAAGCAGAGACCATTCGCTGATTTCTCTCTCGTTGGTCCTCAGGTTGTGGTGAACGCTTTGCTCGGAGCCATCCCCTCCATCATGAACGTGCTGCTCGTGTGCCTCATCTTCTGGCTCATTTTCAGCATCATGGGTGTTAACCTGTTCGCGGGAAAGTACTATCACTGCATCAACACCACCTCAGGGGAGCGCTTCGAGATCGAATTTGTTCATAACAAGTCCGAGTGCGAAAGCCTGGTCAATGAAAGCGCTCGGTGGAAGAACGTCAAGATCAACTTCGACAATGTCGGAGCAGGTTATCTGGCTTTGCTGCAAGTGGTGAGTTCATCACAGTGACCAATTAAGACGAGCATAAGAGGAATACAGTATATGACCCTTATTTTAGCAGTGAACATCAGTGACCACTTAAGTTGTTTATATGAATCTAAAAATTGGCCTGTGACTAGCATGCTCACCCATGTTTTTTTGCCATGTACAATATTGTCACTTTGATCAACTATTTATTATGTGTGTGACTGACCTGCTTAAACATGACGCTGAAATTGTTTTAAATATTAGGATAATAGAATTTATTTTCATTTTCATTGTTTTTAGGCAACATTTAAAGGTTGGATGGATATCATGTACGCAGCTGTGGACTCCAGAAATGTAAGCATACTTAATATATTGTAAATGTAATGTAATATAGGTACTCTGGATTTAAATAGTACCTAAATCCAGAACAATACACTAACCCTTCATGCTACTTTTCTGCCTTTCAGATCGGAGACCAACCAAAATATGAAGTCAATCTGTACATGTACCTCTACTTTGTCATCTTCATCATCTTCGGCTCATTCTTCACCCTCAACCTATTCATTGGTGTCATCATTGACAACTTCAACCAACAGAAGAAAAAGATAAGTTGCATGTAGAAACTTAATATTTTATCATAGTTTTTATTATAACGTGAAGGGGTTCAACTTGCTTTACAGATACAGTATTTGCTGTTGTTGAGACAAGTCACAGTAGAGCACAATAATCTATCATTAGTTGAAAATATGTGGGGAGCTGTGCTAAAGGTGAGCTGTAGGGCGCGTGAGTCACTGACAGAGATCCAGACCCACACAAATGTGGAGTCACCATCTATGCAGTCGCAAATAACACAAACAAGCAGCACTGGACACGCCCAGGACAGAGGAGGAAGAGGAGACAGGGAAGGGAGAGAGGACGGGGACTGGGCTGGAGCTGCATGTGTGTGTGACTTGATACACAGATTCAGATACTATATCAGTGTGGCACATATAATTCGAAAACATGATATTCTCCACAAAATAAGTGACTATCTCTACTATGTCTGTGATTGTAACCAAATTTGTTGTGGTCCCTTCACTTTGGAGGCCAGGACATCTTCATGACTGAAGAACAGAAGAAATACTACAATGCCATGAAAAAGCTGGGCTCCAAGAAACCACAGAAGCCGATTCCTCGGCCAACGGTAACATCCATGAATTAACGTTTGAAAAATGCAAACACATGAATGATTACCAATGTTTTGAGTCATATCTGTCTTTGTCCTGTCCTCAGAATGCGTTTCAAGGCTTTGTGTTTGACTGCATCACGAAGCAGGCGTTTGACATAGTGATCATGATCCTGATCTGTCTGAACATGGTGACGATGATGGTGGAGACAGACGACCAGACCGAAGAGATGGGCTATATTCTGTACTGGATCAACCTGGTCTTCATCGTGCTCTTCACCGGAGAGTGTGTGCTCAAAATGATCTCCCTGCGCCACTACTACTTCACTATCGGCTGGAACATCTTTGACTTTATTGTTGTGATATTATCAATTGTTGGTAGGTCGCACTATTTCAGCAAAACACTGTTCAGGTGATTACGTGTAATGTACTAATGCTTGTCATTTTTACAGGGATGTTTTTATCTGAACTTATTGAGAAGTACTTTGTGTCTCCGACATTGTTCCGAGTTATCCGTCTGGCCAGAATTGGACGTATTCTCCGGCTCATCAAAGGTGCCAAAGGAATTCGGACTCTACTTTTTGCCTTGATGATGTCTCTACCTGCCTTGTTCAACATCGGCCTCCTACTCTTTCTGGTCATGTTCATCTATGCCATCTTTGGCATGTCTAACTTTGCCTATGTGAAGCACGAGTCGGGCATTGACGACATGTTTAACTTTGAGACATTCGGGAACAGTATGCTCTGTTTGTTCCAGATCACCACGTCAGCCGGCTGGGCCGAACTGCTGGCTCCTATTCTAAACAAGAGAGAGCCGGACTGTGATAGTCAGTTGGAGCATCCGGGCAACTCTTATAAAGGCAACTGTGGCAACCCTTCAGTTGCCATCTTCTTCTTCGTCAGCTACGTCATCATCTGCTTCCTTATTGTGGTCAATATGTACATAGCGGTCATCCTGGAGAACTTCAGCGTGGCCACAGAGGAGAGCGCTGAGCCTCTGAGCGAGGATGACTTTGAGATGTTTTACGAGGTGTGGGAGCGCTTTGACTCGGACGCTACACAGTTCGTGGAGTACTGCAAGCTTTCAGACTTTGCAGATGCTCTAGATCCACCATTGCGAATACCCAAACCCAACATGCCCGCGCTCATCTCCATGGACCTGCCTATGGTCAGCGGTGAGCGGATCCACTGCTTAGACATCCTTTTTGCCTTCACAAAGCGAGTGCTGGGAGAAAGTGGTGAAATGGACGTGTTACGAGGCCAGATGGAGGAGCGCTTCATGGCGTCAAATCCTTCAAAGGTTTCATACGAGCCGATTACCACAACACTCAGACGGAAACAGGAGGAAGTGTCAGCCATAGTGATCCAGAGGACCTTCCGCCGCTTCATGATCTGCCAAGCCATGAAGAAGGCGTCAGCCCTCTACAAGGAGCAGCTGAAGGAGTGCATCCGCGACCCGGACAAAGACGTTATGGTCATCAGCAAATGCAATGAAAACTCAACGTCTGACAAAACAGACATGACGCCCTCCACGGCCTCCCCACCTTCATACAACAGTGCAACAAAATCGGACAAAAAGGACAAATACGAGAAAGACAACAGAGAGAAGGAAAACAAAGGCAAAGACTTGAAAAACAGAAAGAAATAAGATTTTACAAAATGAACAAAAATGCATTCGAGACTTGACGAGATTTTGTTTACAGCTTTGGAGGAGGCGATCAGTGTGCGTCTGCTTGTGTGATATGGGGCAAGAAATGGCGCGCCAAGAGAGCCGTTTGTGAATCAGAGCGGAGCACAAGACAAAACGTCAGGGGGAGTTATCCAGCAGACACTGCCAGACATGAGTGAAATGCCTTTGCAAAACGCTTGTGATTTCCATATTGGTTGTTGTTCTATCTGACACACTTGAGTGTAACTGTAAAGTTGTCTGTAGCTAGTGCTGCTGCTACTATCAATCCAGTGTCTTGAATTTAACAATCGCTATAACAAGTACTAATTTTTTTGGGTTCCATCCTTTTTTTATGAGAAAGAATGTTTTATACTTGTTTGCGTCATTATTGTGAGAATGTGCTTTCACCTCCGGGGGCAGCGCATCAATGCAGGACACGAGAGAACAGTGTAAGGATTTTGCCAATACAAAAATAGTATGAGGCTTAAACAAGAAGCATCCCAGTGGTGTACATGGCGGTACTCTATGGGCTGCCCACTGTTAAAACGCTAAATTTTGAGAATGTATGCAAGCTGACTGATCAGGCAACCCACACTCTTTCATCTGCTGTCGTTTTGCAGTTGTCGTCCTGCCTTCCTCCTTGAATACAAAGCTCTTGTAAAAAAATAAAATAAAATAAATAAATGTAATAAAGTATACTGAGAAGAATCTTTCTAATACGCTCATGCTGACAATATATACCAGAGACATTTAAGGATATAATATCACAGATGTTTGTACGACTTACATGTTGTTTCAATGGAGGAGCGAGTGCTTTTATGTAGTGTTTCTGTTTGTATATATTCTGTTTGTATATGTATATATTCTCAGCTATTCGGGCCCACAGTATGCATCACACTTACTTACAGATGATGTAAGAGCACTTTTGAATTCTCTCTGCTGTGTAATACCACGTGTGGCAGTCAAACGTGTGCCTGAGAGAGTGTCTTTCTGTGTGTCTTCGTAGAAACAAAAGTATGTGTGTGTATAACCGGGCTCTGTGGGTTGCTTACCAATTAGAAATAACATTTTTACTGTAGATAAGTGCATTTTTGGATATTGATTTCCATACTTTTGTAGACTTTGTTTTGAAACATCCATCGTTCCCATATCTGTAGATACAAACCATGAAGCAATCAGTAGCCATCTCTCATTGCGCTTGTGGTGTTTTGGTGAACTGCATGCAAGAAGTGACTACTGTCCGCTCATATGGTAACATCATTTTCAAGCCAAAAGAATAAAGGATGTATTTTTTGTAAACGTTTGTTTAATTTCTCCATTTGCCTTTGCTACAGTTTTGATTTCTCTGTGACATGTCAAACTGATGTTTAACGGAGTGTGAGTGCTCTAACTCTTGGTTTACAGGAACATTCATGTATCTATGTATCAAGTTGCAAAATGTGACAAGTGAGTTTTCTTTTTGTTACAACCAAAGATGTGGCAAAGAAAAACAAACCCTAGATTTCCAAAATAAAACCTATTTTGGACGCATGTTTGCATGCTAAATACTTTCATTTTACGGTGAGAGCTAAAGCTGTTGTTTGAGGGGCTGAGGATCCGAAGTCTTCTGTGGGGACAATGGGTTGAATATCAGACAGCTGTGCTCATTCAGTTATCCTGCTGTATGTGGCAGATCTCAGAATGTAGGCCTTAGTGAAAACTCAGGAGGCACAGGCAGGTAAAAAGCTGTGTCCGTCTCTGGTCTACCCCCACACCACACCAGCCCCTTCGACACGCGCGCAGATCCCGCGCCTGCTTCTCTCCTCCTGTTGCTTAGCAACCGTAACATCACAGCTCCCCTGCTTGTGATTGAACAGCAGCCTTTCTGAGCTCACTTACCCACAGTACCTTGCGCGCATGAAAAAAAGAAAACAAAGTTGTCAGGCTTTTCTTTTTGCAATACCAACAAGGTAAACAAACTGAACGCAAACTTAGGAGGCACATTATGTAAGAATAGGAGCGGTCACTTGTGCTTAAAGAGCAACTAAACACCAAATCAAGTTTTTTTTTTACTGATAAACTGTCTCAATGGGTGTCTCATAGTGTTGTCTACTGGTCCCTGACATTATTCTGACATTATAGCGCAAACGTGTTAAAGCCTAACTTTGGCCTGAAAACGAATGGGTTGCGCCCCCTTCAGGGTAAACTCTGCTACTAAATTAGAATTTCCTGATTGACTGGAGACGTGTCCACGGCCTCCACAGAACGTCATAAGCCGCACCAGCTCCACACATCGTCATCAGGTGCTGCCCATTGTCCTGCCCCTGTACCTGTGGTATATAACCAAGTCCCTCCCACATAATCTGTCTGCTGTGATTGTGCCAATGCAAAGGCCCACACACTCACGCCCCGCATGTCACCCCAAACCTCAGACACCGCCTCTTTCGTGGCAATTTTTGACTTTTGTTTGTGGGTGGGGAAAGGCTTTGGCACGCCCGTTTAGGTACTCTTTAAGGGCCATATTGTAAACCCATAAATCATTGTTGACGCTGCTAAAAGCCACCATTAGACGTATGTCCTACCATTATGAAGCTCTTTTGTGCTACCACCTGCTGCTGCGCCTGACTATTGTGTGGTTAGGAAATGGACTATGGTCATAATCCTATAGCCAACATAAACAGATCATCAACCACAGGACACCAGAGGGTCTCATCTCCGCCCCATCCAAAAGTAGATTCAACAAGTGCAGGTGAGTCCAAATCTGTTACTAGTGTGTTATTGACAATCCGCATGTCACACAGTGTCCTAGGCAGAAATAACTACTCTAATCAACCATTTACTGACGTCAAAACATGTTAGCCTTCCTGATATATGCCAGTGTTGCTCAAGTCTGTTGATAGACCTCAGGCGCCACCTGCTGTTTAAAAAGTTCCATTCACTAGATGGCCAAGAAGTGAACATATTTGGGTGATGATACACATATGCGAAACTGAAATAACACAATTAATCTAAAAAAGACACTTTATTCACAAATGACATAGTCCCCTAAAGCAAGCATGTTTTGTGTTGGCCCCGTGGTTGGCAGTTTTGAGACAAACGTTTACCAGAAGCACTGTCAATGTTATAATGACGGTGTTGAATGATTAATGCTTTGGCATTCATATATCATAAATAATACAAAAGTCCCATTCAGCAGTGCTTGAGTCCAACACTTTGAGCCTCGTGGCTTGCTTATGGCTCTAAATGTTGTTTCTGTTCAGTTCATATTGCTAAGATGTTACTGATTCTACTAGTCATCTGAACACATGCGATACAGACAGTAGTTTCAAACAATTAGCAGCAATAAGACGGTGGCACTGTATGAAAATGTTGCCAGAATCTCCAAACCTTTCGAACTTGTCATAGATACCGGCTTCAACTAGAAATCATGCTAGGGATGTGTCTTAAGTCAATGACAACGCATCAGATTGACTATATGTAATCATAAGCACAACAAAAAGTTACTGACGATGTCCTTTGTTTCGAACCAACAAAAGCTACAGATAGATTATTATATGTGCCACTCATGGTCCATTAGCTCCATATGGAAGTGCACTTATCGAACGTCACATTTCGGCAGGATTCTAAGCCGTGTTAGGGTTTGTATCCTTCAAAGTCTCTCCTGCTTCCTGCTCTGTCTGCTCCATGGCCACAGATTCACTTTGTGAGTCATGCCAGTCTGGATCCTTCAGGAGCAATGTGGAATGTTCACCACTGGGGGCAGCGTCACTCTCACGGGTTTGTGCATGTGAGAGATTTTGGGGGTCCAGGGTTCGGGCCGGGAGACGACAGGGGACGCCGTGATGCTGCGCGGCGATGTCGGCGTTTAGGGCCGCGTCCACGGCGGGCAGGGTGGGGGGCCTGTCACTGTCTCTGCTGTATTGGAATGGGTGACTTATGAGGGCATTGTTGGAGTAGCCCAACATAGAGGGTAGAGGGACGGGGTATGGGGGCGGGTTTGTGCTTTGTACGGGACAGTCCCAGTCGTCATCGTCCTCCTCTCCTTCATCATCCTCCTCTTCCTCCTCTTCCTCACTGTCCTCTCCCTCATCGGGGTCATTGGTGTCTAAACTGTGCGTGCTACAGTCTGAAAGGCCAGAGCAAACACTGCTGCCATCTTCATCATCGTCATAAGCCTCGTCTTCCTCTTCCTCATCTTCTTCTTCTTCTTCCTCCTCCTCTTCCTCCTCGTCCAAATGGGGGTCCGCCGTGGTGTTCGGGAGGTGCATCATGAGAGGGAACTGGAGGTTCGGCTGTTGCTGCTGCTGCTGCTGGACCAGAGGGGAGGGGTTGCTATGGAAACCGTTACCATTGGTTACGAGCGGCTGCTGCTGCTGATGTTCTGGCTGCTGTTGGTGGTGGTGTGGCGGTTGGTGTGTCTGCTCCTCGCGGCTCTTCTCCAGCTCCAGCTTCATGATGGTGTGGAGGAAGTGAGTGCGCACGCGGACAGGGTTGAACTCCAGGCGACCCGTGGAGTTGCTGCAGCCGTCTTTGGTACAGCCACAAGGGAAGGACATGCGGTCCACCTGGGTGAAGGAATGGAGGAAAAAAGTCACGTTGCCCTCAACACATTCAAATAGACAAGAAATAATAATAATAATCTTGATGCAACACTTTGTTTGACTGCTAAATATCATGTAATAATGTAATTATAATGTAATTCCTGTATTCTAAAAAGTTGGTTGGCCTATACCTTTCTGGTCAGATCTTAAATGTGTCCAAAGGTTAAATGGTACTGTATGTTGCAACAACACAAATACACCCCAAATGACATTGTTAATAAGTCACATCATTGTTGTTATAGACACACAATGCCATCAATCCCAGGTGGCTTTTGGATGTTTACTCCTAAACTTTACCAAAGCATTGCTAACACCTGCACTACTGCTTGGGTCAGAAGTTATCCTATAGATTGTTTTCAGGTTCTAAAATGTGATGACGTCACACTACCCAGTGGCGGGCAGGAGCCAGTTTTTCCTATTAACTGCATTACACTTTAACAAGTCGTATCTAAAAAGAAAAGGCATGAATTACAAAAATGATCATTAATATCATTGACTGGGTCCATGATCTCTCTGTACAAGAGCAAAAATCTCCTCAAAAACAAAATAATTTGACCTCTATATAATAGAGTATTATAGGCCTTTAGAACGCTGTGATGTCACCTGAAACCCAGCAATATCGGAGCACACACACACGCAATAAAAGGTTTTTTAGACCTAAGCATTGAAGCTTAACATGGGTTCTTCTATTTTTTATTATTTTAATCCACTGGGCTTAATGTTTTCAATCCGAGATATTAGAGTGTCTGGTTAAGTTGAGTAATGGCCAGTCTGTGGGTCTTAAGGAACTTGTAATCTCTCCGTTGGGCCCCCACAAAGCTTGACAGTTTTTGATTCGAATGATCACATCATTAAAAGCAGCAGATCCACAGAGACAATAGTAGTGTATTACAGCTGGGCCTCACCACAGATCCATTTACCTGGCACTTAATGCCGGCCAGGCTGCAGGCACAGGTCTCAGGGTCACAGATGCCCCTGCAGCGACACCCACACTCCTCCCGGGACATGCGCAGGGATCGCAGCTCGTGCTTCTCGTCCACCTCGATGCGCCTCACCCCCGAGGAGCGCAGCAGAGCCCGGCGCCGCCTGGTGGTCAGCGGCTGCAGGAAGAAATACTCGTCTACTTCGGTGTTGTCCACGTCCAGGTCGTCCTCAGAGATGTCGTCCAGCGTCAGCGTGTCCGCCTCCACAGACGACACCGTGCCGTTCTTGGTGAGCTGTGGGACACATGGAAGTTTAACCCTCAAGACAATAACTTATTTTAGTAATGCAAAGTGTGTGGTAAAGCGAAAAGTGTGGCAGTTAGCTTAATTAGCATGTAATAAAGAGACTCCGAGTATGGTTAGCATGAAACACAAGCTCCTAAAGGTTTTTGTTCAAGAAACATATATAGCCTAATGGCCTAAAAGCATTCACAAAATATTTTCCATCGTTACAATGTTGAAATATTGAAATGACCAGACTGACTTTCATTCTGATCTGGTTGAGTTTCTCCTCCTTGAGGTGATGTCTGAGCATGTTGCGGTGGCTGCGCTTCTGCTCCAGGGCGAACTCCCGGAGGGTGAAGCTCTTCACGCTGCTGTGGCGAGGAGACATCCCCAGGGTGCTGCCCCCCTGTGTGGGCACACTGGTGAAGCCCTGTCGCCGACTGAAGTAGTACACAGTCACATTCTCGAAGTGGACATTGCGACCCCGAAATCTTTTGGACTTCTGCTGCAGAGAAGCTGTGGAGCACCCCACATACATTACAATTACAAAAGGAGCAGGTGGTATAGACAATGCATGCTTATATTTCTCTTCTAAATGGCATAAATAATGTCTTTAATGACAACTGTTTATTGTCATTTCTAGGCCCTGATTGGCTCAGTATAACCATGTGGTCTTACAGTCCAGCAGTCCAGATGGTACCGGGTGGTTGAGACTGTCACTGCTGTTTCCGCTGTCGCTGCAGGAGACCTCATCGTCAGAGGGCGGTATAGACAGATGTGAGGAAGGGCCCTCTTCATGTTTCCTCTTCAAGATTCCACTGATCATGGTGCTCCGCCCACTGCTCACACCTGCACAGGTGAAGGCATAAAGTATGTTCACATTGTTCACATTGGTGACCCCGACGTGATCCAATGTGGCGAGAAAGATATGGACACATGCGAGCTGCAAGTAAGTCAACTTTATTCTTTCAAAGCCATGAGAAACTAAAATGTCCGGAGAACAGGACGAACACCAGTAGGGCTAGACACGCCCCCAAACCCCACAACCTGCTGGGTGAGAGACGCCTCACTCACATATACACCACAGTACCTCTTTTAATTCAGGCTGTGATGTATAATGATAAAAGGCCAAACAATTACTGACAATATTTACCAAATTTAGCTCCATGACTCATGCTGATGCTTCTTAGAAAGTCTAAGGAATGCATTCGTGTTGCTCATTGCCTCAAGAAGTGACCTTGCATTAGTCATAGTCAACGTTATGAAATAAATCATACCGTTTATTCAATGTGAAATGTTGATTCATTAGTCCACTCCTTTACATACATTTCTTTGGTTTAATGAGTTCTCACAAAGCCTGATAGGAAGTATGGCATTGCATAACCATAACCCTTGCAATGCATTCATGTTTATTTGTTCAATACTAAGCAATTGTACATTATAAAGTGGCGGCTGCTGGGAGCTGGACCAGTATAGCATTACATCATATGCAGTAGAGCTGAATGCCGGTCCAAGCTCTTTCTCCCTGACAGCCACTGTTCAGCTCTTCCACTTCTACCACTTCCTACTCCTGCCAGCGAAGAATTCCCCTTCCTCCCTGCTCCCCTCGCCTGTCTTTCTTTTGAACCATTGAGATGCCTCCCTCCACCAGAAAATCAAATTCTGCATAATCACTGCACAGAGCATTTTCTTTTAACTGCTGTTGCACAACTCTCTTGACCTGTCCATTTTCAAGTCGGCATGCATGGACCACCTCACTCAGCCAACTTGTGCATCCTAAACACTAACTGGGAATTCTTATTGACAAACCCGCGCACAGCATCACTGGGAGCATTGTCATCATTCCTTGACCAGCCCCACAGAGCCACTGTAATCCCTTTCAACAATGCCACTGACCTGTTTCTTGGTTGAGGTCTCCAGGAAGTGGTTGCGTGTCCGTACTCTGCATCGCCCAGCTCCCACTAGCAGCCAAACATCCCCATGTGTCGTGATGATGCAGTGAGCGCTGCCATGATGCTCGCCTTCCTCTCTCTCTCTCTCTCTCTCTCTCTCTCTCTCTCTCTCTCTCTCTCTCTCTGTCTGTAGTGCTCTACCTTATACTGCTACACTGTCAGCTCGCCCATCCGCTCGCCCCTCACCTCCCTCCCTCTCCCCCTCACAAAGACTTGTTAGCTGTGCTACTGCTGCTGCCGACTGGAGCACTGGAGCCTGACTGAGGTGAAGCAAGACCCCTTTGAGATCATAAAGAGAGGAGAGGGTGGAGGGGACTGCATGTGATAGCAGTGTGCTGGAAAGTAAAAACCCAATGTTGTGAATTACTAAAAGCAATTAGAATTTTCCCAAGTGGCGCTAATTCATCAGAAGGCAACATGTTTCACAAGGATAGGTCCTCCAAATGTTGGCTCAATTAGGAAAGTTGTTAAGTCATGAAAGACTGAACACATTGCGTGCAGTTGCGATGTGTAATTGGCGTGGATTATGTCAAAATGCCAGCTTCAGACACTGGTGGTTGTGCATTGGTGATAGAAATTCAAAGAATTGCTAGAGCTCGGTCGGTAGAAGTAGGAAGGAGCTGAGGTATAACGATCATCGACACAGAGGTCTTAAAATATGCAAAAAGGAAAGAAAGTATACAAAATGGTTTAGTTTTGACTAGACTGCAGCACCGTGGTCCATTGTTAGGTATGTTCAGCCAATTTATCCGACTGTGCGTTGTGTCCTCAGATGATAGCACTGGCGGGATGGAGTAAAACTCATTAACTCTTAATGTTTCTCAGATTGAATTGCGATGTTTGCTATGAGAGATATTTACCAGTACCTACAGACACGCGCTCGAAGCTGGTCCAATTCAAAACAATGAAAACGGCGAGCGTTTGATTTCTGTTTTCTTTTTTTTTTTTAGAGCAGCATATGCGAATAACAAGCCAGCTCCACACACAAGCCCCTTAACATTGTTGCTATAGCAATACGGAATGTTCAGTCTTTTCTATTTTATCGTTTTCTTGCTTGGAAAATATCAGTGCTAATGATGCCCTAACCTTGGGATTGCATGTTCTATAACAGATAAAGCGCCGACATGTGTTCCTTTCATGCACCAGCCTTGCGTTTTTCTCATAGATTTCTCCCTCACCTCCCGCTCGTCTTAAAATAGTTCCAGCCTCTGATTAGTCACAGAATATTTCGAAGCCGCTTAATGTGTATAATGGTCACAGTGGCTCACTTGCTTGTCTGCCAGGTGGGGCATAATTAGCGCGCATCAGCATCTGAATATACTATCTGTTGCTGCAATAAAGAGAGGCTTTAATTAAATCTAGTTGGCTTCATGTTATTTTTTTTTCAAGAATACGAATGTAATAGGTGTTATCGCTGCTTTCTAAATGCAACACGCAAAAGGTTTACTAAATGTGTTGATGCTGTAACTAAAGTACAATTCCAGTTGGCCGTTATCTCCTGTGTTCAGAGTTGCCTTGTTTTCTCTGGCCGAGGATGGAGTAGCAGTGTGCTGGAGAGGCAGAGCAATCCTTCCAATCAGCTTCCATGGCAACGAGCCATGAGGGAGGAGGGGGAGGCGGTGGGATTGGATGGGGGGGAGGGGAGGGGGGCAGCAGCCAGCTAGAGGGTTTTTTTCTTTTTCTTTTTATTTTTTTTTCCAGGGAGGAGGGGGCTGGGATGTGTCTGCTCTGGCTGATGGTGAAGCGAGCGAGGGAGATGGGGAGAGACCATCATGTGTGTATTGCTGCTCGGAAATCTGAACAATGGGTGAGGCAGTGAAGCAAAAGAAAGAACTTGTTACTAAATGATATTGTGTAAAATGATACGTAAATAAGGCCAACAGATGTAATGGTCTCCGCGCGATGCTTGAAATCGGCTCTGACTTTGCTCTTCGAGGTCAGCAAAGGACATTTCCACCATCTGCACAGCCTTTAAAACCGCCGTCTCCAAATCACACAGTATTGCCGGGGAAAGCTGTTATGAATTATGAACTGAGCATTAAGATCTTGTCCAATTAAAGGTTGCTGCGTGTTTTATGTCTGCAGTGTGAAGGCCAGACCCCTAGTATATGCCATCATTACGCTCTATATGATTAGGAACATGACCACATTACAGTGTGCTAATGTAAATGCACGAAGCTTCATTTCTACACTTTCCAATGGTAGTTAAATGGTGTCTTATTAATACTTGAGGACTTTTATGCTCGAAGTTAATTGGGTTGTTGAATTGTTGCTGCATTACCCATGGCTATCCTATAGAGGGAGCCCTTATTTCACTTATTGTAATTTTTCACTCCTGATTCATAAACTCCCTGCCCCTGTCCCGGTCTGGCAGCGCTCTGACTCGGTGTAATTGTCTCCCTTGAGACCGAGCGAATGGCTCAGCTGCCTTTCATTATGTCCTCTTTAAGGCTTGTGGATGATTGAGGCTCTTAAACCATGGTCAGGGTGTAGTCTGTAGTGTATGAGCAACATTCTTATTCATTAATTAATAAGTTGATGGTGCTGATATGACTGCTGCAGTGTGTTTGAAAATGTAAGGGATAATCAAGGCAAGGCAAATTTATTTGTACGGCACATTTCATGTACAAGACAACTCAATGTGCCTCACAGCAACACTAAAACACAAACAATAAAAAATACAATGAAAAGCATTAATAACAAATCAATCAATACAATTACATAAAAAAGATAGTATCATATTATGTGTATATATTAAAATTAGTTAACATAGGTTCAATTGTCATAGCCAGCAGTAAGCGCTGCGTTGGCCGATATGGCTGTAACATCTCAGCAATATACTTTGGTGCCCAACCATGAAGATACTTGTACACAGGCAGAGCTATTTTAAAGTCTATTCTCTGAGTGACAGGAAGCCAGTGCAGTGACTGGACTAATATGAATGTATTTCCTGCTTCTGTTCAGGACTTGAGCAGTGGCATTTTGGATGCACTGAAACATCATAACATCGCTTCCTGGCAGTCAAGCCACACTGCATAACATCTCACCCAATTAATACAATAAAATACGCACATTTATTTATTACATATAGTTCATAGTTGAAAAATACTTGGAAAAATGAACAAACATCTTTGTAACTTTACTGGAAGCAACTCTATGGAGATGTTGACTAAAAGGATCCACTGGTGACATTTACATAGGTTAGGTCCTCATCCAACTCTTCTTGATAACCCACTGCAAAAATAGCCTTTTCTGTGTTGAGCTGGCCATTCTGAGCATGTTTTGTATTGCTGGTAACAGTATAGTCCAACATGTTACGCTGTGTACCTTTAAGTTGTCAATTAACTCGAGCTTACTATTGAAAAATAGACAGATGTGCTGCTAACCCTGTTAGATACATATTGGCACGTGTTTACTGACATTGACCAGCAGAGGGCAGACTAAGCACAATGAATGAATGTTTGCGCATCTGCGTGGAACAACCTCAGGCTCATGGTGTCATTGAAATATAAATAAAACACTAAGCTGGATTTATGCCACACATAAAAAGACTTGTTTTTATCAAAATGTGCTTCTTTTAGTTCAAGTTAATTTGATCCCACAGTATCATTTAAGCTATCATTCTTTATTAAGCTATGAAGGCATTGGCAGATGTTTTATGTTTTCTCTTCAGATGGAGGTGCGGTTGTGGATACGTCTGGGGACCATATGCCATCTCTCTCTGTCTGTTTGAAGAACTCTGCAAACAAACTGACGACAAGGTGAATGATCTCAGGCTATACCCAAAAGCTCGACTCGTCTAAACCCTTGGCTGGCCATTCTAAGTTTGATTTGCTTTTACTACAGTGTCAAACTGACAGTTACAGTTCTACCCCAGCGGCCCTATCCGATGACCTGGCTGCTATAACAAAGGCGGGGTAGGAAGTAAAGCAGCAGTAATTGGAGCAGCTCTGCGGTTATATGACCCTCCCTAACTGCGTCTCTCCCGGAGTGCTTAGAAAGTGAGGAGGAATTATCATAATGTGCACTTTTGTACTCCGCTTTATCAGCTCTGCAGGGAAACAAAGGGAACTGGAGATATCACACTTTATTAAACAAGGAAGGGAAAAAAAAAGGCAAGTGACCAATAAACCTTCAATAATATAATTAGCTTGAAGACCCCACAGTAACAAAACACGTCATAAACTGTTATAGTTGCCATTAAAGAAAGTGATACTAATTTAAAGATTTATGTGCGGGGTGTTGCAAATTAAATTACTGATGAATAAATGTGGAAATGGTAAAGGCACGCCAACTTTATGTTACATAAGTCGACTTTTAGGGCACTTATGCATAGTTGGCTGAGTTTACTGCAGCAATAACATTAATAGCAGCAAAAATATGATGAGTAGCGAGATTAAAAGTGCGATAGTGAACCTATTTATTTTCCTACTAACACTTACACTACAGGATCACTCATTTATTTCTTAACAACATAATCAAATACCTAATCATTTAAGACTCTTTTCCATGAGATCTGCCTCTGAATCCTGTGCTTTGGCGGTGGTTGTTACTTGCAGAAATCCCACAAAGTGCCAACACGGCGGCAGAAAGACGCATAGTGCTTAGTTATCTTTTGGACAGCGTTTCCCTGGCCCCAGTACAGAACATTTTCGCTCGGCAGAATTGGTGTCATAAGTAATAGATGTATTTTGCAAATCGTTCCAGAGACTGTGGGAACAAGAAGACCTTTGGTGAAGTAAGTAGGTCTCATTTTAATTCGCTTTTCTGCGGTAGTGTAGTGAGAGTACTTAGAGTAGAGTTTGACTGTAAAATAAAACAACAATGATGTTCTCCTACTGCTGATGTGGAGCTTTTGTCACTTATAAATTTACTCAAAGTTAAAAGTTAAAAAGTACTGTGTCGTAAGTCGTAAAATGTATTTGAGTAAATGTATCCCGTTAACCCCACGTCATATACTTTATTTTAAAAGTTTGATCAAATATGAGATGAACAAAGAAGTGCCTTAGATGGTGTCGGCGTTGCATTCAAACAAAGGCAAAGCATGTTTTATTATTAAAGCGAAGCAGGTTTCATTTCACCCCTGTGAGTCTTTTGTGCGAAGCCCCTTTTAAAGCCCGTCTTGTGCTGAAATATCGTCTTGTTCTATTAAACAAGCCTTCTCTGCCGAGCTCAGTGTTGGCGGCACTGAGCGCGCTCTCCCACAGGATTCTACTTTAAACACTTTTACTTGAAAGATACATCTATTCTACTTGTTCCCCTCGGGTGTAATTCTTTCTTATCAGCCTTAAAGTGAAATTAGCATTAGGATTTGCTCCATGCAGTGATGCAACACGCTCTTTTTCTAGTCTTGAAAGCCGAGCGGTGGCTTTGGTGGACACCGGATACAGTTGAAAGTGACACATAGCTGTACATAATGCATGGCTCGCCGGGATGAATGAAGTGATACTGTGTCCTCCTCGGTCCTATCAGATGCATATATCATGACTGTGGCTTATCTGGATTGTCTCTCCTGTTCTTTCTCCAGGCTCCGGTGTATTGACATTTTGATTGAGGCTATGAATGAGGCGGCCCTGGGATTGTAAACCGCCCTGGCCTTTATTTCTCCCCGATCCTGTAGCTAAGCTGTCAGTCACTAAGGGGCTCTCCTGTCATGTCCCTGCTCTCATTTGATACATGCTCTTCCCCACCGAGGTAAAAACACAGTAGTAGGTTAGTTTCACCATCTCCAATCTTAGTCTTAGATGGGGGGAAAAGCTATTTACAACAATTATAGCCACATTGTTGAAGAATACTTCCACCCTATTTGTGCTGCTAGAGTGGAAACTAATGGCACTTTGTTTCATGGGAGTAATTACAAAGAGATATTAATCTACAACGGGTCAAGACTTGAAGGTTAATCGCCTGACTTACTCCATGCGTGTTACAGAGTAAGACAGTGTGGTACTGCCTCCATTGAAAGTAATTTCAAGGTATGACTACCAAGTGCAGACTCAACTGTAGATTACTTCCAAATTGTTTTATGCATTGAGAATCCCCACTGACTCAAAAACCAAAACACAGCATATAAAACATCCACTAATGTGAACAATTTGGTTGAATAAATTCAGATTTGATTCAAGATTCAGATTTTGTCTCTACAGCTGACTCCTCGCGCTGTCCTTGTCATGGAAAGCAGCACCAGACATCTAGAAGAAGAAGAAGTGGAAGAAGAAGAAGTGGAAGAAGTAGAAATCGACCATTCCGACCTGACCTCCATTTTATCATTATGTGCTCTTGCCATGATGTTGACATGAACCTTTTCGAGAGGCGGGTTAAGTAGGAAGCAGCTGAATTGTGACTCTGAATACATGAGCTCAGAGGAAAACGCTGCCCAGGAAGTGCTAGTGTGGCCGGGCAAACGTGAACAATAAATGCAGCATCATGAATCCAGCCCAGGGCCAAGGGTTAATCATCCCAGGGCTTCCTGCCTTTGTCCACGAATAGTAGGACAACCCTCACACTTGGAATACCAGGCTGATGGGTCCACAGGGAGGAAGATGGTACATTATGATTGTAGGCTGAATAATACCTACAAAGAAAAAGGTAGTAGAGGTGGTTTGTCCCATTCCCTTCCCTGTAAAGCCATTCCTCCAGTCTGACTATGGGAAACACTTACTTCACTTCCACATATTTTGGCAGTCTCCCTGTTTTTCCCTTTCTGTTACGTCTTCTTCTGGCATTACCTCTTGCGTCTAAAATGTGCTTTCCTAGCCCCATTTGAGTTGACTTACGGTACTGTGTGTGCGTGTAATTACAGGGCAAGAGGAGCGAGAGAGAGAGAGCGAGAGAGAGGGAAAATAAGTTTGTCTGTGAACTTTCCTCTCCTCCTCTTGTCCCCGCACAACCCAGAGAGCGTCCCGGGTTGAGCAGACCTCTAGCACCTCTCGCATCCTTCGTACGCCCCTCTTTATATGTCCCCGTTCTCTCCCCCGCTTCCTCCCAGATCACCTCGCACAATAGTCTTCCCTCCCTCGGAGCGCCGACCTGCAGGGGTAAAGAGAGGCCAGATTCGGTTTCTACAACAATGGACATTCAATCAGGAAATGGAGAAGAGGAGCCCTGGGGCTTGGTTTCCCGCAGTCCCGCCTGGCCGCAGGTAGAGGCAGCAGACACCAGCCCAGCGCTCAAAGACGACCCGCAGGCGACAAAGCACATCGAGAGGTTTGACATCCCGCTAGACAGCCTCAAGAGGATGTTCGAGAGGCCGGAGCTAGCACAGCCGGTAAGTGCAACCATTTGTCAACCTGTCAGTGACCTGAAAAAGAGTCCAGACACGTTTTTTTGTCACATGCACAGAAGTATTTTGCTTATTTCATACAATGTAGTGAGAAAGATCTATTCCCACACGGTCACTATTACTGTTAAAGCTGTTAGTGCTCAGAGACAGGCAGACAATATCAGATGGAAAAGGTTGGTCATAAAGGTTTTTTTTTTCTTTGTATTATTTGTAAACTTATTTTTTTGCTTAGAGAATGTGGAGTTTCTCTTGAAGATGGATTTGCCTTGTCAGCCGTCTCTGGCTTGTGTGGAAGGAAAAAGTCAGTGTGTTGGCTCTGAAGTGGCTCATTACGGAAAACCTCGCATTTACCAAAGTCTGATGAGACAAAGAGGCCCGAGTGACCTACTTTTTCCGTGTTTATTAGGCTATTACTTTAAACTGCATCTCCACAATAACCATGAGCTCATAATGAATGGCCCAATTAATTGTGTTGAGTTAGAAAAAAAAAGGATTGTGGGAGATGTAGTGTTTGTGTGTAGTGACAGTTAGCGGCGGCTTGTGCACACTGCTGCTGGCCCGCTGATACCCAACACCCTGTTATTTAAAGGCTATTTTGGGGAGCTTTTTGGTTTAGCAGCATTTTAAAAATAACCTGTAATAGTATGTCGTCTGTCGGGAAGCGACGAGAAGCTGAGGTTGACGTGGTTACATCAGGATTAAACCTGGCTCTGAGATGAAAAGGCAAACATTACCTCAGTTAATGATCCACATCATTACAGCAAAGAGTCAGCGAGGTCATGCCTTCAGAGCTAATCTCTCCTTTCTGCTGCTGCTTAGATAGAGCTGGAACATAAAGAGTTTATCTGATACATGTTTGACTCCTGCTGCATGAGGCTAATGGCTGAGATAGAGATAAAAGCCCTGCTTTGTTGTTCAGCTGTTCCTGACTTTGTCCCAGCGACCATTAGGCTGTGCGTGTGCACACTGTACATCACTCTTTTGTAGTTTCTCAACTGGACTGAAACTACATTAGGCATAACTGGATCATATGTCATTGTCTCTACTGTGGAGGCTGTTTACTTTGTACAACAGTGATCCACTACAGTAACTGAGCTATAAATGTGTTTCTAATGAGAAGTTACTTCCCTCTTTGAGACAGATCATTTGTGTGTGACTTTTTTACTGGTCTTTTTATTGTTGTTTTGTCACTACCACTTAGGTTATTGATACTTCAGAGACAGGTGACTCTCATCTTGACCGTTTGCATTTATATTATGGTTATACTTCATGATATTGAATCCAAATGAATGAAAGGTTTGTTTTTGTTTCATCTTCTGTAAATTATATTTCTTTGAACATTAAAAATATGATTCTATTTGATTGATCCGTCATCAGAGGCCCTTCCCCGATGTGACCCTGTGCCAGCTGAGCCTGCTCCAGTGTATCCCCCTCTTTTGTTCGAATAAGCTGCGTTCATGGAGCTTGTGGGCAGCGTTCCCAGAGTCCCAGAAAGAGGAAAGCCACTGGAGTCTTGCAGCTGGTTGGTTATAAAACATGACCTTGTCTCTGGCTCATCCGTGCTCCTGGGCTTAATATTTGATGATGCACCATATTTTTCTTCTTTTCTGTGACCCGTTTCATTGTTTAAGCAGCACTGTGCCGATGGAAAGGCGGTCATAACAGAGAGTGATGAGCTCCCAGACGGTCGCTCAGCTGTGGACAGTCTTATGTGGAGGACACAGCGGTTTGTCAAAGTCCAGACATGTGTTTTCTTTGTGTAGAGACACAGGCTGGTGGAACATCTGCACCAGACAGATCTTCACACATTACACTGCACTTTCCACAATAACAAAGGAGTGCTGTATTGCAAGTAATACACGGCACAACTAAATGTTTTCCCTCTTATTATCTTGTGACTGGACCCCTCTGCTCATCTGGATGTTATGGTGCGATGCCCTTGTTCTTCCAGTGGGTGGCAGTGCAACATCTGGGAGTCAGTTCACCGCAGCTCTATAGTATAATCTAAGTGCAGAGAGTGTGAATCATAGTAATCATGGCACTTATCGCAGTGAGCCAAATTACTAATCACCTTGCCTTAATGGGACTAGTATTTCGCTCATCGGGGGTCCCAGAATGTCTTTAGAGATATTTACGAGCCTGTCAGATTATTGGGATTTGCATAATTAATGAAATATCCCATTCTGATATGGAAGAGAATTATAACATGCTATAAGGCTCTTGGAAATGGCTGTGAGTGAATGTACGTCACACCTGCCTAATAGGATAAGCATGTTTCAACTTTTTATCAGAGAAACTGGCTTCAGAAGGTGGTCCGACCTCTTTTCAGTGAAGTAGTTTGAGCAGCAGTCATTAGTCAAATGATACAGAAAACTACAGAGTCTATGTATTTTCAGTATCAGAGTGTAAACATTAGAGTAAATAGAATACTTCCTGAAGCCTCCATTTGTTGTACTTGTGGGTGTCACTCTATAGGCGACCATATTGGCTCTGGTGACAGTTATTTATCGCACCCTGAATCATCGCTGGCATCGGGTTGCCTCGCTACTGTCTACAAGTAGAGAGTAGTGATCCCACTGATTTTTCCTCTGTGAGCGTCATCCTTTCCCCCCCTTTGATTTGGCCTCGGTGAATGGCCTGTTTTCAAAAAAAGCCGGAGATTAAACGGAGCCACGCATTAGGCTTTACTCATCGCTCATTTCTACAGCCGCCTTTCTTCGGCTTTTAAGGCGAAAGGAGGTGAAATCTGTCTCTCAGGCGTCATAAGATAAAAGTAATAGATGGAAACGTGCGGCAGCCTTTCCGCCAAGTCGCTACCCGTTCTCAATAGGGAATGGATCGATGGGCTGCAGCGCTCTCTCAAAGTCACTTAATTAAAGCTTAAATAAACTAAAAGCGGCGACGTGTCTGCGGGACATCGATCCAGACGGGATGACCACAGCGGCGTCCTCATTAGTTCCCATTCAGATCGTAAAAATTCCATTAACTTTATTTTTTTTACCAGGCGTCGCCTCGGTCTCACTTTCGCACATTCACATTGTCTAATCGAGCTGGCACCGGTGCTCGATGGATGACGCATTCCTGCTGGTCTTACTGGGCTGTTACTTACTACACTAGCAACAAAGTAGTCGGAGTACTGCAGTCTGTTTGCCAAATTCAGGAATAACCTCCGTACTATGGTTACTTTTAGATTGTCCCCTCTCTTAGTTAAATGTCATCTTTGAATATGCTTTGTTTACTCTAGCAGCTCTCTCTTTGTTTGAATGCGTTCCACTTTGCTTCCAATGCATGGTATTCTGTCAGTGGTGTCATCTACCTATTCATTCCAATTTATTACAGCGCATAATGAGAACAAACAGGATCATAAATGCAGATCTAATGGAGCTCTATGGTCTCTGACTGTGATGTGGCTGAGATTTCCTCCTGCCACCCACAGAAGCATGCATGTTCAATCATTTATCCAATAGCCTCGAGTCGAGCTGCTTAAGTCATTTATTGTACATGCATGTATGTCTCTCGTTAGCATTGCATTTTTTTAAATTCATATGTAAATCCTTTGGCAGCTCATGATAAACTCAAGCATATTGATCCGATCCCCTCGTGTGAGCTGAGAGACAGGCCTCAGAAACTCAAACTTGACAAAGGGGCAATGCCATACAGTCCAAACTAGAGTGTTTTTCTCGTCAGCATCAAAACTATCTAAAGCTGTTGCAGACGCGTCGTAGCCTTCACTTATTTAGTTCCCTTGTAATTAACTATTTATTTCACTGACCCAAGTATGAGCTGAAAAACTAAAATTAGTAAAGCCACACAGCAACAGTAGCCGCAACTTCACCGTTCCCCACTCGACAGCAACTATTGCAACTATTGCTTTTCTAAGATTTACTGGAGGAGCTTCAACTGCAAAACACAGAACAATAGACAAAGGCGTGCATTGTATAATAAAAAAACAATGAGAATAGTTTGAATTTCCGCGTCTAGTTAATGATTATGTGAAGTTAAGTTAATTATAGGTAACGTTTTACTTCCTCCTTCTAAGTTTACATCCTCTTTAAAGCTCAGACACAATGCTAGCATAAACACATCTCCATGAGGATTTTACACTGCGCTTAAGATGTACTCTGCCATCTGGATTTAACTAACTGTTATGATCTGGGGTCGCTGCAGTTGGTCTGGTCTAGGTTCAGCTACACTAAGTCCCCAAAGAAAGAGATCAGCGACATGAATATCCTGAATGACCAGGTTATTCCATATCAATGGTTTCTTCTTCCCTGATGGCACCAGCATAATTCCAAGATGACAATGCCAGGATTCGTCGGGCTCACGTTGTGAAAGAGTGGATCAGGGAGCGTGACACATCAGAGTCCAGATCTAAACACCACTGAGAATCTTTGGCATGTGCTGGAGAAGACGTTGCGCAGTGGTCACACTCTCCCATCATCGAGCTTTTTACTTTTACTTTTTTATTTTTACTTTTATTTATTCATGTCATGTCATTCTATCTATACATATGCTTTTTTTTAATTTTTACATGAGCAAAAAAGAACAGAGGGAAGATAGATATTGTGTTATCTGTTCCTAATAACACACTAATCAATCCATTAGATTCCCCATATTTCAACCCCAACTCCTCACCATGTCACCAAACATTACAAAAACAGCATCATCTGTCTCAGTGCTGCTGTCACATTCAGATGTTCTGTATTTTCTCAAGATTCCTTGTAAATTCTTTTGAATTAATTGAAGTTATGCCACAGTGAATGTGCGCTTTAATCAAAGCTAAAGGCATTTCAATAACAAATACTCGAGCTAGAGATGATTTGATTTTTTTAGTCATAATTTTGTTACTGCCACATAATAAGATTTTATTTGAAGAAGTCTGAAAACTTTCTGAATGTGCTGTAATATCGATTATAAAATCCTTTCATCTTGTATATGTTTAACCTCTGAACCTCCACCTGAACAGTTGGCTTTACCCAAATCTAAAAGTTCTTGTAAAACAAGCATCTAAATAGTGACAAAAATGAGACTTAAATGATGAAAAAGCAACAAAAATGCGACGAAAAACTGAAAAATGCGATGAAAGCACCAGTCTATAGCATACTACAATGATGACGTAACCTTCTGTTGGTCTGTATATGCAGTAAATTAAAATAACTGCCTTGAATAAAATTGCTCTCTCAAAATGGCTGTACTGAACGTCTTGAAATAGGCCTCTGTCTCTTTAAGAAGCTTTCCGACACGCCCCCTTCAGCACACTGCTGTGGCATTTAAACAACACTACTGTGCGGGGAGGGGGCTCTGCTGAGCTGAGGAGCAGTGGTTGGTGGCTTGGCTGGTGACAAAAGGTCCAGAGGCGTCTCCAGGAGGTGGGGGCGTTCCTAGGAGGACTGAGGCATAGCTACACCTAAAATGGCTGCCGTCTACGTTTTTACTGATTACTCAAAAATATGTGAATGAGCCAAGGCAACACTCCAGGCATGTGTTTAATGAGGGAATGACATAATAACATGATATAAAGCTTGAAAAAGTCGATTTTACATAATACCCCCCTTTAAGGCTGTGTATGCTTTATTGTGTACCTTTGACTTTCCACGTTCTGAGAAGCTTCCTGAGACCAGTCATAGTCATAGTCATTACTAACGTCAGCCTTACACTTATAAGGCGGTATTACACATGAGGCATGCGGCGCGTCAGGTGATGTTAGTAGTTTTGCGTTTAAATCGGGAAGCACTGAAAACAGAGCTGACTGACTGTCCCGGGCCACTCTGGAGTCGTCATGTATAAATAGTCCTGCCCAGTGATCATGCCTGGATCGCTCAGTGAATATTAGGAGATGATGAAAGACGCTGAAATACAATTTACATTCAGCCGACAGTGGGATATTGCGGAGAGAGAGTGTGAGAGGAAGGGCTGGTCGAGCGGAGGGGAGGGACAGGCGGGGGGGTAAGCCGAGTGATGATGGATCGCACATGATAAAGATTCACTCCGGATCAGCGGGGCGGCCCTGGAGAGAATCAAAATGAAGGGCCCAAGCTCATTTTTTAGGGGGTGAAGCAGGTCAGAGGCTGATTAACAAATTATAATCATGTTTCAATAATGATAAGCCTCGTCAGTCCCACTCCAGGCCTGACAGATCGATGACACTTTTCACTTCTTGTCTCTCTCGTCTCTTCTTCCACTTCCTTGTCTTTTTTCCCCCCCACTCGCTACTCGGTTCTCTCCGGAGAACCACAGCTGTCTGGCAGTTTTCGGCCCGGTTAAGATCACTGATAATAAGGAGGGAAAGGTCCGCAATAGACAATGAGAGTCGGAAACATACCATCAAAGTAGATTTCTGGGAAACATAGACAGTGAAGGAAGAGTTACGGCTACGTTTTGTTGCTCAGTGTCAAATCTAAATTCATTTTTCATTATGTTGGATGGGATTTAGAAAAAAAAAACATGACGGATGTCAGCAAGATGTTTTTTCATGAGAAAGGCCAATATAGTTGGTTCACACAAAATCAAAATGTTATAAGCATTTCTGATGCTTGACTTTTAGCGCGCACTGCTTCGCTCTGTAATATTTTTAAATGAATAATTTCAATCCATTTCAGTTGTCAAACCTTACCAGTGGGTTCAGATTGTTTTCAGACCTTTCTGTATCATTTCTATTATATTATACAGCTTGTCCGGAAATGAAAAAGTTATGAAATGTTGAAAGGTTTCATAGTGGTTGTCCTGTTTTTGAACATTCAGAGAAGTTTAGGTCTGGTAAATTTCATTCATTGCCCATAATACACAAAGGAGCAGCCTCTACATAAGCCTGAGTATAGATGTGCCAAGAACAAAAAGCATTTTCAGTGTAACCAGATAAGTATGAGTACTTCCTGAACCCACTGTAAAGTTATTGTTCTTGGACACAAAGCTTTCATCCACCAGTCAGTATCCAGACACCAGCCTGTCACATCTTCAGAGTGTAAATAAACATGGATGTCACAGCCACACGTCCCGCGCCTGTGTCTAAAGCTGTCCCGTGACGCTTCCTAATAACGCCAGGAATAGGCACAGGTCCAAGCCCTAACCTTGACCCGCCCGCTGAGCCGTGAGCGCCGCCGGCCACTGATGCGCGCTGATCAAAATTTCAGGTATGTGCCCCTGACATCTTCCCTGGATATACTCTCCAATCCTATTTTCACTCCACCCTCCACTGACACATGGGGGCCCGTGTTGACAGCTTGACAGCCAGAGAGGGGGATTTACGTCTCCCCCGTCTCCCCCGCCTCAATCCATCAAGTCACGGCCCTAATTAAAACCTCTCATTAAAGAAAACGGTTGGATTTCGCCGTGAATCAGCCCTCGCCGAAGCGGAGTTGGATCGGTCTTTGTAGCTCCATTCTCGGAGGAAGGTTTTGACGAGAGCTGAGCCACAAACGCAGCGGAGGGAAAACTCTTGACTAAATGTTGCGTCATGTGAGGCTACACCAACAGGGCTTCCTCGCGCGCTGGAGATAGGAGGAGAGTGCGCTGAAAAATGAAGCGCGGTGGCGACCAGAGAACCGATACACGTCCTTTTCTCACATTGTTGCCACGGTGCGAGTTTCAAATGGGAAGAAATAAACCTATCTGTTGCAGCCGCTGTCAGAGTGTCAGTAAATATGAATTCTGCATCTCTGCTGGCTGTTTGCAGTACTGTATGTATTTGCCTTTTCTTTCATGCTTCCTGTCCTTACTGTAGGTTCAGAAAGTTATCAGACCTTTTATTAAAGGGGGGGTATTATGTAAAATTGACTTTTTCAAGCTTTATATCATGTTATTATGTCATTCCCTCATTAAACATATACCTGGAGTGTTTCCTTGGCTCATTCACATATTTTTGAGTAATCAGTAAAAACTTAGACGGCAGCCATTTTAGGTGTAGCTATGCCTCAGTCCTCCTAGGAACGCCCCCACCTCCTGGAGACGCCTCTGGACCTTTCGTCACCAGCCAAGCCACCAACCACTGCTCCTCAGCTCAGCAGAGCCCCCTCCCCGCACAGTGTTGTTGTTTAAATGCCACAGCAGTGTGCTGAAGGGGGCGTGTCGGAAAGCTTCTTAAAGAGACAGAGGCCTATTTCAAGACGTTCAGTACAGCCATTTTGAGAGAGCAATTTTATTCAAGGCAGTTATTTTAATTTACTGCATATACAGACCAACAGAACGTTACGTCATCATTGTAGTATGCTATAGACTGGTGCTATGTGATTGAAAAAAGCATAATACCCCCCTTTAAACCTTTTCAGAGCATGCAAACCTCCTCTCCAATGGTAAAATTCAACACTGATGACCTTCCAATGAAAAGTATGAAAATTGGAAGAACAAACATTTTATTGTGATTTAAGTGTTGAACATTCATAACGTTTAGACCTGCGGTAGATTCCATTTATTACCTGTGATAGACAAAGGTGCGGCCTCTATAGAAACCAAATCAAACTTTAAAATAACACAAATACACAATAAGGGTATGAATGAATACTTCCTGAACCCTACATCATGTTAAACTCTTACAGTGCAGCCCTTGCTTTCTTTCTGCAAAACTTGCTGTCGCCATTCTCATTCTTTACCTGCTGGCCTTGAAGAAAAAAACAAAAAACAGTTATTGTCACAAAACGCCTTGACTCTGCTCCTTGTCATCTTTATAGCGTCATTCATAGTCTACCATGAATTTGTAATGCCATTCCTTCAGGCTCCGTCCCTTTCTAGTTGAGTCATACATATTACCTTTCCTAATTTCCTCTCGTTCGGTTTTGCCCCTGGACAATATCACTCTTTCTGCTTTCCTTTGTGGCCAGCTGTGGCTGAAATATTGATGTGGGTGGATCTTTTACTGCCTATAAAGTTGTAATGTAGCCAACTTGATGCCGGATTGAAAGCCTCTTAAAAAGAAAATGTTTTTTTGTTTGTCTTTTCAGAAATGCATAAAAGGGAACGCTTACGCTACAAACACGCCGCAGCTGCCAAGGAGTTAGACAGAGAGAGAAAATCGGAGGGTAGGTTGAAAAGCGGGATGACCTTCAAAAGAACAATTCTCAATGTTGCGTAACGCCAACAAACAGGAGGTGATGAAAGAGGCCAACCGATTAGCTGTGAGACGCTTTAGTGTGCTGCGCGCTATTTTAACACAGTGGGAAAACCTGGCAAACAATGGAGAATGTAATTATACATATACATACATATCATAATGCCAGCGATTAGCTCTTTGTAATGTACACTTTACGTCTTCTTACAAATTACCCCATCTCACTTCTTTCTTCTCTGTCATGACCAGGAATCAATATGAATCCCAGGTATATTTCTCGGATCTCCCTCGAGCACAGGTTCACCCTGTTCCTTTCGCGGACCACTTTAGTGAGGTACTGACACCCCACAAAAGCTGCAATTTTTTTGGTTGTTCCGAACCAGCCATTTGACCATCACCATTTGGGTTTCTTCTAGCACAAAAGCAGTTTGAAAACAAATCTCTTTCTGCTTTTGATACCCTGCCTTTATTATGGTGTTGGGGAAAATACACAGACCTCATTGTGACCGATCTTCTTGCTTGCATTGTACTGGTTTTATAATTGCCGTCTTTGAGATTTGCTAATTAAGTCCTTTCAAACTGCGATATCAACTTGACTGATCTACTTTGTGTTGTTTCTGAACTGGCGGTAATGGACTCCGCTACCTCCTGCATGACTAAATTTGACAAATGTTTTAAATCGCTCTGAATGAGACTAATCCCGCCGTACAGTGTGGAATCAGATGAGCTTTAGCAATTCTAAATTTGTGCAAATGAATCCTTACAACAGCTTTGAAGATGACAATTACCTCGTGCAATTAGGCAAGGCTCTCAGTCGGCCACTCATGCATTTATTCACTCATCTGTTTATTCAGCGCGCCCACATGATCCGGGCCCAGAGGTGAAGGCAACAGCTGCACAAGTTATCAAGTTTGGAGGCAAAAAACAAAACAGGGATATTGTGGTAGTTTGACTGGAAATAGCATGAAGTGACATAGGCCCATTCAATCCAGATCCTCTTCCCACAGGCCTCACTGACATTAGAACAGAATATAGAATCGTAGATTTCAAACAAACACTAATTTAGAACAGCTGCAAGTCATGGAAAAGTAATTTTGGAGTAAAGTAGAACAAATATTAACCTCTTACCCCTCGCCTTAACTGTGTGCATTTTCTCTAGTTCGGCTTTACCCAAAAAAGTACCCGAAAAGCAACACAAGAAACAAGCGACAATAAACGCGACTAAAAAGTGATGTAAAGGCCATAAAAGAGCGTTAAAAAAGTAACGGAAACACGACAAAAACGTGGGGGGTAAAAGGGTAAGTGTATTTATCCCAACTGATAAGTATATTATACTACTACTGCAAAAACGAGACTTCTACCATAACTAGGACTACTCTTACTGCCTGCTTTACCAGTAGCCTACTAATGAAGTATTTCTTCTTCTACTACTGCATACTATTGTAATTGCTAATTCATTAAACATATCGCATCTTTGGTTGTGCAACCTTTCATACCCCTTTTTATCTGAAGAAATTGTACTTATATGAATTTTAGCCTCCAGTATATCACAGTACTTGGAAACACTTTATTTTGCACTACCCTTGATACGTTGACCCTAACTAAATTTAGTGCAATGGAATGTGCTCTGTAACAACTTGTAATAACTTGTACCTTTGGGGTAAATACACAATGCAACAATATGTATTAGTAGTTTGTAGGTACATAATGTAATAAGACATAACTCTAACCTTAACCTTAAGCCCTAACCCTAATGGTCTTATGTCCTATTACATTATGTACTAATACACATTATTCCATTGTGTATGTAGTGCATAGGTACAAGTTATTACAGATTGTTAAAGAGCACATTACATTGTACTAAATTTAGTTGGGTACAATGTATCAAGGTTTTTTGTGGACTATTGTTTCAAGTGTCATTCGTTTTGAGCACTATTTTCTCTTCAAAAGTTTCAGGTTGAAACCTAAAAAATGAATAAAGCGTGAGTTTTACATTAGTCAGATTGCTCAATCACTATGCTCAAGTCATTACTCAGTACTTCTATCTTTAGTAATTATGCGGTTGACTACTGTAAGCGTCTACTTGAACTAACTTTACTCTACAATATGTTGGCCTCTCTACCTCGTCTCTCTGATGTTGCTTCCCACTTGCAACAAAGGTCAAGGCACTCATTGAGAAAGTATTAGTTTCTTATTACTAATCTTACCCAGCCTTTAGCATTTCAAACAATAGTCAACCTTGCTTCTATTGCGCTCGTCTTTGTGCCTTCTCTCTGCACAGTAACTGTTTTTATTTAGATGTAATAGCCTCGCTCCAGTGGCTCGTCCCGTCGTGGGGCGGGAGGGGGGGGGGGGCTAAGTGCAGTAAGTGGAGACAAATCTGGCGCAACTGGTGGCGGCTTTGGTCATCCCTGCGATTTGTTTACTGCGGTGGAGCCTCGTGAGTCATGTTTGAGAGCTCCCACTTGTGCGCCACGCCAGCGAAAACCCGTAAGGCGGCTTTCCAACGTGCGCGGTCCCCAAGAGCTGTCCGATGGAGCATGTATGTGTTAAAATACTACAGCTCTTGAGGATTCAGGCATGCAGTCACCACTCTCAGTCATTTAAATGGACAGACCCAAACAGTGAATCACGGCTGAACTCTCTCTTCCTGGCAGACGGAGCTTGTCACAGCCTCTGCAGCCACACACCATTCAGAGGCATTGAATTCATTTTAATTAAACCGAATTAACGCCAACAGGACACACACAGAGCACTAATTAGGAGGGACTTCTTCCACTTTGGAGGCGAGAAAGTAACACGAAGACTATCAGCTAACAGAAGCCACTCTCGTCTTTTCCTCTGGCTTCTCCCTTCTGGCACCGACCATGATGTGCTGTGATTTGAGTACTCATTTTATTATACATAATACAGACGCCTCTCCTGCTTCAAGTCTGTTTATCCAGGTTCGTGACTAACAGCAAACACAGTGATGCATTGGGGACAAATTTACTCAACATCTATGATTTTATTTATTCATTCCCATTATTGAAGAGCCTTTTTCTCAGTTCCAAAACCCCCAAAACAAAAACAAGAATTACTTTTATTAAAGCCATTTAGCACACAACATTTCACTCATTACAAAAATGCATCCCCTGGCTGTTTACTGTAATACACTGAAATTGAAAAACATTCAACAAAGATCACTGGACCTTTTTCTACACTGACTACGCTGAAAAAAACAAGTTACAGTACATCAAGTGATTTAAACATTAAACATCTTGCTCTATCAGTCAGTCTGTAACAGTATTTCTACTAACATTATGTCTGAAGCTACAGTACTCCTTTGTTACACGGGGTTCCTCAGGGATCCGTCTTGGGGCCTATTTTGTTTTTGTTGTACATCAGCCCTCTTGGAAAAACCAATAGCCGCTTTAAAAATGTTTCTTACCATCGCTATGCTGATGATATTCAACTGTACTTTTCATTTAAGGAGTCAGAGATGCACAGACTGTCAGAGTTAATGGATTGTCTTTCAAGTGTAAAGTCGTGGCTTCGTGAAAACTGCCTTCAGTTAAATTCTAAAGACTGAGACTTTGATAATTGCTCCTGAGCAAAAAATCACCTCGATGGTAAACCACCTTGGTTCTCTGGGCTCCTCGGTTCAGTCGAGCATCAGAAATCGTGGTGTTTGGTTTGACCAGTCTCTGTCTCTTGACGGCCACTCGAGACACTTGGCCAAAAACTGTTTTTTCCATTTGAGAAACATTGCCAAGTTGAGGCCAATTTTATCCAACTCTGATCTAGAATTGGTGATTCATGCTTTTATCTCATCTCTTTTAGATTATTGTAACTCCCTTTTTACTTGTTTTAACAAATCTGCTTTGAATCGACTTCAAATGGTTCAAAATGCTGCATCGCGGCTTTTAACAGACTCTAACAGACATTACTCCCATTTTATCCTCTCTGCACTGGCTTCCCATCAAATTTCGAATTGAATTAAAAATTTTAGTTTTGACTTTTAGAGCGTTGCATGGTCAGGCTCCCAAATACGTGTCCGACCTGCTGTGCCCTTACTCCTCTGGTCGCACCCTTAGGTCCTCAGGCCAGAACCTCCTCACTGTCCCAAGGACCCACTTTAAAACCAGAGGTGACCTGTCCTTTGAAGCTGTTGCTCCTAAACTGTGGAATAACCTTCCTCTGTCGCTACGTGTGACCGACACTGTCGATTCCTTTCAAAAACAGCTGAAGACATGGCTGTTTGGACAAGCTTTTAGTTGAAAAGGCTGTGTTTTAATTAATTAGTTTTAATACATTTCTCTGTAACCTTTGTTATTTTTGTGCCCCTGTGAAGCACTTTGTGATTTTATCTGTGAAAGGTGCTATATAAATAAAGTTTCTTCTTCTCCTTCTTCTTCTTCTAAGTGTAAAACTAACTCAGCCATAATCGTTTTTTGGATTGAAACCAAAACCTGAATCAGTTCTTGTTTCCTGGATCGGCACCAATCGCCGACACAGTGAGCGCCTGTCTCCTTACCATTCATGATCAGTCTAATTAAAACCGCAAGGAATTGATTCTTTTTCTAATGCATATCTAGTTTATTCCATATGCCAGTTTTATATCAGTTTGTTTCTGGGTATTTATTGTATTTGTTGTAGCTCTAGGTCAGATATTAAAATTTTGCTGAAGGAAAAGAATGATCAAGACAGCTTGAATTCAACGACAAGGATGAGGCAAGACCCTGAAGCTCACATCGGTCCAAAAATAGCGCTTACAAAGTTTCCCTCCCTCTCGAGCTGGACAACCTCACTCCTCCAAAATGTCACATCAGATGAGAAACCAGTGCTCCGCATCGATCGGAGCGGATGCTGAAGCTGGAAAAACTCCCGAAGCAAATTCACTTTTGAGTTGTCAGGTGAAGCCAGGCGGACGTTGAGATAAAACAAGACGCTGGCGCAACCATGGTTATTGGCTCAGAAATCATTGTTCAGAGAGAAGATGGTCTTTGAGCATAACCTTTCAGATTGACGAAAGCGTACTGCTGAAAATAAAAATGTCCTTTACATATGTTGTATGGGAATAAGTGCAGCAAGATTAGTTTCAGTGGAATCTCCTAATGTTTTTGCATGTTTTTTTCGGACGCCATCTTGAGGACTGTTCTTTCATCACATGACTAGGAGGGAGGCAGTTCTTTAGGTTCTTCATCCATATACTAGTTGAGTTACTTACTCCAAATCAATGGCTCCATGCTGCCTGCCTTTTGCGGTGTCACAACTACACGCCCTTTGACGTTATGACATTATCCGTCTCTTCACATCCTTTGAAATCACCTGGAAAAAGAGTCAGAGCCTGATCACAAGTGTAGATTAATGGGCTTATTAAGGGCGACATTTGAAAGGGTTGACAGTGGAGGGGACAGGCCAAAGGACACTTGGCAAATATGTGAGGAGCGGACTTCCCTTTGACACCCCTCGTCACGCTGTATCCCATTAAAGTCCTGCAAGAAGGAGCAGCCGTTGTTATAGGAGTAAAATGTCAACAGCTGACACGAGACAATCAGTGTGAGAGAGTGGAGTCCCAGCTCACGGGCCGTTTCTCCCGCTGCGTTGTTCCCCTCTCTAATAGGCATCAGTATGGACGTGGACTCAGCCAGAGTGTCACCCCGCAGGCTAGGAGTGCATATTACTAGTCTCTGTTACTATGGTTCCTCTAGCCTCTTAGCAGTCTGTCACATATCAAATGCTCCCCAATGGCCTGAATTGATTTCATTAACCAAAGTTTTTTTTTTTTTTATGTCTTCTTCCTTTATTTTTTAAACTCCTGTTTCAGGCTGTCATCTTTAAGACAGATTTTCATGCTCTGTCCCTTAGGGCGGCACAACTAATTACAATCAAACTGAAAAAGCAATTTGAAAGGCTGCAATTAGCAGATCACAACGATGGAGGAAAATAATATCTGTTTGTATGTTTGCATACAACAAAAATATGTTAAATAAGATCCTATATTCCACAAAATCCACTTTCTTTGAGGTTTGTAACCATGTAACTCACTCATAAAACACATCTGCCTGAACCAGTGTTTTGTTTCATTACCGCATGTTTCAGTCATTCTGTATATTCAGTCCGTCTCCCTCTTCTGCACTGAAAACGCCAGCCCACACTCTGGTGTACGTGTTCGCTACTGTCCCTGGCTAAACTCCCTTTTGCGCGCTGATTAACTTGTTTGCCGACGCATTTCTTTTGTAAGTTACTTTTTGCACTGCCGCACGGTGTACTTAAAGAGGAGTGCGCCCCCTGCTGACATTAAGCACAACTACTTTTTACAATATCGTCAAACAGGATATTTTGTAGACACGCACGTTATTTTTACATTATACAACAAAAGCAGTCTAAAGGCTGTAAAGTAATTGTAAAATCCTAAATAAAGCATTTGAAACCTGCCAACCCAACATGTTTGAAGATGCACATGATTAGATATTTATCAACATAGCAATAACACTGGATGAACCGGATGTGTTGTTTCAAGTGCTAAAGCACATTTGTTCATTTTCAACACCTCTCCATCGGAAGCTTTTATGTTACGGTGGGTAAAATGGGAAAAACTCTGGCCCAATTTTAGCCACTGTTTGAGCTGACATTAGTCTGCCGTTTTAGTCCAGTGGGAAGAGTTCCACAGTTGATTCCCCTTGAAGGAGAAGCTGGACTGTCCAAAAGATGCCCTGAACTTAGGGAGCGTACAGTCCCCACTGATAGAGGCTCTGGTGGAAGGTCTGAGAGAGCCCTGAAGACTCACCATGAGACGAGAGTACAGTGGAGAAATAGAGTAGTACAAACATTTAAGTCAGTTACAAAATACTAAAATGTACAATGATACCACAGTGGTGCCATCTCATAGGTCTCTTATTCGGTATCTTAATTGTCTTTGAGTGGAGGCTGATGTTTGTGACCACAATGTGATGCAATATGACAGATGTGAAAAAACATTGCATGCATATAGACTACAGTATACATACATACAGTATATACATGGTGTGACTCACATCTCACTTCTGATACAACGGAAGCTGTTCAGATTTGAAAAGACTTTCCTGCAGACAAGATTTACTGTCCTTTGAAACCTCAGATGTCCATCCAAAAAGATTATATCCAAATATTTAGTTTCATTAACCTCCCTTCTATTTGTTTTCCCATCATGTTGCAGCCGTATGGGCAGTCATTAGCAGAGATACAGTATGCAGACTGCAGCACCACGGCCCCTTCCCTTGCGCCTCATTCCCCTGTGAAGCCGGCGCCAATGGGAACATATGGCACTGACTCAAAGCTGCACAACTCTTTGTGATTGTTGCATGAGATATCAGGCTGTTGTCGTGCTGAGCTCCATCTTATTTTATTTATAACGCAGATAAATGCAGGCTTTGTTTGTGATCCTGAGGGCCAAGTTATACATGCAAAAAATAAGTGTGTTATTTCAATTTTTTAGGAGGCATTTTGATCGTAACTCAAAGCCACAGTAGAAATAGTCTTGTTTTTTGGTTAAAGCACTGTCTGTAACCTCTTTTTTGACGGTTTTATGCTTAAAAGCAGTTGGCTGTGAGCTCCACAGAGAGCTTTTCTTCTGCATGTCCTAATACATTTGTAAGTGAGAGCAATTTACGCTAGGATAGAGTGGCTAAACAAAATCAACAAGCTCTAAATCCTACACACTGCACCTTTAAAAGTTGTCCATTCACTTTGTTCAGCAGTGCATTAGAGCAGTGTTTTTTATCTGTTGTTGCCCTTGACAAGCTTCGCGCTTCATCAATTCTCTTAACAGACCTGCATTTTTTGTTTGCTCTTAAAAACAGCGGGGTTAAAAACATTGACGGCAGCGCTATTCACAACTCAAGGCTGTTTTCCAACCCAATGTATTATTGTAATCCTTGTTTATGCTGAAATCTCCTGTTTTATTTTCTCTGTCAGTTGTTCTGGTTTTGTCACACTGAAGTGGAAGTGTTATTAGCAAAGAGTAGTTAATTTTCTTGTGTAAGCATTCATTATGAACTTGAACTGCAGTCTTCACACACTGTAGCAGCCTTGCACTTAATCACCTCTTTAGCATTTTAACACCATGTTGTAGACGAAATGGAACAACATGTTCCTGAGTGGGAAGCCGTGGTTAGCTTTGGTCTTCTCTGTTCTGGCTATTTGCACCTCAGTGAGTGCAGCTTTATTTGATGTGAGAGCTGCTTCAGTGGAGGCAGTGACAGAAAGGCAGGAATGACTGCACTATTACAGTCCCTGTGTGTTCCCTGCTGTGTAGGGAGGTATGCAAATGACCATGCATGCCTGTAGGGGATTGGTAAATGGGATTTTGAGGACAATGTTGTGTCCTTCAGCACATTTTAAACGATGCTTGACACCTTGAGAAGAGAGAGATGCCGGCTGCAGGTGTATGTGCGCCGCACACTTCTCCCAGTGAGTGTTTGTTGTCTCTGCACACCAGCACCCGGTGAGAAGCTGTTCAAAGAACGCTACGGGGAACACATTTGATTTGCAAATGCAGAAACACACCCATACATTTGCACGCGCACAGGCACAGGTGTACTTGTTCCCTGTGGGGGAGATTTGCAACAGAATAGGCACATTGTACAGACAGACTTCAGAGTTTTGACAAAATGTTTCCAAGGGACAAAAACACAAGACTTCAGCCAGGACATGCCATTACACAGCACTGTACCCTTTATCACTCAAGTAACACCTTTGGTACAGCTCAGGTGGCGCTGTTAAAATTCAACCTAGTGTTGTTTGCCAAGTTCTGCGTCAATGCCTCTCTGCCGTATCGGGATCAAGGTCATATTCTCACGGATGTTTGGGTTTCAGTGCACAGTCTAAACATCAGCATTTCACCAGAAACACTGCCTGTGTGTTTTTGCATGCTTGAGGCGTGTGTGCTTGGTGAGTGGGTGTGTGCTCGCGTCTTGGGGCTGACCTATAGCATCGCTCGTCCATCAAAGCACAGGTGTTCCTATTGATAGCGCTCTCTCTCTCTCTCTCTCTCTGTCTGAACAGGAAGCCACACACATGTCGAGAGAGAAATCCAGTAGCCGATCAACACACAGTGCCATGGCCTCAGCGCAGGACGTTTGTGAGTAATTTCAAATTCCACTTCTCAAAGTTATTTTTTATTGCACATGACAAAAAGACACTGCTCTCATGATTGCATCAGCGACTGTGTCGAACAAACAAGCAGCCGGATAATGCAATATGTGCCGTCCCATTTGTTCTTTGAGATAAAGATTTGGCACAAAGCTGCTTTTGAAAACTAGATTGCCCATTGCCAGATAAGTCTTCCCTCCCTGGCAGCTTTTTAATGGGAACTCGGGCCTAGATACTGCGCTTCTATTACTGCGATAGCGCTGTGCTATTGTAGCTACCTCTAGGTTTCCGATAGCAGTGTACACAGATGGAGCTTACAGTTTGGGGTTAACTTTGCAGCATGGAGTGGGAGAAACAAAGCTTCACAGAGTTCAGAAAGTGTTTGTACTCCTCTATGTTAGAATGTTGAAGAATGATACTCTTCTTAAAATATCTTCTTTCTGTAATTTTGCAACACAATAATATAGAAATAATTAGAAGAGGCCTGGACACTTTCTGACCCCACTGTAGGTGTTGATTGTCGAGAATCCCACGTGATGGAAGCGGTCTCAAGGCGTTGAAGACCCTCGCGATCACAAATCTTGAGCTGCCATACCTGCTAATCATACGCAGACATGTGGAGCTAAGAGGAGGGAGGCCTTCCAGCGCTCAATCTCCATACACGCGGTCCAAAATAGGCACCTTCAAGATTGAGTGATGCCTTTTGTCTAGGTAGCGACAGCGGCAAGTAATCTTTCGGGGCAGGTGACTGACAGCGGTGACATTGGAGGCAGAAGGAGCTGATGCTCCTGCATATCCATCACTCCTAAATACACCATTAAGTGCAACCCGTGAGCAGATGGAAAGCTACTGCCTAAACCCACAGCTTTGAAATAGGCACCGTTGTTGTTTACATACCCCCTCTTGTAATATAACTAAGCGCAGTGTAATAGTTGCTTCTGTGTATGACTGGAAAGTGTTTTTTGGCTGATGAGACCTGTCTGACAGCACATGCCCAGAAGAATTAGATAAAGAGAGTAAATGAATCCAGTCGGACCTGAATGTGCCAAGTGCCTTTTTTGTTTTAATTAATTTTCTCCCTCATTACTCTGCCAAATGGTGATGTCTTCATAATGTTATCCTAAGGAGTTCTTTTCTTTCCTTTTCCCCCTCCTCCAAAACATCACTGTCATTTTGAGAGTGGCCTCCGCAGAGGAACACGACTGAATAAAGCTGGAGATAATCGTCAGTTTAAGTGTTGTTTGTGGTCCTTGACATTTACAGTTCCTGTTTTTTGACCTTGTTTACAGAGCGTTTCTTTATTGCACACTTAATAATTCACCTTCACCGTATAATAGTGCTTACTCACTCACTTATCTGTTCTTTTTCAAGGAATATATGATCAGTAACTAACTGGGGGAATTCTGCATGACCTTTAAACTACAGGGGAATGAAATTGTTTCTTCTGGAATGGACAGTATTGCAGTTTTGTTGACAAAAACCTTTATTGTAGTAGTTGACGGAGGATTTTGTCCACAAACTCAAATGTCTGCAGTTTGGATTAAGGCTCTGACTGGCGTATATTGTGTCCTTGGGCAAGACACTTCACCCACCTTGCCTGTATAGATGTGATGTTTGGGTGAGTGGTGACTTAAAGGCCCTATACCTGAAATGAAGGAGGAAAACACTAAATTATTATGTTAGTTGTGGTCCAAACTCATTCATAACATATTTGTAATATGTGCTTATAAACTCGTCCCTGTTAAGAATCGGGAGATTCTTAATGTCTTACCCCCCGCCTAAACCAAGCACATTTTCTCTATTTCGGCTTTACCCAAATCTAAAAGCTTCTCAACTGGAGAGCAACAGTGTAATGCCTCGTTTGAAAGCTAAGCCCTACAAAAGTGATAGTAACCTTTTTATCACGTTGTCGCCGCGTTTTTGTCACATGTTTGAGGCGTTTTTGCCGTGCTTTCATCTGTTTTATGTCGCTTTTTTGTCATGTTTATATTGTTGCTTTTTCATAGCTTTTTATATAGCTGTTTTTGTAGTGCTTTCGCCACATTTTTTCCATGTTTTATGTTGCTTTTTTGTCACGGTTTTGTTGTGTTTTCATCCTCATTTTCGTCGCTACTTTGATGCTATTTTTTAAGCTTTCAGATTTGGGTAAAGCCAGACTGGAGAAAATCTTTTTAGCTGCCTGTATTACTGCGCCAATTGTTGATTATTTTGATAAATGAACCGAGCACATCAGAATCAGAATCAATAAAACTATTCTGATTCCAATTTTGATTCTAATGTGCTCGGTTCCGGTGGGGGTTAAGAGGTTAAAGCAGAACTAAGTAACTCATGTCCCTAGAGGCCATAAGCGCCACTGCAGGTGTCGTAGCAAGTTACGTTTTTTTACTCATTAATTGTCCGTGAGAGTAAATACTACGCTGACAGAAAAGACAAAGGGAGAGTGGGATATTTTTTCCACTCAAACTTGGCTGTAAATACTGTTTAAGTGGCGCTAGCCCACAGTTAGCTTTGCCCGTTAACCTGTTAGCTTCTTTGTGATTCCATTAGTGTGTATTGTTGACTCCGACACGGTGCAGGCAAAGTTGCAATTGTGGTTTTCTGGCCAGAGACACCAGGAGGAGATGAAAGACCCCCAATCATCCCATTAACACTTGTATTACCTCCAGAGGGACTACGACAAGGATTTATTAAGGTAAACAAGCTACTTAGTACTGCTGTAACAGGGAAGAGTTTATAAGCACATTTTCCTGGGTAATTTTCAGGGTCATTATCACAGAAAGGCTAAAAAACTAGTCTGAGAGTTCATGAAATTGATACAAATGCTTTGTAATTAAATTAATTAAATGGATAGTGTTTATTCCTCACAATGTCTGAGATTAGTCAAGAGGACAAAACAAAATTCCTTCCACTGGTATAAGATTAATGCATGACTTGAACCATACCAAAGCAATAATGACCTCTACAGATGATACATTTTGTCAAACAGTGTTGAGAATTAATGTTTATGTGGTGATGTTATTTCCAATTGTAAGTGCAGGCGCTGGTTAAGGGTTTTCCCTGTAGCTACTGCATTGGCCGTACACATCGATTAGTGCAACGGAAACACTGGTGCAACTTATTATGTGGATTCCAAATCAATGCGACTAATCACTCACGATTCTTATCTGCATAAACCTCTAATACCAACATGGACTTACCGTGCAAACCTTCTCACAGCCTTCTTTATGTATTCTTTCTGGCTACGTTTATTTTCCACTTTAGGAACAGGAAATCCATGTGCAATTTCAGCCGGATTATCAGCAGAGTGCAGCTTCTCCTGCAGCCCCGATAACCGCGGCTTTCTCTTGTCAATGCTTCGCCCAATGGCAGCTCTCTGGGTGGGCTACCTTGTCTTTCACATGTGAGATAAACACAATGTTGGCATCAAATCACATGGAAACAAAAGGCGTGAATTAACCCCGCGGGCACATTGTGTTTGTGGTTGAAAATACAGATTAAAAATTGAAAAGGCTCCAGGCGTAAGTGAGACCAACGATATCAGAGGTCAGGTCACTGCATTAAAGGTAGACCTATAACGTTCCCCTAGGCTCAACAGCCAGAATAATACATACTGTCAAACGCACGTGCAATATTACTGACAAACTTCTGATCTCTATGGTCTGATGTTGTATTGTCACAATAATAGGGGATTATTTACGCTGCTGTGATTAGTTAAACAATAGAAGTTTGTTGTATAAGGGAGAAAAGCAGCAAATAAAAATCTCAGGAGGACATTTTGAGCACAACTTAATGAGTACTTTCATTCCTTTGACATTATTGTGCGTCTCTAAATGAATTAGTGGTTGTGTATGTTGTCAAAGGAGCTGCATGTGTGAGTAATGAAAGGCCATGATATTTACAATCCTAACTAGCACTTTTTCCAAATGCCAAGCTTCTCCCAGGTCTGTGGAAATGTTCACAGTATGAGGCGTCTGACTCCTTTGGTCTGCTCTGACATAAGGTTAAGGGCATGTTTGGTACCTTGATACAGGCGGCCAAAATAGCCCAGCCCAATCCGGCTCCCCGCTCTCCACTGTATCCTGTTTTTTTTTTTTACGAAGGGGGATTCTAAAATAAAGTCAGCTGTCACTGGATGCCGAGGCCCCACTCGACTGTGGAGCACACTGCTGGAGCTGGTCTCCAAGCCGCACTGCCTTACCCTCAAAAAGCCCTTTTTTGTTTTGAGTTGGATCTATTGTATTTTGCCTAGAAGGGCGACCGATCCAGTATAAACGGTAAGCTTCATGTGTGTGTTATCAGTGTGCCAAGATTGACTTTTGTTCTGCTCCTAACAGCCAAAACCGATTGTCAGCGCAGTTTTTTGAAAGGGATTTTTCACTTAGCACAGGTGGTAGGAGACAGATTGGAAATGCTTGCTGACATTTTCGAAGATAATGAATTGGTGTGATGTTCCCCGGCTGTAAAATCAGGACTAAGCTGAAGTGGATTGGAGCAGGAGGTGTTTATTGAGAGAATGATGTGAGTGCTCTGGTGCGTCTTGGCGATTCCAGTAGGATTTGGACTTGGTTATAAAACATGCATGGGCTCTTCCTGTTTCCTTCCACTAGATATAACCAGCAGCAATCTGATCTGGGATAAACTGAAAGCAAAGCAATTTTCAGAAAAAGTGCTTCGACTTACGTAAGGAAGCACTCGGGGGCCAATTCTTCCCTCCCTTGTAAACCGGAGAAGTTATTTTGACGCGTTTGACAGCTCAATTATTGTGTCTGTTTTGCTTTCATTGGTAAGGGAGAAATCGGCCTCCGTGGCTGACATTTCAATTAGTGTAGCTGGTTTATTGTCTCGTGTCAAACCTGCCGCAGCTAAACTCTGTGGCCTGTAAGTACGGAACAGAAAACAGGGTTGCTTAAGGTTCCAGCGATGGGGGAAAGGAAGCGACACCTCTGCGATTAGGGGACGTCCCAATATGGCGGCCTACAACAGACTTAAATTACTCTCTTGTTCTTTCCTCTTTCTCGACACACACTCCTTTAGTCGCTGCGCAAACAGAACAGAGCGCAGTGGCGAAGCGGGAAACTCACCTCCAGAGGCATTGGTCCAGCGGCGGAACAGACAGGAGGTCAGGGGCTCAATATAGAACCATGACCTCGCCTTGTCTCAACCAGAGGCGTGCTGGCCATAGGGAGAGTCGGGACGTTTCCCGGTGGGCCGCTCGGTTCCGGTGCTTCTGGGCCGGGCCATCAGAATAAAATAATGAAATAATAACTCACTATTCCAGGCCTAAAGGCTTTAACTGGGCTGCAGCAGGAGCATGAGCTGCTGTTCCAGATATAAATTAAGTAACACAAGCGTAATTGTCATGGAAATCTATCAAAATAACGACTGATGAATGAAAATCTGAAAAATATTCGCATCGAACTTTTCATTCTTGCGGCGGGGAGATACCATTTCATATTGAACTAACTCAGAGGGGTGTTTAAGTGGAACACCCCTCCGCTTTAGTTCAAGTTGGTGCAGTCCAATCCAGCAGAGACAAGTGTCCGCGCGAGAAAAGGGCAGTGAAAGGTAGAAAAGTGGTCAAATAAATGTTTTCATCTACATAACCTGTGCTAATTGTGGGTTTGTATCAGGCTCAGACTGTGTGTGCAGCGGCCCATGTGAAAAAAGAAATTGTTAGAAAATTGTCAATGTGTGGTATTTGATCCAGCGACCTCTTGTACTTGAGACCAGCGCACTATTACGGAGCCATAATTCCGGGCCGGTCTTCTCCAAATTCCCGGGCTGAAATTAGGTCCCAGCACGCCCCTGGTCTCAACTGTCTTTTCTCTACTACCATCCGCTCTGGCTTAAGCGTACGTTCAAGCTGCAAAATCACCCCAAACCACATCGCTCACCTGGAGCATTAAGACCTGCTGTGGATAACAAGCTCGTTCATTCCATTAATACTCACATCAAAGGCGCTCGACTTCATTAAATGCTAAATGACTGGTTACAATCAGTGGCTGTGAAAACTTTTGTCACACTCAATGTAAACAAACACTTGGCCTTCATTTATTTCAGACGTCTGAACTAATGAGAACGCTAATCAAGCACTCGGGCAAGCATAAAAGGTCGAAGTAACCTTTCCGAAAAGCGCTTTTTAATGAGCTGTTGTTGAACTTTTGTCACTTCTCCTTCTGTGAATCATTGCATTACAGAGGAACATGACTCTGCAGACAGTCGGGTCTAAAATAGGACGGTTTATTTTTCCTCCCTCTCTGTCACGGAGCCCGGTGACCTCAGCCCTGTGCTATGGCAGCTTTGCATATACATGGTTTGCATACTCTGTCAGAAGCCGGAGATAACCAGAGGGTCCGCGCTCATGTCTGTGGCTGTCACGCCGCCTCATGCCGTGACGCGCCGGTTTTATCTGCGGTGATAAATGAGCGCGTTATCGTTGTGTTTCTGTCATCACGGCCCGGTGCGAGGTTACAAGCGCCGCAGCCTCAGGTGTAGGATTTCTGACCCATATTTATAGGAACGCACCGAGTGAAAAGCCGGGGTATTTTCAGACGTGGCGTATTGCTCTTCCTGACAGCTTCCACGTCTCAAAGCTAAAAGCAGACGATGAGTAGGACACGCTGCTGTCACATGGCATCAGAATTACATCCTTTAGCTTTGTAAGACTCACACAGAGGGACCAGAAACTATTCAGAGCCTATTTGTTTCTATGTTTTTAAATTGGACTCAGAGGTTCAAATTGTTAGCCTACACGCAAGCTTATGTAGACGTGTACAGTACTTTTCCCTATCTTTTGCAATTTAAATAAACTAGAATATTCAAATACTAATACTGTTGTTTACTTTTCTACTTTTAACACATAATTGTAAGGTATTTCGTGTAGCTTTTCCAATATAAAAGATTTTCACTGCTACATAATAAAAAAGTATTAAACTCTTCTATCTGATTGTTTTTTCTCAGAGCAAGAACGTACACATACATTTTTTTAATTAACTGTATTTCTCTGAGTAGTTTTATCACACTTAACCTTTTCTGTCTACTTGAGTGAGATTATGTGGAAAAACAGAACTCTACTTTGAGTCAAAAAAATGTGGTTACTCTTTCCACCGTGAGTAAATCTCATGTTGACATATAAGTAAGGGATAATGTAGGTGTCCAGTATCAGAAGTAACTGGACGACGCGGAGTAAGGTGACAGAAGAGAGACAGTGGCGCAGATGGTTATTGGACGAGGGGGTCGTCCGATAACCGACAGGTCGGTGATTCAAATCCCGGCTCCTGCAGGTGCAGACAGTTGTCTCTTTGGGCAAGACCCTTCACCCCACCGCCTGTGTGAACGTAGTGTGTGATGAGTGAGTGGTTGGTGATGGTCGGAGGGGCCGATAGCGCCCTGTCAGTCTACCCCAGGGCATCTGTGGTTACAATAGCAGCTTACCACCACAGAGTATGGAGTTTTTGAATAATGACTTTGGTGTAGCGCTTTAAGAAAGTTGTCAATACGGGCTCGTCAAGTCCAATACAAGTGTAAGCTGTTATTGTTTTTATTCATGTTATTTTGTCTGTTCTATTTCATCAACACTAAAAACATGAATCAGAATTATACGCTTAAACAGTTACTCAGTTTTCAAGCAACATTTTTCCCAAGTACTTGTTTGCTTGAGTAAAATAATTCTTTAAAGGGGGGTATTATGTAAAATCGACTTTTTCAAGCTTTATATCATGTTATTATGTCATTCCCTCATTAAACACATGCCTGGAGTGTTGCCTTGGCTCATTCACATATTTTTGAGTAATCAGTAAAACTTAGACGGCAGCCATTTTAGGTGTATCTATGCCTCAGTCCTCCTAGGAACGCCCCCACCTCCTGGAGACGCCTCTGGACCTTTCGTCACCAGCCAAGCCACCAACCACTGCTCCTCAGCTCAGCAGAGCCCCCTCCCCGCACAGTAGTGTTGTTTAAATGCCACAGCAGTGTGCTGAAGGGGGCGTGTCGGAAAGCTTCTTAAAGAGACAGAGGCCTATTTCAAGACGTTCAGTACAGCCATTTTGAGAGAGCAATTTTATTCAAGGCAGTTATTTTAATTTACTGCATACAGACCAACAGAAGGTTACGTCATCATTGTAGTATGCTATAGACTGGTGCTATGTGATTGAAAAAAGCATAATACCCCCCTTTAAGTAATGCTACTCTTACTTGAGTAAATATGTCTGTCACGCTACCCTCCTCTAGTTATTCTCATCAAAAAGTGACAGAATGTTTATATGGGGAAGTGTTGAAAAAGCTCACTGTATATAAAACGTATGTTGCATTCAGGGGTGTGGAATGTCAATGCAGCCTTTAATCTGACACAAGCTTCCTAAGCAGTTAGCACTGAGCTGCAGAAAGACGCAAGCTTTTCAAACTCCATCAATCACTTAATGACCTCTGCCTTAATCCACAAAGCCTGCACCTGTGAAGCAGCAGTAACGGCTTCATACAAAAACGTACACAACGGAATACTGGGTTTCCAAATGTCAGAGGGCGCCGGCGTGCCAACACAAGCGGAGAAAACCATGTTGCGTTTTGGATCTTTCATCCTTCAGCGTGGATGCCTAAGGAGGCAGAGGAACGAGCCAAGCTGCTAAAAGGTCCAGAGTGGGCGTGCGCTGTGCCTTCTCGCTTCGGCTAATGATGCTTTGTAGCACAGAAAAGTCAAATGTAAAATCAATTATCTCTACCTAATCGGCGATCCCCGGGGAGGCGCTTAGCGATATGAAGGAGCATAAAGAGGAGTTTGTGATTGATGAGGACTCCACTTAAGTTTATACTCAACATTTGTCTCTGGCTCTGATTTAAGGCGCCTGAGGGCCGTTTAAAAATGTGGAGCAGACGTGTTTACGGTGCGCTAAATAAGGTTTGAAATCCAAATGAATGAAAGGCCATCCATCTAGACAGATTTGGCTAGCTTTAAATTTAGTTAGATTTGGCACGAGTCATCTAGAAATGTATTCCTACAAACCATATAATTCAAATCTATAAACTTAAGAAATTCTTCCCTCTGGAGTAGCCACTGACTGTCATGCCCTTAGATTACACATCTATCCAAAGACTCTTTCTGTGTAAATAAGAGTCTAGTGGTGATGCGTATGAAAGTGAATCATGAGTGACTTTGTTTTGTGATTGTAGCTGCGGGCGGCGGCAGTAGATCCAGCGCAGACGATCCAGAGGCGGAGAGCGTGTCAGTGAAGGAGCGCATGGCCATGTATCAGGCGGCCGTGTCCAAGAAGGAGTCTGCTTCCGCTGCGGTAAGGAGCTAGCAACAGGCATCAATGAAGAAGAGCAGGCAATGACCAAACAAACAAACAAAAGGCACCACCAAAAAAAGACTCATTTTAGTCTATTTTTCTCTCTATGATACTAAATGGACTTCACGCAACAGAACAGTTTTTAATTTTTCATATAGTTGGATATAGGGCTAGGAACAGTTCTCCGTTCTGGTGGGTGAATTCGGCCATGATGTGATAAACACACGACTCCAAAAAGCGTCTACCCTCTAAAGTAAAAAACAAACTCAAAACGTATGTTAATTGGCATCACCAAGCCAGGTGCTTAATTTAATGCGTGAAAATCCTTAAAAATATGTAAAACTATGCTTCGAGCCACCGATAAAACACACTCACTATGAAACAACATTGCTTTCAATCAATACCTTAAAAATGCTGAAAAGACGGTCAATTTACATGGAAACTTTCAAATTCCAATCGCATAATGAGCCAGTGACACGATATAAACTTTATTCCCCTGTAGTTAGCAGCAGTTGTTAGACCCTATAGGGCTCAATACAACATCAGCAGCTTTAAAGTTACAAATCCAATACTCCAACTGAGTGAGCACTGAGTCAGGCCAGGCTATTACCATCATTTGGCTCAATTCAAATTAGAGCCCCAGCAAATAGAAATGATTGCTTGTTGTGCTATTGCAGTGTAGGACAACTTGAAAAACACAATACATTAGGGTAGAAATAAAGCCATGTCGTCATGATTAAAATATTCTTATTTATTCAGGCTATATATAACATTTTTAGTCTTCTTTATTATTGTTATTCCATGTTTCAATGATGTTAACTCCAAATATGTTTTATATTTTTGACAATGCCACCCTTTATTCTTGACATTTTCTCAATGAGCTTCATAAGGTCGTTCCTGAAATGGTTTAACAGTCTGTGTGAAGTGAAAAACATTTCTGGTGACGAGATCGTGACGCTCATTGAGGAAAATGTCAAAAGTGCAAAGCGGTAATCAAAGCAAAAGGCGGCTATTTTGAAGAACCTTTCTTTGTTTAAAACATAATTGCATATCTGTTATGTAAATGAATCCCTTCGGTGGGAATCTACAATGTAAATAGTCTTGAAAAAAAACAATACATGAAACCAAACACTTGCCTGATAGTGTATGTGTAAGGGATTAGTTTATCGCTTCATATGTAAGAACTACTGTATCTTTTCCTTGGTGTTGCGCGCCTTAACCTCAGCTGAGCTCAACTCGGCGGCTAAACACAACTCAGAAAGTCACCAGACAGTTGTGGGATCTCGAATCTTCTTTGCTTTCTCTGTTCAGCTGCTGTCTGCACGTCACCACGGACATAAATAACCTTGTACATACTAACCTGCTGTATGGAGTATGTCTCAAGAGCCGTCGTACAGAGGTTTTGAAATATTGATAACGTCACGGAAAGCCACTAAACGTCACTGATCTAAATCCATCGCCTTAGCTTGCAAATTGCACTGTAGCCTTCATTTGCACCGTAAAGAAAAGGTGACTCTCCCTTTCTCCAGCACACACACACAGTTCAGCTAGATACGCTCATATATATTGCACATTCCCAGAAGCTATATGCAGAAAGCTACAGATAAATGTTTTATTAGGGAAGTAATTGACAATCCAAAAAGTAGATTATTGTATTTTATCAAGTACCGTAGTCATCCCACATTCCTGTCCGGACCCCATAAGGCAAAGTGTATGTTTTCCATACAAATCGGATTTACACAGTCCTTCGCTCTCCTTCAATTTCCTCTTTGCACTTTTAAACAGCCGTCCCTTCCACAGGCCCAGACTCCATAAAAAGCTTTTTCTTCTATTAAACCAAATAATCAAAGAGTAAAAAGGTGTTATTGATGTTTTACTCGCAATGGGAGGAAGGAGGTTGAGAGAGGCCACCGCTGAAGCGAGAGTGCCAGTTTTATTAGGAATTTAAAAAACACTTTGTTTATCTAATACCATGCTCTCTATTTAGTTTGTGTCTGTGGATAATCTAAGGCAGCTTTTACCCCACCACGGGTAAAGTTTTTATGCCACCTAGAGGGCAAAAAGGAAAGCGCCCCTGCCATCGTTTTTTATATTTATTATCACGGCCACCTCTTACAATATTTGACCTTCCATGTGTACAGTATACCAAGATGAAATCAGGATGAAAAGGGTCTGAATGGATTTAAATTGGACTAAAAGATGAGTGTCTAAACTAGATAAAGACCTAACTGTTATGCATTCCTAAAGCCAGGCTCTGCAGAATGTTCTGATGTCACGTTTCTTAACCTGTGCCATAGGCCATGGATGAAGCAGAGGCGTGTTCGCTGCCTGGTGGCCTCGCCAGTGTGAAGAGACAGTTCGAGAGCCAGGAGTTTGCGTCTTCCTCCTCCACCCAGTCCACAGTCACCCACATTCAGTACCAGCAGAGATCTGTGCAGGTAACACGGCTCTGCGCATTATGCTACCGTGAGTCATCGGGTTTCAATATATTTGTCAACTGTAAAGCCAGACTGTACAACGTGGCATAAGCTGAGTCACTGTATTATTTAATATGAGGTACTAAATAAGTCTGACTCCGCACAAAACAATATTATTGCGATATTTTACTCAACACAGTACAGTCCAAAAAAATTACATTGTGCTTTTTTTGTTATGGTCACTGTTAGCTAAGACTGGGTACCGTTACATTTTAACAATACCGATACCTGAACCATATACAGTACCCATCAAAGGTTTGGGAACGCTTTCAATGTATCTTCTTTTCAACACTATTTACATTGTGTGATCCTCATTAAATTAAACTATGAATGAACACATGGAGTTACGTAGGAAACAAAAACGGGTGAAATAACTCAAAATACAGTATGTTTTAAATTTTTTATTCTTCAAAATGGCCACCCTTTATTCTTGATATTTTTTATTATTGTGCTTCATAAGGCTGAATCTAAAATGACTGTCAACTTTCTGTGAAGTGAAGCCCATGCCGTCTGAAATTAGTGTATGTTTGCTAAATCTGGTACAAAGCATCTTTTTGTAAGATGAATGTATTTTGTACATTGTCCCTGACAAATAAACTAAACTAAACTTATGAAAATGTCAAGAGTGTGCAAAGCTGTAAACAAAGCAATTTTCTATTTCAAGAATCTATTTCAATATAATTCCATATGTCTTCATTCATAAATGGATGCCTTCAGTGAGAATCTACAATGTAAATGGTCTTGAAATAAAAGACAAAACAATACATAAAAAGCTAACTGCGGGCTAGCGCCACTTAAACAGTATTTACAGCCAAATTTGAGTGAAAAAAATAATCTCCATTGTGTAATTGGATGTACAATTTCCCTCTCTCCCTTTGTCTTGGACAATTCATGAGTAAAAAAACGTAACATGCTACGATGCGCAGTGGCGCTCATGACCTCTAGGGGCACGAGTTACTTAGTACTGCTTTAAATTTGTATCATACACCTGAGCTGAAACAACCAAGTCACTTTCTTTAGTGCCTTTAACTTCTTTCCGATACCATAATGGTATAATTTAACGATACCCAACCCTCGTGTTGGTAATATATGTGTAAATATTTGTTTGATGGAAAACCTCAGGGACTTTGCGATATGCTTTGGCTTCTTGCAATATGAACATTGCATCACTTAATGTTATGGTAATTATATTTTGCTCTCTTGGCTTTACTTGTGCATTTAAAGATGATAAACAAGATACAACAATTCTGAATGCTTTCTTACAGCCGTAACTCTGAGATACTCCGGTGTTGTGTGTCCGTCTTCCATCCAAATACAAGGATAGCTTTTGGACAATTGATATTCCACTGTAGTGGTTTATTGGATAGACTTGGCTGCTGTGTGGGAGACTTTATAGGTCAAATCAAAGAGGGCACCTTGAACTTTGTCAAGGCTCTGTCATTCGGAGCGTGAGCAAAATGCCAGAATGTGTTAGCGCTCAGCACAGAGGCCGGATCTCAGCGAAGAGAGGTCACTGCCGCCCTGCCACGTATTCTTCCCATCTGCTCATTCAGGCAGGGAACAGCGCAAAGTCACGGCGCTCACAAGGACCTCTGCCGATGCTAAATATTACATTGTGGTTTGTAAGGGGGAATGTCGGATTCAGTTTTGATCCGGGGGTTGTAACAGCCTGTGGCTTTCTGTTCCAGTTTGCTTCACAGGTGTGGGATACTATAAGTGGGCGGACATCAGAGAACTGTATTAGACATAAGTGGTTTCGGGATGACGGAAATAGACCATCATCCATCTTGTAATCTTAGCAATAATCCACACAATCTCACATGTCAATCCCTTCTTTCATCGCCCTTGAATTAAGTGCATCTTATTGTAAGAAAAGGCTGTTTTGTAGAATGCATAGCTCTCTTTCGCTCTTTAAAATGCAAAGTCAATCTCTGGGAAGCAGCTCTGTAATGAAAAAACATTAGTTAGGCACCACACAGGCTTTATTGGGCTTTTAATATAGACTGTAAAATATGCGCTGTCCCGTTGTCTTTACAGCGTGTGTTCTCACAGTGCAGCCCTCGTGCCAGTGATTGTCTCTCTGCTGCTCGGTGGATGATTTTGAATTCTTATTTCTTATTCCTTGTTTTGGACAGGAAATGTCAAGCTCCTCGGAGGTGACCGTGCGAAGCAGTGCCAGAGACGTTGTGCCCACGACAGCCATTTTTCACAGTCAACAAGAGGTAGCTTCCTCTCCACTTCCAGATGCAACAAATCTGAACCCCCCGCTAAGTGTTTTGATGTTGATGAAAATTGTCGGAGGCCGGGGCAGTTGCCAGTAGACTTCTAATGCGTGTTGTTCACAGGTCGTTCACGATCAAGGGTGGCCGCTGGTTTCGGGAACCATTACAATGAAACAGGTAGGGGAAATAGCTTTTATGGACCTCTATTTCAAAATGTAATTTGCTCGTCGTACCACAACACTGCTTACAGGGGGTTTAGAGAGCTTTCCAGACCTCTTTAAATATTTTTTATGTAGCTCTTTCTATTGGCAAAAATTACCCAACAAAGATATTATCCCCAAACCATTCAATTTGCTCTTAGTCATACTGGTTTAAGTTTGTGGTTTCTTTCATTCATTGCCCATGAAAAAGAAAATGCCGCTTTATATGAGCCTGAGGGCCAGAAAATGAAAAGAAACTTTAGCATTCGTCTAATCCACTGTGCATGTTTATCACAGCACTGCTTATGTTCTCTATATTAATGTTGGCTCTAACTGCGGCTGAATGAGAGCAACGCTATTAAAACGAGTCGGCGTGATGATGAATTTTCAGGCAGCACGTAGCGGCAAATCTAATCGGGCCAAAGTCAGGAAGGTAGAAAATATTGGAAAGGGAAAATTGGGCAATCACGACGGCATGGATTGAGAAAATGGAAACTACTCGTATTTTTAATGAAATGATTTATTTCTCGCGGCACATTCCCCGGAGCTTCCTCTCTGTGAATGACTTAATGAGGCAGCCTTCTTCTGGTGTCTAATGCAGTTACGCTCATCGGAGGAGAAGACCTACCAAAGGTTTCCACGCAGGCTTTGAAGCAGCACTATGAGAGAACTATAGAGGAGGCAGCCCCAGCCAAGGAAATCAAGGTAATGCTGCGCGTGTTTATATAAATAGACTACGCCTGGGTGTTTATCAGCAATAAAGATGTAGTGAATTCTATTTCATAAAACCGTCGGAAGGAAACCGCTCATTGCCACGTGTTGATGGGGAAAGAAATTCGCTTTCATAAGACGTTCATAAGCCAGGCAATATTAAAACAGACGGAAATAGGACTTCACTGCCTGCTTTCTGCCTGTTAATAAGCAATATTTGATCCATTGTTAAGTAATAACGACAAGTTTGGATAACATGTCTTTTTATTTCGCTCATACCCACAGGTTTTATTTCACTACCTCACTTGAACTACAGTATATCATCAGCTTCAAAAAACTGTCTGAAGTTCAATTCTACAATAATGGTTTTGGTTTTGGATAAAAATTAAGACATATTAAAGATTGTTGTGTCCTAAATATTCGGGCCCTATACAACAAGCGCAGGCCATTCCTCTCAAGGCATAGTTGTACAGTTATTGAACATTCATTTAAGTTGAGGTTTGTCGTAATTTCCATGCAACACCCATGATAAAGAACACTTTTATATTTTTAGGATTCAATATCCAACCTGAACATAATAACATATGGACAAATGAACTCACTGTACTTGCTTAAAGGGGGGGTATTATGTAAAATCGACTTTTTCAAGCTTTATATCATGTTATTATGTCATTCCCTCATTAAACACATGCCTGGAGTGTTGCCTTGGCTCATTCACATATTTTTGAGTAATTAGTAAAAACTTAGACGGCAGCCATTTTAGGTGTAGCTATGCCTCAGTCCTCCTAGGAACGCCCCCACCTCCTGGAGTCGCCTCTGGACCTTTCGTCACCAGCCAAGCCACCAACCCCCGCACAGTAGTGTTGTTTAGATGCCACAGCAGTGTGCTGAAGGGGGCGTGTCGGAAAGCTTCTTAAAGAGACAGAGGCCTATTTCAAGACGTTCAGTACAGCCATTTTGAGAGAGCAATTTTATTCAAGGCAGTTATTTTAATTTATACAGACCAACAGAAGGTTACGTCATCATTGTAGTATGCTATAGACTGGTGCTATGTGATTGAAAAAAGCATAATACCCCCTCTTTAATAAATGTTTTAATATGTTTTACACACTCTCTCTCTTTTTCCATTTATTTACACTTTACATAAACTACAGGTCGACGTGGATATGAACCAGTTTCAATGGGTGCCAGTCCACCAGTCATCTGAAGCTGCAGTAATGACAAGCCATGAGTCCTCCTCTTCCACCGTGAAAACTTCCTCTGCCACATTTGAGGCCGGGGAGAGTTTCCCTCCCCCTCCTCCCTTGGACCTCATGCAGGTTTCACAAGAGAGCAGCAGCAGCAGCAAGCTCACCTCGCAAAATAAAGTTAATAAAGAGCAGTACTTCAAACAGAAGAGCTTGGCTGAACTGAAGCGGCTTTACAAGCACATAAACCCCGATGTCGGCATGAACCTGCAAGCCGACTACTTGAGCCAGCTCAGCGAGGCGGAGAGGCAGCATTTGGAGAGCGAGGAGCCAGTGGGCGACGTCCAGCAGGCCTGTTACAAGTTTGAATACGAAGGGGGCAGTGAGTGCTCAAGTCCCGACAGAGAATCCGTGGAGTGGGACGAAGTACTTAAAGGGGAAGTGCAAAACAGGCGCTGGATGTTTGAAAACCAACCACTCGATACAATCAAAGACGAAACGCCGGATGAGTATGAACAAAATATGGCACAGCAAGAAATTATCGCGGGTAAAGATGTCAGATTAACAGCTTGGATGTTCGAGACGCAGCCCATAGATTCCCTGGGGAACGAGGCGGCTGATTCGAATGAGCTAGCACAGAAAAATAGCGATCTCGCAAGAGGAGACGTGCGCACCGCTACTTGGCTTTTCGAGACGCAACCACTTGACTACCTGAATAAAATCTATCAGGAAGACGAGCTTGAGACAGATGGCGTGAGCTCTAAAGACATAACAGGGGAGATGTAAAGACGGCGAGATATCTGTTTGAGACGCAGCATTTGGATTGTCTCGGTAAAACTGTAACTATCGAGGAGAGTCACTTTCTGAATCTTAAATCAGAGCTGGAGGAGATTAAAGGGGACGTTAAGACGACCACGCGAAGGTTTGAAACGCTGCCCATGTGTGTTATCAGAGGAGAGGCCGGCGAGATGCTGGAGATTACCACTATACGGAGAGAAGAGACGGAGAAGGGAGATGTAAAAACCTCACGCTGGATGTTTGAGACACAGCCCATAGATATGATCAGCAAAGACCCGGCAAAGGTTAAACTTATCTGCGGTATTTCGATGGAGGACAACATCCAAGGAGGCGTTAACAAAGGGAGGTGGCTTTTTGAAACAAAAACACTGGATTCGATCAAGGATGAGGAGTGGGAGAGTTCGAGGCAAGAAAAGGAGGAAATAATTGGGGCTGACGTGAGGAGGCACTGTAAGGTGTTTGAGACGCAGCCCATGGACACGCTGAAAGACAACGCCAACGCTAGGCCGCTACAGTCTGAGGAGATCGTGAGAGGTGACGTTCAATCGGCGAAATATCTGTTTGAAACGGTCCCCGCGGAAAATCTCAATGAGCTGCGAGAAGTGGGGAAACTGAAGAAAACGGTTGCCTCAGAGGAAGAGAAAGGTGACGTGAGACATCAAAGGTGGGTCTTTGAAAGTCAGCCACTGGAGAGCATACGAGAGGACAAGAAGGAGATCACACGGACTGTGAACATCCAGTCGCTGGATAAGGGGGACGTGAGCAACTTTAAAGAGCGTTTTGAAACTATGGATTTAAGTAAGTGTGAAGGCGCACATAGAATTCAAGTCGAGGGCGTCACAAGCGGATCAGTCAAGTCCAACAAAGTGCTTTTTGAATCCACCCCTATGTATGCGATGCAGGACAGCGCCGGCCACTACCACGAGGTGAGGACTGTGAGGCGTGAGGAGATTGTGAAGGGCGACGTGCGGAGCTGCAGGTGGATGTTCGAAACGAGGCCTATCGATGGTTTTGATGAAAGTATTAACAAATTCCAGCTTATTAAGGGCATTTCTAAAGAGGAGATCCAGTCTGGAGACGTGAAAACTGCCAAGTGGTTGTTCGAGACGCAAGCGCTGGACACGCTCAAGTTTGAAGATGAAGATCATAGAACAAAAGAGGAAATCCATATTGAGAGCGGGGACGTGAAGACCTGTAGGTGGCTGTTTGAGACTCAGCCAATGGACGTGCTGTATGAAAAAGAAGAGAAAGGCGACACAGATGTTGAAGTGCAAAAAGGCGACGTCAAAACCTGCACTTGGCTTTTGAAACACAGACACTCGACAATATCCGCGACCACACCGAGTCAGAGGAGACCATATTAACGACATGCACTGTGAAGCAAGACGATATACAGGGGAAAGATGTCCGCCTGGCCCGCTTCCTCTTTGAAACGGAAAATCTGGAGAATCTCTCCGGCTCAGACTCTTTCCGCAGAATTACAAAAATCGACATTCACTCTGGCGACGTCTCCCGGATGAAGTATATCTTTGAAAATCAGTCCTCCGACATAATGAGCTCCACTTCAGGGGAAACAATGATAAAACTAAAGACGCAGCAGGCCGAGGACATACAGCCGGGGAATGTGGTTAACTGCACGTGGATGTTTGAGACGCAGCCAATTGATGCGATCCGTGAGGATTCGGAAGACCGGGAGACACGCACCGTCACTGATGTACAGGGGGAGATGTTAACAAAGGACGCTTTACTTTTGAAACGTACTCCTTGGATCAGATAAAAGAGGAGTCAACCGAAACAGAAATGTCCAAACTTACAAGTATTTTGAGAAACGAGGGGGAGAAAGGCGACGTGAAGAATTACACAATGATGTTTGAATCTCAGCCGCTCTATGCCATCTGTGATAAAGAGGGCCACTATCATGAAGTAACAACTGTCACAAAGGAGGAAATAATGAGAGGTGATGTGGTGGGGGCCCGGTGGCTTTTCGAGACAAAGCCACTCGACTCAATTAGGGATTCAGAGGAGGTGTACGTTATAAAAGCTGTGACCGAGGAAGGCATCATCAAAGGAGACGTTAGCTCCGCCAGATGGAGGTTTGAAACCCAGCCGATTGATGAAATTACGGAGGAGATAAAAGATAAGTCAAAAACAGTCGCGGACATCCAAGGTGGCGATGTCAAGACGAATAAACAGCGATTCGAGACAGACATTTCTCAGAAGTACATCAGGACCGTTAGTGTAAGCGAGATTCAAAAGGGCGACGTAAGGTCGGCCACGTGGATGTTTGAAACGCGCACCATTGACGAGATCCGCGGAGAGGGGAATGAATATGACGACATGGAGAGGGTGACAAAGGAGGAAGTGATGAAAGGCGATGTCAAACAGTCAGTGTGGCTCTTCGAGAAACAGCCCCTCGACAAAATCAAAGAGAGTGACGGCGCCGGCCCCGCTGTCGCGAGGGAAGAAATCCCACAGGCTGATGTGAAGACAACAAAATGGCTATTTGAAACCACCCCCTTCCACGAGTTCAATGAGAGCAGCATGGAAAGGAAAGAAATCATCGGCAAAAGCATTAAAGAAACACTTGAGGAACTGTATTGTCAGAAAATGGTCGAATCACAAGGCATTCTGATTGAGGCTGATGAGATTGGTGACGTTCGCATGGCCAAGTACAAGCTGCTGAACCAAGATGCCCCGGAAATTCAGAAAGAAGAAGTTATACGAGGTGACTTGACCAACATTATGATGAACCTCCTGAACCGCAGGGAGACCACGGAGAGGGCCATAACTATTGACAGGGAGGAGCGGGGGGACATCAACACAACAGTGAGGCAGCTATTCAACCAGGAAAAAGGAATCAATGTAGAGAAGGAGGAAATTATCCGCGGTGACATTCAAGAGGCTATAAACAATCTGCTCAAAACCGAGGGTTCCTCCAAGCGTGGCATTCTCATTCAGGAGGACGAGACGGGAGACGTAAAGATGACTATCTATTCCCTGTTAAACAAAGGGGAGAGCGCGAGCATGGAGAAAGAAGACATTATTCAAGGTAATGTTAGCAAAACACTTCACCGCCTGCTCTCCAACTCTGGAGCAGAGGACTCTAAGAGGATAAAAGTTTCCGACACAGAAAGGGGAAATGTTAGTTTTTACTCCACGTGCATCGAATCGGGAGCGCTGGATTACCTGAAGCAGCTGCAGTATGAGCCGAATGAAAGCCCGGAAAATGTGGAAAAGGAGCGTATAATCGGCGGTGACATTGAAGAGACAAAAATCTTGCTGCGAAGGAATCAGCAGCAAATTGGCCGTACGGTGGCGGAGGATGATATAGTACCCGGGGATGTACACAGCAGTGTTAAAGTCTTTATGACCGAGCCTGCTGTTAGCTATAAAAACCTGGAAAAAAGGGACATTGTAAAAGGTGACCTCAATGCAGCCTTGGATTCCCTAACCCAAGCCATCAATCAGAAAGTGGTAATAGAGAAGGAGGAGGTGGTCAAAGGAGACCTCTCCACTACTCTCAGATCTTTAGAGGAAGCACAGCATCAAGCCAAAGAAATGGAAAAGCCGGAGATTGTCAGGGGAGACATCAAAAGTGCTCTGGAGTCACTGGAGAAATCGTCTGCTGCTAAAACAGAAGCAACGGTTGACGATTTAGTGGCAGGGGATATTAAAGGGACCCTAAGATCCCTGGAGGAGGCGACGCAAGTTGTGAGAGAAGTGGAAAAAGAGGAGATCGTCAAAGGCAACATCCAGACTGCCATGCTGAATCTGCATGAGGCGACAAGTGAAAAGAAAATGTATCAGCATCAAGTGAGTGAACAAGGGGACGTTAAGGGGACAATACAGCTGCTGCTAGAGCCATCGACCTCTCCGAGAATGCGGCGCAGAGGGAGCACTGAGGGGGATGTGAAAACCTCTATTAAGTCGCTCTACGAAGGACAAGAGGCATCGCAGGTCGAAAAGGAGGAAGTAGTGAGAGGTGATGTTCAAGGGGCAATTAAATCTCTCATGGAAAGGAAACAGTACACAAAGTAAAACGAATGTACCCCAAGAAACAAAAGTGTGCGTAAAAATCCATCAAGCGCGAAGCAGCCGGAGCATGAAGCCAAGAGCGAGAGCGGAGCAGCAGTCAATGTGGCCCCTGCTGTGAAAAACCTCTCTCAGAGCAGTGAGTCACAAAAGCACGTACACAAGCAAAGAGAAAGCAAATTGGTGAAAACAGAGGTAATAACCCAAGAGGAGCACTCCGCTGCTGCAGCCAAAACAGACAGCGCTCACGAGGCCTCTCAGAAGACCAACATAAAAGAGCAAAAACAGAGAACAGTGCCTCCGCAGAAACCACAGGCCCCTAAACCTATTATGATGAAGAATAAACAAATGGCTACTAAAGATCAAACAGAGATTAAAGCCACTGATGTGACTGTGATGAAAGAACAGCAGAACGTGTCACAGACGTCGATATCTACAAAGACAATCACACAGGTGAAGACTTCAGTGACGGAGAAGACGCTCTCGCACAAGCAGAATATATCTGAGAAAATGTCAGTGTCGCAAAAGCAAACAGAGGACAGGGCTCTGGCGCAAAAGCAGAACATCAAAAACGTGAAAAGTGATCATCATAACCCAGGGAAAAGTCTGATCAAAAAGCCCAAACCGGAGATCCACTTCCCCCCTCCGCCTGTGTCTCCTCCCCGCCTTCAGAGTCAGAGCTGTCCCTGCCGCCGCCGCCGTCCCCCGTGTTGGAGAGCCCGGCGTCGCCCACATCGCTTCCCGGCATGACGAGACGGGACAGTGACCTCCCACCGCCCCTCCCCACCCCCTCCGGTCGAGTGTGCCAAGTCAGAAGGTGAATTTTTCCCCCCGCCGCCCCTGAGTTCCTCCCGCCTCCTCCCACGCAGCAGGAGCTCAATGCAATGCCCCGGGCTTCGACAGCCAAGTTTGGGAAACCCACCGGCAAACCCATATTCAAAGTTCCCAAACCGGCAGAGGCACCAAAGCCCGTACAAATTAAACCAACATGGAAGAAGAAACAGGAAATCCCCAATCCTCCCCCTCCTCCACCGCAGCTGCATCCAGATCAAGGCGCCTCAGCAGAGCGTAAAGAAGAGGCGATAGTCCAGGAAGTAAAAAGATAGAAAAGAAAGAGTTTCAGTCTGAATCAACAGCCGTGTCAACAACAAAAATACCAGCGTGCATCCCAAAGCAAATGCCAAAGGAAAGCCCGCAGCCGCCTAAAAAAGTCTTTCCTCCTCCATTTAAATTGCCTCCAGCCCCTGAGCCCTCCCCAGAACCGCCCAAGCCAAGACCCTACGCTCGCAAATTTAAAACCCCTCTCATGCTCGCCGAGGAGCGCTTCCGCCTGCAGAGGCTGGAGAAAGAGGAGACAGAAAGCAGTAAAGTTAAAAGTCCCACTTCACCACCCATTATTAACACACAAACGTTTGCATCCGTGACAGGTACCGAGCAAACTGTGGCACAGAGCACAGAGAAAGAGGCTATTACTCAAGTAACAACAAAGAAAGAAGAGACCAAGGTCATTTCTAAAGAGGAGGTATCTGCACAAGAAAGAAGTGCCAAGAATGTCCCTTCAAATATACCTTTGAGTAAGCCCTCATTTTTAGTCAATAAAAAACTGCCCCCCCAATCACTGAATCTTTCCCAGGATAAGAAGCTCTCATCTGAAAAAGTACAAGCTTCGATGGATGTCATTAAAAAGAGCCCTACCCCTCCCAAACCGAAAGCTCATACTGTTTCAGAGTCGCAGAGCTCCCATACTCAAGTCCAGTCATGTTCTAATGTGGTCACTTCCTCGGTCACGCAGCAGCAGCACTTTATTAAGAAATCCACCACCAAGTCTATCACCGCCCAACAGAGCGCTGTCCAAGAAAATGTAAATCTTCAAAGCCAGGCCGCGGTCACATTGAAAGCGGAAGATGTAAAGAATATTAATGCGTCTGTGACACAAGAGGCAAAAACGGCTCCCCCTCAACCCACTAAAATCCCAAAGGTAACTCCAAGTTTCAAGGTGAAAACGTTTAAGATGCCAGCGCAGAAAAAAGAGGAGAAAGCTGGCAGTGTGGCACAAAAGGAGTCAATGAAAAGTGATATGCAGCAGGAAAAAAGTAGCGTCATTGAGAAACGTGAGACAAAAGTGGATGAGGAAAGCAGCCGGCTGAGCTCAGCAAAAAATGAGGAGAGTAAAACTGAAGTGAAACTGAACGAGAAGAAAGATCAGATGACACCGCCTTTGAATAAAGTAGAGGTTGAGGTTCAAGCGAAGAAAGGGAGAGGGATCCATAAGAACGAGAGCGAGGTGAGGCTGTCGCCATCGGTCACGGTATTAATGCCCAAGGTGGCTAAGATAACAACAAGTCATCAAGGCCAGAGCGACGCAGCCGTCTCCCACAGTCAGCAGAGTGTGAAGGCCGAACATGTTCAGAAGCACACGGAGGTGGTGGTGATGGAAAGTGTTGTGCACAAGCAAGAAGCCGTTCAAACCCAGAGACAACAAATAAAGCGGCACGGAGCCGAGGCTAATAAAATGCAGATGAAAGCAGCTCAGCCGAAAGGAGAGAGCAGGGATATTCTGATGAAAGGGGTAGAAAAAACATCCCAGAAAGTTGAAGCACAGTCAGTAGAAATGACAGATTCAGAGAAATGTAATGTCATGCAGAAGCTGCTAGTTCAAATAAAAGAACTGCAGGGCTCACCTAGCAAAATAGACTCCAACGCTGTCACGCTGATCATAAGCCAACTGCCTGACTGGACAGTGGGCTCAGATGAGAAAAGGAATTTAGGAGAAATTGCCAAACAACAAAATAAAAATAAACTCAAAGAGATGCTGGTTTATGTGAAGACTATAGTTCAAGCTAAGCTCACGTTTTTTGAAGAAAGTGTAACAGTTGAGGTGGAAAAACAAGTAAAAGAGGCACCACCTGCACCCCCTCCAGTGCCTACCAAACCTGACAAAAGTGTCAGTGGAGCCAAGATTTCAAAAATTTGCATTGGCGCAGCAAAAAGTGAGAAGAAAACAAGTGAAGAGAAAAAAGTCATTCAGGAAATTAAAGTTCATAAGGAAGTGACTCAGCTGGCTAAAGCTGAGCACAGGGTGTCATCTCCATTAGCCAGCATCCGCACGCCATCCCCTACTTTCATCAGTATTGAGTCAAGAAGAATCGACTCCCCTCGCAGAGTGACCCCTTCTCCCCCTCCTTACAAGTCGGTTGGTACACCCCCGCCACCACCTCGTAAGACCTACACACCTACCCTTACCAGAGCCTCTCCTTCGCCCACTATGAGCCGCTCTGAGAAGCTTATGAAACTCAGAGATACCACGTCCAAACTGTCCCGTGGAATCACACCTCCCCTCCAATGGCTGAGTTTATTTTGGCTGAAAGAGAGCGTTCCTCTCCGTACAGTGACCGGGACACCCCCACAAGGAGTGAGCATGAGCTGGTGGACACGGCCGAAATGGTGGACTCCATGATGACCGTGAGAGATAAGAAAAGTTTTTTTGAGGAAGCACAGAAAGCAGAAGTGTGCAAGACATATGTGAGGAAAGATCCCATTGATATCCCAGAACGCCTTGGGGCTGACGCAGAGGACAGCGGTGTTCCTGTGCCTATCGAGATTTTTAAAGAAGATCTCCCCAAAGTTGACCTGTCGAAACTGGTGAATCGATTCGAATCCACAAAGCCGAAAGTCTACTCCAGGAAAGAGCCTATACTAATTACAGAAAGATTGCAGAGTGATCCAGAGGAAGTGGAAACCGAGGCACAAACACCAAAAACGGATGAAATGCCCTGTTTCAATGTTAAAGCAATAAAGGACGTGTTTGAGACGGGAGAGCTCGGTTCACAAGCAGCAAGAGAGCTCCGGGAGCAGATTGAGAGGCGCGAATCAGAGCCGGCGGGCCACTCAGCTGCCACAACTGTCACCGAGCAATTCTGCAGCATTGATGACTTTGGAAACGTGACGAGCGAGACGAGGAGCGCCGCAGAGATGCACAGCGAGGGCTCGGTGTCCCGCGGGAACCCTCCGTCCTATGCCGATGTGGTGAGAGGGAGTGTGGAGACCGTGGCGGTGCCTCCGGACGCCACCACCGAAGAGCTGCTCAGGAACTTCCAGCAGTCGTGGGCCCAGAGCCAAGGAGTGTTCCAGAACCTCGGCTTTAGTGTGACAGAGCAAAGGAGCTCGCAGATCGTCACGCATCAGCAGGAGACCGTAGTGACGGGTAAACTGCCTGGAGCATGCGGACTTTTAAACAGACTTTGAGTGAACTCAGCCGCACTGTGTGGAAACAAAATAACAAGCATTATGTTTGTGACATTATTTGACATGTGTTTTATTTCAGAACAGCTTGACATTGCGTTTGAGTTTGACACTTTAGTTTGAGATTTACAGGTTACGAACGGGCTGCTGCTGCCAGCTGTTTACATGTTGGGCTAATATTTTTCTTGCTTGAGTGTGCGTCTGCGTGTGTCTTTGCAAAACACATAATGGCACTTGAAATCTCTCAGTAAAAAAAGGTAGATTTGCACTCTAATAAGGGGACATGATGAGTGTTGTTCTAATTGCAGTGATTACAGTGTGTCCCATTGCTTAAGCACTAATTATTAACTGAATCTTCAAACAAAAGCCACTTTGTAACATGAAAGGCATTTTGAATCTTGTTACTAATGACGCCATTAGTGCTGTGGGATTTCCTGTAAGTACCGACTTGGTGGTGATAAAACAAACTGTTCCATTCCATAAGCACCAGACCAGATTAATGAATTCATGTTTTTACAGTATAAGATTTGTTATAATTGCCTTTCTCTCTCTTTCGCTCTTTCTCTCTGTCTCATTGCAGAAAATTCGAGTTCCAGAGTCCGAACTGTGCAGAGCGTGCCGGAAGAGAGTGTACCCCATGGAGTCGCTGATCGCAGACAAACAAAACTTTCATAAGAGCTGCTTTCGTTGTGAACATTGCAAGGGCACTCTAAGGTACAAAGGCTACTCCCTGCAATGTATTTTTTCAGTTTCTCTATTTCCCTGTTACATTTGATTCATTATTATCATCCACAGCCTTGGCAACTACGCCTCTCTCCATGGACGAATGTACTGCAAGCCACATTACAAGCAACTGTTCAAGTCCAAGGGAAATTACGACGAAGGATTTGGACAGAAGCCACATAAAGAATTGTGGCATAATAAACCAAATTCAGCGGAGACGTCCAAAGTCAAGTCCCCGTCAACGCAAAGGAAAAATAAGGATTCGAAATACTCAAGCGATACAGCCGCTATTGTGGTGAGCGAGGAGAATGGTGTGAAAGCAACGGATGAAAACAAGAAACCAGGCAGTAAGATTTCTGTTGTCTGGCCTCCACAGGCAGATGAGCCAAAGAAACCTTTCTCTGTGGAGGAAGACATAAAGCTGGTCAAGCCCTCATGGCCCCCTAAAGAGGAAAACGCTCTCCCTAATCGACCTGCTGAGTCTCCATCAAGTGGGACCGACGCTTCTAGTGCAAATGGGCGGGAGCAAAATGATAGCAGCACAGTAGCAGAGAGAGTAAAGGTTGAAGATGCCCCAGTAGCGTCTCAAATGGAGGCCCCCAATATAGCGACGGAGCAAGTGAGTAAATCAACCACTCAGCAAACTATAGAGTCAAACAGTCACAGCCAGACTGCGAGCTCCCAAATGAACTCTGAAGTAGTAGCTGGAATAGAAGTGAAAGAGCAGAGCAAAGTGAATGAGAGCGGAGATGTGGCTGATAGGAATCAGGTGCAAAGTGTGGAGGAAGTGAAAGTGAACGGACACAGTGAGGAGACGGGTAAAGCTGCTGCGCAGGAGGTGATGGACACAAGGAGCGATGGGGCTAATAACACTGAGGCCGTAAAAGTCACCGCAATAGATGAGACTCCAGCTGCACTCAGCGCTAATTCCAACAATAACAATAACAGTCTGACAATGGCTGAATTTGGAGACATGTTTGATGATTTTGATAAAAGGGAAACAAATGAAACGCAGTCGCTCTTCATGACAGACAGTAACTTTGATTTTTTCCAAACCTTTGACTGTGAAGATTCAAAATGGATGCCAACAGAAGTGCTGCAATTGGCACAGAGGGATGATGCTTTTGTGCCAGCGAGTGCCAAATGCACTGAAGCCACAGACCTCTTTTCACACACAGATTTCTTTGGAGAGACAGACAAGGGAGCGTTCTTTTTCCAAAATGAGGCCACGGAACCAAAGATTAGCTCATCATGCTTCCTTGAGGACATTTTCGCCGGTCTGAGTACAAGCAGCTCTGGCGCACAATCTGATGTGAAACCCGACATCAGTCAATCTGCCACTGAGACGCCAACAGCGTCAGCACTGGACGACCTTCTGGACTTTGGGATGGATCTGAGAGGGAGCAGAGATCAGACTGTGGGGGGGGAGATGACAGCTCGGTCACAAACTACAGCGGCGCGCCTGCAGACGTCTTCTCGCTGTGGGCAGATGATGAGAGCCTCACAGTGGAGGAGCAGATCAAAAGGAACAGATACTATGACGATGAGGATGAAAACTCATGAACTCAGTCCATTCATAAATAACATAATAATTACATCACCGCTTCATATCTACACGCAAGTCCATGGAGAGATCGAGTGCACGGATTAATTCGTATGGAGTTTTTGTACTGTTTTCAATTGATATTTGCTCTTTTATTCTATATATAGCTGTTTGATGTTGACTGAATGCACCTGGTGTGCAGAGAATAAAATGGACATGTCTTTTATGTGCCTGGCTACATTTCTATATTGTTGCCTTTGAAAACCATTCTTATCAGGGTATTTTTCCATACAAAAAAAAATCTATCGAATCCACATTATTGCAGAATGTGTTTTCTGGCTTTGGACAAATGGCTGCGAGCTTTCTTTTGAATCTGAATAAAGGTTTTTCATTTCTATTTCGTCTCCGTCTTGAAATAAATCTGGAGGCCCTGGACAATATGACTTTTTAATCAGTGAGTGCCCGGACAGGAAAGATTATTTGTGATCCACTGCAGTATCCACTCACCAGGGCCGGCCAGTTTGATGTATGGCCTACCTATATAACACGCTCCAGCTCCGATCTCTTTGGTGAAAGGCGTATTGATTTCTTACTGATAGAGCAGGCCTGATGTAGGCGTTACAGATTTTTCCATTAGGTGGCTTGTGTCAGTTCACACAGATATTTTTCTTCTCTGGTTACTGCTTCAACACACAATTGCTTCCAAGTAAAGTAGACCGTCATGCTAATTACACTAAAAACTACTTTAGTGGGAGCATGGAAATGATTTCTTAACTGCAACTGTAGCTTCTCTCTGCATAATGCTGGCAGCCCCTTGAAGTTAGGGAAGCACTGTTGCCGCCGGTTCAGTAATATTGCATCCTTACCTCCAAAAAGTTGTTTGGCAGCTTTTTAATTGGGCTATTTTTCTGTAACGTTCATTGACACAGTAGATGCAATATTTTGTATCGCCTCATGCAATGCCAACCCATTACATTTTCAGTCAACGGCCAGTTCGCCCATAAAAATGAGCAGCACATCACAAAACTGTCCGTGCCCAGCTTTTGACACCGAAGGCAACTGTGACCAATTGAAATGATAGAAAAAGTGAAATAAGTTGAGCAATTTGGTGGGACACAGAGATAGACTTGAGAAAGTATAGGCCTGGGCAAAGTATCAAACTTTCAATAAGCCTAGATAAGATGGCGATCCCCTCAAACACATACTTGTTTTTTAAAACCAAAGAAAGATCACATTATACTTAAGTACGTTTTAAATAAATATTTACTATTATTGTCTGATTCAGGATAGGATAAAGAAAAAAAAAGCCTTTCCATTGGTCCAAAATGAGAAAGGTTTATAGTCTACTACTGACATTTGCAGAGTAATAGATTGGAGCATTCAAACAAGTTATGTATGGGAGCCAAATATAAAAGGTTAAAGCCTATATTTGATCTAATGCAAATGTCATGTTTCTATATAGGGGTCAATCAAAGAAAATGGCTGTGCAGTTGCAACCAAAATGACAAGTAAGCTACATCTGGATTTTTCACGCAACTTCTGGCCAGTTAACTTGTTGTGATCATTTGTCATGGCGTTTTAACAATCTCAACTCGTCCATCCTCTGAACTGTGTGCGTTGCCGTTACAAACCGTGCGTTTGCTTTGCGCCAGTGCCACGAGTTCAGCCGGGCATGGCACACGGCCGCTGTGTTGCTTCAAAGTCAATCCCCTTCAAACAAAGCGGCATCATCCCTGAAAGCCTCGCGCCGTCCCTCGCTCTCTGCTCCCCCCCTCGCCCCGCGCGCTGCGCTCGGATTGGTCGGCTCTCTCTCCTCTCCTCTCTTCTCCCTTCCTTCTTCCCTCTCTCCCGCGCGCAGTCGGAGCAGGCATTCACGGTGTGTTGAGCGGAAGGACCGGGAGCAGCATCTGCGAACAGGTTGCATCTAAACGGGAGCTTTGGGAATAAAACGAAGGTATGTGACAAGAAACGCTAACAATGAACGCAGCTTCTGAACTAGCTTGGATGCGCGCGTGCATTAATTAACTAGATGCAGGCAGCTGTCTGTCTCGTGCGACTGTTTTTTTCTTCTACGTATGTCTAAAGTGGTATGACTTTTACTGTAGCTGGTTGCATGCGGTTTTGCATTAAACATGTGTGCTGTTTCTGATTTAGCACGGAAGTAATCCTTTTAATTTTATTTTTTAAGGGTATAATGTTTGGGGCAGTTGAACTAGCGTGAACATGATGACGAGCGTGCGTGGTCAGTAGTAGGCTATACCTTCGCTTTCTAGAGTTTGAATCTACTCGCGCAATTTATTGGCATAAATTCACGTGCTGCTGCCCAATGAAGGAAAAAAAAGGGAAAGCGACCAAAATAAGCCCCCCCCCCCCCCCCCCATAAGCACTTAAGCGCATTGTGCACTTTGTACGCTGATATCAACCACAATGATTAATCTGACCCGCTAATCCATGTCACTAAACATGAACCAGTGAAATCCATCAGCCCTGTGTTTTATTGCATAAAGGGATGAGGGTCAGCGTGGCGTGCTTCATCACGGTGCCAGACTGCGCCGCTTCTCCCTGCCCTCCCGCTGTAAGGGGACAGTAAAAATTGGACAGCGAGTATACAACCCTCAGTGGCACGCCGCTCAATATAGGATTTTACCTTGTCAAAAGGTCATAACAACAATTCACTTCCAGTGTCTTGGCTCGTTGCGAACTGTTTAAGCCTCCCAGAAAACACACTCGGAGAGATTTAAGCCCCGTACTTTTTGAAACGCGACACCAACACCACCCCCTGTAGCGCTCATCCCCAGAATTACGCACGGCTCCTAAAAGAAGTCTTCCCCGGCCCGCAAATACTTTTGTTTCAGAAAGCGAGTGGAAAGCCGTCTCTGTTTGCGAGCGGTTCCCTTATTGCTCCCAAAGGGTCGCTAATGCGGGCGACCCTGCCAAATTCCCCCTCATTTAAAGCCCCGACGCTGGCACGAGACCAGACAGTGAATGATAGGCTATCTTATAGGCGTTTGATTTCAGAAAATGTCCTATTCATCTGGAATACAGAGCGTTTTTGTCAATTAAGGAGATGATGGGTTTGAATGGATGTTTTGTCCACGTGTAAGAGCTATTCATGCAGTGGTTTGGTGATGCAATGGTCAAAACTGAAAGGCCAAATCTCCAAAAAGCAGTGGGGACAGTCTCCCGACTGTCTTGGTCTAAGACAGTGGGGAGACAACATGGACTGCATTAAAATTGATGCTGCATATTGATTTAACTTAACTGTTTAGTACCTTAACCTGCCATTTTTGAGTTCTCAGTTATCCTATGGAGATGGTTATATTGAGAATGAGGAGTTGTTGTCACGGCACAGAGCCCCCCCGCCGATCCCCCCTCGCCGCCATGATGGATGCAGTCCGGCGGCAATACACATCGTTTACGTGTGTTGTTAACGCGGTAGTAGTGGAGGTTCTTACTATTCCGCACTGTTTTACCGCCTGGAAGTCACTGCTGCGTTAAAACTGCTCCAATACCTCACACGATAGATATGGAAAACGTAGGAACAATGGGATACAGTTTTTTAGGTTACAGAAATGGACACAACATCGAGGAGCGCAAGTCTCACTCTGACCTGTCAAAACATGTTGAAAACGTTTGTGTATATTGAACAACTCCTGCATCATGTAGTAACTTACACAAAATACAAGGTAGTTTACTATGTCCATGTATGTGCACGGAGGTAAATGGTCCAGGTCTCCGCTGCAGGGAGCTCGTATGGGTCGATGTTTTGAATGTCCGCAGGCTTCTCCAAATACCGCTGTTTTGTGCTTGGTATGAGCTTGTTCCTGTAAGGTCCCTTTTATTTCGCCTTATCTCTTTGCATTGCTTTACTTTCTTCCTTTTCGTTGTCGTATTCGTAGATCCGTCTCTGTCTCACCGAAACTCAAACGTAAATGTGCAAAATTTAAAGTGCTCTGGAATATGAGGAATGCGTGAAATTCTGGGGATGTGCCCCTAATCGGCATCCAACATGGGCGACAGGCTCAGAGCCCCCCCCCAAATCACCCCAACTCGGCACGTGACTCCTCATTCTCAATATTCCGACAATAGGCTGACACATGCATAATGTAGATATCCCTTTTTGCCACTTCCCCTTTAAATAGTCTTTATTGTTTTGTCTCAATGGGAGGCACAGTTTGAATCATAGACCGTTAAAAAGAATAGACATCTCCTCCTCACTCCTCCCCGTTTACCATAATGACCACGTTCGAGGGGGAATTCATGCTGGATTTACAGACTCCTCCTCCCCAGCTCTGACGAAGCATGTTCCTAAAAAGGGCATAAGGGCGGGGTCTTCACTGTAGACTCGGCCCTTGTGTGACGTGTAGCTCGTGCAGCTCCAAGGCTAACAGTCCGACCCTAATTAGTACGAGATTTCAAAAAAAATTATTTCGAAAACCAGCCTGGTTTCTTTTTTTGTGACTAACCCAGCGTTATCTCAGGGGGAATATGTAGCCGTAGAAAGTGTTAAAAAAATAGAAACCAGGCGTTAAAGTTGTTTTTAACGTGTCTAAAGTCCAATGCGGGCCTAGCGGCTATATGGAGGTACTACAGCAATGGTGGCCTCTAGTGTTGCAGTCATAAAGCAGAGCAGCCAGCGGCCATTGGTTTGAATAGTCCCAAATAAACAAATCTGCAACTTGTTAATTGCAATGGCACATTCTGGACATGACATTCTTCGAACGATCCATATCATTCTTTTTAACAGTGACCACACAAAAGATCAGCCTGGTATCAGAGGCAATTGAATAGACTTTTACACAATCAGGAAGAAGATAGCAGGCATTTAATATCAGAAATGTCCTACAGTGGCCCTTTCATCTCGACAGATGTGGAATACAGCGTGTTTTAGTCAATTAAGGAGATGAAGGGTTTGAATGGAAGCTTTGTCCATGTGTAAGAGCTATTCATGCAGTCGTTTGGTGATGCAAAGGTCAAAACTGAAAGGCCAAATCTCCAAAAAGCCATACGCTTGGTCTAAGATAGTGGGGAGACAACATGGACTGCATTAAAGGGACTAGATACAAGTTGGTCATTTTTATACTCACTACTGCCACCTCAGGTCTAACGTGTAACTGTAGTCTCTATATTAAAGGAGCTATATCATGCAAAATCGACTTTTTGGAGCTTTTAGCCATGTTGTTATGCTATTTCCTTATCAAAAACACCCCCAGAGCGTTTTTGGCTTCATTCACACAGTTCTAAGTAATCCTCCTGAATCCTGCTCTCTGAGCAGCTGCTCCGCCCTCTCCTGGTAAACGACTGAGCTGATCAGTTGTGTCGTCACAAAGGAACGGAAGTGCTCTACGTCTGTAATGTAATGCCTTACGGCCTGATTTTAATTTATAAAACAGCTTTTTCATTATTTTCGTTGTAAGAGAGAAATAAAGAAAAAATAATAATAAAAAAAAGCAACTCTCCGACCATGTCTCCGACGCGTCTGTGCTGTCCCACGACACTAATCAAGCGCACCCACGGCCGGAGGATCCATGGATCCGAGCATAAGTCTTTTTTTTGAAGACTGAGCTGTTTCTAACCTACTCTGGACACGCCTGTTCTTTTTTCTTACCGAACGATAATGTCACGGATGCGCATTTGGCTACGAGAGGAACAGGACTATTCAACCTTCCTAAAGAAGAGTGCACTCGCCAGAAGTTTTAATTTCTTTCTGGGATTCAGCTACTATATCAACCAACCTGATGGATGCTTGGTGAACCTTGGCCAGAAACAAAGTGGATTAACTTTTATAACCAACATGATCCCATAACCCGATGGGGAGGCCAGACTGAGCGGTGAGTCAATCAAAACGCGTGTTAGCATGTGTGTTAGCGTGTGTGTTAGCCATTTCTGAAACTGTTGCACATGTCAACTCCTTATAACTGCATTATGTGAAGTAACTTCACTTTTTGCAGCGATATTTATATTTATAATACTGCAAATGTGTAATGAGCGGAGAGAGGGGCGGAGTTAACTGAATCAAAGCGTCTTGTCTTCCGGGTAGGAAAAATACCCCCAAAAAATACTTGTATTTCTCTCAAAAATGAGTACTCCATAGTGATAGAGGTACAATATATCATATACATGCCTATACTTTACTTTGGAATGGCTAAAATAGCATGATACAGATCCTTTAAGCTTGTGCATGACGGCAATTCGGACCCGAATTAACACCTTTTTGAGTGACAGTGCAGGATTTTAGAGGCAGTTGTGGTGAACAGGTCTGGGCTCATTCTACACATTAGGACATTGCTGGAGCAAGTAGGGGGAGGAAAATACTTAATTTTAACATTTTTAAACTCATTCTATTCCTGCAACAGTTATCGTATGGAGATGGGTATACATTCTGACAATAGGCTGACACATGCATATATCCAGTTTTGCTCAGTCGTCATAAAACAGTTAAAACAGGTTATTGAAAAGGAAGTTTGTAGTTTTGTCTTAATGGGAGACACAGTTTGAATAGTCCCAAATAACTTGTCAATTGCAATTTAATATTCTGGACATGACATTCGTCGACCAATCCATATAATGTGTAAACAAAGTGCCGTTCTACTACAGAGCTTTGCTGATTCCGACACTTTGTGAACTTTATTGCGGAGCAAGAGGGACTCTTGTGAAAACACTTGGAGTTCCAGCCAAAAGAATTCATCAGAGAGAATAACAACATTAATGCGACTGCAGGTTTGTCCAACTGAGAACGAAACGAAACCACTGCCCAGTCAGTGTATCAAAGCTAATCAGCGCTACTGTTAGCGAGAGGAACCCGAGCGCTTTAGCCACTATCCAAATACAAGCGCGATAGTCCTGAGAACATTACTCAGTGCTTAGGTCTACATGTTACTGTTCAAAAGCCAGAGAAATGCTCCAGTGGTTTGACAAAGAGTCAACAAGTTTCCCAAAAAAAGCTGCTTCACTCCGACAGCCGTGTGTACAGGAGGTTATATTTGAAAAGAAAAGGAAAAAAAACAAACAAATGGCTACTCTACTTTAGCAGTGATACAGTATTATTTGAATCCATACATTTAATATTTTATTCTAACCAGGTTTAATTTAACACAGAAGTGAGTTTTGTCAGTAAACATTTAACCAGAATGATGTAGATGAAATATCAGTATTATTGTTATTGGGATATTTTTGAAAGCTGATATACTGTATATTGACTTTTTTTTTTAAATGTCCTGACAGGCCTAGTTCAAACACAGAACCTGGTGAGAGTGTAAGTTATGTTAAAAGGTTAAGAAGCACAGATGGATACAGTGTCCTAGAATATATTGACCCTTCTTTGTTTGGTATAAGGTGTTAATATTGAATGCCAAAAGTTCAATACATTTCAGTTAAAATAGCTGCTTAGTTTTCTTTTTATTGTGTACAGTATTTGTATTATACTCAATATTATCGTTTATCGCAATATTTTTTGAGACGATGAATTTTAATGGAAATGCAAATGAATAACATTCCCCTTCTTCTTTACCACATGTTTGCTGCTTGGTGGCATAGTGGCTGGGTCTTGCCTCACAGCAAGAAATTCCAAGTTTCGATTCCCCGGCATAGAGTGTTTCAGAGTGTTTGCATGTCCTCTTTGTGTCCTAGGTTTTCTCCATGTGCTGTGATTTCCCCCATCTGCCCCAAACATACTCATTAGGCTAAAATAGTGGTTCAGACAACTCGGTACAGTTAGTGCTCCTGATGTGATCTTGATCTAGGCCTGGTGGTTCTTGAAAATGTTATGAGTTGATGTTTGATCTGGAGTTGGGTGTCAGCAGGATTTTCCAGTGGAGCATGCTCGGGCCGCCTCCAATCTTTTCCTTACATCGCACTCCCGCTGTTAGTCTTTTCCCAAACCATTATGACCTTGATTGTGAATCGATGTAACCACAGTGCACAGATCCCTAGTGCAATTCGCTGGCTTCTGATGTCTGAAAAATCAATGATTATCCAGCATGGAGTGCTCTTTGTAAAAGCTGTTATCAAACATGGCCGACCCTTCTCATCACAGGCTGTTCTCTGCATAAAGGGGCCGCTGTAACGTATGTGTTATTGACGTGCACTGAGGGAAGGCGTATCCCCAGAGAGGTCTGCTAATAGGTGCAGTTTTCCCTCATTTAACCCTCACAGGGAGCTGTTTATGTGAAGGTATCCCAGCCATCATTGGAGCACACGCCATCGATCTCTGGTAACACTGCTCGCTAAATAAATCGTCCGCCACGCACAGAATGGAGGACTTTTTAGCCCCAAATGAATCAGAGCATAAGCCCCAGAAGCGTGAAGCCCATTCTCTTTTAATTACATCATATTTTTGTCCTGGAAGTGATGGGAATTCGATTTGCGCCGCTACCTGGCCTTCCCACGCCAGATGAGCGGAGAGCGACGTTGATGAATGGCATTTGTAAAGAGCACATTGGAGAATGATATTACAAACCAGCTTATTAACTTGTTCTCCATTTCTACGCGCTCTCTCTCGCGCCCCTGCTTTTCTTGTCAACACAATTTAACGGCGAAATCTGTCATTTCAGCTCCGGCATTTTGGCGCCCCCGGGGGAAAGCGTTTTCTTCCCTCTACTTCAGCTTAGCTTGTCAAATGCCACTGTTGTTTTGTCACATTGGAAATGACTCTTTTATAAAGCTTCAGTAGAGTCTTGGAATTAGTTTTTTACTTTTGACCAGCGTCAGTGTGTATTTGTCAAACATGTCTGCCGTTTCTCATCATTTCCGAGCTCTAACTATCAGCACCCGGAGCGAGAGGCATGACTGCAATCTCACATGATCATGGGCTGTGACTGACACCACCGTGTCATTGTGCACGACATGGAATCAAAGGTTACTTCGAGGAAACCGGGGAAGTGGATGATAAAACCTTTCAATACTTGCAACCACATGTATTTACTGAGCTTCCATCCGCTGTTGGCAACATGTTTTTCCTCTCACATCATCACTGGCCTGACCCTTTTCGTAATAATGGATGACCGCATTATTTCATTTAGAAGCAACACAGAAAGCCACAGGAGCAGGACGGCCTTGTGCGGTCACCGTTTTCAAGCGGAATTAATGGTTTGTGTTCAACAGCTGATGAGTTGCTCAGCGTTGGAGTTGGTGAGAGTCTGCATGGTGCACTATCGTGACACACTTATAGATAGGAGGAGGAGGAGGAGAAGGCTGTCATCTTTTATCAGCTGTGGAGTTCTCTGAGGGCGCTGCTGCCCAGTGGTTTGATGTGTCTGACCTATGCCACTCCTCGCTGCTTCTGCGACCTCTCTCTGTCTCTGTCTCACTCTGTTGTTTATGTACGGATCACTATCTACAGCTTTGTCCTCTAGTGAAGCGGCAGATAGTCTATTTGAATCCATATACAACATACTGTTCAATCCCTGGCACATGCATAAGCTTTTCAAACGGTTATTTAGGACATTTAGCGCAGGAGATGGAACATAATAATATGACAGTTTCTCTCTTCTATCAGCCTCACACTGGGAGCACAGTGATAATGAGTGTGGGACAGTAAACTGCTTCTTGAAGCTTTGGCAGGATCTGACAAACACATGGTAGCTCTAGTTTTACTTGGACTCAGATGGCGTGTGCCGTCTGTTTGACTCCAGGCAGAGCAGCCGTGTGTTGTGGAGATCTGCTACAAAGTAACACGGAAGAGTGTGTCTGGGGCTTGGTTTAGTCCTGGCTCTACGTCTTTGGTTTGACGCATATAGATAGATGTGTGTCATATAGATGTGTGTCAGAGAAGGCAACCCCTTTCCCCCCCGTTCCTCCTGCGCCTCTGTGATGGGGAACACTTGGCAGCGCATGAGTGCAGCCCTAAGTCTCCGCGCCCCGCTCCTTTTAATTGGGTTGTGACGATGGGACTCTCCCGGTGCCAAAGCCCAGGCCACTGTGACTATTGATGTCTCCAGTTCCCCTCGTCACAGAGATGATTGGATTTTCATTGCACTGGTCATACAGGGAGGGCGCGTACGTGCAGCGCCCCGCACAGAGGAGGAGCAGAGAGCGAGCCTTATCTCGCCCGCCGCATGGATACCTTGTCGCTTTCATTTGGGAGCCGCAGAATTGAAACTTGTCCTGGATTAGGCGGAGCATATTTGAAATGTGTGTGTGGCCTGTGAAACACATTCAGCGCCATCTGTACTCAAATTGCAGCTCCAACCTCAAGAGCTGTGTTGGTTTGTTTGGATGGATTCTTCACCAGACTTTCCCAACACATTTGATCAGCAATAACCTCTACTGGGAGCTCGTGGCTGCCGGGTTACCTTGTAATAAATTTGCATAGCTTTAGTGCTCCTATAATGTTGTGTTTGACTTTATCATTAGAATAATCAGTTCTAGGCGACTGTGGCTCAGTGGGTTGAGCATTGGTTCAGAGATCTCACGGTCAGCAGTTTGTTGACCGGAACTCACCCACTTTTCCTGGAGAACCATTTACACTAGGCATCCCAGAGCAGCTGTGGTCAGGAGCTACCCCTGAGTGAATAATGACATGTTAAGCTTTTTGAGTGAAAGGCGCTATAAAAGTGCCGGTGTTATTATTATAAATTGTGACTAATGTCATCAAAGTTCATGTTCAGAGCCGTGACGAGCTGCCTCCACACTTTCTGAGCTGAAGTTTTGGAGTCTAACAGTTGGGCTCTGTTTTTTTATTTTTGTATTATTATTCTGCAGCCAGGCTGAATAATTGTTCTTGGTGTTCATGTGTTTGTTGTGGCCCCCTACAGTGTTTATTTACACAGGCGAGCGGGCGGCTGCTTGTGCCTGCACTCCTCCTGATACGAGTCCACCTCAGTGTTTGTGCAAAGTGGATAGAGTGTCGCTATTGTTTTGAAACGAATCAAACCCCGTGTCACCGTGAAGAGGACGATCGCATCCATGTGACAGGACCGACTCTGAGGCTGCAGGGATGATATTAATAACTTGGCGTTGCACGGTTGATTTCAATCACATCTGCTGCGAATGAGCTCTGTCCTCAGTGGACGTTTACCCCTCTGAATACTGCCATGTTCCACTCTGAGGCCTAATCATATCCTGTGCCCACAAACACACACCATTCATCTCCTTCTCAACAATTATTTCTGCGATGCTTGAGACATTTGATGCCTGTTTGCCTCCTCTTCCTGAGACCTGTATGTAAATCTGACATTTGCTTCTCAAAATGATTTCTACAAAATTGATTTGAGGGCGAGCAGATTGGATGTGGAGCTCTGTCATCCCAGAAGGTCTTGTTTACGGTCTCAAACTCACATAAACACACGGCTGGCTCACGTGCCTCCAAGTCCTCTTAATATTTAATTCAGAGGATCAACAGATGTTTTGGTTATAGATGTAGATCAGAGCAGACATGGCCCACACAGAGACGAACCCAAGCGGGAGACGCCCATGACTGTCCCGTGATGGAGGTGCTCTTACTTTGCCTGATCATGTTCCACACCATTCTGTATCCTGCTCTGCTGGGATTTGCCGCCACAACTCGCATTTCAATGTTTTTTGTATTTATTTGGCTTTATATATTGATGCTCACAAATGGGATGAATGACTCGCCGGCGCATTCAAACGCCTCAAATCACTGCATATTGGATCTTATTCATTTTATTACTCCGGCAGAAGGTTCTGCAGCGCTCGCAGGAAATGAAACAGACAGATGGAGTTTAAGATATCATCCAAACTTTTTTGATTAGAATCTTTGGATGAATTTAATAAAGATGCACATGCAGTTTAGCCAGAAGAAATCAATTGAAATACAGACTGGAGCTGGATATGTGGCACCTCCCAAAATCTGCAGTTTTCATTTTCTCCACGTCCTTCAAAGCCCAGGTCTAGTCAACAGACCGTACCTCCTCTCCCGCATGACCCATTTCAGTCGCATGGATTAGTGGAGCTACGACAACGGCTGAAATTGCACCGAATAGTACATGTAGACGCTACGAAATGACAGAAAATGACAGCGCCAAATGTAACATTCACAGGAGCGGGTGTATTAGGCGAGTGCTGGGACGTGCGGCTTGTTGAGCTGGATTAGGCTCAAAAACAGCATAATAGACGTCAGACAATAAAGAAGGTTTTGTTGTGCATTGTTGGAGTTTTTCTTTGAGTTAAGAGTCCGGCACTTCTCTTACATTAGTTCTATCACACATCTGATCAATAAGTTTGCGATTTTGCTGCTCTGATTTTGAAATAATGTCACCTGAGTAAATATTTCATCTCCTTCCACCTATGAACACGTGGGGTAATGTCTGCTCCCTTTGTTTGGGTTCAGCCACACACCCTCCTCCTGCACTTCCTTGTGTGACTGCGCTCTGCTGCCGCCCCGGGGCTCAAGAACTCATTTCCCCCCCTGAGCAGCCAACAAGGCGCTGAAGGGATGGAGGCAAAACACACGCGGGCCCCGCTTGGTATAATCATCTCTGGGAGCGTGTTTATGCGTCGGCTTTGGGCCTATTTTGCGCCGCCTGAGTACTCTCGACAGCCCTATCCTTGTAAATATTTGCTAAATTGAATCCTGTATGCCTATTGCTTTTGATTGGGTGCACGCTCGTCGACGCGATTATGATAAATGACCGTCTGAATGCGCGGCGCTGGCGAGGCTCTCACTGACTGCCATTGCCACGCGGAGTGTCTGTCTTATCGCATCAGACGCTCTCTCCCGTGCACTCGTGATTACATCTGCGCGAGGAGGATTCTTCATATTAAATCAAGAACAGCCACCAGGACACAGATTGATCTACAGCTCGGCCACAGCACGCGGAGGACAAGTTCCCCAAAGTTGAAGCCCCCTCCCTGCCTGTTTCTGCAGATTATTACGGATAAGCCCCTCATCTTTGTCCTGACTCATCTCCTAATGAGACAGAGCCTGTTTTTTCTATTTTACAGCGGGCTTTTTCCCAGAGAATCAGTGAACGCACCGGGGTAATGAGGATCTTAACCGCACCTGAAAGCAGCAAACAAGGATCCACTGCAGCAACGGGGAACAAAGGCTGTCGGCCGGAACAAGCGCTTTGTGTTAATTTGGCTGATTTATGCACACGACGCTGAGAGGCTTTGGGGCGATTTTGTTTTTGGCTGCCGGGTCGTGATCAGGCAAAGTTTTTAAATGTGGAGTTTCAGCCCAATCTCGTCCCAAACAAAGCTGCGCCAATGCCCTGTATCTCTGCGTCATCCTTTGAGTAATTGCCCATGACTCCTTTTAAGTTTTTGTTTTCTCCTCTAAGGTTGATTTAACATGAAAACTCCACTTTTGATGTTTTAGGGAATATACAGTCAAGGCAAAGCAAGAAACACTGACGGGGAGGAGATCAAAGTCAGGAAGGATGTGCTTGTTTCTGTGGAGGAATAAGCTGTTGAGGATTTGATCCGAGCTTCAGAGCTTGAGCAGCGGCTGGAATGCTTCATTAGATCTTCTGCTTTGGGCTCATGAACAATGGGCCTGTTCTCTGCTGTTGGTGTTGATCCATAACTGTGAGTGTACAAGTGATCAAGACAAGTGACAAGCGTTTGACCAGTGTTTCTCAAACTGTGGTGCGGATACCTGCGGTTATAACACTGGTTATACCTGGATTATTGAGTTTGAGAACCACTTGAACTAAACCCAGTTGCACTGAGCTGTTGCTGTAAGATGGAGTATTGTCGGCGCTGCCTTTTGTTCCAAACATAACACACAGAGTGGGATGTTGTTTCTCCCTTCAGTAATAATGAATAGACTCCGGATTGATTCACAGCAGTGCTGCGTAAACAATAAATGTATGTGTCTATATAATGCTGCATGACTCTCCCTCGCCGCTCACATTACATTCTGATTCGCCACCACGGTCGTCCAGCAGGTTCAAAGCCGAGCTCACATTTGTTCCCCTGCATGCCAACAAGGTGTGCTGCAGGCTACAATTTACCCGTCATTTGTTCAGCTCTGATGATGAAACGCCTTGAGAATCATTCATCACACTAAAGCAGCGCTGATAGATGTTACACACTCTGCCCCGCGCTGGACCTCTAGTTAAATCTTCAGAGGGGAAAAAGTCAACTCCAGAAACTTTTAGAAAACTAACATTATTTATGATAGGACAGGCTTACTTAGTGTGAGGAGCTGGACACTGTTTATCCGGAGAGGCCAGTCTTACCTGACTAAAATAAATACCAGTGACGTGCGGTCAGGCCAGGCCTCACCTGTCATCATGGAGAAAAACAAAAGTTAAAAATACAATACATTTTATAAAAACAAGTCCCTTCTCTTAAGATCATTGGGATTTCCTATGATTTTAATCAAACTCGTGGTTAAAAAATGCCCAAATGTTTTATCAGTTGTCGATATCGTGTAAAGAGGGCGGAGCTCCTCTACAGCGTCCTGCACACACTTGAGCTCGGCTCATTCACTCAGCGCTCTGTCCCATTCGGGGCTTTTTTTGCCCCCTAAAAGTAAAATACATTTGTAAATGGGTTTTTGTTGGGCATGTTTGTTTTCTATCATCTGGATAAAGAATCAGGCATAAGAACGACTTGTTTAATCAGTTCATTTGACTTTAAACCACATTTTGAAAGGCCCGAAGTGAGGCTCGCCTCCAATGCACTGCCCTGACGATACGAGGGGGGTGCTGAGTCAGCGCTACACATTTCTACAACACATGTGGACTACAAGTGAAAACCAGTCTGTTTTATTATTCTGCACGGTTTAGGAGAGGCAATTTAAACGGGAGTAAGGAGTAAGTAAAAGGGAAAACTGATTAAACTGACATTTTATGGATGAAATGCTGTAGACGAGTCTTTATGCTGAAAATGTCCATGATATCACGCCCCGCCCACGTGGCGCATCAGGATTGTCAATAACTTATCATTTGGACGGGCGGGGTACGAGTCCCGGTTATTGCAGTTTTGTTTACTTTATATTGGAGTCAATAGCATGTGCCACACCATCAACAAACCTCACTGCACGTCTCTGATAAAAACATAACTAAGATCAAAAGAGAAATGGGATTACTTTCATGTTGTGTCTGTCCCTCATCTTTCCAGTTTCTGCTTGTGTGCGCTGAGTGGAGCCCACAGCCTCCGCCCGCACAGTCTGGTATGTGGTCATACCCTGAAACACTGCAGGGACATGTCACGCTGAAATGACTTGTCCCCTCGCGGCCGCTTTATGCGCGTGTAGCTCCTAATTGCCTGTTAATGTTGGCCTCCTTGCTGACGCCGAGATTTGCGCGTGATGACAAGGCGCCTGAACGCAGCAGAAAGGTGCAGTGATGGAGAGTTATTGGAGGTTTCCATCAGCACGTCTACAGCACTGTTTCTGCCATTTCCGATACATTCATCACCATTAAAGGAGCAATCAGCGAGAGGGCGATGAGCTCGGGCCGCCCGCATGACGGATTCACCCAGGCCCACCACACCCCATCCAGCCCTGGAACCCTGCTGCTTATCGAGCACCGTGATCTATTGGAGGAGAAAGTCGGAGCAGTCTTCAAATAAAAGCAATAAGTCCATGCGGCGGCGTGGAGGAAATCATGTGGCCAGAAAGTGTTGTATATATGGACTCATCGTTCCCTGGCCCGCTCCCGTCCGTCGCACCCATCTCACTCAAGTTTATCATCAGCCGTTCCCCGCAGACGCCTTATTGCCTCTCCCAGCCTCATCTGTCCGCTCGGCTTGAGAGGCCTCCCAGGAAGAGATTAGCAATCCAATAACGGCAGGAGCATCCACCTCAGCAGCAGGTGCTCCCCTGAGTGAATGCTGATGAGAAGTGCCAGGCCTATGATAACACCGAGCCAGGAATCAGTGTCCCAAAAGACCCCCAAGCCTCCAAAGCCCGGCCACATTCCACACACTTCTCACTACAAGGCCTGCCACACTGACTAACTGTTTCATGCATCATATCATTTTATTTATTTGGTTATTTGGTCGGGACGTGGCCCGTGGCCTCCCCTTACTTCCTCACACTAAGATTAACAAAACAAAACAAAAAATCCTGCAAGTCTTGGTTATAATTGGATGCTTCTGGGGGATATTTTTAAAAGAAACTGCCGACAGAAAGGCCATGGTGAGCACCTCCCATGGGGGAGAGAGAGTGGATGAAAATAACTTAATTTTTTACTAGAAGAGTTGATGTCGTACTTTTGTCCTGTTCTCAGCAGGCTCTTGTGTGAGTAACTTTTCTTTGTTTTCATTTCTTTGAACACTCAGTCAAATATTTAATTCAACCTTTACATTTATTGATTTGATCTTTCTTTCTTTCTACTCCTGTGTGCTGTGGCTGTGACTCCCCTCCCTCCCACTCCCCCCTGCCTGCAGTAGTTAAGTGTCACCTGCTGTTTTATGGCGCTGTGCTGCGTTTTACTGGGCTCTTTGTGCTTTCTCTGTTATTACCCAGTATGAATACTCGGGCTCCAAACACCCCGCTCCAGTGTTTGCTGTTATTTTGAAACATTGCCTTTCACATAAAGCATTATGAACAGCCAGGTGATGTACTACAGACCGTTTATAGCAGAGGAAATGTGCAATTTATTCACAGGAAATGCCTTTTTAAGGCTAAGAGGGGAAGATGTTTGCAATAACATACTACTACTGCGTATCCGTCAAACATGGTTGCCTTTACACATTTGTATTCATGCATAAACATTTGCAGAAGCCATACATCAACAGCCGACTGGTTAATCTGACTTTTCCCTCCCTTTTGTCAAACCAAACGACTGCACTTCCCTATGTCAGCACAAAACAAATAGTGTATTGTCCTCTGAAAGTACAGGGCTTTAAAACCGCGTCTGGCATGAGTGCACGTCAACCCCTTCTGCCTCATAAATCCCCCTGGCTCTCCCCTGTCAGTTCCAAACCACATTCATCCACTCGGGCCGGGGTTATCTCCAGCTCCTGCCTCAATTTCACGGGGCCTTGTGCTCCCGATAAACAGAGCAGGGCTAAGTTACAGTCCGTGTGTCGGGCTGTGGATGGGGAGGTCAAAATCTGCTCCACACTCTGGATTTTACTCAAGGACGAGTACAAAGTAAAAAGTACTAATTGAAAATATCGTATGAAACACATGTTCTTAAATCATGATGAAATATTATCTTGGCTATACTAACTCTAGAAAGAGATATTTCCACTAACATGGTAGACTTCATTCTGCTGAAACACCTGCAGCTTCCCTTGAGCAGGACTCTTCAAGGTGCCAGTAGCATCATCCAAAGCGTCTATTTTCCATAAGAGAACGTCAGCGCACGCACATGTGCAAAAAGTGACAGGTCCTGGATAAAAGGATTGCCATGGCGTTGCTGCTGGATGTTTGCCATCTTCATTAAGCTAAAGGCCGAAGCCCCGGTGCTGAATGCGGGGCCCAGGTGCAGCAGAGGATGCTCGCTAATTGACTTAAGTACGGCAGCCCGGTAGGGACACACTCACACCAGGTGCACTGAAAACCAGTTGAGGAGTTTGCCGAGGTCCGCGGCTAATGATGAGGACGGTTCCCCATCGCCGTGTCGCAGTGATTGCAGTTTGACTAATCTGTCGCTCTGAGGAGGAAACCGGAGGGGAGTCGACTGTCTTGGCATCCAGCTGTTTAGCAGCAAATGAAAAGGCCTGGATTGTTCTGTGCGGAGATAGTACAGGTGTCTGGAGAGCCAAGACGAGCCAAGATCCGGCATTTGGCGCCAGTCGAGCTTCTTTTGTTCCAACACAATGCAGCTGGACTAAGTAGAATAGCGTCATATTAATTGTGATAGTCGACCCAACACTGTCATCTTCTCCTGAGTTCATTAATGTTAAAGTGCCACTCACGGCCGTCCTCTGTTCCCCACGGACTCTTCTGCTTTTGTGAAGTCCTGCTTTTTCTCAGCCCGATGTAAATGAGGAGCTTTCACAAACCGCGCTCAGACAGCGGGGCCTTTCCGTCTGCAGATTATTAACGACTGATTCCTCCGCTGATGACACCTTGGCCTTTTCTCTACCATTTACGCTGGTGGGAAGAATTCTTCGTCTGGCCGAGAGAGGGGTTCACGGACAGATAAACTTGAATGTCAAAAGAGGCGATATGCAGTCTGGCTCTATTGAGATTCGGCTGCAGTTATTTTTCTTCTGAATCGATACGGATTGTGCAGCCTTTAGTTCGTGCGCAGCAGCCTCAGGTGGACTTTTTTCATGTTTGCAAATGTCAATGACAAAGTATAGATGTAGGAGGGGAAAAAGACGGCATTATTAAGAACATCGGATTTCCCCTTTGCGAACATCTCGTCCATCTGCAAACCCTTTTATTGGCCCCTGTAATGTTTTGTGTGAAGCTTTCCTCCCTCTGCGTGCTCCGGGATTATAGATTGGGCTTTTAATAATCAATGACAGCGCGCTTGTCAGAACAGATTAAGTCGCGTAATCGTCAGTGTATGGCTTTATAATGCTCTTTGCACTGTTACGCTCAAAAGCAATAAAAAAAAAAAAAGAAAGCGCTCCCCCAACTAATGTTTGTCCCCAAATTGGTTTTCATCAAACGGCATTGTGCACAGTTCAACCCTTATCCAGCCCACTGCCTCCGGGATTTCATTTAAGCTTACTTCTGAAGTGACATTTTGGGGGGATATTTGATATTTTGATCAAACCGATAAAGAAAGACCATCTGACAGATACATTTTCATCCGATATAACGCAGTCTTTTGCATCTTTCAGCTCGCGTTTGTGAAGCAGGAGGTCACCATCTGCTCGCAAAGCAATAGCCCGAAACATTTACATCTATCTGTGTTCATTGCGGTGTGAGAAGCTACCATTGCCATTATTCTCCGCTCCCCTGGCTGATATCCCGGGCCTGTCCGCCGACGGGGCCCCAACGGAAGATGGAGCGCACTCTACGGGCAACAAGTTCAACAGAGTAATTATGGGCTGCAATGGAGCTCGCCCTGCTTCCTCTCGGCTCCGGCGCGGCGTTGGAGTGGGATTGGCGCGGGATTGGCAGCAGGATTTAGCACACCAGTTCACACGAAGAATATATTTGGGGGGGAAAAGACGGAAAGAGCCAGACTTTGTTGTTTAATCAAAAGGAGCAGTTTGAGGTTTCAAAAGCCGACACAATAGCTATAAATAATATCTCCATAAGCTTTGTCTAGTTGTCATTCCTGTCATGTACCGCGACTCTGGCTGCGTATGTCAAGCTACACTGCACAAGAGAGCCCGCACGCTGTTCCCTCGCCTTGTGAATATGGCTGAAACGACTTTTGTTCAAATGGTTGTTTTTGTATAGAGATTAATGGGCGGAATTTTGCCGAAATCCCGGCCATTGTCTGCACTGCCTCTGGTCCATCTATCTGTAAAATGGAGACAGATTGCCCTGCTCACTCTGTTGTTATTCAGCATTCCCAGGACTTTCTCAGCTCCACAAAAAACAAAACAGAACTTGTATTTGTTGTCGGCTGAACATTGTGTTTTCAGGTTAACTGGCCACACGGACGACTCGGGGAATATCTTGTTTGTTTCACACGGTTGTTCAAGAGCTGTGGCACTCCGGAGCGGCTGTCACAAGCCTCTGCACGGATTCACATTTTCTACTGGCTTTCTGCGCCACAAAACCACTCAAAACTATCTCTCAGTGGCTGCGCTCATGTGAAATCATACGCCATACTGCATTACTAATTGTTACAGCTTTACCCACCACCGTTGTTCGATTTATAAATGTGCCAATCAGGAGCAGAGGAAGGACATTCACATTGGGTCAACGAAGGTAAAGCGTCCGCCTTCGTCTCCTTGAAAAGTAAATTCCACTGAAACTTTGTTATCAGAGGTTAACGTGGTCATTAGGATTCAGCCCACAGCGCTGCTCAGTTATTCTCAAAGTGGGCAGCTTTCAGTTATGGATCCCGTCCATATTTGGGGCTGAGATTTCCATTGTGCAAAGTCATTAGGAAGAAGGGCATGTGTAATAAGCCACTTACCTTTGTGTCTGATTCACAGGCCTAGGATTAACTCCATCAGAGGAGCTGTCAGTCCGACCAATTCCCACCAGGAGAAAGCGGAGAAGTTACAACCAACATGGACGGTAAGGAAACACTCTTACACTAACACTTATTGTTCTATATCCACATGTGTCATTGGTCTAGAACGCATCCACAAACGCAGCAATGAAATCATTTCTGTAACAATTGAGTTGTGTTGATGGTAGGGGTGTCCATGGTTAACCGATTAACCGGTTAACCGTTAAAAATTGCGTAACAGAGTAAAAGCATTTTGCTCGGTTAACTGGTGTGTATAATTTGCCGTACCATTGGAAATATTTGTAATACATTTTTGCACCACCAGAGACCGCCAGAGTGCTCCCAAACATTTGTTCACGAGAAGCAGTCATCGCGCGTGGCTAGCTAGTTTAACTTTTCAATATGAAGCGGGCCATAAACAGCACAGCGTGGTAGCGCGTTACAACCGAGAATGACGGATCAAAATGAAAGTATTGCATTGCAGAGCTTAGATATACTTTAACTTCATTGTTGTACCATCTCAACATCTCATCACTTAGGAGGTAGCTAGGTAAGCTAAAGGCACAAAACTCGCCTTTCTCGTTATTGTTAAAACGTGGTGGAGAGATAAGTGTTGTTGTTGTTGTTGTTGTTGTTGTACGCATGAATGACTGTTTCTTTGCACAATGTTTCAAAAAAGCGGCTAAATGACTGCAGGTAAAATAAATAAAAATACTGTAGGGCCACGTGGACGCAAGTCAGTGACCTACTTTGACTGCTCTGTCATTACCACTGCGTTTTATTTCTATACATTAATTTAGTTTTAAATGTGTTCCAGCCATTTAATAACTGTGTTAACGATGTAAAACCCTTTTCGCGTCTGTCAGTAACATAACGGAGGGGCGGCGCGCGCGGGGGGTTGGTTAGTGCTAATGGTTAACCGAGTATTAACCGCTTAGGGCCTCGGTTAACGGTTAATGAAAAACTTGAAAACGTGCAGCCCTAGTTGATGGTGTTTAAGGTTTGTTGTTTATGATATTAGCAATACATGTGCTGAAGGGCTAAATATATTTAATCTAGGATTTTCTGATGAATCAAGACGAGGGAAGTTTGTTTGTAGAGCACAATGTATACACAAAGTAATTCACAGAAAGAATTAAAAGTAGGCTACGTCACCGGAAGATGTATATCATATTCACTCAAAGTGTGAACGCAGCAAAGACGCAAAGGAGCAACACATGTCAACCTGATGATCTCTTGGGTGAATGCAAACGCGCTTTATGTAGCCCGTTGCTTCCCCCGCTGCAGAATGGTTCGAGGTGCAGGACCCATGTCGTGGCGTTAATGAGGCCATTTGTACAGTTCTGCAGGAAAACAATGGTAGTTCATTTTATTGCAAAGCGTCTCCAAGGAGACATCAGCCGTGGTGCGGCGTGCCACCGTAGAGCGCCTAGTTTGGGCCAATAATAAATCAAAAGATGCTGATGTGCCAGGAGGGGGCGGCGTCACTATAATGGCCCATGCATGCACTGTTTGTGGTACGGAGGTTTGAAGCCAATGCCTTTTTGTATTCACTTGTGACTGTGACTTCAAAGACGCCTCCTGCTAATGCTTTGGCTTTGATACACAGCCATATACTGCCGCTGATCATTTAGGTAATGTGTCGTAAAGACTGCATTCGCAAATGAAAAGAAGGTGAATAGACTGAGCTTTACAGTATGACACACCTGAGATTTAGAATGAAAGCTCACAGTTCTACAAGAAACGACCACAATATATCACCATATACTGTAGCTCTTCAATTCATCTGCTCTTTTTTATTGTAAAGAATATACGCATATGTTTTAAAGGAGATGTATTTTGAAAAAAATGACTTTGTGAGCAATGTCGTTGGGGTTAGTCAGTGCTACCTACACAAAGGGAGATCCAGGCGAAATGTGTCTGTGGCACTGTCTTATACCTATATAGATATTACTTCAAGTTACAAAGGTAAATTATCACTGCTGGGTGCACAAAATAATGGTTTTAAGCCTCAACTCAAGTTAAATCACCCCATTACTTGATTGTTTTGCACTATCAAGACCCTCTCATCTTGTGTCTGCTGTCCCTATGGATCAAAAGAGCTTCCTCATACATGACCATGAAGTGTGTGGTGCGTTCCCTCGGGCCCTGCCTGTTTACTGCTCTTTTACTGCCTTCGTCATGATGGTTTCCCTAATGAGAGCAGTTGGGGAAGCGCTCACCTCGGTAAACTAAGACCTATTTCGCGTGCGCCCGCTCCAGTGAAGGTGACTAATGAATTAAGAGCAGCAGTGTTAGCGACTGCACAGGAGGCCGGCGTTCAGACTTTAGCTCCATGTCATTTGCGGCGGTGAATAATTACAGCCTCAAAGCTAGCATCTTCGTCGCATGAGATGATCAGGTTTAAGGTGATAATGAGCTATTACTGGTGTCTTAATGCGTTCTCCTGTTTGATTACACATAAAGTCAATCAGCACCTCCATGATGAAGTAAACGCCTGCGTGTCCCTGCGCCGCAAACATCGGGGCTTTTCAAACTGTGTTGCTGAGTTTGCGTAGCCTCTCCATTTCTGTCCTTCTCTCAAGTGCATCTTCAACAGCTAATGTTAACAAATGTGGCGTGGAGCGAGCATTAGGGTGAGAGCCAGCGCCATCATAAACGCGTTAGAGCAGGAAGTACTGGGAATAACACAGCAGCACTTGATTGGCTTCACGGGGGTAAGTGGATCCCAGTAGCACCTTCATAACTACTGATTCTAACAATGGCAAAGTCAGAGATGTTTCGACTGTTATTTCATCTATATCTGCTCGTAATTGGCCATAACAGAAGGAAACTGCTCCACGGCTCTCTGCCATCAACGTATTCTTTCCTCTTTGCATCATTAAGTTATTATGCCTCCTCAGTGGAAACAGTGGGTGGCTCTAAAGCAGCACTAAAAACCTACACGGCAAACATTCTGCAACTCTCAGTACAAGATCCGTCTGGAAATGAGAACGGTACGGTCATATTTCTGCAGGTATTGAAGTGAAACAGCAAAGGCATTAGATGGAGAGAAGAACGGCGACCGCGAGAAGGAAAATATCCCGTTTTGCATGACACTCATCTCGCACTCCCCATGCATAAATGAATACAGATCGCCGCGTGAAATCAGCCCGGCTGAGGAGTGGCTTGGCACAAGTCGTAGCTGCTAATCAGCCCCCTCTGCCAGTGTCCGGCGCTGCATACCAAACGGCCGCGCTCCTCCCAAACAATCGCTTTGCCTCAGATTCACACTCACAATAGCTTTTTTCAACCCATTCATCACCCATACAATCCCAGGGCGTGCTTGGCAGCTTATTACAAGACACAGACACCACATATTGTCTTGCATATTGACAATTTTCTGCCTTGGTAATATACGCCATGCTATTGCGGGACTTTTTTAAATGTCATGAAATTCATTCAGCAGCAGAAATCGAAGTCAGGTAAAGTTAAACCAACCAACTTTTCCAATAGACACATAGTGAGGAACGCAGCATCTGCCAGACTCAAAACAGTCGTCTGGCCAAGTTTTAATGGATACACTTTATGCAGAGGGTGAGTTTTCCGTCATTTAGTCTAAACTATACTATACAGGAAGTTTCAGTGTAAAACAACGTGTGAGCTGTGGAAACATGTCAGCCACATTGACATTCTTGTTCCTTAATTGGAAAGGAAAGTGCTGACACGCGACAGCCCAAAAAACTTGATCGGCGAAGGAACACCTCCGTCTCACTTTGAGGAGGCTGCTCGTCACCGCGGCAACCTGTCGCCGGCAGACGCGATGTGATGACCCAAGAAAAACCACAACTCTTCGCTCGGAGACAGAGACGGGAAAAGTTTGTTCCAACAAAACCGCGAGGAGGGTCGTCCACAAGTCGTAATTGAGAATTTGCCAAAAGCGAGGAAAGCCGGGATGTTTTTGCTCTCAATAAGTGAAAAGTAATTTGAAAAGTCTCGCTTATTGAGCACTGCCGCATTCTGGAGTCAAGGGGCCATAACAAAACAAAACGAAAGTTAATTCTGACGCGTCTCAGCACCTGCAAATAATAAAAAGTTTAATTTGATTTCAGAGAGAGCAAATGCCTTTTAATGCTGCACAGTGGCTGCCTCTCTGCAGCTGCACAAATTACAAACACTTTTACACTTTCTCGCTATTGCGCTTTACCCTCAAACACAAACACCGACTTTCTCTGGCATAAATCCTCTCTGCAGCGAGTTGCGGTTTGACAAAGTGTTGAAACAGAATTATGTAAACATCTCCTAAAAGTTTCAATCAGAACTAGTCCCGCTGGTGAATGGATATTTTAGAGGAGAAATAAACATGGTGCAAAACGGAATACTTGATTAAAAACAACTTATCCACTTCAGGCCAGCGGCTCATTGGCTGGGGAAGTTGATAGTGAACACAGTTACCAGTGAATCCCTGAACATTAGGTTGTGTCTATAATGAGCTTTACATTGAAGGGCGTTTGCTCCTGCAGATGGTGCTCAGCGCAGTCATTATACAGACGTCAGCCTAAACAAATGCATATGGCACCTCATCACGGGGATTGTTTGTGACGAGCTCTGTCAGGTAAGAGAGAGAGAACTATCACATCCGCTGTAAAATTTACTTTATCTGCCCACTTTAGAGCACTGACTATTACTGTAATCAAAACAAACACTTTATTTATGGGCTATGAGCTGAGAGGTTGTGCCAAAATGCAGTCCAGACTCTCTCCTATCCATTTCTTCAGCACGTAATATGCGAAATAAACAGCTATTATCTTAGAAGCGCCACTTCCAATTTTTATTTGACCCCGAGCTGTACATTTATTTTTATGAACTGCCTGCTTTTCTATTCAGAGGCATTACCCTCTTTCTTGTGGAAAACAAGAGAGACTAGATATCATTAGGTTAACAAAACAACACTGCAAAACTCAACAACATAATAAGATGAACAGCCATTTGCGGTATCATCACATTCCTACAGCCTATTTCCATTTATTCCAGATTATTACCTTTTTCTTTCTCTATAGACTAAATGGAAAAACACACAGATGTGATAATGTACTTTTGCCGTGCTATGATGATCGACGCAATATTATGATCTGCCTTTTTTCTATAATTCTTAGATATAAAATGGATTCTATACTAATTATATTTGCTTAGTGCAACCTTAATGACCATCTGCATATTCATTCACTTGATTTGATTAGTATTAAACCTAAAGCTGGTCTACAGCTTATACATATGGTCCGCCTCCTGGCAAAACTGGGCCAGATCTTTTACAGCGTCTTTACATTTCATTTCATGTTTATCTGATTTAATCATAGTTTTCCACAAGTGAAGTGAGAAATTGGTTGAAATCTTTATGTTCTAGTCTAGAACTAAAGTCAATTTATTTGTATTTGTATTTATTTGTACTTTTTGAAGACAAGTAGGAAAAACTCAAGTGACCAAGGACGAGGGAGAGATCCAGGGACTCACTCATGGGCCCTTATGTGCAGTATGTGCTTTTTTGGGTGTATAAAATCCTAAGTTGTGTACTCTATATTCTGGTGGGTGTAACTTGCATGTTTGGATGTACAGAGCTCCGTCTCCATCTGCCACTCTCTCCATCTCAGTCAGTCCCTGTACCCAGGCATCACCCACCTGCAGCGGGCGCCTGGGTGCCACCGTGGCACGCCGTTAGCCGCTGACAGCTTCAGGATAATCACTCTCACGAGCCCGAGAAAATTTCCTAATAAGCCATTCGCCACCAGTCAATCTCCCTTTACTTGGGCGGGATGTACGGACACACATGAGCACAGAGTTTGTGTTTTTAGTCCGGCTCTGCTCGGATGCTGCTCACTTGGCAGATTTGACAGCTGTTGTTCCGGATTTTTCTCTCTGGCTATTTGGCGAGGGTCCATCTGGTGGCACTGAGTGAGGGTCTGAGTTGGTCACACAAACACTCGAATGAAACACCTGGGCATTGACAAAGTGTCTTCCACAGCAGACCAATAAATGAGCTTTACAAATGCAGCCACTGGGGCCACAGCTGTTGACTAAATACAGGCACAGTGACTCGCCCCAGTGTTGCCACCGCATTACATCATATCACCCTCAGAGAAAGCTCGCGTTTAGACCAGGACACAAGTGTTTATGGTAATTACATGTTTGTGGAATCTCTCAGTCGTACAGGATACAAAAGTTCTTAAATTATAAATTATCATCTGTACTTGATAGTTTCATTTCAGTTCAGCCAAGCAGCTTTGTCAGTGACCAATAATTTTCTTTTAACAGCTGGTTGAATATAAATCACTCCAGCAGGAGAGGTTTAACTTATCATTGAAGCACATCCAGAACGCTACAGCTCGAGTCCTGACTAGATCCAGGAAATGAAACCGCATTAGTCCAATGCTCAGGTCTCTGCACTGGCTCCCTGTTGCTAAGAATAGACTTTAAAACAGCCTCGATTGTTACAGGTCTCTTCATGAGCTGGCATCAAAGTACATCTCTGACATGTTAGAGCCATTGAAACCATGTCGGGCTCAGAGAACCACAGAGTAGGGCTGGGCGATTTTGCCTTAAAAGAAAATCTCAGATTTTTTTAAAGAAAAATTCAAGTTTCGATTTGATTTTATTGCTGTGATTGTCCTTGAGTTAAAATGCGTAAAACAATCCCAAAATAAAAAGTAAATGAGCCTCTGGCATTAGGGCAGGGTGATATGATATAAAAATACTTCAAAATCGAAGCCTTTAGACAATGTGGCAAATTCATTATACAGCTATTATATTCTATTCATCTAAATTCACTTAAATCTCTACCTTCATCTGGAAGAACACAGAAGATAAGATGAAGGTGCAGATAATTGTAGCAATATTATTTCATCTCCATCACAGTAAAATGCTCCTGTAAGTTCACCTGCCTCAGTGCAGTTTACTTGTGTTTTATTGTCAGGAGACCTGTGAGTATTAACGCGTTTGGGACATGTGCTTGTATTGTGTATTGTATGTATTGTAGTTTTCAAAGGATCCACTATTTCCCTGTTTCTCGCGTCTCTCTGCCGATCGGAGCAGGCGCACAGATGCACATGCAGGAGGGACAGAGAGAGGGAGAGAGAAGTACGTATATGAGTTTGTCCTGAGACTTCACGTGAGCGCTCCAGATGAGAAGGATATTATTGCATTGAGTTGCCTTGTGTATGAAATGCGCGGTATAAATAAAATTGCCTTGCCTTGCCTTGCCTATTATTAGCCTTAAACCGCGTTTGCATTGTTGTTTTCTTCACCGTGTTGTTAGCGCCTGGATAAAAGTTGGGATAGTTGGCTAGTAGCAACTCAAGGGACATACTTCATTCATATTATTAGATTCTTCATCTCTGTAATCGCTTTCCATCGTGCATGTTGTTGCTTTGACGGTGTTACGCGGGGCAGGAGGCTGTCTCACATGGTAACCCACAAGGACGAAACGCGAAAAAGTCCCAAAAAAACTGTGGTGGACAAAAAACTTGAGTTTGCAAAATAAAAATAGTTTTAAGCTACAAAATCGATGGAATTGATTTTTTCCCCCAGCCCTACCTCAGGGAGTGTAGCCTTGTGTGTCCTTGCCTAATTTATACCACCCGTTTTGATACTTGTAAAGCCACTCTTATTATTGAGTGAGTATCAGTATGAATGACTCTGTTGAGCGTGGTACCTGCGTGTGAACTGTCTGTTCATCTGACCTGGGCTGTGTTTCAACGCTCATTAAGGACAGTTCCCAGTGAAAACTGGATCTAGACTTGGAGCAGAGGAGTCAGCTGTTCACTGAGGACAGGTTAAATCTGAGACCACATGTCGCTGAATCAATATGGTTCTGACAGGGTTTGGTTTCTACACAAAAACTGCTTTTATCATTTCTCTCTCAAACCATAAGAACTTTTGTCGACTATTGCAGTTCCTTTTTGTTCTTGAAAGATATTTTTGTGATTTCTCCATGTTTTAATGTATTAATGCTGTGTTCAGCCGGCCCGCAGATGTAAACCGTCAGAGTCACGGAGGTTAGCTTCATCGTGTTGTGAACCGGAGCTACAGCAGCTCCGGGACTTTTACAAAGACACACATCAGTGTTTCATTTACCTAAACACCCAGGATTAAAAGCGGCGACAAGAAAACTTATTTGAGTGGCTGGATCTGCGCTGGGAATGTGTTTGGGCCTTGATGATACACAGAGCAATCCCAAAGCTGCTACAAGCTAAATGTCCAATCGATGTGAAAACGAGAAATATGCACGAATAAAGTCTATTAAGGCCCATGTACATAAAGCAATGATCACACACTGAGCCAGGCTTGTTGATCTACAACGGGCCGTAGTCGATCTGTTTTCTCCCGGAGCTAGCTGCGCATAGTAGGGCATAAACGACTACTGATTTTTAGAAGTCGACATTATAGTCAAGAAAGTCGACGTAGAGTCGACTAGTCGTGTGATGACGTCAGAGGAATAATGCCAAATTTAACAACAAGTACAATATGTTCACGTCCAAATCCGTATCAATATAGTGGCTTATTACCATTTCCTTTTAACTTAATTTTTAGGCAATGCTCGGTGTTTACCTGCGCCTCCAGAAACAAACAGATCTGTGTCCTCTCCCTTCTCTCCTCCTCCATTTGTCTCGCTCTCCTCCTGGCCTCATCTGACCTCTCATCTTCCTTGTAAATCCAAGGTCTAAAGTAAACAAGCTTTCGGTCCCAGAGTGTTAGATCGTAGTTGATTCCACGTGAATAAGTCCGTGAGAGAAAAGTTTGCGTGTGCACGTAGGGCCGCGGTGCGTGCTGACGGTGGAGACTGTCCCGATTTCAGCTGAGCGCAAGTGATTACGCGGCTGAAACTCTATGTAGAGCACTAAAAAGTGAACACTAACCGGTAAAAACAACTAGCCGCTGGTCTGCTATGGTGTAATGCTGTTTATTGTCCCACCCAGCAAACAGATAGCTCGCATTGACCCCATGAAAACAAGTATTATGCACGAATAACGTCAATAAAGCCCTTAACTACACAGAACAGCCTTTATGATGGTCACACACTGAGCTGGGCTTGACACATTTGTGGTTTATTGCACACCTTTTTTTTTTTTTATCAACAATGAGCTGTAGGCGATCGCAACAAGCTAACTGGGCTAACGTAGCCTATAGCCACTTGCCACCAATGTCCCTTCAACCATATGGGCTGGATATGAGCTTAAATACTGGGGAGATCCTGCGTAGACCATGGGGTATAGTTAAAGATCCATAGGACATGGCAGGAGCAAAGAGGGAGACTAGTTAGCCTCCAAACAACTGTAGTTTTCAGGCAAGAGATGCTTCCAAGATGGCTACGAACGCACTCTGAGCTGACGCGCGGCCAGGCCGTCTTGACGCTCGGTGACATTATGACAAGTGTCTGACTTCAGTAAGCACAAGCGTCCAACTACGGGCTTTGGGCGCGATTTTGACGCCCGAGAGGCGTGTGGTCTGAACACGGCAGAAGTTTTCCTGCATAAAGTTTCATACTATATATGTTTATTTACAATTCAGTTTTTTCCAGCCAAATACATAAAGTAAAATAAAACCCACACGACACAGTAATATAGAAAAACTTGTGCAGCTCCGAGTTGTCCGTGTGTGTCTAAAAGCCCGTTTCCTCACGCTTTAAGCCGCATGAGATAGTCGAGGCTGCCGGTTTTATGGGCGCCTTGAAGCCTCACCTGAAAAGTTGGAGACAGCGCGCCGCTCACAGCAGACTTGATGCTTGGCAGGAACCAATTACCGCCAAGCTGTGGTAGAAGTCAGAAATAAGAAGGAGCTTCCGGAGTGCGTATTCAAACATGTTTCTCTTAGCCTCCAGAGGTAGCGGCAGAAGAAAGGCGGCCCAATTACTGAGAGACTCTTCCATCTCCATGTCTCAGAGAAGAGAGTAGATTTCTATTCTTCCTCAATGGCATGTTTTCTTAATGTTTTGCCACGGGCAGTTTGGGTTTTCGTCTGCTTACTCCAAGTACAGCTTAGTATACAGCTCAGATAAAGTGTTTGTTTTGGCGTGAGGTTCTGAACACTGTCCCGCTTTCACCTCTCAGCGTCTGTAGGTCGGGATTCATGGCCGCTGTAAAGGGTTAACAGCTCTAATCCTATTGATCCAGAAAACTGATCCGCTCCTAATCCCATAACATGAAAGTTCCTCATTGTGATGCGTGTTTATCCTGTAGTAGCACACTTTGGCGAGCAGCTTTATACCGTGAATTAGTGGTCACCGCCTGGAGCCTGCCCTCTGAACTGAGTCATAGATTTCTGCAGCTGGAGCAAAAGGCAGCATACTGGAAAAAACTTCATGATACCACTAAAAAAAAATAGCTCTTCTCTATACACTCACAACGGCCTGTTACTTCCACTGTAGTGTTTGAACTGGTCTTTTACGGAATTCTCGAACATGATTATTATTCTGCTAAAATTGCAGTTTAGCTTGGAGCAGTAGAGGATTTGCAAAGCAGGTATTGTCCAGGCAAGCATTGAACAAATTTGAAAGGCGCAGGCCTCTGTTGTGGGGGATGTGTTATTGTGGACCTGGCAGGCAGCAGACAAACGATCATTTTGTGACGAGCCTCGAGGAGTGAATCAGCCCGCCTTGACTGGAAGCCTCTCTCACAGCTTCCCACTCTCCGTCTCAGTTTTCTCACCTTTACTGTGAGGAGTGTGCTCCCGCTGCGCCCTCACGCTTAGGGCTGCTTTAAACATCCACTTCTGTGCCTCTCCATCTTTGTTTTCTTGCGAGCTCCCTGGAGACGGGTGCCAGGTGTTAGCTGTGTGATCGGCGCGCATGTGACAGGGCCCCACCACGACCCCGCCACAGTCCGTGCCACTTCCACATCGATGCTGCTGCCAGCCCCCGTGTGAGCGGCTGAGTCAGCCAGGGTAAAAAGGTGCACCTTGGCAGCGCTGGGACAGGTACAGCGGAGGTGACAGAGCAGTGGCAGGCGGCGCTTCCACCTGCTGTCACTACCAGGCAAGGACGCAACAGCAGTGGAATATTTAGGAGAGGAACTTTGCATCGTAGTCAAAGAGCAGAGGGAAGTCACCGCCTGGGGGGGAGACTAAACGGATGCCATTCACGAAAAGCGCTCCAATTTAAAGCTGTCTTCTGCCTCAGGTCAGCAGCTCGTGTCCTGACGAAGACCAGGAGGCGGGACCACATTACACCGGTTTTAGAGTCGCTGCATTGGCTCCCCGTGTGTTTCAGGATTGATATTAAAGTTCTTTTAATGTTTTTTAAATGTCTTAATGCTTTTATCTTATGAACCTTCACGGCCCCTTCGCTCCTCTGGCAGGGGTCTTATACAGTAGTCAACAGAAAGACTCACGGCGAGGCGTCTTTCCAATATTATGGCCCTCGCCTCTGGAACAGCCTGCCGAAGGAGCTCAGGACCGCAGAGAACGTTCATGTATCTAACCCCCCCTTCCAGAGCCTCAGCCTCAGAGCCTCAGATTTGAAAATCTCAACAAGGGGGCGTTGGCTGGCGGACCAAGGAGCGCACGGGAGGGGGGAGGAGTGGGAGGGGTCTGGGTTTGTGATTGACAGGCCTGAGTAATCTGACTTCGACGCAGCGCTACTCGTAAACAAAGTCTACATGGAGTTCCGACAGCGAGCTAACTTGTTTAGCAACATATTCCACTGGGACAACTCAACAGCTCTCTACACAGGTTAGAGGCATCGTGGCACACAGCGGCCTTGTACCTGAGACTGCTCTGAGATTATTGGGTTACTGGGTTATTTTATTAACGGTGATTCCTCTGTAATTTACAAAGCTAGCTGTTTAGCATTGAGCTAATGTGGCGCTATGGCTAGCATCCCAGCAGAGGGACCGAACGTACCCGAGCGGCCCAGACAAAGCATACTGACTGCTTTCAGAATTTACCTATCTACTTTAGATGTAGACTTATTGATGTAGGCTATGTAAGCATGGGAGGTGTAGCTCAGTGTCCCCTGCAGAGAATGTGTGAGGTATAGAGACGTGACTATTATATATTATAAAGTTTTTACTTTTTTCTTTCACAGTAAAGTGCACAAAACATGTCACATAAAAGCATTGTCTTCAAAATAAACATTATTGTGCATGAATTGAACACTGTTGTCAGGGTTCAGTTTGCCATTGTGTGCCCAAAGAGTCAGTTCTCCCCCAAAACGCATTTCTGATGCATAAAGAGCCACAGGTAATTTCTATTACACTATTTTGTGAATGAAATGTAACACCTACACTAGATCACCACTAAATGATGGCCCTGTATTGTAGGGACTATATTAACGTCTTACTATTTAGATACGTATGCTTATTTAGTTGAAGATTTTAATATAGATTTCATATTTTGGTGCCCATTTACTATTTTATTTCCATTTCTTTTTTTGTTGATCTTACCAGGACTATACTAGACTTGTTCTCGATTAGACCAGAACTAAAACATGTCCAAAACAAACCAGACAATCAGCTCATATTTCACTTGAGCCGCATGTGAGTCCTAAACCAAAGGTTGCACATGCCTTAGCTTGAGGCAGAATAAAACATGCATAAAATATATCTGAATAGACCTTTGCCACTTGTAGAAGTTGTGTCTTTTTCATTTTGTAGGTCTGAAATGAAACAGGTCTTGCATGTTTTGACTAGACTCCACAGACTCCCTTTGTCTGCATAGATGAATGTAATGTACAAATGAAATATTAATTCATACGGTCACACCGTAAAATATGAAAAGTGAACTAGAAAGCACTGAGTTTAATTTGTTAGTGTGGCTCGTTCATTCAGTAAACTTGAACATTTAGCTGCTTTGTTTAGCTTTACATAAATATCATGATCTCTCCTCTCTCTCTCTCTCTCTCTCTCTCTCCTCTTTCCTCTCTCTCCTCTCTCTCCTCTATATATCATGAGATATAAGAACATCTCAGCTGTCCGAGTGAGGAGGAGCTGTTAGTGAAGAGTTTCTGGCGCTGCACTAGTTTGTGTCAGTCACTGGATCAAACTGGAGGATGTGGAATCTGGAGGTCCGTCTGCAGGGTGTAAGATGCTGGCAGGGAAAGCTTACATGGAGCGCCATAACCAAGTGGCTGGCATAGTGTACAGGAACATCTGTGCAGAGTATGGGCTGGAAACCCCAAGGTCAAAGTGGGAAACACCTCCAAAGGTGGTAGAGAATGACCGAGCCAAGATCCTGTGGGACTTCCAGATACAGACGGACAGAATGGTAATGGCGAACCAACCGGACATTGTGGTGGTGGACAAAGAGCAGAGGAAAGCCGTGGTGGTTGACATAGCAATACCAAGCGACTTCAACATCAGGAAAAAGGAACACGAGAAACTAGAGAAATACCAGGGGCTCAGAGAAGGCCTGGGAAGTGAAGGCATCCAGCAGATATATATATATATCCTCCATACTTTTACTGTCAGACTTCAACATAACATCACACAATAGCAATTTATTTATTGGTTTATTTGGTAGGGACCGTGCAAGTTAATGAACAAGCCACACCGGATTGTAGCCTTGGGCTAATTTCCATCCGTCGTCCCCCATGCACACTCTCAAACACACTCTCATACATCCTGGTCTATTGTACATGTTTTTAGTGGTAGGGGAAACCGGAGTACCCGGAGGAAACCTACGCAGACACAGGGAGAACATGCAAACTCCACACAGAAAGGCCCCGGCCCTGGTGGGAATCGAACCCGGACCTTCTAGCTGTGAAGCACGAGCGATTGTATATATTTATATTTTTCATTGGTGGAGACAGTGAATGAACACATGTGACTCATGCATTTAAATACACTACAGCAGATTCACATGCTACAGAGGGGACCCTATTGTACATGTTCATGGCGGTAGGGGAAACCAGGACACCCAGAGAATCCTTAAGCAGACAAGGGAAGAAGCTTCAAACTACCATGTGGCCTGGGACGTGATTGGTGTGAAACCGTGAGTGAGTAACCTGTTTGAGAGATGTGCACTATATTATTAATAGCTACAATACTGCTATGTCACTGCTATAATAAAGATAAACAAGACGTCTTGTCTTTATTATAGCAGTGACAGTTTCCAAAATTAGCTCACTTACCTGCTATATGCCGTCACATTCAAGTTTTGACACTAAAAGCCAAAGGAGGCCTTTTTTCTATGAACATAATTCTACCTGCTGATGCTGATGTTCTTATGAAGCGCGCGTGGGCTGTGTGTTAGAAGTCGTGGGCTGATATGATTATGGATCGACTAGAGCGTATAGAAACCACATTTAACACCTCTCCTGTGGTTGAGCTGGCCTTTTGTTGAGAGCTGATGCGTTGCCAGGTGCAGAGCCGCGCAGGGACCTTCCTCTCCAACTCTATTGCTAAGTGCTACCACGCTGTTTTAAAAAGTAGCTTTAGTCACCGCTGCGGCAAGAGTACTGAAAGCTGACCTCCTTTGCACCTCCTATCTGAAATCGCACTTTCAATCAATCCCATCCAACGACTGAATTGAATGTTGCCGCCGGCGACGACAATACAAAAAAGTTCCATCGCACTTACAATCCCAATATTATTAAACAGCAGAATATAGCTTTCCACGCCTTTACTATCAGGTCAGCGTTTGATCTGTCACTGCTGTGGGAAAAAGCAATTAAGCCCCAGTGGAGTTTGTTAGTCGGCCGTGAACTTTAAAGATGTTTAAAGCCATCGATTTGGTCCAAACCTGTAATGGCCCGAGTTAGATAAGTTGGGGAGAGAACGAGACATGGAACAAGCTGTTCCATGTACGCATTCCTATGGCAACCGCTGCTGCTTCTCTTTGTTTGGGGAGGTGGGAGTCAGGGTCAAATGGTGATGAGCTTTGATGCAACAAGAGAGAGAGAGAAACAGAAACCTAAATACGAAGAGGCTAATTGGGGCTTTAGGAGGATGTGCTCTTGACAGTGAGCTGCAGATCGTTCAACTCGGCTGCTCTAGACTTTGTTTATTTCACAAAAGGACTTAAGATCCATACGACATGGTTATTTATTTATTTTTTTCAAATCATTATTTAATTTAGAGCCAAGCCTATGGCAAGTTTTTATCAGTTTTACGCCGGTGAAGAACATACCTGATAGAAAAGTGGAAATTAGAATAAAAGTTGGACTCGCTCATGGCCCTTATGTACAGTATGGTTGCACAGCGATTGTTATGGAAGGCTCCCACACCTGCCGCACAGTGGAGGCTTCACAAGAGGCGCTACAAGAAACTAAAAAGGGACAAAGAGGAGGTATCCGGGCGAGACTCACAGCTAAGCCACACATGCCTTCTATTGGACGTTCACTGGAGCATAAAACAGATAAACTGCTAAGCTCCTTACAGAATATGGTGAAAGACTGTTGTGGAGCGGAGGGAGCTGCGCAGGAGGAAGAGTAAGGGAGGCGTTGCACGTTTCAGAGGATCAGAGGAGCACTGAAGGCAGCCAGCCGGGTTTCCTCTGGGTGCTACGGTTTCCCCGACTGCCAAAAAACATGCTGGTCAGGTTGACCCACAATGGCAGCGCGGCTCAGTTGCAGCAGCTCAGGACTAACACCTGAACACTATTTTGTTGCACACTTGTACAATGACAATAAAGCACTAACTTACTTACTTACTAACTTTACCTCTTGTGTGGCATCTTGCACCTATTTCCCATGAAGAGGAACATACTACACCTGACAAAAATGCCCTCTAAGCTACATATAAAAGTATTGCTATATAAATGCTGAGAAAAAGCAAGAAAAGTAAAGACGAGGAATGCTTTGTACCAACAGAACATGATTGTAACCACATCAGCGTAATAATACTACTTCGTCATGGCGATACTGTGTATTCAAAAGGCTTCTTTCCTCCAACACGACCCTTTGTGGTAATGGGGCATCAGTCATTCCCTCACTCAGGAACGCCTCGTCCTTCCTCGCAACATTAACCTCCACCAGCTTGTATCCCGCGGCAACAACAACCTGGATGCAATCAACTCCGACACTCAGTCACACCCGAGAGTCCCCACCCTCTCTTCCTCTGAGAATGACAGAAATTAGCACCCACATATTCATCAGCATTGCCCACACAAGGCAACATGGAGGAGGAGGGCGGGGCTAAGGCACTAAACACTCACGGAGAACACAAGTTTGGCTCAAGCTGAATTGAAGTAAGAAAAGTAACTGAGTCAGGTAAAAGATAAAAAAGCTTTGTCTCCCAGTGTTCTCACTCTCCCTTGAATAGAACAGCAGATGTTTTGGATTGTACATTGCTGGAGAAACAGTCCTAAATCTCACTTGAAACTTATTTTACTAACATGTTGCATTACTGTGCCCACACTCTGCTGCTCTAAACCCAGAAGCAGCTGCGCGCTCATTTAAATGCATAAAACGGCATTCAAACACGTTCTCCCTAATATTGACACTTACCGTAATACACCTAGATGCGTACATCACTTGAATAAATGGAAGGTTTCCTCACTGCTCTTGGAAATAGCGCTCGGAGAAGTGCCGATTGGAGGAGGCGGCTGCTCTCGTGTGAATAACTAGATTAAGTGCCGGGCTGGAATTAAAACGGTTCCTGCCGGGCCGCGATTGATTGGGTGTTTGAGCGCTGACAGGGCAGTAGATAATCCCAAAGACGAGCAATAACCTGCGAAATGTCTTCCCCCCCCCCCCCCCCCCGCTCCCCCGCCTGTGTTATGCCCTGATCAATGTGGCACGATGAGACATGACACCTGATTGTTCTGGAGCGCTCCGGCAGCTGGCGCCACCAGAGCGATGGCGACGATTGGCTCTTAATGCTGAGGAATGAACGGGGCGTCGCTGACTTTTTGAGGGGACGGGTGGGTGAGAGGAGGGTTGGCCCCCGGTGCCGCCGTTTTGGGTGGGTTCTGAGTCCTTGTGGGATGTGAAGAGGATGAAAGCGGACAGAAGAAGAGGCAGGCGGAGGAGCTTTGACAGTTCTCAGTAACGGAAGCACAGAGGAGAGAGAGGGAGACATCAAAGGTGCACTCATCAAGTCTAGTCTTGGCTCTTCCTTCAACCACCAGTCAATAAAATAAAGACGCGTACAGCACTACAAGGAATCAACACTACGAAGATTAAGGGCTGCTCTTACTTCATTCAAAATTGTCTTACATGGGACAATTGTTATTTTGGCCAAATCATTCACTTTCTGGTACAAGCACTAAATCTATGACCTCAGAATGTTGCTGCATTTACTTTTTTTGTTGCTCATGGCCTTTTCTGAAAGACCTCCAGTAAGCTCATCGGCCCAGTAAGACCAGATTACGCTTTGTTCTTACGCTATGTGTGCCTACATAAATAAAGACGGTGTAAGGAAGCTGCTTGACAAGGAATGACATGCTCACTCTAATTTTGCCCAAGCATACAGTAGGTAATCATTTTACTGGTTGCGAATGTTTAGTCAATATTGGCAAGCCTTGGGCAAACTTTGTGAATATAATGTTAAAGTCTCATCTGTTTCTTAAGGCACCTTACTATTGCCGCGTCGAGTTTGAAATGACCTTTTACACCTTTTGTGAGAATTAGTTCAGCTGCAGCAGCCAGTTGTTGTGAAGATTGTGAGTGGGCAGAAGTTTTCAGGAAGTTTGCCTTTATGGATTCGTGCATTTTAATGGACACTGTGTGGACTTGGCCTCCGAAAGCTCAGCACAAGTATTCTCTGCGCATGTTTGAGCCAAGCAGTTGTGATTTGCCTTGTCAGTCAAAATGAAGACTGGACAAAACTCGCCTATCCATCACCAGTCCTCTGCACACTGGACCTGTCTGCTTTTGGACTGTCGACAGCGCCTCTCTCTCTCTAATTGGTCGGGCTGTTGCGTTGGCGTGATGTGAACTCATGGGAGATTTGTCTTTCCTTGGCGTTAATCACGGTGGGCTGAAGGGTGGGCGGCTAATTTGTTTGCCCGTTCGTGTGTCGCACGCAATCTGTCAAGACTCCACTGATCTCCGTTTTGACAAAAGAAAAGTATCTTACAAAAACTTTCAGACAAAACCGATTGGAACCAAGCCCCTACTCTGACTGAAAGCTTTACGAATGCGCCACACTATTTTTTCATTAAGTCAAAGCTAAAGCTCACTGTAGGTATGGCCAAAGTAAAGCTCCATATTTAATTCAGAGATTGATCAAGGTAAAGTGTTGTGTGAGTTTGAATACATTAATTCCTGAGGTGGGCGAAGAGATGTGAATACTAGAAGAAAAAAAATTCAGTTTATACTTGATAATATATGACTGAGGTAAAGGTATGTTTTAAACACGCATTCCCGCCTCATTTGTTTCACTATATTACCAGTCTGTTTTTTAGTAATATCTTTGGAGTTGCTTTTTCTCCTGAACCTCCTTTTGGCTCCGTGTTCTGAGCCCATTCTTCAGCTGCAGAAGGCGTGGGACTAAGGTGAACTATATGTCGTCTGAAAAATGCCTGGAGAGCGGCCTCCTCATTAACTGTGATGATCATGAAGTGCCAGGTTCCACCGCTCCACCGAGATGTGACCTATTTCTCCCCTCCACCGCAGCTGCGCCCGGGCCACAGGACACTCCTCGCCATTTACATGATTTACCACGCGTCCATAGGCACAAGCATTAGCCCGCTAAATACTGTCTTTACTGTTGGTTCGGAGAAAACCTATTGCGGATACTGTGTGTGTAACCAGTTGGAAAACATTACACTGGGATCTTGAGCTTAAAGGGAGATTTCAAACCCGACTTGGATTTCTGCACATCTGCTTGAACGGCTCACGAGGAGAGGGGAGCTGACGCTACCCTGGTGTTCTCTGTCAATCACAAGTCAGAAAACCCATGTATCCCTGCACCTTTCTTTATTAATACCTCTTACTTTGACAATTTACGTCAGCCAGCAAGGTGAAGGTAAGGCCAAAGGAAGAAATTTGGCTCCTCTGATATTCTAAAAAGGTTTTTACTGCCACTAACGGTCGCTTACCACAAACAAATAATGACTTTAGTGAGGCGCTTGTCATTTTTTTGGACTTTTGCCTGGAAAATGGCCTCATAAGATTTGTGATTGATGTTTTAAATCAAGATTCTGTTAACAGTGTACTTTTTAAACAAATGTCTTTCAGAACATTATTTTGATTCATTGGATTTATTTGAGTGATTATTTACAACAACATTATTGCAGTGCAGAAAACAAACAAAGCAACAAAAAAATTCAAAAGGAGTAGGCCGAAGCAAGAACGCTTATAAGTGCCTACCCCCATATTCAAAATCTCATCTCATGTTTACATACAATATAACACATACATTACAAATTCCTGAATTACACAATTACAAATGTCCGCAGTTTATGTATGCAGTTAACCAATATGTATAAACATTTTAATTTTTTTATTTTTATTTACAATTTGTACTTTTTTTTTCTCTTTCCTTATTCCTCATTCCCGTTCACATAATAACCATATCCAATCTTTACTTATAAACACCAGTCACCATTCTATTAATTGACTATTAATTTAGTTATAATAAGTATCACATAGTCAACACGACCCATTATTATTGACATTCCCTTATCCACTGTAAAATATTGGTTGTGATTGTTTTATTATTTTTGTTGTTTGCCTTGTTTAGTGAGGTGCCTTTAAAAAGCCAGGGTGTAATGTGGCCAGTTGGTAGAGGGCAGTAGCCTCCACCAGCAAGCCCACACCCTGCTGCCCTAACTAGTTGTTGTGAGACAGTTGTTGTGAGACAGTTCTTGAGCCATATACTGGGTGGTGCATTAAAAAGACAAGATTTATGAAAAAGGTTGAAAAGGGGGGGGGGGCCCGTCCAACAGGTCCATCTCTCGCCTGCCCTCACTCTTTTATATTTAATAGTGACCATCTAATAGTGACCAGTGAAAACTATTAAAACATAACTTACTAAGTTTGTTTTTGTATCTTTTGTACCTATTTTCAGATTCACTTTTTCTTTTTACAATTGCTTTCTATTTTTGGGCAATGCAGGTCATAGAGGGTCATGAAAGTTCTTAAGAAGATATATATATTTAACTATATATAACTTCCCACTCTTTTACCAAACATTTGTTGTATATTACTAGGGAGCTGGTTGTTTACAGCTTTATATATCTGTAACAAAGTGTTATATTTTATGAGGTCATCAAGTTTCATGGTGTTAGATTTTAAGAACAATGTATTTGTATGGTCCCTATATCCGACATTGTGAACAATTCTAATAGCCTTATTTTGTAGTCTATATAAAACCTGTAAATGACTATTGAAGGTATTTCCCCAGACCTCCGAGCAATAATTTATGTATGGTAGGATTAAGGAACAGTACAGGGTGAAGAGAGCCTTGTGGTCCAGAAGAAATCTATACTTGCCCATTATGGCGCCATTTTTCGCCATTTTCCCACGACTGTTATCTATTTGTGGTCTCCAGCTAACCTTATGACTGAAGATCACACCCAGAAATTTATATTCCTTTACTTGTTCAATTCGAGCATTGTCAATATCGATTTGAATCTGAACACCACTATTCCGTTTACCAAATAGAATCATTTTTGTTATCGATATGTTAAGCGAAATTTATTTCTATTAAACCATTCTTTGAATTTATATAATTCTGTTGTGACCTGAGACAAGCAGTTGTAGATCTTTGCCGGAACCCAGAATTGTTGTGTCGTCCGCAAATAATATACATTTTAACTTCGTTGAGATTTCACACAGATCCTTTATGTACAACAAAAACAATTTAGGTCCTAATATAGACCCCTGGGGGACTCCGCATACTATGTTCCTTCGTCCTGATACACGTTCATCAATTTGTACGTACGGCTTTCTTTCGGACAAGTATGACTTCAACCAATTGTTGCAATCCCTCTGATTCCATTGTTATTTAGTTTATTTAAAAGTGGTGTCAAAGGCTTTCTGGAGGTCTATGAATATACCCATTGAATACAGCTTATTGTCAATATTGTTGGTGACTTCTTCGCTTAGATTGATTAATGCATGTGCAGTTGACCTGTTTCTGAACCCATACTGATAGAAACTGAGCAAGTTATGTTTATTCACAAAAAAAGTTTTTCCAGAATCTTGGATAGTTGAGGAAGTATAGAGATCGGTCTATACCATTTTACAAGACTTACTAAATAAATTGTGTTTATTTGTTTGTGCTTAATTGTGCAGCCTTAGAGTCCGGATCAGAATGGATGGAGAAAGTGCTCCTGAACCTACAGACCCCTTGCGGTTTTTGTCTCAATTTCCCTGCTGTGTAATATCTCTCTTGTATTTTCCTGTGCTGACATTCGCCTCCAAAGGCCAATTTCAAGAGTTCTCACAGGAACCAAATCTTTGTGGCTAAAGACTTAATAGTGGAGATCTCATGTTGTAATGGGGCCTCTTAATTAGGCCTTTTATTAAAGCCACAACCGGCAGAAAGGTCAGGCAATCAAGTGTGCGCTTATGTGAAAAGCACCTCAGCACTTGTCTGAGAGCGCGGAGGCAGGTGTTCGGCCTGTTGTCCGCTTCATTTCATCTGGGTCATTTCTAAAAATAGCTTCACCAAAAAGTGAACGTTCAGAGAGTTCATATTAGAATCAACAGCTTTTCTCGTCTTAGCAGCTCTAATGCGCGAAATCAGTCTGGTCTGGTCAATAAGTTTATTTTTTGGAGGATGCAAATGTTTTGGTGAAGACGTCCACACTGGTGCAAGATAGATACAGTATGCTGACCAATGCAGTGCAAAGTGTCTCTGAGTGTCCTAAAAAGAGGTGGTGTAATATTTTAATCATTATATCAGCCAGCTCCACATTTGGGTTTATCGGCTGTTTGAAGTTTTTGGGGAGGACACTAACCGCAGCCGACAGGAAGTCTTGGAAGTTCCTTGAAGCTGAAAGTTAATTATCTCCGTCTCCCCGTGGCGTATCAGCGGATCTGACGCTATCTGCAGCCGCCTTTGTGACCGTACAATGACAAGCTTTGAACTGAGCTGGATCCCACATCCCGTCAGTAATCACCGCTGCTGCTGGCGTGGCCATCGAAGGCAACCGCCAGATGTCTTAATGTCTCTATCGTTCCCTCACATAAAAGCGGAGAACCGAAAAGTCATTACGTACCTTTTCACTCTGACAACGATGCGATATCACTCTCATTTTCTCAATTTTCTCTTGAAGGACAGTGGCACATGTCTGAGAATCTCCGTAATCGCCTCGTCTCCATTACAGCGGCTTTACTTTGACTGGCAGCTGACTGGGAAAGGTCACCGGAGCCCTGCAGTGCTGGGGCGGTCAGACTAGTGCAGATCGAGCCCTGTGTCGATGAGAAGACAATGTAATATAGCAACTAGCGTGCACTATTATGAAGGCAGGCTTATTTCTCTATACCCTCAATGACTTGAAGCTTACAGAGCCTGGCTTTCGATAATCCTCAATAGAAAAGAAAATCCCTGTTCATGGCAGAGTATTTAGGCAGGCCTTATATACTGTGTGGCAGTAAGTAAGTAATATGTTTTGTCCATTACTTTTGACCACTGTGGAACCAGCATGTTTACACTGATTAGAAAAGTCTAGTTTCTGCACTTTTGTACAAGGATGAATTGTGTCCAAAGTGGCTGTTTGACGTCCACTCAATGTGATTTATTGTCGAATTCGCTTTGCTGCCTGGTCAAAAACAGACCGGGTGGGATATCATACAAGGAACACAAAACTGTCCTCCACATTGTTATTGTAAAGGCCATAATCCATCACCAGACCTGTCCTGAGCAGTTCTGTGCTCACAATGCGTTTATTACGTAGCCATCGGTTTGCAAGCATGCTGTTAGACAAATGTGAAAGCTTGTTTTTTACATGTCATTCTCACTACTGCTACTATCACTACTTTATGCATGATTTCACATTTTTAAACATGAAATATCAATATGTCCATCTAAAGCAAGAATTAGCTCTGTCGTATTAGTCTTTTGTGAGTTGATTACACAGCATTTATACAGGCTTGGGACTGACAAAATGAACATATTAATTTTTGACTGTGCCGAGCTCCTTAAATGACACGTTGAAAGCATAACATTTACGTGGTAGAGGGAACCACAGTTGCAGACGTTTTATTAGGCTGTTATGGTAATTTCTATGAACGCTCCTCTCCCAGGAAAATAAGCCCATCAGTCATCCTCGCCTCAGACAGGATTCCTGCGATAGCTCAGTGTAGCCCAGCTCTGCTCCCACAGGCCCGCCCCGCAAAACCTAATCACGGTTGGCCAAACAAACTAAAGGCGCATTCTTTCCCGTTGTTAAATAATTAAGACTATTGTTACATTTTGGCCACACACCGTAATGAAGGCCATATTTTACATCGCGCTGATTAGCCCTGTGACAAAGGAGGCGTAACGGCTTCCAAACGCATCCGAAAAATTATGTTAATCACAGTGGGTTTCTATGACGAGGGGGAAAACTAAAGCGCTGGGATTAGTTTGTGTGTATTGGTAAAGCCGCATGGTCCGCGGAAGCATGTTTGCATCGCACTAATGGGTATTTCTGCGTGTCGTAAGCCAATTTGTGACTTGATTGCTTATCTGTGCGGGCCTTGTCGCCTCCGCCCTGAGTGGCTCTCTAATGGGCAGCTGTGATTACTCCGGAGCTAAGCTGACAGCTAAGTGTATCGAGAGCTAGCATCAGGTAAGCCACGGTGCATGGAGATGTGTCACTCATGTTCACGGCCACGGAAGTTCACGTCAATTATCGGCACGCGACGGGACAGCCGCTGTGACAGGGGCGTCACCTTGAATAAGACAATGGTGCCATTCTAAGGGGACTATAGTTACAATACAATGTCCAAACATAAAAGCAGACGTGCAACATAAAACATATAACACAGTGTTAGTGATTGGGTCTGAGGCTAATCAATGTCCAGCTGAGTCTGTCCACTTGATGAAATACTGTTCAACTACACAACTGTGATTATAGAAAGAGCTTTGAGATGTATTGTGCATAAAACTTGAAGACTTGGTCTAATATTAGTGTTTCATTGGGATTTTGGATATTTTTTTCTGTCTATTTTTGCTACATCTCAAAGTAAAGCAGCAGAAAGCCATTGTAAGTAGTTTATTAATCAAAGTGTGTGTGGGGAGGCTCAATTAGATTTGAGAGGATTTCATCTGACCTTTTTCTCAGCACAAGTGCTTTTCCAATGTTCTCATGAAAGCCCCAGCCGTCAATAGTTTGTTGCGTTCGTCAGGAGGCAGGGAGGTGCGCGCGGAATACAGATGAACTTTTGTGTGATTAGCCTTAATACACGCCGCGCGGTCCATGTCAAGACACATTTAAGTCCAGTTTGCAGTTGGCCATGGGAAAAAGCAGCCTCCTCTGCTCTTCGGCTGTTGCCTTTTGCGTTTGACAGAATGAGTCCAACCGCGCTCCCAATTAAAATGCATTTATTCCTCTGTAAACTGTACTTTTACACATTCACAAAGCGTATTTATTTAAAGTCTTTGATGTCTGTCTCTTGCTTTCACACTTCTGACTGGCTTTTATTTTCTTTCATAGGAGCGCTGTGAGCTGAGGGGGAGTGTGTATCGCCTCGGATGAGAGCTAGGTATGCTACATTGTCCTAACATTATGCCTGTTTGTCACTCAGTGGTTTAGCCCGTTTTCCATTAATTAAAAAGTTGCTTGTACGTGTCACAAACAATACAAATACGCAACACAAAGCCCTGAATAGACCTTATTGTTTAGGCGCACGGCTGCAACAGAGTTTAATGAGGTGCCGGCTTCATCGCAGCGGCAGGCCTTTTTCAATCCAACATTCCCTTTGCCTTCAAAGGGAATTAGCAGATGAATTATTGAGCCAAACCACTGCGCATCTCAACCTTTCAAGACTCTCTTTTCAAACCTGTGTGGCACTTATTTGAAATGATGGCATCAAACAGAGCACAGATGTTTTTATTGGCTGAAAAAGGCAAGCCTGTGGTATCTACAGTGAGTGAGCACTTGTCGAGCTCTAAAAGCTCATGTCTGGAGAGTTGAATGGAGCAATAAAGATGTTCTACAATTCTGCTCAGAATAGTTGGAAGTAATGGATAATTGCAGTTGAGGTGAAATGCGTCAGCCGCTTTCTGTTGACTAGAGTCCCAGTAGTTCTCCAATTTTCCATCTCATCAATTATTTGACCTCCCTGTATCACCATTATAAGCTAGGTCTAAAAACTGGGGATACACCGATACCATACCATTGTACTCGGACTTATTAATGTGGTCCCAATACCAGCTCCTACAGGACGCACCTCTCAGCTGAGGAGAGCAAAGCGCAACAAACTGGAAATGTAATATTCCACATAGAGCTGACTTTATTACAGACTACACTCCCTAAATCAGAGTCTAACGGCTCCTGCTATTTTTAAGATGCTTTATGCTTATGTGCTTATGGGCTTAATTAATCTGTAAAACTAAATGAAAACGCAAATAAAGAGATTCAGCATGCCTATATTGAGCATATTAAGGCTACAAAACACACGTATGGGAAAATCCACAGAGTTGTAGTAAAGCAAAAAGCGACAAAAGTAACCATCTCAATACTACTATATTAAAAAAAAGAAGATGAATACAGCACAGGCGTTGATGAGTAACTGGGACATGGACTGTTTTGTCTATGGTATGGTTGTATCCCGACTAAAAACTGTCTCAATAGACCTAAACCAATCAGAAAAAAGTCCTTAGCTGTGGATGAATGTTACGGAAAGGAAAAGTCTTTAGTCTCATGAACCACCACATACAGCACAATATTCACTTTATATCTGATGTTTCCTCAGATATAAAGGTTGATGCATTTCAGCAGATGTGTTTGAAGCAGATTTTGCATAATGTTTTTGTGCAGGGTCAAACAGCTCTACGATGTATTCCAAATGAATTAGGCCGCTCTCAGCTCTCAGCGCGTATGAAAAGCAGCAGTTTATTGTGATGATTCTGATGGCGGTTTTGAGCTCTGTTTTTGATTGGATTAGTTCCACGCTGCGACGTAGCCTTATTTCAGAGACGCACGCATCCGCCTTGTGTTACAGCAGAATACATTGAGCTCATTACACTCCGCATATGCAGCGCACATATGCTGCTCTTGGTAAAGCCAATCAGGCAGAGCATCTCTCAATAAGACTAAGCCTGTGCCATGCCTGTGCTGTGGGGAACGGCTGGTGCGCGATGGCCTGCGGGGACACACACTGTTAGCATACATATGTCAGACGCTCCGGCTAAAGTTCAGATCGGCTTCATGGGCTCTTCCTTCAGCGCCACAGGCAGAGGATCAGGCTTAAAGGTCACGGACAGGCCTATACCGCTGCCTTTAACGCTCAGTGTGTGCGCCGCTCTCCCACACGCCTAATCACCGCTCGCCACGCTAAATTACTAAACGGATCGCATTACTAATCTGCATAAAATTAGCATTCTCTATCCATAAACAGCTTCTTTACACCGTCGCAGCAAGACACATTGTATTTTCTCCACTAAATAAGCTTCCAATGCTTTGGCTGAACTCACCAATGAAAACAAAATGCTTTTTTAAATTGGGGTCTTAATTGAAATCCAGGATGTAGCGGCGTGGATCAAAGCCTCTCTGCGGTGGCGAGTACTCTTTTTGTTGCTGTCCCTTGTTGAAAGAAAATAAGATTGGGTTTCAAAGCTGTATCTAATCACAAAGCACAAAGACATGGCTGGATTTTGGGGAGCCACACGAGTTGGTTTGTGAATGCTAAAGGCGCGTGTGGCACTTGGTGACCTCCGGATAGAAGACTCGGAGAACACAGAGGCAGCCTGAGGGAGGAAAGCAGCCGCATTGGCTTTGAACTACTGCCATCGCTCTGGGACTGCCTCTCTAGGGGGCGCTCTATGAATATGAGCAAATATCTTAAAGTGAGGACATTGTGTAGCTCCTTTCTCTCATTTCCATTTGGTAACTCGACTCGATCTCGGCCGTCTGAATATTTAATCAGCCCTGAGATTACAGTGTTCAGGGTCGGAGCCTGTGTCTTTTCTATTTGCATAGTTAAGTAAAATGTGGGCCTATGGTAATTCACTTTAGTAGGTGTAGAACTACGGGCTACGGTTCTGCGCTCATTTTAATTTAGTTTTAGGCTTAGACGTTTAGCTTTTTACGTACTTGAGTAAAAGTACAGATATGACTGGACAGTTATTACTCCAGACAAACATGTACACAAATAAAAGTACTGAAGTATTTCCTGACAACATTGCTTAAGTATTCAAAGCAGAAGGCAGTTTTAAATATATAAAGACGGCACCTGGATTCCAACTTTTCGTCTAGATAACTCTAAATTGATTTGATTCAAACATGTTTATTCCTGTTGCTTCGTGGACTTTCTCATTTGCAAAAAGCACAGACTTGAATCTGAATGATACAGGGCTCTTTCATTCACTGACATCGGAAGCTTCACTTTTTATCCTATTTTTATTCTTTCTTTATTAGTAGACGAAAATATTTGACTGTTAATGGTACACTGCGTCGGATTCAAGTGCTGTCCTTCCTTCACACTCATTTTCTCTCTAGTTTCCAAGTTGCTTTTGTTGATGTTACTGTGGGTCTGTGATACAAAAATGTTTTTACTGTTGCATAAGCCATTGAGTTCTTTCTCTACTGAAGGTTAGTACAAGTTAAGTAGTTAGTTCAATGTATTTACCATGGCAACAGGCCGCAGAGACGGATGGGAGTTCTAAATCCAATGAAGCAAGGCCATAAACACCCTCAACATTGTGAGACTGATGCATTCTGACCAATGAACAAGGTCCATAATGTTGCTTTGGACGTAACATTAGTGAGTAGATGGACGTTATGTTGGACACAATGGGCTCAGACTATGATGATAACTTTACGCTCACGGACCTTGTTTTAATGACAATAACGTAACGGTAAACTTGACTAAAACTGGACTAAAACTATCACATTTAGAAATAACTACCGTATTTTCCAGACTAAAAGTCGCTCTGTAATATAAGTCGCACCAGCCTTTGCAACTGGGCCTGGAGGCGTAACTGTATCGTTCACAAGCCTCTCCCAGCATCACGTTCAAGCTCTCATTTTGCGAACTGGTTCCTCTAGTTGTGGCCATCTAGCTTTTAGCCCGCGATTAGTTTTTTTTGTTTTATTACAGTCAGAGTAACCTCCGATTTTCACAAGTTTCTTGCTCACTCTAAACTAACTTTCTGCTGCTCGATTACCGTTTTTAAATCTTCAGTGGTACAGGAGTAGCTTAGACTGGTACATAAGCCGAGAGCGCCCTCTAGCGGCTGTCAGTGTGAAAATAACATGTGAAATTACATATTTTGATGTATAAGTCGCACCTGAGTATAAGTCGCACCCCCCCCACTATGAAAAAAAAGCGTGGCGTATAGTCCGGAAAATACGGTAACTTAGACTAAAACTTAGAGGGCTGCCAAAACAACACTCCATGGGCTGCTGTTGTTTCACTGTGGAAAAGAAAATTCAATTTAAATATATCTACCACCAACCTACAATCTAGAGCCTCTATTGGTCTGCAGTCGGCAGTGTCATACCATGTTTTCTTATCTTCTTGTCCTACAACCCAGTAAACTGATTTATTGCTCACGTGTGTAAAAGATTTCCAGTTTTAAAGTGCTGAGCTGATTGGAACCTCTGTGAGTAAAGCAAAATAGTTCTCCTGAAATGTGAGAACAATGTGGTAAAGAGTCTCCTTTGGTGTATAATGGCAGCCGATAACTGTAATTGCCATAATGGATGGATTCATTAGTGGTCCGGTGTAGTCTTCACTCATGGACTGTGTGATTGAACGGCACACGATCCAGCTGCGGGACGTATTTGCATAACTTCATCATAATTAATCAAACACACCCCGTCCCGCGCTTTATCATGTCTGAGGACCAATTTCTCCATCTTTTCCCTATGAATACATTAGAGCGGCAGTCATACATCTCCTGCCTGTCCTTGTGAGGAGGAGAGAGGCTCAGTGTAACAGGCAGGAGACCACCGCCATCGGCGCCTCGGCCAATCGCCCTGAGTAATGGGACGTGCGCGGGAGATACGGCCCGCACAAAGCCGTACATAGAAGCAGGAAAAGCCTCTCTGATTAACGCCAGGGTGGATCTCATTAGTCCATTTTGCCGATCAATCCCAATTGAATTATCGCTGGTCGTTAGGAGCGTAAACTGGTGCGCCGTCTCAGGGGAGAATCCACTTTGATGATCAGACTGAACTCAACATAAAGAGTCGATGCTCATGTCACAGAAGTGCAGAGTTTATTGTATTTCCACTAAAAGACATGTTTTGTTTTGTTCTGATGTGAGCTTTGACTGAACCAGATCATTTGAGCATCTTTCATAAAACAAAGCGTTCGTCCTGTTCTGCCCTGGCACACTCTCAGATGAATTAAGTACAAATCTAAGAGTTAGCTTTTTATTTTTTTAAAAGAAGAACTAAGTAACTTGTTTACCTTAAGAAATCCTCGCTGTAGTCTTGGGGGGTCTTTCATCTCCCCCAGTGTCTCTGGCCAGAAAACCACAATTGCAACTTTCCTGGGTCGGAGGCGCAATACACACTAATAGAATCACGAAGAAGAAGCTACCAGGCTAACAGGCAAAGCTAACTGCGGGCTAGCGCCACTTTAGCAGTATTTACAGCCAAGTTTGATGCTCCATCCGAAACCAGTAAATTGGTAAGAGGTCTTACGCCAAACCGGATGTGCGTCAGCGTCCGCCATGATAAGATGCATCCGAATTGGGCTTTCAGTTAGGAAGGAGTTAGGGAAAGTGGCCTGTATGCTAACTATCATAGCCACTTTAGCATAGGGACCTCTGATGCTAACTTACTGGCGATTAGGAGCCATGTGCCATCCCATAAGCCACTGCGCCAATCTCCCCACCCCCCTCGCCCCCACCCTCGAGTGATTCATGCGCAACCACTGTTGATTGACAGGTGCACATTTAATAATAAAAATAATTAAAAAAAAAAAGATTCTGCACAAGCCAAACTTTATAAAAGTGACAAAATACATGTTAAAGTCACCACAGCTCAGTCACATGGTTTTAAAGAGCCGCCTCAGTAAATGGACTGAAGGCAGTTTGTGCTTTTGCTTCATTTAGTAGAAACTTAAGCCACATGGCTAATTTGCATACTGTAGCTTTATGAAACGCTGTTGAGATAAAATAAAGGGAAATGTGAAGGATCATTTGGATGTTTCTCTTTTTTCACCTTAAATGTCTTTATTTGACACTATGTTGTTGTTGTTGGACAATATACAGTAGGGGGCGGTATGCGCTTTTGTTTGGCCTGCACTGAACTTTAAAGAAGAAGAAAAACAGCTGTTGGTGACGTCACTTCCCCTTCCCCTGGGTAAGGACTGTCGAATTGGGCAAATGCTGTTGAAGCTCTAGTTCACTAACTGCATAGAGATCTAACAGTTGACCCCATGAAAGGTTAAGGATTAGTTGCTAGTGTTAGTACTTAGAGGCTACAATTTGATTGTTTCGGATGCAGCACGAGTGAAAAAAAATTATCTCCATTGTGTACTTGGATGTACAATATCCCTCTCTCCCTTTGTCTTTTCTGTCAGCGTAGTATTTACTCTCACAGACAATGAGTAAAAAAACGCAACATGCTATGACACCTGCAGTGGCGCTTATGGCCTCTAGGGGCATGAGTTATTTAGTACTGCTTCAAGGCCTTATACCTGATTTATTTTATTTTTTTACTAACAATAAAGGCGGGAGTGCATCAATTTTAAGTTGTTTTGATCCAATCTCACGCATTCCTAATATCAGTTTTTCACACGTTTATATCTTTCGGGGAGTGATACTGTTGTAATAAAGTAAACAACATCCAGCTGCTAATTCACGTTCGATAAAAAGGCTTTATAATCGCACACATATAATTTTTCACCACAGCTGCCTGCTTTGACAATATCCTGAAGCACAAAACACATTTTTATTCCACTTGGTGTAGACATCTTTAATTGTGGCACATAGTTTCTCCAAACCAGGGCCAACAATATGACGCTTGTGTCGTCACAAAAATCTTTTATTGAACGACTCTTTGAATAAACAAATCCCAAAGTTCGGGCTTCTATTACAGAGCCATGAATCCCATCAGTTCTCGTTTGGTGGCGATCATTGAGCCGCAGCTGCTCAGCCGCTATCTCACTCAGGCCAGACAATCAGCGGCGACGATAAAATCATTAAAGCTCATTGTACAGTTGACTCGCTCTCTCGGGCTGCTATTGTTTGGCATTACTCCATTTCAAAAGGCCCATTTGTGATTATGGCGTCGGGAACAACAACCGCCCAAGCTCTCAGAGAGTCTCCGAATGAATGAAGTCAGTCTTTTATAAGCTTTCCCAAACATAACAGCGCGAAAGGCCGTTCTCCCATGATTAGTCTTGTCAGGTTAAGTGAAACCACTGTAGTGTTTGAATTGGGGAGCGACATCTAATAACAACAGCCTCAGTCAGCGCGCGAGTGCGTGTTGTGTCAGTAGATTCAGTTCCGATCAGCGGCAAATGGACCAAAGGGCGATTAACACGATGCCAAGTTATTTGTCTTCATGGGTGGATCAGAGCGCCGTCCCGGGAGCTCACCTGCCCCGCTGTATTCCTGCTGATGAACAAGATTACAAATCATATCTGAGACAGAGCCGCCCCGGGTCACGCTGTAAATGCAGATTCTGTGGAGTCAGCTGTCGCTCTCACACTGACCTGCTGTGCTCTCATTAAGCAATTAACATGGGCCTTGTATCCAATGGACAGTAAAGGGGTCACTATGCAATCACTCCGCCCATATTAGGCTAAATAAAAGCAGTAGATTAGATATTGCAACTGTAGAGCAACAAACCAGCCCTGTTTGCTTCTGAATATTGAGAGCATTTTACCCTAAAGCCGCTGTGCTGGATGTTTTTGTGGTTGAAGATAAATGTCTGCAAACGTATTTTGTAATAGGTTCAATGCTCCAGAAAGCACAGTCAGCTCCCTCTGCCCCGTCTGGTGAGGCAAAAACACTACTTTACACTCTTGAACTGAACTGAGAAGGCTCATAAAGCGGGATATAGCGTCAGAACAGTATAGTAAGATGTCCTGGTTTGTGTTATGGAGTGAGTTGGTTTTCTAGAGGAATTAGCGCTATATCGAAAGAGCTCGGAGCAGGCTGAACAACTTAATTGCTGTCTTCACGGATATCAATAAGCCTAATCAATGAGCGTCCTCCAGAACCTTTTACAGCCTCTGCTTTTAGCCAGCGCCAGGCCCGTGTGAAGGGGTCCGTTCTCTCTCTCTCTCCGCAGAGGTCAAAATGCAACTCTCTACTCCATCAGAGGTTAATTTGCGCTGGAGAAGCTGTAAATACTGTTTACCCTGGCGTTCGATCCTTGCCGCTCACTCGTATACTATAGTAGAGCGGTGAAAATGCACATCCTCTCGAGCGGCACTGACAAATGGAGGTTTCATCTGAAGCGAAGGTCGTGAGGCGCTTTTGTTTGGGAATCACTCAAGTGTTTCCGCACTTTTCACCCGGCGCTAATTTCACACTGCTCTGACACTTCCTCATGAGGAGTCTATCAGCGTCAGTCAATCCACTCCCACCTGCTCAGTACTGGGAGACGTTAGGAATGACAATGTGTTCAGTATAATCAGTGCTGTATCTCAGAAGGCACAAAACGGGCTCCCATTATACACTTATCCATGACGTTAGCAACTGCCTTATTTGACTAAGCATTGTAGTAAATGGAGCGGAGATCAGGGGGGGAAAAAAACTGTCAGAGGCCAAAGCGAGCTCAAGTCAAGTTCAATGGTTTCTTTGAGAATATGAATCTGGTTTTGAGTTGTTTTCACTCATTTAGATGGAGCTTGTTTTATGACAGACTGGAAATAGGAAAGTTCAACTGCCCCATTGGCAAATAAATAAGCTTTCAATAAGAACCAATGTATTTGAAACTAGTCCCAGAACAAGTGAAATAATCTAAGTCAAGACCCACAAAGACAAAGGTCAACAGAACCAGTTTTTCATGCATAGATGCAGCATAAGCATTTACCCGAGCCGGTCTGGGCAGTTTGTCTTCATTATTGCAGGGTATGATCAGTGCCTTGGCAGAGATGCATGCTCTCTGGTACTTGTAGTTTGTTCATTGTTGCTCTTCTCTGATTTTTCTTCCTCTGTTTGTCGATGGCCTTTTCAGTGATTATTGCTGCTTTGAAGTGAGATATTTGGATATAGCGCTAAAAATGTGCCCAGAGGCCTCACCTTTGCTGTCTCCCTCCCACAGAGCAGAGAAATGAGCAGCTGTGTCAGATCCTGTACCGGTGTTTTGTGAATTCATATGAAGCGTGCTGCCTTCAGGGGCCGCTCTCGGGCCGCGGCGCACGTAAAGACAGGCTGCCAGGGCCTAATACACATGTGATGTGTGAGGCTGACTGCTGATGACATGCCATCAAGGTGAGAAGCGCCGGCAAATGCTGCTCGGTACCTGCTGTTTCCTCTCGTCTGTGCCAAATACTCACAGCCAACGTGAAGAGGCGGATAGAGCTACCAACACGGCTCTCACAATATCAGTCCAGTGAAAAAGGGGGTTTGGTCCAAGGGCACATAAACACGGATTACAGACATTTTCACTTTGTATCACATGATTTTGTTAGTGTATCCTTTGCAAACATAGACATTGATAGAATAACCTAAAGTTGTCCTATTTTGATACAGGGATGATACTGGTCCAAGAAAGAGAAAGTAAGAGAAATACCCACAGATTGTGGAGTTAGCCATGACAATCCCACACAGCACATTGTACGCTTCTGTTCTCCTCCAGTCTCCCACCACCTAAAAACATGCACAATAGGTTAAACCCTCTTGCTCAGTGCTCCCGACACATAAACCAAGCTCAGGATCTGGGGATAAGCCCCAGACGTGACAGTTGAGCTTGTACCAGCTTGATTGAAGAACTATGAAAATAATAAAGTCTCTTAACTTTAATTCCAAAGACTCTCTGGTTATTTAGGTTGATGATTTGTGCCTGGTGAATGAAAAATATTGTAGCTGGTTTCTGTGTCTGGCTTTCACACACAATACAAGGTTAGCACTTGTGCTTGAGCCACTCTCCCTCTGCTCTCCTCTGCCCCGCTGTTTTCTTTCCCCCGGAGGTGTTTATTCACAGCCTGTATCTTTGCACACAGGCCAGTTTGACGTGGACTGCTCGGCTCCCTGCGTCGTCCAGCGCTGTAGTCTTTTGTGCGTTGAATGAGCAATTGCCTACTCTTAACCATGCACGACTTTGATAAAGCCAAAGTCTGCACAGATGAATAGCCCTCCCTCCACACTGACGACACGCTTTTATGCAACGCCGATGCTGCACTTCAGCGCGTGGGGGGCACCGGCACAATGCGCCACGGATGCAGCAAAATTAGAAGTATATAAATTCAAAAAGATAACTTTTCAATTGCAATTTATCATGTCCGCTTTCATCAACGGGGTAATTTTTCATTCAGGTTTTAAAGAGCAGAGAAATGTGCAGAGGCAAAGCAGGGCAGCTTGTGGAAGAGCATGTCCTGACTTCAAGGTAAGGGACGATAATGAAAGTGCACAACAGTTAGTTGAGAGAGTTTTTGCTTGGTTTAAACATGCTCTTTGCTATTTTGTTCCTTCTAATGTGAAATTCATGGCCGCGAGCTTCCCGGGCACACGCCGTACTTGTCTCGATTCGTGGGAGGGCCGTGCTCTGTAGCGTTTCTGCTCATTTGAAGTGCACAATGCTAAGTGCTCTGTGTTGGTGGTACATTATGTAAAAGCCATTCACAGGATAATTTCTATACAGAAGTACCTTTCTATAGGGCTCCTGCTGGAGAAAAGGAGTAGCAATTTGGAAAGAAAATAATATTGTTTCATCTCATTGTCTTGAACTCTGGGTCATGAGCAAAAGGTTCAGGAAGTGCCCGGGGTGAAGGAAGTGCTGTAAGATTACTGCTCCTGCTATCAGTTAGAAGCAGAAGATAAAGCAAGTGTCAATATATTTTACTTTTACACAGATTTATTTAGAAAATCTTTGAAGGACATGGCTCAAAGCTGCTGTGAAGAACAAGCTTTTGAGCTCACAATGGCAGTCTTTCAGCTCTCACTTTAGCATTGCTAAATGGTTGTTCATAGTTTTAGAGCGTGTGATTCTGTGGAGATTATTTGGCCACACTTGTACCTCCTCCGTGTGTCTGAATGAAGCATGCCCTTGTCTTATCATGGCCAAGTCACTGCGGCGTTTGCTAATTCTTCACAGAGAGACAGATGAATAGATACTCGGGTCGTCCTCCAATCATTCTCCCATGTCACATTATATCTGCCCCCTGTACAAAAGCTCAGGCACTAATCACGCTGGAGCACGCAGAGTCTCATTCATAACACTGCACTCTGCACTTTGTCAAACCTGCTGCCGGAGAAGCTCGCCACAGCTTTTTTTCTTTTTTTTTCCGTGGAGCTGCTTTAAAAAAAATAAAAAAAACAGTTCAAGGACTCAGCAAGGGCTGCAGTCCCGAGGGCCCCCCGCGGAGACAATGACAGGTCCTCCCTCCGCCTCTCACGCCCACCGATTCCCTTCCTCCTGCCCGGCAAACAACACAACCCCGACCTTGCGGCAAATCACCACCAGCTACAACACTGTAGATCTGAAGATCAGGGCAGGGTCCTATTGGGGACTGGTAGTCAAAAAAGATGTTTCTTATGACTTGAGTTTGTGATACTTGTCTTGATTTGCACAATGTTGACCTTTAAGGTTACTAACCAAGCCTGGCCTGGTGGCTCCGGACACCTGGATTTTCCTGGATGTAGATGGTTTATTTTGTAACCTTTTGTCATTATTTTATGCAAATCTCTGAGGTGACACGCAGGCGGCAGTTGATGTCGCCTCCGGATACTTTCTGTGTGTCCTTGCTCCTCGGGCAAGATATATCCTCCAGTGTCTATGGTAATCACATTGAGAGCTTTTTACTACTTACCATTTTTTTCTCAGTTGAATTGCAATAAACTTTTCATATAAAACTAGTCAGATGTTGCAACTTGATGACGGGACACTATTCCTGACACATTTACCCAAACGCTGCCCTCTATATTAAGACCTAATTCACAAAGCACAGCAGTCTTAGGTCCAAAGTGCTCATTGTTGTCAAAATGTACACAGAGATTGAACAACACAAAAAAATGAAACATAAATTCTTTTATTTTCACATGAAACTGCAATTGTAACTTTTATGTGATACCTTTGGGCATAATGTCTGCTTTGATAAGCTGTGTTTGAAAGAGTGAAATGTGCTGAGTGCGCAGTGCTTTCAGGAGCTGAGCAAACCCTGGATTGTGTTAAAGGTTTTCTGTTTAAATGGCGGCTCGGTGCAGTGAATGGCGTTAGGTAAGTTATCAATAGTGAAAAACTGTTTCCTAAATTTACTTATCTGAACTGAGTCAAAGTGAACCTGTAAACCTCAAGTCTTCACTGTTGGAGTTAGAGTTCGAGACAAGTTTTTAATTTGTGATCCATGATTAATCAGTTAATCGTGAGTGTAAAGCTTTAACTTTGACAGTCCACAGTTTGCTTTCCAAGTGGAGTCACAGGTGCGAGTCCAGGACTTGAGTTGTACATCTGTGCCCTCCCTCTCACTCATCTTCACTCTCAGCTCCAGGGACAATTTACAGTCCTGCCCCCTCCCTCTGCCCCTCCTTGTTTATTTATGACCCCTGGCCCTCCATTGAAGGGCATTATGGGCAGGGATTAGAGCGCAAACAGCTCTGGCACACACTCTCCGCTCTCATTACTCACTGCTTGTCCACAGAGATGGTCCAGGAGGCAGACGGATCGGCGAGGTGTTGAGCCGGTGACACTGATGAGGGAGAGTGTGCAGCAGAGACGAAGCAACACTTGACAGAGGACGGAGAGATTACAGACCTTTACCTTGTTCTAAGGAGAAGACGATAATACGCCATTCGTTTCCAATGATGGATGGCTTCTATATAAATCACATTGTCAGGCTCAAACTTATCTTTCCACATTTAGAGCCAGCGGGAATTGAACACGGACATGTGAGAATGGAATTACGTACGATTTTATCATTTATTTCTGCTATAAGGCCTTTCTTAGGACTGACGAGGCATCAACACGTACTATCTTATGAAAGACTTTTGGTGACAGTTTTTAGTACTTTTTAAAAATCAGCTGCTGTAACAAAAAGTCGCTTGTGCTGCTGTACTCTTTGCCAATGGTACTGAAGCTGAATTTGAAGGTACGGTGCAAATATTTCATTCAAAGTTAATGGATTCTCTCCTCTTCCCATTCCCAGCACGTGTTCCCAACAGCCTCCTCAGCCTCTCCATCTCCTTTTCTTAGTCTGTAGTTAAAGCTCTAAATGCCACTTCTTAGACTAACCTGTCTTTCATCCAACCTCAAAGAAATCCTCCTGGAAATGCTCATCTGGTTGTTTTCAGTGAGAGACGTCTCAGATTGATATGAGCTGCATGTCAGAGGACATGTCGCTCTGGCTTTGGCAGGTTAGGTCAGTATGACATCTCCCCCAGTCCTTCAGCCGGTGGGACCAGGGAACATGGTGAATGTAAAATCATAGCTGCAGGCGCAAAAAACCCCCCAAAAAATCAGCATGAATTTAAACCTTGTGATTAAATGGTCATTGTCCAGGGATCATTGTCACCTCGAACAAGAATGACTCCTTTAGTCATTCGAAAAGAAATTCTGTGTTTGAAAAATTAAGCTACACTTTCTTAGGGAATTTGAACTTAAGTAAGTGCTTTATTTGTCATTGTATAAGCATTCAATGAAATAGTGTTCAGGTATTAGTCCTGAGCCGCGGCGCCACTGTGGGTCAACCTGACCAGCATGTTTTTAGAGGTCAGGGAAACCGTAGCACCCGGAGGAAACCTGGCTGGCTGCCTTCAGTCTCCTCTGATCCTCTGAAACGGTGCAGCACCTTCTGGGTTTGTCCCTGTTTCAGAGCGTGGTGTCCTGCACTGGTCAGCTCCACCCCCTCTTCCTCCTGCGTGGCTCCCTCCGCACCACAACAGTCTTTCACCATCTTCTGGGAAGAGCTTAGCAGTTAATTTGTTTTATTCACCAATGAGCGTCCATTAGCCAGAACAATAGAAGGCATGTGTGGCTTAGCTGTGAGTCTTGCCCGGATACCTCCTCTTTGTCCCTTTTTAGTTTCCTGTAGCGCCTCTTGTGACGCCTCCACTGTGCTGCAGGTGTGGGGGCTCTTGGTGCCTCTTCAGTGTCTCAGAAGAAGAAATGTGTAGGTCTCAAATGGGTTCAGCTGATAAGCTAGCTGTTTACGTTTAGAAAGCTGCTTTCTTAAGGACCATTATGGACTCTCTGCAGTAAAAAAAAAATCCACTGAACCCCACAAAAACATGGCAAAGACGTACAAAAGTAGAGAGGGAGGTTGCAGCCTACACGTTGCCCTCTAATAAAGGGTTCAACTTCCCTTTCTACTCCCTTCCCTTGAGTTGACACAAAGATGGGCCTTAGCAAAGCTACAAGGATACGGTACAAAAAGAACAGCCTCGTCGTGTTGTGCAAACTTTACCCACGATGCATCAGGCTGCTGCATAGTGACAAGCTCCCAGCGTGACGAGCAGAGGTGCTAACTGCTGCTGCTTTTCACTCTGCCAGGTGTGAGCCATTTTATACCGTCATAATCTCTCACATTATCACAAATGGACAGTAAACGTTTAGCACATACTAATAAACGCTGGGTTTTTCACGGCGTCAAGAGGCAGGTGGCGAGGACAGACCACAATGATAAAAACAAGATGGAAGTTTTATATTTGTTTTTAATTGTTTAACAGTTATCGTACGCTGTGGAAAGACTCATTTCAATTTGTCACATGGGTAGTTTTGGACATTTGTTGGATAAGTGTGCAAAAGTGCATAAACTGAGATGAAATGAGGTCACTCCTTTTTGCTTGCAGATTTCTTTGTGCTAAACATTGTGTTCCAGAAAAGGTCCTTTGTATGTGTGAGCTTTGATGATGAGGTCAGTCGGAGGAAGGCCTTGCATAGCGACACGGGAGAGTGGATTGTTAATTTCAGCGTGATGCGAGTGTGTGGGCAGCTCCGCAGCACCAGGTGGGAGCGTTTCATGAAGCAACACGTGGCCACTGCACCTTTTATACTCGCAGAACGAGAAAGTGAGCTCGCTTCATTCCAGTGTGTGGTTGATTTCCTGTAGTGGGTTGCCGTGGGTTACCATGGGACCCTACGCTGGCGGCAACCTCAAGGACTGCCTGTAACAAAGAGCCTGCTAAGAAAGTGTTAACGTGAGAGCGACATTGGCAGTGAAATGAATGAAATTTCTTGTTCTTATGTGATATTTGACCTTCAGTGGAAACACATAAGTCCACTGCTCTCACCTATTACCTCCTCTGCTGACTGCGCCAATGTGCTTTAATTAAAAGTGTGCAACAGCGGAGATAAAGGCGGACCTGATAACACGCACGTCCTCCGGGGCACTGGACATGTACCGAGCGATTGAGGGCAGTCACTGGGGGAGACTGGGAATTGGCTTTTTCACTGATAAAATAGGTAAAATGAGGCGATGATTTGGCTTGTTACAGCACTAAGAATACCAGCAGAGGGTTTGTATAAAACCCTTCTTACTCTCCTGCTGCCAACAGAGGACGCTCCAAGAAACATCTTTAAGAGACCATTCTATAGTCAAGTGTCTTTCCTAATGCTTTTGGGTGCACTTCGACTGACTAAATAACTGTTTTCACAAGGGAACAGTGGAAAATGCTCCTGAACAACAGCCTGGAGCATCACTAACATGTGTTAATGAAATCTGTGCCGCCCCAAAGCCCATCATGAAATATATTAGCTCTAAAACAACGAATGAAAGGAACATGCTGATCACAGGAGAACATGTAGCTACAAGGGATTCTTAAAAAAATCTATCTGTTTGAGATGTAATTGAAATTGTATAAAGAAATGCTGTAAAATATTCAGTTAGTTGTTTTGTCGGCTTCCTGCTCCATCTTGGAAAGATATTGCGCATGAAATGAGAGGAGGGAGTAAAACAGGCCTCAGTGACTGTAAGTGAAAACGATCCACCAAAGTATAATGGCTTCCTGCTCTTCTCCCCCTCTCCCTCCTCCCCTCCTCTCCCGCTCATCAGGACGGCAGTAATGTATGGCTCCATGTCGGGTCATGTAAGCCGCTAATGAGAGCGCGGCTGATGAGGATTACAAAAGTAATTAATTCTCCAAGGGAAAGTTTTTACTCAGCCACTGTCAGTGCATCTCACAGTCACATGACTTATACAGCCTTTATCCAGATTACCATGTCATACACGGTTATGCCATGAATGTGATAACAGTAGAATATAGCATTATTGGAGCATGGCAGTGATTTTGTATAACTATATTCTATATCATATTTAGTCTGTTCAAATGGTTTTAAAAGCCTGAATAAAGAATAATATGAGCCCATTTACAGACTTTTGTAATAGTATTATCATGTCCATCACGTGTTGCGCATCACTTAGGCGCAGATCATTAATAGTCATTAGGACATTCTCTGCTCGGGGTTGTTCATTTTCCAACTCATTTCACCCAAAGCACAAGGTTGACATTGCCATTCACGTCCTGTATCTGCGGCGCTCGGGTCACGCTCGCTGCCTCCGAACATTACACTCATTTAGTGAGCGGAAAATGTTGAGCAATCACTGAGGCAAATGTCCCTGCAGCTGCAGAACACGAGCTAATTGGTAAAGCATAGAGCCAGCCATGATACTCAACGGTATGGAATCAAGAGTGTAACCTGCTTTCTGATCCAATACTGAATGGTGTCGTCAGGAGACAGCCGTAAAGCCAAAAGATGACACGTTTTTAATAGGACTCTTGATCTCGCACATCTTCATTGTGTCTTTATGAAGTTGTCAGTGAGTGGATGGTGTAGGTTCTGTTGAAGCATGACAGCAGACTAGAGTTGCCTTGGTTTACCTCAGTGTGACTCAGCAGCCGGGTTCAAGATGGCTGCCGTCACTCTCCTGTCACGCCTCGTCTCTCCGTGATCCCGCGTCCGTGTTCGCGTACGTGGGTAAACAGGCGGAGGCTCTGACACCACTCCAGAGATCCCAGGCTGCATCTGGGGATCACAGACTCCCATGACGCCTGTCACCGGGGACTTTTAGCTTTACTTTAGTGGCACAAAAGAACAGCTGAGGTCGCCCCCTCCGCTCCACATCCACGCTGACATTAGCACAAGCAAATCCCAGCTCGCTCTTATTGTCTCTTCACTTTTGTGGCTGTGGCTTTTAATAAAATTGAAAATAGTTCATCCCCAGCGAATGTGCCTTTTCAAAGTGCAACAACATTGTAAGCACTTGAGACGAAGAATAATACCGCTCCACACGTCCAGATAATTGTGTGGTATATTAGTATTGCAATCCTCAAAGGCTGACAGCGCAGTGCAGCGTTATTGACATTTCTAGTTTACGCTCAAAGAAAGAGTCTCTTCTCTTATGACAGAAAAACAATATTGTTTATGTTTGGGTGACGCACACACACTCTTTGATGGAGCGGAGAGTCGGAGGGTCCTGTCACCCCAATATTCCTACCAGCGGCTCAATGCCACTCAGCCATTCCCTTTGAAGTGTCACTGCCAACATGGCGTCGCCGCTCGAGAGGCAGCCTGCACCTCGGCTGCTGACAGAGCAACCTGGAGGAACGCACCAGCCAAATGTTCCACTCTTAATAACACGCTCTTCATCTTCTACACACTTACCACCACTTCTTAAATTTGCAATTTGCCAGTCTGTGCATTTGCAAATGATAAATCATACATGTAGCATGTTGTTGAATAAGATGGTCTTTTGTTTTTGACAAAGCAAGAACACAGTAAAAACTAAGAAAAACGGGCAGTACTTGCAACATCTTCCCTTCTTCACTGCTGCTCCTAATGTGGCTTAATTGGGCCCAGCAGGATTAGAAGTACTTGATGGATTTTCTGTTTTGGCTTTGGGTACTTAGAGGTAAAATTAATATGTCCCTGGGTTAGTGTTAGTACCATTGTGAAATATGATTGTCTTAGATTCAAAAATGACTTTAAAAAACGCATAAATTAAGAGAATTTATGCTGTTGTTGAGCATTTTCCTATTCTTACAATAAGGTCAAATAACATTTCTTGCTTTTGTCTTTTTCTGGTCTCAATTCAAGTGTTGTTCTTATGTACGTGTAGAAGTTAAGGCCTGCTTAGTCCTTTGGCAATCTTATTTTATAACTCAAACAACTAAGCTCTTTTTAAGCTTTAATCATATTTAAGATGGCTGTTTTTTCCAGTGTTGAATGCTGCTAAATTGTCTCTCTCCACTTAAAGCTGCTTGGTCAGAGTGTAGCCCTGCTGTTTCATTGAACACATGTTTACATTACTACAGGAGTGGCATATTAGCAAAGTTGCAGCGTTACCTTTCCAAATGTGTGAACAAAATGCACACACTGTTTTGTAAGTTTGGCTTTTTTTTTTATGTTTCTCCTAAGCTGGAGCTGCAGCCATAGATTGTCAAGTAAATTGTATCAATTTGTTTGTGCTGTGTCATTTTATCAGCGTTTATTGTATCACAGTGAGGAAAGAAAGCTGTTGTTTCATGCACTTGAGCCAGTTTAGGTGGAGGGCACACAGGCGAAAGCTACCAGGCAGGTAGCCCAGAGGAGGTGGAGCAATGATGGGGCTCTGCAGAACTTGGCCTAAGGATGTCTCACCTGCGAAAACACAATAACTAACTTTGGGATGACGGGCGATATGTCTGCACTGCTTTGTTTTGGCCTTTGGCATATTCTGTGATTGACTTATATGCTTTTGTTGTCCGCCATAGTTTATTCCCTTTTTCCAGTCTTAATATAACCTTCTGTTAAATTACTGCTACTACTGCGCTTACTACTAGAACAATAAACCATCTCCCATGTAGAGATGCCTCTGTAACTGCGACTGTGATCTGAATCTATCAATACTATCAGAGCACAGTAGAGTAGCTTTACACATCCACGGCTCGCCAGAACACACTCTTCACGCGTGTGGGCTTTTGTCGAGTTTTTCTCGTGCTACTGGGTTCAAACTACACTTTTCCTCGGGCGCTGCTGCTGCTGCTGCGAGTCTCTTCCAGTGACAACGCGCTGTAGTCTCTTCAAGACGTAAATAAGGAGCAGGGAGTTGGATTAAAGCGCTCCATTCGATTCTCCAAATGTCAGTGTGGTTGTTTTGGAAGAGGCCTATTGTTACCGCGGGATAACTTTCTATACATCCACCCCACTGCAGTTCACAGGGCGCTCGCAGCTTAAAGACTCTATATAGCGTGGCATGGAAAATCAGAAATAATTGGCCATTAGTGTAAGCGAGCTAAAAGGCAATAACGAAAGCGCCGTTGAGTATGTTTGCGTGTAGCCGCGGCAGGGCAGAGTGACGTGCATAGTCATTACTACACAGCAGGTCGGTGGTAGCGGCATGAGGCCCTCCCGCCGCGCCTGCCACCGACATCCGCCTCATTATGTCACGGCGGCTCGATGCTTCCACTTCCCCGGTTAACACGGAGGAGATCTGCACAACACGTCTCGTTAAGGAAGGAGTCCGGGGAATTAGGGCCAGATCAAACCCACACAGGTATATACTGACAACCACACGGACAAACAAGTCCCACTTATGGTTGGAAATTGGCTTCAGCGGTGGAATTAACTGGACAAATGGGCAGATTTATTTGTGAGAGAGAGAGAGTCAACATTTGTTCAGGCTGTTTTTAAATTCTTTGCTTCCTTTTTGCATAAAGTAAAGTGGACAGGACTGACCTCTTAACTCTGTCACTGCTCCACCTCAGCTCAAATCTAAAGGCGCGTGGTGAGTGCGTTTTGGAGCCTGGCCGCACAAGGTGAAAGCTGCAGCTGGAAACCTGATGAAACGTAGGTCAACAGTCCCGGGAGCTGCTGTAACGCCACATGCTACATTTTCACAAAATCTCATCTCGCCAGATTTGTTATCTCTCGGAGTGTGCCCAAACGCGGTGCCAATCGCAGACTATTCCCGAACTCCAAAAATGCTTCAATTCACTTTTAAAAACCCCGTAAGTTTTGTGTCTACGAGCAACAGAGTGCAATCTTAACACAGTGAAAAAAAATAAGCAGGCTTATAATTTTAGAGGAAATCTGTTCCCAAAGCAAAGCTGCATAAATTCTGAAGGTTGAAGCAGGACTAAACCAGGGCTCCCACATTCGTCTGGCTTGCGTTAACGCATTTGAGAAGAAGCTGAGGGATTATGAAGAAAGAAGTCAGTCACATCACAAAGACGGGTGTAGGTGCTCTTGGGAAAAGATCGGGCCAGAGAGTGATTCTAAAAACGGCTATATGACAAGTATATTTAAGTCAAATGTCATTTAGATATAGTTTGGTAAATACAACTTCTATTTTTACATAATGTGACAAATCGTCCTTTAGATACTGCAGGCAAAACCTTTTTTTTTTCTTCAGGTTTCGTCCCAGTTTGCTCTTCGAACATGAGCACATGCCTGGAAACTAAAAAGGTATATACACTATGCAATAACTACTGTAGTGTTGACTGACATGGCAACTTGTCACTTCAAACGCCGCTCTCTCAAAATGCATTTTCCACCCACGTCTTTCTTAAAGAAACGCCTACAAATGCTATGTTTTCTTCTCTAGCCATGAACTCAGTAATGTGAAGTGTTCTTGTTTTGTTTTTTGACCGCCTCAAATCCCCGCTAGAAATTCTTTGTCGTTTCCCCGACAACGACGTGAATTGAAAGTAAACCGTTGTCCTTACATTGATGTTATTGTTCTACTACAGCAAAAGTATACATGTTATCTCTGTTTTTATTTATCCCCCACTGCAGTGTCTCACCCTAATCTCACCTCATACATCCCACTGAAGAACAGTGACCCGAAGAAGCCCAGTGCCCACTTTTAATTTCCACCCATAACTTTTTATTTTTACTTTTCCTCCCACACATATATTCTTTGTAGCTCGGAGCCACGGTTCTATCATGTAATTAAATCTAATTGCACATCGCTGGCGTTGAGCTGGATGGCTCTTCCTAATTGGTCTCGCATTAGAAACTGTAATTACCTCCGTGGCCGTAGGATAATGTGTTTGGCATCCTCATTGTCACTCACTTTACCCGCGCTGTAGGCTCTCACTACATGCGGGCAACCAGGCGTGGGCTTTCTGAACACGAAATGAAGGCACATTTTAATGGATTTATGTAAAATATCAACATCTACATGAAAGGACACAATAATGAAAGGCTTGAATTGATTTAAGATAATAGTGCTTTCATCTTCAGTGGTTGTACACTTCGGTATTAGAGAATACAGATAATGATAGAGACTTCTGGTGATAAGTTACAGTTAAACACTTTTTATTATACACTGTCAATAGTTCATTCAGCATACAGTATATAATGCACTTTTAAAGCTTCCTTATCATTTGCTAATCGTTTATTAGTGCCTGAATTCAGCAGTGCTGTGTGTTACTGTAGTAACACTGCATCATCGCTGTGTCAAGGTTAGGCACAACGGGAAAAGAGTTAGCAAAACATATTCATGGTTTGAGCCATAACAATCACTGTTTTTGTGCAAATGTACAAATAGTTTCCAATGCTTGGTAGTGGGTAGTTATTAGGCAAACAAAGATGTAGAATATTCCAGAATATTCATACGCGAAAACACATTATCAACACTTGAAATTGTCTGTAAGTTAGACCAAATTATTTGACTTGTTTTGGATTTATGGCTGTTTACTTGAATTCCACATAGAGCTGTGCATTGTACAGCCTGCTGCCTATAGATACATTTCTTGGCAATAACTGTGAGTGCAGATAAGCTTTTAGATGCCACACAATTTTAAAAGCTATGGAATAAACAGTTTTTGCGGGCCGGGCACTGTCATCCATCAAAGGCTCTGTATCGGCGCTAACTACAGTAAACTCATGCTAGCTTGTGAATTATTTATTTCTAATGGGAATAAGCACAGCCAAAGCCCATACCTGTGAGCAAAGAGTGCTTCAGACAGTGCAGGAATGATGCTTGCTTGTGTTTGGACCTCCAAGATTGTCACATGAAGCATTTAGCTTGGAATGAGACACTATAATAATAATAAAATAAAATAAAAAAGACATAGAGAGGACTTATAGAGCGAATATATAACTGCAACATCCCTTATTTATTGTTTTATGCGTTTGTCCAATCAAACTTAGAAAAACACAAGGATTCCTCTGTTGTAAAAGTGCAGCGCTCCTAAGTGTTTTTGTCACTGTTGAAAGGGAGCGGCGCGCAGCTGCAAACTACATCAATTTGTACGAGTTTGCACAGTTTATGAGGAAGCCGAAAGTAAACAGCACATTAAAGCCCAACGCAGGAGTTTAATCAAAGGTAGCTCCGAGCCACTTCTAAATCACGCTTTAAATAAGGAGACGGGAAGCTGCTCGCTCAGTGGGATGCTGATAAACGTTTGCTAATCTCAGGGATACAGTTAAGTGTTAATCTATTTACATTGTATTTATTGTTGCTTTATATACTGTTAAAGCTGCCTACAGTGTCGCTCGATACTCAGCCAATAATGTGGTGAAAGTGTGGCACATTTTTAATCACTCAACTTGTGGGGAAACCATGTCAAATAATAGTTCCATGATTGATTCTCACAAAAGCACATGTTTAGCTGTTGTTTTCTGTTTTCTGCCTGTCTGTTCCACTTCTAGCCGACTCCTAATGCCCCTCAGAATTAATTTATCTTCCAAAGTTCCCTGCAGATTACATTATTTGACACGGTAATTAGCCGCTGCCAAACACTGAACGGACCTGAGCAAACTGAAGCAAAATAACACATCACCTTTTTTTCATGGACTTGCTGTATTTCTTATAATGGCGCCACTGTTGACCAGGACATAAAATAAGTCAAATAAGGTTGTTCTCTTACCGCAGGCTGATGATTTACAAGAGTGCACAACAATAGAAAAAGCTCATTTAGGGAGCGGTACATAAGCTAGCATAAAACTCCCCGAACTTTGCATATTGCGGAGATTAGCTGTCACTGCGTTTTAATTTGTTTTCCGCTTATTTTTCATACTGTGGGTTTTAAGCTAAGCGTAGCTGCCTCCTTCCTCCTTTGTTCTTCGGAAAAAAAGCAAACCGCAAACAAACAACAGTCAATTCCCCGTGATCCTCTCGGTTTCCCTCTCTATAAGATCGGTTTTGACATTCGTCCCTTGTTCTTCCACGCTGGTGTCATTAAAGTTTCATCTTATCTCGGATCGGGAAGCCAAGAGGCGCAGAGCGAGAGGCGTTGGAGCGCGAGACGCTAGATATCACGTCAAGTGTTAATCGCAGAATATCTGGTTCCGCCGGAGTGTCCCTGAACGCACCGTCTGACTCCAGCGCGCCGCTAATCGAGTCTAGTTAACGGGACGTGTCAGAGTTTGATCTTTGTTCAAAAGCTGCTATGTGGAAACAATGCCCGCGTAATGCTGACGTTTGTCCACAGTCTCAACAAGGTAAATGAACAACTCCGGGAGAACGATTTGTAATATTTCACTCTGTACCCTGAAATCTTAACCAGATATACGTACAGTAGTTTAGAGTGATATTAAGCTCTCTAAATGTGACAGTGAATGTAGTTTCTATGCCTCTGTATTGTATTATCTTTGTTATTTAGCCCAGAGCAGCTCCATCACATCCATTCATTCTCGTAAGACTGCACCCTCTGCGGCTCCTGTCTGATCTGTATTAAACTTATTGGATTACACGCACCGGAGAATTCACACTGCCACACTATAGACTTTATTCACAAAACAATTTTAAAGCGCATTATTCTTTATTCCCAGACACGTTCCTTATCGTATCTGCGTAATTAAAAGCACAAAAGTCAGTCACGTACCCCAGTGTGTGTGTGTGTGTGTGTGTGTGTGTGTGTGTGTGTGTGCGCGCTGGTGTTCAGCGATGGATAAATGCGCGCGCCTCGCAGATGTATGGGGCCGATACGGCTGATGTACGCTCCATAAACCCTCGGTGCTTAAAAACAACAGGGGCCAGGCTGATAGAAGGCGCATACAGGGGTGTCATCCTTAAACAGATAGACCTTTAGCTCCTGCCGTAAAAGCTGACAGTCCACACACGCGCGCAGCTCCAAGATGGACGCGTAATTCATGTGGTGATAAAGCTCTCACCTTCAGATCTCCCTCCGTATGCGCCCACGTTTGCCCAATGATTTATGGCGATGTCATCTGGGATCACAGGCATGTTTACTGCACTTAGTTAAACACATGTGCTCGGGCCGGTCCTTTAAAGTCATTTTAACATGTAATTGGATTAACTCAAATGTACACATGAGAAAGGGGAGGAAGACACATTTTTCTGTTTAGCTGGGAGGTTATAAGTGCCCGGTTTTGTCTGTACAAGTGACAGAAGAACTATGCAGCACCCTGGGACCCATCAGCTTGGATCATGTTCAGAATCACCTAGCTGGAGGATCAGCCTGTTGTGCATGTTTATGTTGAAACCACTGCCACCCGTGGACTTTCTTGCTGTGAGGAAAGAGTGCTTAACCCCTTAGCCACCGTGCCAATATAACAGTCATTTCTGTTGACACCAAGCCATGTAGGAACGGGAGCTGAATGATAGGCACACGGCCACCGGTGCGGACTGCAGACCAGTAATCAGAAAATAGTGTGTAGTGAAATACACATACTACATTGTGAGATACAGTATTTTGAGAAATCAAAGAAAAAATCCAAAAGACAAACAAAAGATGGCAGAGGGAAAAAACGCAAGATTGATAAGGGCTGAAAATTTCAGCCACAGTGGGGAAATCATTATTTCTTCACAGAGGTAAATGGGAGAACAAGAACGCTTTCTCGTGCTACCTTAAACGAAGCTTGCGTCATTGTTTCACGCTGCCTGTCAGCAACAGCAAACTTTCTGTTCTAAAATAGTTCGAGAGCATATTGTAAACTACGATCTGTCCTCTCTTTTGGCTCAGTGCCGCTGTCATTCCTCCCAGTCATACTCGCTGGGCCGACCTGCACCAGCCCAGTGCCTATGCTCCGCTCTCATTCATCTGCCCGCTTTCATTGCCAAACCAGTCGGCCAATGTTTTTAAGCAACTGTAGTCTCTTTATGAGCAACCGAGGAATATATAACATTCATAAACTCATTGGGACTGGGAACTATCTCTCAAATCCCTCGATGTCAGGGAGAGAAGCAGCGCAAACTTCAATCCAACCCGCTCGCCCCCTCGCGCAGCCCTGAAAGCATATCATCACCGTTCTCGTAATATACAATGTATGTTTAACACGTCTTCAAAGGTCCTGGCAAAGGAGTTTGCCACATGTAGCGCGATCTATGGAGCTGTCCCTGCAGCACAGAGTGAGTGGAGTGAACTTGCAGAGTGAGGAAACGAGATGCAGTGAGTGCTTGAAGCAGGGGCGGAGCAGAGAAAGTCGGGTGTTGGGAGGCACAAAATCAATGCAAACCGCTAAAATAATAATATCTAAAATGCAACAGAAGACTGGAAGTGTTCCCCTCTTCCTTTTTAAAACTTCCCTTATTTAATTTTTGTTTTTTAGTTGTGCCCCTAAATTTTTGACTGTGCTCCTAAACTTTAGAATTATAGGAGCACAAGCACTACCAAGAAAAAAAGTTAATTTTGAGCCCTGCATATTCAATTAAAAAGCACAGTTAACATTTTATTGAATTTGCTAACTTTAATACAATAGAGGTGAAGTTATATATTTGACCGCTACTGAGTGCGGCCCAGTCTCATGAGAAAGTTTCCTTGGGTTTCTGACCAAATAGGTTGTTGTCATCTGGATCTCTCAGGACCTTGGACCTTTTGGCAGTTCCTTCCCGGTCCCTAGTAACTCGACATCAAAATCTTCTCATCTCTCTGTTTATTGCGTCCTTTCTTGTTCTTTTTCTTGTGCGTGGTTGTGTTATTGGAAGTTAGCAGGTCAAAGTTGTTGGCCTTGAGGTATGGTACAGTTGGCTCCTGAGGCTGGGATTGCTGGTCCACATTATCCAGAGCTGCTTCTGCTGGTATAATTTTATCTACAGTCTCCTCTAGAAATGTGGAGACACCGACTGGTTTGCTGTGTAATTCTACACCTTCATCTCCTGAAGTTTTTGGCTTGATGTCCTTTTGGTCGTGTGGTACAACATCAAGCTCTGTGGCCCTTTGTTTGACCTCTAATGAAGTAACGTCAATCATTACTGGTTCCTCTGAGTTCCTTGGCGCTGGCTGCTCGACTATATTGTCAAGAGGAGACTCTGTTTTGGCCGCCTTCTCCTCAGCCTCTGTGGTCGTTTCTTCAGGCTCTGGTGAACTGGCTTCTGTTGCTTTTCCTAAATCCTCCTTTGATTCCTGTAGCTCAATCACCGTTTCTGCTGGTGTCTCAGGAGTGCTCTCTGTGTTCACATCCATGTTTAAAACACCTTGGTTCTCTGGGACCATCAAGTGTTCATATGTAGCCTCTTCCTGGGAATTTAAAGCTTTGTCTGCAGATTTGACCCCACTTGGGTCAATCTTTGCCACGTTGGCATTCAACATGGTTTGCTGGGGCTCTGATAGAGGCCTCTCTGCATCCAGGACTAACATTGCTTCAACTACTGGCTTCTTTGCTTTCATTTTTTTCATCTTTCCCATTTCAGAGCTGGTCCTTTCAGACTGTACAGCTGCCTGTGCTTTAGGTAGACTTAAGGGCGCCATTTCAATTACAGCCGCTGACGGCTTGTTCAAAAACTCAAGCCCTTCTGGAAAATCCCCAAATGTGACAGGAACATGGCTATTGTTTTTGTAACCAGGTTCAGCACTGGGCACTGGTCTGCCAAGGTCAAAATGGGTTGGCCGAATCCGGTCCTCTCCTGGTGCTTGTGTTTGTTGAGTCTCAGGGACTACTCTCTCGATTTCAATAACAAGACGTTGTTTCTCTTCTTTTAACACTTTCAAAAGGAGCTTTTCCCGCGTCTCAGCCTCTTGAAGAGCGGCTTTAAGCTCACTTAGCTGCTGGTCATAGAATAACTGACAGTTGATCCAGCGTCTCTGGTCCTCAAACTGAGAATGTGACCAATTTGTTTCTTTGACAAGAGAGAACCACAGATAGAACTTCTCACGCTCCTGCCACGACTCTGCAAACCATCTCTCCCTCTGAAGGAGGACTTCTCTCTCGTGTCTCCACTGACACTCTCTCTCTCGGAGCGCCTGAATCTCCTGTGTCAAACGCATCTCTCTCTCCCGAGGAGCGTCGAACACTTCAGACATGTCTGGGACTTTGTTCATGTTGCTATTGTCACAGAAGTTTGAATGAACTAAATGCAATTGTATTTGCTGGGGCTCTGATAGAGGCCTCTCTGTATCCTGGACCAACTTTGCTTCAACTACTGGCGTTTGTTTTTTCATTTTTCTCATCTGTCCCATTTCAGAGCTGGTCCTTTCAGACTGTACAGCTGCCTGTGTTTTAGGGAGACTTAGGGCCACCATTTCATCTACAGCTGCTGAAGGCTTGTTCAAAAACTCAAACCCTTCTGGAAAATCCCCAAATTTGACAGGAACGTGGTTATTGTTTTTGTAACCAGGTTCGACACTGGGCACTGGTCTGACGAGGTCAAAATGAGTTGGCCGAATCCGGTCCTCTCCTGATGCTTGTGTGTGTTTAGTCTCAGGGACTTCTTTCTCGATTTCAATAACAAGATGTTGTTTCTCTTCTTTCAACACTTTCAAAAGGAGCTTTTCTCGCGCCTCAGTCTCTTGAAGAGCAGTGTTAAGCTCACTTAGCTGCTGGTCATAGAATAATTGACAGTTAATCCTGCGTCTCTGGTTCTCAAACTGAGAATGTGACCAATTAGTTTCTTTGACAAGGGAGAACCAAAGACAGAACTTCTCACGCTCCTGCCATGACTCTGCAAACCATCTCTCCCTCTGAAGGAGGACTTCTCTCTCGTGTCTCCACTGACGTTCCCTGAGTAGGAGCGCCTGAATCTCCTGTGTCAAACGCATCTCTCTCTCCTGAGGGGCGCCGAACACTTCGGACATGTCTGGGACTTTGTCCATGTTGCTTTTGTAACAGAAGTTGATACGAACTAAATTAAAGTGTTTCCAAACTGTGAAACCGGTCTGCTTTGCTGCAAATCTGCTGAAGAACTTGTTTCGGCGGCTGAGCTGCTGATGAGCTGCTTGCAATCGCAATGGCTAAATGTGTAATGGCAGATGTAAACAGACTGGACACTTAGAAACTCAGTTCTGAAGCAACTGGAATTCTGTGATGTCATTTTGGATGTGTCCAAATATGGCAATATTTTGGAATTTTTCCTGTTGCTAGGTTACAAGGTACATTCGTTTCAACGAGGTCAAATGTCAACAACTTTAACCTCATAAGCCCATCTGCCCCCGGTCCCGGGGGCACTCCAAACTCAAATCAATCTAACACAGCTCAAACCACTAGCAATAAAACACCCACATGGTTAGAATTGAACTTTAGACCAACTACTTGTTTTTGGCTTCTGGGTTTTCAAAAGACAAACAGCAGAACTCCGAACAAGACGGCAAAAGAAAGCTAACAACTCACTGAATTGATCGGTGTAAAGCTTATTTGCATAGCACTAAACGTTTTCAGTAGAGCCCGCATCAAACTCATAGACATATTATTAATAGACCATCATTACTCACTCCTCCCAGTTTACCACAATGACCATGTTCGAGGGGGAAATCATGACTCCTCCTCCCCAGCTCTGACGAAGCATGTTCCTAATATGGGCGTAAGGGCGGGATCTTCACTGTAGACTCAGCCCTCGCGCAGCTCCAATGCTAACAGTCCGACCCTCTTTAAGTACGAGATTTCTAAAATTTATCCTACGATAACCAGCCCGGTGCCTCTGACTGTGTCTAACCCACCGTAATCACAGGAGGTATTCTTCTAGCTCTAGACAGTTCCAAAAAATTAGGCACCGGGCATTAAAGTTGTTTTTAACGTGTCTAAAGTGCAATGCATTCCAATGGGAAACTAGCGGCTATATGGCGGTACTACAGCAATTGCGGCCTCCGGTGTTGTCGTCGCAAAACAGAGCAGCCAGCGGCCATTGATCAAGCTGCACAAAAAACACCAGCAAAATAAAACATGAAAATACTGTCTTACTTTTGTTGTTTCTCCCCTCCATAACTGTCCAAGTCTGTAAACTCTTAATCTTATGAGCACCAAGATGACACCGTCCTTTCGACGCCATTTTGGCTCTGATAGACCCCGTATTGCCTGAACAGCAGGCCAAAACGCAGAAACTGTGACTCGAAGTGGCTCTGACAGCATCTGTACAAGCTTGCCTGTGATTCACCAGGGCTTCTGTCCGTCACAGAATGGGGGCTATCATTGGATTCTGTAGCATGTGCCCTTTCAGGGGATATATCAAGTGTTCTGATTGGCCAATTTTTTCGCCAAGTTACGACTCCGCTCAACAAGGAGCTTCCATGTAGCCTGCTGTCCTCATGACGCATGATGACTCGTAGTGCGCAGAGAAGCGGAAGAGATACATTTTTTCAGCAGATTTTTTAACTTTTGGCACACTTACAACCCTCTCTTTCCCTATAAAAGGAATGAGGGGAAAAGAGGGTTTACACTAAAGAGGAGGCTCTGGAACTGATTATTCGAGCTGCTCAAATCATGAATATCCGCCAAATGAGAGGTAACTGTTTTCTTATTTTACTTTAAATTTTTATAATCGTTGTTTTGGAAAGTAAATGTATGTTTCTTCCAAGTGCTACAGTTTCCCCGACCTCCAAGGTCATGCGGGTCAGGTTGACACACAGTGGCAGCGTGGCTCAGCCGCAGCAGCTCAGGACTAACACCTGAACACTATTTCGTTGTACGCTTGTACAATGACAATAAAGCACTTACTTACTTACTTATGTCAATGGTGTAAATTAGGTGGTTGAAATAGTAGTATTATTACTGTATTATTACTACTACTACTACTACTAACCGTATCAGGCCAGTAACTGTATTATAACTGCACGACTAATGCAGTTTTATCCTTACGATTTAGGTAATTTCTTAGCTTCTTCGCAGTAAAAATAAGATTTTTTGCTCCTTTTCGTCTGTTTTTTTTAGGCGGAAATCCTTTTTGTGGAAAAGATACCCCAGTTAGTCTCCACAATTATTTTCTTCCTCTTCTTATGTTCACATCCACATCATCCCCAAGCCCCAATAAAATATCTAAAAATAGTATTTTAAACCTTGTAAAAGCTGTTTAAACTGTTAAATAGTAGAGGAAATCTATTTTTGGTTTTTTTGGTTTTTTTTTTTTTTAATAAAGGACAGCTAGATTTATTTTGATATTTATTCATTGTGTAATTTTTAACATAACTTACAATCCTAAAAAACATATTTCAATACAAAAATCTAGTAGACCATTTTTAAATTAAAATATATGGTTACTTTAAATTCAAAGATAAATAAGATTAATTCTGCTTTTAATCATGTTGTCACTAAAGGCGTATGTGATGGAGACGTGTTTCCATGCACACGTTTCAGTAATCATGGTAAGCATATTTAAGGTTTATTGTCATTATACAACTGTACATACAAATGTGTCCTCTGCACCTAATGGTCAGAATCACCTGGCTTTTTATGTGAACTTAAAAAAATAAAATAAGTGCATATTTGACATTTAGTGACTCAGTGGCTGTATGAGCCTTTACTTTCACTCACATCACATGTTTAGCCTTGAAGCTTAACGCTAGCTTGAAATGGTAAAATAGTGCCACAACCTGAAATATTTGTTATGAAACACAATTGGCTTGACGTTTCTTTAAGTGTTATTCTGATTTTTTTATTGTATTTATTTTTAATTTACAAATGTGGACTTATCCTGTAGTATTGTGTAACAGAAACATTCTGTGCATGTAGCCTAACTAAACTCATGCTGGGTCTGCTCTAAGAACAGCTGCCTACTGTGTTTTTTGTCCAGCTTTGTACTCCACTTCCTCTTGTTCCAGAATTAGGTCACATTTTCTCCCAAAAAAATCCTTCCAACTCAAGTACAAGATAATCTTCGCTTTAATGAGATAGGAGCTCGATAGGTCTTTGTTGTGTGAACTTTTACACACAATACTTCAAAGTACATTTCAAAGTTGTATATTTGTTTCTGCAGATCCAAAAGCTAAGAGGTTCTGTCTGCGTCACTCAAAGCCACATGTTCCACCAATAATTATAAACGTAATTAAGTGAGTCTGTGACGAGCGCTGCAGCTAACCACAATTAGCCTCATTAAAGTGATGGAAAGATGAACTCCAAACATTTACCATGGGACTTTTAATCAGTGCTTTAATAGAACGTACATTGGGATCCATTATTGAGCGCTAACAAACGAGGCAACGCGGTGGAGGTCCCGGCGGGCTTTACGGTTGCAGAGGGCTACTCAAAACTGAAAATTGCATCTCATCGCTAATACCTGCCGAGATTAGGGCCGATTATAGTCATAAAGTGGTAAATCACTTCTGCGAAAAGTGCTGTGGGAGTTGCCTACCAAGTCGATACAAGCCGAGAAGTGAAGATTGACTAGGTTTTCACAAAATGTTTTTCATGTTTGTCAGCATTGATGAGAAAATAACCTTTTGCAGAATATACTTAGTGGATCCTAAAGCGAGTCACATCAATCAGACAAAGTGCAGGAGAGGGTCGTGCGCCTGACGAATCCAGCACTGCAGAAAGTCGACATGCTGACAGCTCTCGGGCGTCCTCCTTCAAGGGCAAGAGCAGAAAAAATGAATTCGAGGCACGAGAGGGGGGCTCGGCTACAACCGCTATATTCTATCAACTGCGTGTGGAGAGTTTTTAGATTGGCAACGTCGGCTTCCAGTTTAAAACCAATTCCGGGGACAATTCACCGCCTCCGCCTGTGAGGATGGGGACCCTGCACTTAAGAAGGAGAGGGAGGGTGGCACGCAGTTCAATTACGGCCTAATTGATGTGATTCTTCCAAGCACGCGCTAAAACAGAGCTTTATCACAGTGTCAGTGGGCGGAGAGGGTGTCACCACGGTAACGGCTTTAGAGGAGCAAAAACACTTGTGATCTGCTGCAACAGAGAAAGAGAAAGTCTGGACAATGACAACGACAAAACTGAAGGAAATTATAGTATTTGCAGAGAATCGGAGCACTGACAATGTGACTACCCGCAATATATACTCATGTCGCTCACTACACCACATTCGTACTTTCATACAAACAGTACTTTTTAATTTGCGCAACTTTATTCAAACTTTGACTAAACTTTTCGATCCAGAGGTCAGTGCAGAAGACTGGGCATGGAGGCAGAATCTCCATCTGTCCTCGCCAATAGAGAAAATCCAAAATTAACCCAACTTTCCGCTTGAGAACTTTTGCATCTAGGTCCTGACGCTGATGTATTGTGGGAGTTGAGCCCATTTGACATCGTATTTGGAGCCTGCTAAAATAATAATCGTGCTTAGTCACTTCCTAATGAAAGATTAAGCGGTGAACTCCTCGCCTGCATGCTAAAATCTTTGTGGTGCGCGCGTCTCGTTTTACTTTGAATAAATGGGCCGTTTTATGAGAGGCGCAATGCCGATGGTTACCTCATTGACTTTTAATGTTGCATGGCTCTCAATAAAAGTGCAGTGTGGCTTCATTTCTTAGTCAGAAAGGAAAGCCATATCACTAAAGCTAAAGCCACGCTGCGGAACATTTCAGGTCATTTTTCATCAATAAAAAACATCCTTAATGAAGTGAGCATGGGTTTTTCTTGGCTTTTAACACGGAAATGAGTTTGAGGCCGTTAGAAGTGTTTTATGATCCGTGCCGATATCTTGTTTATGCACAGCAACTCGGTTTATAGTGCTAATAAAACGTTTGGATCTGGAAACGCGAAGTCGTATAATTCTCCCATAACTTTTTGCTCATTGCTTTTTGAGCTAAACGATTTTGTGTTAAGCCTGAGATTTCCAGAGCAGCTTGTAAAGAGCGGGATCAAGATGGCCGCCCCTGCAGAGACGATGGCGGGTGAAAGGCTGCGTTCATGTTTTGGGTAAAAAAAAGGCTCTGAAAGTGTGTGGACTGTTAGGGATTACTTTCCAGTCTGACGTGTTTGAGAGGACGCGCCCTCAGGTCTCTCGACGATTGCGGGAATTAGAAGAGTTTAACCGTTTGAATGAGAGGGAGGTTTGGTCAGTACCACAACTTCTTCACTTCTCAGCTGGTCAAGGACGAACAGAAAAGGCTTTACACTCTGAAGTTTAAATGAAAGACGTCAGAAGAAATAGCAGAAACTTGTTAAGAGGAAGGTGTATTAATTATCGGCTTTTCATAACTGTGACTGTGTGTTACTTTCTAGGCCAAATTTCCAAGCCGTATTTCACAGGTTATATTTTGGGAGAGTAAATTGTATTTTTTTATTCATTGTCATTGACTGGTGGCTAAATTCCAATTATAGTTTGTGTACAACATCTCAAGTAATTATGTCTTTTTCATTTTAAAACTTTTAACCAAAGTTTAATTAGAAGCCGATGTACTCCTTTTGCTGTTTACCAATCTGGGGAATGGATAGAGCTGCATAAGGCACAGCATATGGCGGAATAATATGCAAGTTATCATTTGCAGAGAAGATAATTTCCTGTTGCGTATCAAAAAGTGAGAAAAATAGAGGGAGAATTTCTCATAATCACATAATGTTTACTTGTTCTTGCGCCGTATTATTTCAAAGTAATTGTATGTTTACATCCTCCGGCAATCCACCCTGTTCCAGCCTCACATTCGGCTCACTTACGTAGGTTGGACTGGGACTGACTTTGACAGGGGGCGTCATCTTTGGGTTCGCTCCACATCGATCCCGGTGCGGCCTGGCCGAGCGACCGCTGGCTAATCACACAGATGGATCTGCCGTCTGACAGATGTCACACACACTGAGACAGCCACTGGATCACTTCCTGTCCGCAGCGCACACAAACATTCTCCTACAGCTCCAGACGAAGGACAGTCAGGGCGCCAGCATGGCCGACCTATAGGGACATGTCGAGTATGGCTCATTTATATCGAGAGACCTGGTATACGCTGCATGATATTTACTTTTACAAATGAGCTTGTAAACATTTTATGCATCAAAAAAAGAAGCTGAGGAATTTAGATGCGTCTGGCGTCTGATGATTGTGGGAAAGATCGCGCAGACCCCAACCAAAGCGCTCCTTTTGCCAGTCTTAAAGAGGGGGTATTATGCTTTTTTCAATCACATAGCACCAGTCTATAGCATACTACAATGATGACGTAACCTTCTGTTGGTCTGTATATGCAGTAAATTAAAATAACTGCCTTGAATAAAATTGCTCTCTCAAAATGGCTGTACTGAACGTCTTGAAATAGGCCTCTGTCTCTTTAAGAAGCTTTCCGACACGCCCCCTTCAGCACACTGCTGTGGCATCTAAACAACACTACTGTGCGGGGAGGGGGCTCTGCTGAGCTGAGGAGCAGTGGTTGGTGGCTTGGCTGGTGACAAAAGGTCCAGAGGCGTCTCCAGGAGGTGGGGGCGTTCCTAGGAGGACTGAGGCATAGCTACACCTAAAATGGCTGCCGTCTAAGTTTTTACTGATTACTCAAAAATATGTGAATGAGCCAAGGCAACACTCCAGGCATGTGTTTAATGAGGGAATGACATAATAACATGATATAAAGCTTGAAAAAGTCGATTTTACATAATACCCCCCTTTAAACAGAAATTAAAAGGAGACATTTGGACGTTCCTCTGTTGCAAAGCCTATCTAATCACATTTAATCTGTTTAACTATTTCCTTGTTAAGCAATAACCAGGACTACTAAACTATTTTCCTAATCACCCAACTCAAAAATCATTGTTGAACAGATCTAAGGTAATTTAATGACTGTTTTCCTTAAGACACAAAGTCCATTGAGGTCCTGCCAGCGCTGCACTGTCTTTAGGCTCCGCACCTGTGATAATCCCTATGAGCGCGCTACATCACAGTTAAGTCCACTAATAGGCCTTTTATTTACACCGTTACAGTGTGAACGCACTGATACTCCCACTATAGACGTTTCTTTGTGGAGTACATTAGTGTGACTTTAGTGGTTGCTGTGTAGTACAGCTCTGTTTTGAATGTTCTACAGCGGTGACTCATCTGTGCAGAGGTGAGGATACTGAAAAGAGGCCTTGTTTCCAGCGTCCTTCAGTGCATCAGCCCTGACCATTTCAAAGTAATCTACTGGAGTTAAACGCGAACATGCAGTTGGTGATGAAGTCAAGGAAAAGGTTTGTTTTATTGTCCCTTCAGGGAGATTTGTCCTCTACATTTCAAGCTGTTACATGACTGATAATAGAACTCCAGACCTTCCTGTTGTGGTAGAGGCTGACTAGCCCACGCGATCATGAAATGAAAAATATTAAACCAAAGTTGCGTCCAATCTGTTTTCTAGTTGGTTACAAGATTTAATATTTTCTACTTTAATAACTCGAGTATATTTGTAGAACAACTTCACTTCCACTCTCCCATTCCGCTCGTGCACACACACACTTCATACCATTTTCCTTGTAATAGCCGTGCAGACATAATTTTAACATTTGCCCGTCGCCATGGAAACGGCGGTGACACAGGGTGCATTTCGGCTGCGTGGCGGCTAAGCAGATCACTCATACATATTGTAGCAGATTCTCTCTCTCTCCCTCGTGTGTGTCCCGACTTTGCACACAGCCTCTGATCTCCGCCAGTCTCCCCAGGGCGGGTTCAGTGCAAACAAAATGCACTTTATAGCGGTTTGTGCTCTGCTATTTGCCATTTGTGAAGCCATTATTGAGTTTGCTTGTATAGACACAGAAGCGGGATGTTTCTAAAGGCGTGTTAGATTTTAGGTCATCTCCGCTGAAAATGTTCGCTGCCCTCTCACACTCCCCCCGCTGTGGGCTCTAAGGCTTTTCATTGTACGGCGGGAGGCTTAGCTGCCCTGACAGGTAGAATCATTTATTTACTGAAGGTGTAGTGAGCAGCGCGGCCTCTGACCGGGCCTCATCTCGGGCTGGAGATAGAGGCTTCAGCGGGACGGCCTGCAGCAGCCGTGGGGCATGGGGAACGCAGCTTATCACGGCATCCGCACAACATTACAAGCGTTTTGACACAAACTAATGCATTTATATATGTCATCCTGCGCTGATAAACACAGGCCACCTTCACAACGACGGACATTGCATTGAAAATGGTTAAGATTGTCTCTATAATGCGAGATACAGCAATGTCCGTAGAGTGACGTCAGCCAAAACTGTGTGAAAGAGCAAACTAGAGAAGTGTGGAACAACTGCTTTGTCAGAATACATTTATGTGGAAAAACAACTCCAGTATTTAACAGTTAAATGAGAAGCTTTTTTGGCTCTAACACCAGGTTCCAACAGCAGCTCAGTAGCACATGATTTCTGTATTTTGTAGTTTTAAATTGACAGCTGGACCTGGTCTAAAAGATCTGCCAATAGCTGTCCATTATGGAAGCTATAGGCAGCCTGCCAGCTTTCCTCTGACATCAACTGGTCCTACTGATCTCACAATGTAGCTATTTATTTGGCGTGTCTAAGCAGATTTACATTGTCAGACAACAATCTGTCTGCAGACTGATAGACAATTGGCATTTCATCGCGTTAACGTTTCGTTCCGAATCTGACACATAATTTTTCTGTTTCTTCCTCTTGCGTCTGTCCCCCGGGCCATCAGCACCGGTCCCGCTCTAATTGAAACTATACGTCGCGACTCGTGAGTGATAAAAGCCGCCTCTGTGGAACTATGGGGGCTGCTGCGAGTGTCATTTGTTAAAAAAGCGGGGTAACGCAGTGAGTGAGGAGCAACGGGCATTTCCACTTTTAATTAAAACGCTGTGAGGTGACGGGAGCCGCCAGCTGGCACATCTGGCTCCCATTGACTCCTGTCACCTGTACCTGCTGCTCATCACGCCGTCACAGCCACATACGAGCGCCAGCCTCTTTAATAAGGACACGCTCTTCACGTGCTACATCTTGATTTACTGCGTTCTGGGAAAACGACGATCGTCTTTGCTGCCATGTCCCTCGTTTATGACCTGTTTTTATGCTAAAAAATGAGCGCCATTCATAAGCTGTGAGGGAGGAGATCACCCTGTTTACCTGCACATTATGAAGAAAAAAGGAGCGTTGTTTGTGTAGACGGAGGATACAGTGGACTAATTAGCAGCTTTTATGATTCAAAGGAATGGCTGCAGCTGTAAAATACAAGTTGTAAAGGCGTAATTAGCTCTCAATCCGCACATCTCTGCTCCTCTCATTTGGCCATGACGATGATGAATGACGCTGAATTCTACAAATGTTGTCTGGAGCAGCGCGTGCTTTGAATCGATCATTTGACATCACCCCAAATGCGTTTCCAGTCACTGCATTTAAGCTACACCAAGCGGCATCCATTGCAGAAATGATAAACGCGCACTCACTATTTCCAGCGCTAATTAGACCAAATCTGGGGGATAAAAGGACTTAGAACAGTGACGGGACACTTTGTGAACTGAGCGCTTTCAAATAGGACAAGGCCATGATGGGTTTTTTTCCCCATTATAAACAAACACAAAGGCATTAGTCGACTGGCCTGGGATATGTGCAGCGGAGGTATTGATGGATTGTATCTTAAAAAGGGTACATGCAATAAAAGATGGGTAAAGCTACTTATTAATTACTAGATTAATTCCATTCCCTTTTCTATCATTTTGTATGTTCTTTTTACCCTCTGGAGCGTTATCCCTGAGCTTGTGTGTATGTTTTATAAAATAAGTCTTGTGTAAAAGCATGTGGACGCACTCCCAGTATTGTCTCTCTCTCTCTGCCCCCCTGTCCTGCGGCTCTTTGATGGCCCGCACTGGAGTGTTATCTGGACAGGTGCAGTTGTCTGAGCGCGGGAATATAATGGGATGTGCAGAGCCTGTTCCTCGCCGCAGCCATCTGCCCCGCGCCCGCCGAGATGCTGTTTCCGATAACTCCTTGGCCCAGTCAGGCGTCTGTGATATAGGCTGCAGTCTCTGGACAGATGTTTTGCTTTAGGCCATTTGCTCAGCGGGGGAATGTCTATTTGTTTGCTCGGAGATGTGGAGCTAATTGATGGCTCTAGTGAAGAGAGTGAGCATATGGGCCCTCAATGTTGAAGAGCTGTTGATATGTTACATGCATGGACACACAATCAGATTACCGGCTGTAGAATACAATTGGAGATGTTTTGTGGTCATTGAGCTGTTGTTGAGTTTACCTTTAGCACATCCTATAGGAGTTCCGTTCAAAACTCAAGTAGTAAATGACTATAATTGAGGCTTGAAAAACACCTCAGCCATCAAATAATGTCTCTGTGAAGAGTGACTTGGCTTGTCAGGATTTCAGATTGAACTGGAACGCCCCCTGCAGGAACTAGTTACAATAACAAGCTTTCACCTTTAGCTAATGGCATAATATTAAATTGATGGTGCCGTGATAAATACACTTTGAGCCTATTTTTGTAATGTGGTTGGATAAATACAAGGGGAGATATGCTGGCAAACACTGGCGAACTTTCCTTATGCTTTTGAATGACAAAAAACAGGAATACCAGTGCCTGAAGATGTGGCATACCCAGATTTTGTAGTTGGTTGTCCTTATGAAAGCACACCTAAGCAGTGTATTCCAAGCACAGATGGAGAACATCTCCCAAAAGATCAATACTGTATCATTGTAGCATTTTCTCTCATTAATTCAGGGGCACACGCGCCGATGCCCGCTCCATTATCAGCCCCGTGATTGGCTGTTTATAAGGCAGCGCTGCGCCCACCGGGGATTGTGGGTGAACTTGCATATGCGCAATGTGTCGCCATGCCACTTTGTATCTAATGTGCTCAAATTACCCCATCAATCAATGTATTTGTATGCAGATGTTATAGATGCAGGCTGTCAATAAAACCTCACGTTCTGAGGCTGGTCATTCTTGCTGTTCTTGACCTCACTGTCACACGGAGCCGGAGTGTTTTTAATTAATATTTTTAGTATTAGTATGAGGTATTGTATTGTCAAAAAAAAGGTCCCATTAATCAAAGAGGCAGTACTGGACTAAAGGATGTTATGTGTCACAAAAAGTCAGTTGACTCGAGTGACAATACCTGTAAAAGAGTTAAAATAGTCTCAATAATAATAATAATAATAATGCATCGGTTTTATATAGCGCTTTTCTGGACACTCAAAGACGCTTTACATTGCACTATTCATTCACTCCATACTTGGTGGTGGTAAGCTACTATAGTTGCCACAGCTGCCATGGGGTAGACTGACGGAAGCGAGGCCACCAGTCTACACCATCGACCTCTCCGACCACCACCACTCACTCTCTCACTACATTCACTAGGCTTCCTGTTGTTCCCAAACGGTCTCCCATCCAAGTACCGACCAGGCCCTTCCCTGCTTAGCTATACAGTATAGTACTTTTGCAACTAGCAACCAGTTGATCAAATCTTAAGGAAAGTGTCATTGCTAGACATTAGACAAAAGATACCTAAGTAAGAGATGATTTGAAGTGACTTGTACATGGAGGTCCCGCTCTGGCCGATTTGATTAGAGGTCGTTCTGTGGAATTTCAGCACAGCCCAGAAAGAAGTCTCCTCTTAAAAGAGCATAATGTGACAAATGGCTGGTGTTCGTCCAACAGGGCACGTACAACTTTCCAAAAGGTCGGAAGAAAGTGTCATGAAACAAAAGAAAAGTAATCTTCCTGAGAATAGAACAGCAGCTGCGACGTCATTAACCTTCCTCCTCTGTAACATTCAGCCGTTTGTTGCGTTATTGAGCACATGAGAAATTAGAAAAACCTTTTTCTATGATGTACTGTACAACATCCTTGTTTAAATCATTTCAATTGCACCCCTTTGCTGCACTAATGTTAATTTGACCCTATTCATTTAAGTGTAGAAGAGAGCACTGTAATATAATATGTTTCCAGCCGGAGTGCTCACTGTCAATTTGTGCTCCTGCTGTGGTGTCACTTATTCTGTTTTTGTCCCCTCCATCACCTGGAGAGCCACCATTTCAGCTGCCTCTTTCTGAGAGAATACTTTAAATGAATAATGCCATTCACTTTGCTGTTTATGGCCCTAAGTGCTTGCCGTATTGAAACCTTTCTCTCCTCTGTCTCAGTGCTGGCGTATGGGGTGAAAGGTGATCACTGAGAATACGTCTTTCTCTCGCGTGTTAATATGAGCGCCGCATACTATACCGTCTCTTAGGGTATTATACCGCAGCAATACAATGGAAGTCTGATTCATTGCGGTGCCGTTGGATGTTACAAAGGAAAATAAAATTACAAAGAAGCCCCCGAAGAGACGTCTCAGATCAATAACGGCGAATTTACGAGCTCATCTGAGACGGATACCGCATCTTTTAGAGCTAAACATCCCCGAAGACTCCTCCACCAAGTCCAAATGAAAGACAAGAAACGCTAGAAAGACCAATCGCACGGAAGAGGCAAGAGGCAGCAGCTGCTGCATCGATCTGTTTGTGCTCACCTTTTCAACTAGCTTCCTCGATATCAGCGGGGGACTCCAATCACCGATGTCTTGTCCACTTGTAGCACATCCGGAGATTTGAGAGATCCATGCGAGTGAAAAATAGAGAGGCTAAAAGTTTCAGAGACAATTAATTGGCTGAGTGAAGCAGGTGGAATTAATTATGGTGGTTGTAGCTATTAGACTGGACTGGACAGGAAATAGGCTAAGCCTCTTATGCACCTGTCATAGTTATTATTTTATTGGCACACAGCAATTACTCAAGATCATTGTAGTTAAGAGGCACAATGGTTTTAACTGCTGCACATTTCAGAATATTCTCCTGCAGTTTTCAACCAATTCAGTGTTGATTCAAGAAGGATGTCAGACCTGAAATATACATATAACATAATAAACTGTGGGGTATAAAACGTCCAGTCCAGCTCTCTAGCCCGTGTCTCGGTCTTCATTTAGACTGATCCTCTGCACTTTTCTTATTTACCAAATGAGCATTTTTACGAGCGCGCATGAAATGCACAGTTTCTCATGCTAAATTGAAATGAGAACGCCTCGCTTATTCCGTGTTTCATATCTCGGGCAGTAAAAATCGGCGGTCTCGCGAATGTGCTTACTCAGCTCCGGACGTAATAGTTTTAGAGCTGCTTTACGATCGGGGCGGGTGATTTGTGTTGATCGAGTCCAGCGGGGCAGATGCGGCGAGAGCTTTATTGCATGTGGAAAATGACCGGCCTTAAACAGGAAGTCCAGAGAGGAGCGACACTCTTCTTGCTTATGTAGAGTGTGTACCAGGTTCACATGACGAACCCCTAAAGGTATTTAAAAGAGGTGGTAAAACCCTCTGTATGTTTGACACAGCGGCAGATGCGAGTGTGATTGTGCAGGTGCCAAAGGTAGGCCAGCGAGGTGCGCAGCATCAGCAAAACGTCCCCCTTGGATAATGCATGGGTTTCTAAAAATGAGCAGAGGTTACCCCGGGGCATGCGGGTCTCATGCGAATGCAGCCAATACATTTCATCAATAGTACAAACGCCTGGACTGTCCTGCAAGGGCTATTATGGGGTGTTTGTGTCCTCCAAAGTCCACATCAGGTTTAATTTGTCCTCCGCATTAGCATGACACGTCCGCCCTGTCCGCGCTGTCCCCACTTACCCTCAGCCTGAATATTGTATAACAGCAATGTCACCCACTCGGACAGTCCAATGTATTACCTGCATGAATCATGCTGTCATTTCCAATTTATGAGGGAGCTTAGCATTCTGCTCAGCGCAGCAGGAGAGAGTGGAGCTGACGCAAGAGACAAAATACTCCTGAACTCACCACTTCCTAATTCTTTTGGACAAACTCTGCCTGGATGGTAATGCTACGCTTCACCCTGGGCTCATTTGACTAGATTTGGACACAGGTGGCGGGAAGTTTGATAGTTCAGAGCCCAGGAAACTTTTACCCCACATTTATTATCCTCCGAGACAACCGCTGCCTGCATTGGAGCTGACAGATTCTCCTCTCAGACCCCCAGCGAAATGGCCCTCGCCCTGGGAGCTCCGAGCAGTGTCTGGCGTCTGTGCTGTGGCCAAACGCGTTGGCCGCTATCGATATCCCATTTCCTCTGTCAGTCCTAAGCTGCTTTGCATTCAGAGGCTTTACGCTAAGCCCCGAGTGTCCAGGCTGTGGTCTGTAATACGGACTACACCTCAGCAGCTCCACCGCTACAATCATGGCTTTTTATTATCCCGAAACAAAAGCAGCCTCCCAGCCCTGACATTTTAATTGTCCTCTCTCATATTAGGAGGGATGCAAACCAATTTGGCCACGGCTGTTAAATTCTTCACGCATTAATTCCCCTTTTCAATGTTTAGAGCGGGACATAATGGGTTTAATGGAAGCAGGAGATTGGGAGGAAAAGCGGATCAAACACGGGGCTGAAGACAGTCGAGTTTTCTGTCATGGGTTTTCTAAAGTGTGTCCTGTCGAGCCTTTCGCCTCTTCAGCGGAGGCAGTGGCAGACACGGTGTGAGTGTTGCAGCGGTCGTGGTTTCGGAGTTTGTTTTATTAACACATTAACATGTTTAATAAATGGAGTCTGACGTAACGGGAGAAAAGGTCAGCGGAGCCACTGGCTTTCATTTATTTAAACACTACAGCTTCATGTGCACTCATTAACCTTTGGGGAATTGTATAAAAACAAAGGCTGCCTTATTGTATTAGTCCATTCCACTCCCATAGATGCAAAAAATATCATCAACGTACTGACTCACTTTTTACATATTTATTTATTCTTTCTTCAGTAAATCTTTGATGAGAATAAACTGTTGCCAACACTTTTTAATCTTGTGAGGGGATACATTTCGCCCTTGCTACCTGCTACATAACTGTCAGGCGAGAATGACTCAGTTGATGACTTCTACTGCCAACAGTTGTTAGAGCAGCTTGAAACTCTCGCCTCTACACAAAAACATTACAAAATATTGATTTGGAGAATTGCTTCCATTTTTCAGGACCTCTTTGCTGTCCACCGTTGATGAGCATAATTTGCTTTGTTGTGTGGAAGTCCATTATGCCGCTGATTTATGATACATTTAGAGCAGACTCATCGGAGTGAACGCTTCCTTATTGTTTCCTCGCCGTATAAGGCATTTTCCCCGCGCCGTGTTTTGACAGCTCCTCCTCCAGCGGCCGAGAGTGACGGAGGCAGCCCCCTGAAATTAAATCTGTTATACTGAAGCGCGCGAGCATGAATGGAAGATGTCACCTCCTGAGTCCCGATGTGATTGATATACCCCGCGCCTCCCCCTGCATTCATACACGCAAACATGTCCCCGGTGCACAGGAGACAGCAGACATTATAGTCCATTACTGTAAGGCACCTTTATGTTTGTTCTCTGTGTAGCCCCCTCAGCAAGGTCACTGCACGCCATGCTAACGACGGCAATCAATTACATGGAGCGAGATGAGAGACAGCCTCTGCACGCCACTGCTTTTTCTTCCACATGTATGACTCACTATACACATGGAATCAATAGTTGGTCCGAATGACGGTCAGGAGTGAAAAAAGAGGCTGTAGTTCATCATGTTGTTGTGTGGTTGGGCAGTAGTAGTTGTAGTTGTAGTAGTTGTAGTAGTTGTAGTAGCCGAAGACCAAAATTTGAAGTCGGAGTTGGCTGCAGCCCAGGCCACTCACGATGTTTAAAGATGCAATAACATAACCAGCCTTTGATACGTCCCAGAGTAAAGTTTGCTTTAGTCAATTTGAATTATTCATTGAGTTTGGTGTCGGGGACTTTGTAAGTGCCCATGAAGGATAATGGTGCTGTGAAAGTTTGCAATGAGATATTTGTAGTCGGGCTCCCGTGGGCAAACAGGCCATCCAGAAAATACAAGAAATTACAATCTAGTCTGGCAGCGTTATGAGCACTGTGAAGCAAAAACTATTCTTTTTATGGTTTGTTTTATAATATAACCAGTGAACATGGAAATGTGAAGGTGCATGCTCTAATATAACCACAAGATATTTTCTCTGTTTCGCAAGCTGCGTTTACACACGAGAGTTTCCGTGCTGTGTGTGCAAAGAGCCCGAAAGCCTGTTAATTAGTGTTGCATGGAGTCAACAGGGCTGCTATTAGACACTACTGTAGCATGAAATCACTTCAGAAACGCACATTCCTACACAGAGTGGGTGGTTCTGAAAATAGGCTTGTAAACTTTGCCTTGTGGCCTGGGTAAGCTTATGAATTAATATAACGTATGACTTTGTTAAGTAATGCTATTTATTTCTTATATAGTGTGTGCTTTGAAAATGCGGTGGGGATAGAGATAGTAAATTTTGCATGAAACATTGGATCTATGACGTACAATCCCATTTTGTGCGACTCATTTGTTCTCATTTCTAACAGTTTTGCAGGGAAACACTTGGATTAGTTAACATTTGGTGTAAAAATAGCCTACCATGTTTTAATAACAGGCATTATCACGTAAAAGCGACAAATATAAGTGCCCCATAATTACTGTTATTGTTATCAGCAGGCTTCAGTGCTAATGGCCCGCTAATCTGAATGGGTTGCCATGACAGCACAATGTGGGAGAGAGGGAGTGTGGGAAATGTAGTGTATGGCTAAGAGCTAAAGTGTTTTGAATGTATGACCCCCCTCTGGGCAGTCAATTTAGCAGCAGCCTCACAGTGAGCTCAGTGCACTGTGAGCGGCTCCATCATCCACGTGGTGGGAGCTGCCGCTGTGTGCAAGGGGGACGCATTTAAAATACTTTAGCTAAGCAGAGATTCTTAAGGGAGCCGTTAACCGTGGAGCTTCAGCGCGAGTGGAAACGACACGGCACCTCAGATTTTACAAACGGTATCATGTATGAGTTAGTAGCTCAGTAGGTCGGCTTTCCCCACACTGCACAAATAAATGAGCAGTGCGTATGGCGGTGGTAGTGAGGCTGAGGCCATAAGTCTCTGTCAGCCTGCTCCAGATCAGCCGTGACAGCAGAGAATGGCACATAGGTCAGTGGTCAAGAACATAAAACCTCAGGAAATGGTGGTGGGAAAGGCTCATAGTGGTTTAACTGAACCTGGGTCGCCTTTAGCGGCATATGAGACCGACCACCAACCATTCACTCACTGTACATTCTTACATAGGGATGAAGTGTATTGCCAAAGTTTTAGCCATCAGATCTGGCAACCTGAAGTGTGGGACTCCTCCTGCTTTCTTATTGGATGATTGTCTTAAATTGATGGGTTCCAGTCCTCTTTTCAGTCCCCTCAGTTCAGTTCTTTCACCTCTGGGCTACACCAATAATGACCACATGAGCGCCCATGAGCTTGCTGATTGTGTCTGTTGTAAAATATAAGTGCTTGAAAAGGTGCAGGTGCTTCAAAAGAAGATTCCCCCGGAGTTTAACCCGCTCCAGAGCATGAAATGACGAAGGATCCTTCACTTTGCTCCAGTGAATGTCGGCTTTAAGAGTCGTGCTGCGCATAGCCAAACAAACCTGTTATTATTCTGAGAGTCACTGTAGTTAGAGGTTAATGGGACAACACACTCCTTTAGCCTTGGGCGAAGCGGGCGAGAGGAGAAGGTCGGGGAGCACAGATGAATATTATGATTTAGTGTTTTTTCGGGCGGAGACAGTTGAGTGGGTAGGAGGCTTGGGATTGAGTGGCTTTAGGGAGACTGCAGGAGCTGTCAATAAGTTGGAGGATATGGAAGAGCTCACCGGAGAGAAATATAGCTCCGAGTATGAAGAATGGTATGGGTAAAACTGAAATAAGTCACACAGACGAAAACAATCCAGCGATGGTGCATGCGAACAGGGAAGTGCAGAGGAGGCGGGAGGTAGAGAGATAAAGATGGATCAAGAGGCGAGTGAAGGAGAGACCGACGGAGTGATGGAGGGCAGGAGGAGGTGTGCAAACGCGCCATGATGAGATGGCTTCTACCGGAGCGTGAGATTTATGGCTGTGCTTCAGAGAAAGAAGGAGGGTGCAGATAGAAGCCAGGGAGGAACCAAAGGAAAAAAGTCCTGATGAAAAGAATCATCTCCCGCCACAGACGTGACAAATCTCCAACATGATAAAAGTGTATTTTATCTGTAAAAGCAGGCCACAAGCCTCCGCACACTCACGCACTACTATCTCTAATAGGATCGGGACATTTTTATGTTTGTCATCAGTTATGCATGATAAAAAAAGCTATTTTTCCATCTGTGTGTTCAAGAGCGCCTGCCACATCAAAGGAGATTATGTCTGGAGGAAATAAAAGTGTGTTTGTAAAGGATTAGATTAAGGTTGCCTTTCAGTGAAAATCCGGTGAATTGAGCCTCCATCACTAACTCCCAACACGCATTTAAAGAGCGGAAGCACAGGCATTTGGCTCTCATAATGAACAGCTTTTATCTGAGTCCATATTTAGAGTTATATTCACCCCTTTATGGTCTGTCACTGTGTCCAATTAAAGCTGTGATTCTGCTGCTCCCGGAGCCGGAGAGAGGAAAAGCTCATTACAGAGAAAGTTTATTTTAAATCTAAACAGAGTTAACTCTGACATTGAGGTGTTTAAAAGGTGGAGGACACTGGGCTGAGACAGAGACTATTCCTCATGAGAACCCTCCACTTTCCCCTCAGCTCCTGAGGAGGACACGTGTTAGAGCTTGGACTCAGCAGCCGGCTCCAGCTCAGTCTGCACTGTAGACGAGTGGACTGAAAGCCTGTGTGACCTGCCTCTGCAGCACACAGACCACATGAGCTGAAACAAAACACTGAAATGACTAAAACAAGATAATGATGTGAAATCTGTGTCTGTGGTCTGCTGCTCTCTGTGTTGTTTTGTTGACCTTTATGCCCCGTGTGTTTGCAGGCGCTGTCAGAAGCTGAAGATGGGATGGACAGACTGTGGCCATGATAAGACTCAGCCGTGCTTCTTTCCAGTCTCTGCTCTGACGTGAGACCCAGGGAGTCCTTTAACTAGAATTGATGTCATCTTTGTCGAGGGGGCAGCCTAAAGCTGCGCCTCCGAGTCTGGGACATCCCATGGAGACATGGCCTCGCCCCTTCCAGCGCTGCTGCCCCTGAAGCCAGCCCAGTGCACAGCAATGCCTTCAAAGGTCTCCTGCCTGTACCTGCTCACAGTGGTTTGCTGGGCCAGCGCTTTATGGTACCTGAGTGGATCTCGACCCTCCAGCTCCTATGTGGGACAGATGACCATCCCAGTGCGCAAGACGCTCAAAGTGAACAAGAACACCACGTTCACTAACATCCGCACTCGCTCTCTCAACCCTCATGACTTTGGATACCTCATCAACGAGGAGAAGAAGTGTGAAAAAGAACCGCCTTTCCTCATCATCCTCATCAGTACTACTCATAAGGAGTTTGACGCACGACAGGCCATCAGGGAGACATGGGGCGACGAGAGCGCCTTCACAGACGTCAGAGTGGTCACTCTGTTCTTACTGGGCCGCAGTACTGACACGGTCCTCAATCAGATGGTGGAACAGGAGAGTCAGATCTTTCATGACATCGTGGTGGAGGACTTCATCGACTCGTATCACAACCTGACACTGAAGACTCTGATGGGGATGCGCTGGGTGGCCACCTTCTGTTCCAAGGCTCAGTACGTGCTGAAAACCGACAGTGACATCTTTGTGAACATGGAGAACCTGATATACAGCCTCCTGAAGCCCACCACCAAACCCCGGAGGAGATACTTTACAGGCTACGTGATTAACGGCGGGCCCATCAGAGACATGCGCAGTAAGTGGTACATGCCACGGGACCTGTACCCAGAGAGCAAGTACCCACCTTTCTGTTCAGGCACTGGATACGTCTTCTCTGCAGATGTAGCTGAGCTCATCTACAAGACCTCCCTCCACACCAGACTGCTGCACCTGGAGGACGTCTATGTGGGAGTGTGCCTGCGCAAACTGGGAATACACCCTTTTCAGAACAGTGGCTTCAACCACTGGAAGATGGCCTACAGCCTCTGCCGCTACCGCAGAGTGGTCACTGTGCACCAGATCTCTCCTGAGGAAATGCACCGCATTTGGAACGACATGACCAGCAAGAAGCACCTCAAGTGTTAGCAGCAGAGAATGTCTGACAGCTCAGTGTGCTGTGCCTCTGTGAGCCCTGTTTGACACAAGGACAATGCCCAGACTCTTTACATGAAAGGCACAAATATTAAAAAAGAAGTTAGAGTCAAAAGTCCAGGTGCACGAGCCTTGTTTTTCACAGCTGTTTGACTTTAGCCACATGTTTGTACTTAGTTATGAGTACAGACCTTATGCCGTCACAGTGTCCAACACTGTGGGTTCAGCTCATCATGAATGTTGCACATGTATTTTCAGTTTTAAGAGCGAGGTTTCCTATTGGATGTAATGTGTGGCACAGCAGCTGTCTCCATGGGCCGTGGTGAGTTCATATTACAGTCGACTGAACCTTGTGACTTACTGCTCAAACTTTAGGACCGCTGTAGCCGAGGAGTCCTAATGACTCTGAGCTGTTTCTTCTTTTCAGATCCAGACATATTTTCTTACAGAGCAGATCTTTGTAAAGTGCATACTAAAGTGGAGTTGATGAGAAGCACTACAGATGGTGTGGAGATCTCCGCTTACTCTCTCAGTGAATGTGTCTTCTGTTTTGTGTAATGTGCAGTTATTTGTCTGAGGCAGTGCAGTGCTATGAGGAGGCTGCGCACTATTATCTTTCTATTACTTGAACTGAACAGATGTAGAGCTATAGTGGAAGCTAGGGACAGAGCTTACTTTTCCAGTGCTTTGGTTTCAATTATCTGAGATCTAATAAAGTGCTTTTCTATGAGAATTGCAATTTTTACTTTCCCCCCCAACAAAACCAATTTTGTCTTCACATGAATCCACCCACTTGCATAGATGTAAACTAAATGAAGTCTGTGAGAGAGAATGTGGGAATGAAAGCCTCTCATTAGGCCTCTGTTGATGATTGCAGCTGTGCTCGGTTTGAAGGGTTGTCCCAAGTCGCAGTGCGTGAAGACGGTCTCCCACTGGGTCCTCTGATCTCTCCTCCCCGACACATACTGCAGGTGTCTATGTCGCACCAACACACTGTACACAACCACTGATTACCTCAAACCCACACGCAGCTGCATAATCCACTTCCAAATCAATATCTTCAACTCCTTTAATAATAGCAATCAGGCAATATAATGAGTCAAATGTACCTTGAATGCCCGCAGGTCTTTGTTGTATCGTTAGCACTGAGCTTGGTCGTCTTGTCAGCAAGTGCAGTGGACAAATGAGCGCCGCAGCAGCCCAGTCTAATTAGGCTGCCTCTTGCCACAGGTATGTGTGTACAGAGATATGAAGCCTCCTTTGGGAAAACAGGATTTTTTTAAATGCCTGATGTGCTGTTCATGCAAAGATAAACAAAATATGTGAAGCACAAACTCGGGTGAATCTTTTGGGAGCACGTCGGCTGGGAGATACGCTCACCATAACCATTTACCCGGTGCTTTGTCGAAGTCGAAGAACCTTCTTTTGATGCCCTCTCATGACAATCACTTCTCTTTTGATTCATTGTTTATGATCAAATCTGAATGTGAAATGTTTTGGTAATATCTCCAAGGGGTTTGTCCTTTTGGCCTACAAAACAAGGGGATTCTTGTATTCTCTTATGTTTTAGTGTTCCAAGATGAGTTTCAAATCTGTTGCAAACGGACTCAAATCTAATCACAAATCTAATCACAATTTTTTTTTTTTTTACAGAAAATGCTCCGCCGTTTTGAGCCTTATCTGTTTTTTTTACCCCTAGCAACAGTGTTAACAGTTAATGACTTCTATAATATTCTTACCTTCTCCTGTATTAACATGGTCCAGCCACTATCTGCTCGCCTTTTTTCTAGATGCTCTGTTTTGTATTACCCAGGATCGTCCCTTATGGCATTTTGCAATTTGCTACAAGATGCTGAGTAATAGAAAGTCTGCTCTGTAATTGGCCAAACAGCCCGATGGTGGAGCTAAGAAAAGAGACGCTAAAGCAGGGGGAAAATGAAAAGGCGAGTGATTATTCTGGGGCTTGTGCTAAATGAAGCTCATAACGAGCGAGGCGGAGCGCGAGACAATTGGGAACGCTTCCCTTTGAAAACAAAACGCGCTCGAAGTCAAATAAACGCCTCTAAAGGCACCATGCTGGACCTTCTGGAGGAAAACTATGTAGCCATGTTTTTGTGTTTGTGTGTGCCTAACGTTGACCTCTTCATGACCTGTCCGTAGATGGCTGCCTGAGAAGAGAAGTGGTGGAGCTAATAGCCCGATGGGTGCAGTGATGCGTCAGGGAGGTGAGAGCAGCTGGGCTAGGTGCTGTTAAAAGCCCTTCCTCCATCACTGTAATGCCCCGTAATGCTCTGTGATGCTGAGATGACTCTGAGCTCCCTGTAAATCACCAGGATGGGACCTTTTAAGATCCGCTACTTCTGTCCAACATTATATAAGTTCAATATCGAGAGGCTGATTACAAAAGGCAAAACTATAATGATGGAGAGACCTACTTCCAACTGTGATAATTACAGTCCCAATAACTCATTTTAAAGTATAATGTATTGCTCCAGAAAATACAGAAATAAACCATTTAGAGGTATGTAATTATATATATAAGCCCCAAAATTAACATTTCATAATCATAATGATATAATGTAACAGGGTCAAAGCAATGAAAAAAAGCCAGTTTTACAAATCCCCCATGGTTTTATGAGGGCCTCTCCATCTGCCAATGCCATCCGAAACACCTCCACAACACACCTCAAACTCGATACACTCCCTCACTCTCAAAGGTCAATACTTTGAAGCAGCAGCACACCGCCGTTTAATCTTCATCTTGTCTCCTTCAATTTAAGAAACTTGACTTTTCTTTTTCAGTGTCTTTTCTGCAACTCAAAGCCAAAAGGACAAACCTGCTTTTTGTCTCAACATGAATGATGTCACTTTGAGTTGTATGTATTTTGCGCGCCCTGCACTTTCTTACACTATCCGGCCGCCTGCACTGCTGGAGAACCTTAAGCCATATCCGCATTCAGATTATGCAAAAGTATACCTAAATATTGATAGGCCGTATTAATATTGATGGGAGCTGGGAGTTGCTGTCCTCCTCGATGGCTGCGTTTCTGCGGCATGAATAATTTTCTGTCATTCCTAACAGATAGAGCCGGTTTAAGCAGGAAGCACGCAAGATCGCGAGACGGAGCATGGCTCTGACAGCGGAATCAGAATCTACTGCGCGGTAAATTAACTCTTAAAGCCCCTGGTGCAGAGGATAGTCTGTAATGTAGGTGAGCGCGCGTGCATATTTATGACCAATGTACATTCACATTTGCATCAAAGTGAAGTCGCATGAATAGCAAAGCAGGTGGAAGAAAAGCGGTTGCTAACACGCTATGCTAGGAAGTTACCATCTTAATTACTTGAACGCATATATAAAACCGGGCTGATTTCACTAACTAGTCTTCATAATGAATGTGATGTGTTAGTCGCACATGGATTAGCTTTGGATTCTTTGTGTTTGACGTGCACATGGCCAAAAGTCATTATGTTTTCAAAAAACCTGCTTTGGGCATGGAACTGGTGAAAAAAATGGGACACCTGCTGGGACGGAGCTTGTGTAAAAGTGGGACAAATCAATGATTTTGGATAAATTCACAGGAACAAGGGACAAAGGGCTCAAAACTGGGGCTGTTCTGAGTAAACTGGGACGTCTGGTCAAACTAGACTCCATTTTTATTTATTTTTTTCCGAAAATGTTTTTGTGTGTTAAAAGAAAAGGTTTGTCTGAATTTCCTACAAACATGAAATGAATTAGTTACAAACCTCACACCCTCAAATGAAACCCCCTGAAGTGTCACTTTGGTCACCCCCTGCTTTAAAGTAAAAAGTTGACTGTCAAAACCAAATAGGACATTTGTTTGCCCAAATCTTAAGTAAGTTGTAAATTGTGATTTCTTATTCATGCCAGAACTCCAGAGATGTAAAAGCAGTCGGCGTGAATTTGCCTATCGGCTACTTTGATTAGAGAGGTCCTTGTCGTCTTAATTAGAGCTTAGCGAAATAAAGCTAAAGGGGCTAAAACAACATTGGGAAAATCTTCTGGGAAACTGCTCATTAGTTATTGTGGCAAACAGACATCAATCAAAGTCTGTTCCAAACACAGGCACACAGTTTATGGCCATTTCTTTAAAGTTGTCAGGTAATGTTCCTCAATGACCCAGAAAAATAATGTAAGGAAATGTTACTGGAGGCTACAATTAGCCTTGAAAGTGCTGCATGGACCATATACTGGTAGTTTTGTTTACAGCAGCAGTTTGTCGTGCTTGCAGCAGTTATCAGCTAGCTCTGTAGCCTTGAAGAAAGCATAAAGTATACACCAAATTAAGATAGAAAAATATACCACTGATTGATATAGTGTGACATTTGTATTCCTAGTTTCCACACTTTTCCTGTAGGTAGGCCATTACCTGTCCAAAGGTCAAGTGCAATAAGTCATTGACTCGTTAGCCATGGATTTCTGTCAAATCAACGCATTTGATTCATTCACATTAGTGTGGGGCACAGATTAACTCATTTGACATGTAATTAATCTCTATTAAAGCCATATCTATCTGGCCCTGCACCTGACCCATATCCGACTGCTATATTTTGCGCTTCATGACTGACACACTATTGGGAACATGTCTAAGGAGACTGACATATTGAGTATCATAGACATATTGCTGGATTTGTAAAGAGTTGTTTCCTCTTAAAAGCACGCTCCATGTATCTGATTCTTACTCCATCTTTTTGCATTTTCTTCCCCTCCAAACGCATCTAATCTAGCTGTAGCCTCATGTCTTATTTTGTGGTGCCAATGTTGACAGACTACACAGCACGCAACGCAAAACAAGGTATGCTTTTTCAGAAGGCAAATCTCTATATTTGTACATGGATATATTTGCAAGCATGTTCTGTCTGTCACAGTTAAAGCTTCGATCTGTAAACATACTCCATTATTCATGGGTTTCAATCACTTTTTCCTCTTACAGACTCCATTTGCAGAACCTCTGACCATTCAAAGGTTCAATGTTTTGTTTTGTTAGCTGCTATAGCAACAGATCCAATTTGTTCTTTGATTCAGTCTTATAAAACATTTGTTATTCCCATCTATCTACAAACAAGTCGATTCTAGATTCAGTACATTTTGAAGCTGTTCCCATTAGAGTCAGCAGTGCTGTCTAATCATCACATTTGTTTTTTGGGAGTTACTGGAAGGATTCCCAGTGCACTGTGCCATAAGGAATTGCTAAAAGTTCATAAAGAAATCCCCCCCCCCCTCCTATAGGCCATAGTGGCCTCATCTGTTATTGTTGCAAATACGCTGCTTTCCTAAATGACTCAATCCCTTTTTAGTCTTTTAATGAGTCAGTGTCCCCATTGACTGTTTCATCGTCAATAATAAGTAATTAAAATTCTCCGATACAGCGGTCTGTGCAATTCGATTCTTCACGCAGGGCTAAACTGGTTACCGCTAACAGTCTCCACATGTCCCAGCAGATAAAGAAATGGCCCCCATGTTTTGTGCAGTTGACAGCTCTGACACTTATCAGCAGTGATGAGCATGTTTTCCCAAAATCCACTTTTTGGCCACTGGGAGATGTTTATTTTGGTGGTACAAAATGGGGAGGTGATTTATATCCATCTGGGGACCATGAAGTTTGTTGTGTGGCCCAAACTGTGAACCCACTGAGATCCTATATGCATCATGGAGGTGTGATGCCAGTGCTCAAGGTGTGTTGGCACATAATTTTCTTCTGTTAATTAAAATAGGGTTTGCAGGATACTGGAGGGTATGCAACTTTGGGCTTTAGGAGGGGTTTTGAGAAACTCGTATGTCATATCAGAACAAAAACCTATCACTAAAATATATACATGTATACAACATGCAAAAGACACTCTATTATAACAATGCAAATATAATTTCTTATCTCCAATGTTTTCCACGCGTTATTTTTGGCCTATTTCCGAAACGCATCTCTTCACTGATAAGCTGTGCTCCATCAATCACTCACGACCAGTCCAAATGGGAATACGCCGTAACAAATGACTGACATCTCAGATCCAGGCGAGCTCCTCAATGCATCTTCCCCCCCGATTTACACAAAAATCCGATGCGAGAGATTAATAGACGGCATTACTCAAACTTGACTTGCTTTGTTTTGCACATGTTGTTTTGGGCACAGAGGAGACGGAGCTTAGTTCTGGATAACAATCATAACAGATGGCAAGATGGTTTAGATCCATACTTGAAGGAAAAACTCCATTATCCAGAAGTCGTAGAGAAGGTCAACCTTTACATTACATCTGTGGCTTCTCCTACACCTCCAGTTTTAGTTGATATGGGCGAACTGTTGCTAGGCTCTGCGCTCCGGAAGATAATCCACGATGAAATTAAGTGGCAGCGGTTTGGTGTCAGTGGGGATTGTGGGGGCCCAGGGTCTGATGGGAAGATTATCGTAGCAACACAATAACTGCAGACGAGAGAATAGCCCGGCGGACATCTTTACGGGCATTATACAATAACCTCGTCTTCCAGCGTACGGTAAGTAAACATTTTGATGGCTGATTTATGCCCCATAGAAGATCATTAAAAGAGTTACAAGGCGGGTCTGTGTGTCTTTAAAGTTTGCCCCTGGAGCAGTATCGACTGACACTGCAATAGAGTGTACCATCCAGTCATGACAAATTGCCTTGTTGTCGCACCTGAGGCTCCACCACTGTCATGTTTTCAGGAAGAAAATGTAGTTTTAGATCTTGCAAGGAGGGTCAGGTATTCAATGCAGAGAGGAACAGGGAGCCAGTGCGTAATATCCAAGCTCCATACAAAAAAAAAAACATTTCCAATTAAATAAATGTTTTTCAATCGCAGAGTTCCAAACTATCCTTGTACATTAATTATAACACTCCTGAAGCCAAGCCTTATGAATACAACACCGCATATTATGTTGACTATAACTGAACTAAAACGTAACAATTCTTTCATTTGAATCTGGACTGAATTTATTAACGCTGCGTCTGAAAGGAAAATAAATGTGTTGTTGAAATTGCCGCTGGCTCAATTTCTCTCCCAAGAGTTGCAGCAAATCAGAATTATCAGAAAGCAATGAAATCCTACTGGGTGTTGAGCTGTGCCAGGCACTTCCTGAAAAGCCTCTAATGAATTTTACACTGCCCCGATGTTAAAAATTAATATTGTGACAGTTGTTTTTCTCGAATTGCATATTTGTGAACAGCACAAAGAGGCGAAGTGCAAACAGCTACCGAGCCCAGCCTCTTGTTAGCATTCAGCGCAGACTAAACACAGGAAGAGCAATGTCTGTCAATGCTAATGACTGATGCAAATAGGTAGTGCAGTAATTACAGCAGACTGGCAGTAAACACTGAGAAACTCCACGTCCACGCTGGGCTGAGACACCGCATTGTTCAGCCCTGGAAGAATAAACTTATCAAGGTGTTTATTATTAAGTTTTGTTATGTTTGACAGGGGTGCGAAGTGGAATACGAATGAACAGCCTATTATTATTATTTTTGTAAGCTGTTTCTTTCCAGCATGCTCTTATTCAATTGGTAAAATAGTGTGCAAACGTGGAAGGCAAGGCAACTTTATTTATACCACTCATTTCATACACAAGGCAACTCAATGCGCCTGGAAGCCGTGGTGCAGTCTCTGTGATAATGTTTTTGAAGACACAACTTTATTCCTTATAGTAATTACTTAAACTGATTTTACTTCTAATTTTAATTCTTATGTATTTTCAACAGCAAACACCTCAGTATGTAAATTTTTTGAGTACATAATTTATACAATATCTGTTGTATTGGAGTATTATTTGACAAGGAGGATTTTGACTGCCACTGCTATTGATAGCGATTCTCCAAAATTAACAATTAATGTTCCTTTGCAGCTTGAATGCCACGTTTGGCCTAAATTATTATTTTATTTGTTTGTTTTTTTAATTACTTTCAAATCTCCAATCTCACTTATACAGTGCCTTGTGAAAGTACTAATACACCTTGAACTTTTGCACATTTTGTCATGTTTACAACCATAAACGTAAAGATTTTATTTTGAATGTTTTACTGAAAGTTCACACACAAGTAACAGACAACTGTGAAGTGAAAGCAAAATGATTCATGATTCTGTTGTTTTACAAAAAATAGAAAAGTGAAAAGTGGGGCGTGCATAAGTATTCATACAGCCTTTTCTGAGTGCATTAAATTGCCTTTATAACATTCCTAATGACTGCAGAATGTTCACACTTAACCATTAAATAGAGGCCACCTGTGCGTAATCTACTCTCAGTATAATTCCAGCTGTTCTGTGAGGGCCTCAGAGCTATGGTCAGAGTGTATTGGTCACTAAACAACATCATGAAGGCCAAGGAGCACACCAGAGAGGTCAGGGATAAAGCTGTGGAGAAGTTTAAAGCAGCGTTAAGTTATACAAAGATTTCCCAAGATTTGAACATCTCACGGAGCAGTGTTCAATCCATCATTCGAAAATGGAAAGAGTATAGCACCACTGCGAACTTACCAAGACACGGCCGTCCACCTAAACTAACAGACCGAACAAGGAGAGCACTGGTCAGAAATGCAACCAAGTGCCCCAAGATAACTCTGGAGGAGCTGCGACGTACTGCCGCTGAGCTGGGGGAATCTGTACATGGGACAACTATAAGTCGTACTCTACACAAATCTGGCCTTCATGGACGAGTGGCAAGAAGAAAGCCATTATTGAAAGGAGGCCATAAGAAATCCTGTTTGAAGTTTGCTAGAAGTCATATGGAGGACACAGCTACCATGTGGAAGAAGGTGCTTTGGTCAGATGAGACAAAAATTGAACTTTTTGGCCCAAATGCAAAACGTTATGTATGGAGCAAACCTAACACTGCTCATCGTCCTGAGTGCACCATCCCCAGTGTCAAATATGGTGGGGGAGCATCATGCTATGGGGCTGCTTTTCCTCAGCGGTGACTGGGAAGATTGTAAGAATAGTTGGGAAAATGGAGCCAAATACAGGGACATTTTGGAGGAAAACCTGCTGGAGTCAGCAAGAGAATTTAGGCTGGGGCGGAGATTCACCTTCCAGCAGGACAATGACCCTAAACACAAAGCTAAATCTACAATGGAATGGTTTAAAAACAAACTTAATGTGTTAGAATGGCCCAGTCAAAGTCCTGACCTAAATCCTATTGAAAATCTGTGGAAAGACCTGAAAACTGCTGTTCACAAACACTCTCCTTCTAATTTGACAGAGCTTGAGTTGTTTTGTAAAGAGGAATGGGCATGGTCACGGCGAGAACCGGAACACCGGCAACAGCAGGTACCTTCCGTTCACAACAATCAACTTCCGGCTGCACCCACCTCTTTTTTTTTTAAATATATATCTATTTTTTTCCAATGTAAAAAAAAACAACTAAATACATAATGAACAATGAAAAATAAAGACCTGAGGTGAACTTTTGAAAAGAAAAAAAAAAAAAAGTTCATTTTTGATGTGAAAAAACCAGACCAGCATTTTCAAGATTTTCGATGTAAATTAAAAAAAAAAATGCATTTTTTATTTGAATGGCAGATTTAATGTACATTTGCTCTTCATTATTGTGTAGGCAGTGTATTTTAATGTGTTTCAAACACAATCAATGTACAAGTGCGCCATCTAATGTGTAAACCTATGGTTTTTGTTGTGTTTTTTCACATTTGTAATGTGTTTTTCCTAAACGGCCTCCCATAAAAGTCACTGGTGTTACACTTTTGTCATTGGTGTTATGCAAACATTGAGCTTAATTAAACATATAATTCTCCCTTATTTTAATAAAATACTGTTTCTAGACAAAATGGTACAAAATTTAATTTACTAAATGCAAAATTTTACACAATTGACAAAATGTTTTGTTGCATTATTGCCTTATGTTTGTCATTAAAATAGTTGTAACACCAATGACAAAAAACTTAAAATAAAAATCTTAAATGATAAAAAAAATGAAAAATACCCAAGCTGTCCCTTATGACTGGTAGTAATGCTAAGAGGATATTGAGCATGTTCTGGTGATTTTTATGTAAAAATATTGCACGTCATTATTTTTATTTTTCGGGACAGGAAATGCCCATATTTTGATATTGGCCCATTCATGTTGGTGCCATTCCACAACTTACTTTGTTCAGGCATATAAGCATTTTTTTTATTTATTACATTTTTAAAATCTATTCTGCTGTTCATGCATGCATATAATTTTGATATAAAGACATTGTTCTCCGTTTCACCAACGTTTTGTCTAATAGACAGAAGCAAATCCAGAGAGAAGACAATGCGACTAAACTGTTGTCAGTTTGTAAATGTGGATGCAGAATGAGCTCGCCTCACTCAAACACTGGGTGTAGTGCTGAGGGACCTGACACAGGGGAAAGTGCTGTCTGCGCCCCGCAGTAATAGATCCTCCACAGTGGGACCGTTCATCACACAGAAGAGAGGAATGGTTCATTTCAGAGCAGCTCCTGCCTCCCTGGAAGCTCTTGCTCCCTTTTTACTTTTCCTGTGAAATAAAAGAGAGGGTAGATTTGATAGTTTGCCATTAAGTCTTACAATGACAGGAAGGTATTTTTCTTTCTTCACCTCTTACCCCCGCACCTTATCTGAGCGCATTTTCTCCAGTTCAGCTTTACTCAAATCTAAAGCTTCACAACTGGAGCTTACAGCCTATAGGCCAGTGCAACAACTCATTTGAAAGCTAAGACCTACAAAACTGATCTAAATGGATCTTTTTTCACATTTTTAAACTAATTTTTGTCACTTTTTCATTGCTTTTATTGTCACATTTTTGTTGCTTTATGTCTTGTTTTGTCACATATTCGTAGCTTTTTTGTCAACTTTTTTTGCTCTTTGTTACTTTTTCATGTTTTTTGTTGTTGTATTTTCATCCTTGTTTTCTTCTCGTTTTCGTTGCTATTTTGATGCTTTTCTCAAGGAGCTTTTACATTTGGGTAAAGGCAGCCAAACTGGAGAAAATGTGCCCAGTTTAGGCGGAGGTTAAGAGGTTAACCTGCGGATCACCACAGGTGCACGTGACTACGATGCTAGGCTAAAACTACAAGCTAACGAGGGAACTGAAGTTTACCAAGTAAGTACACAAATAGAGTAGCTACTGTATAAATATGTATTTTATCTAAATGCTTTTTTCAGTGTAAAATAAAGAAATACCGTGCTAGCTTGATTAGCTTGTGCTAATGTCGTATCTTTTGGCTAATATAAGAGAACACCGGCGTGCCCCACCACTTTGCTTTCTTTGTTTTTGTTTTAGCCCCATTTAATACACGTGAAGCTCTTTTCACCTTTCATTTAAAACACAGTGCATTTATATAAGTATAATGAGCAAAATGTATTGACAGAAGTGATTTATAATATGTTCAATTTTACCTCCCTAACCCTCATCCTATTTCAAGCAAATAGTTTTATACATTAAATACATTTAAGCTTTGATTGCATTAACTTTGTACCATAAATTAAGGCACACTGCGTAATATTTTGGACTATACGGTTGCCATTATTCCAAGACAAATTCCTAATGACCAGCTAAACACAGAAAATGCTAATTTTCTGCAGTGGGTAATGAAAGAATGGATATGGATGAGAAACCTAACCTGTTTGAATCTCAAAATCCACTGACTTTAGTCACGTCTCCATGGAGACGAGTTGGAGACGTACCCACTCCCGGTAAAGTTACAGTCATGTCTTAGGAGAGCTAAGGAACTTTGAGGTATTTTTCAATGATGAAAATATCTGTCATAAAATAAATGCTTGTATATCAATTTTATTTATTGAAGAAGAATTTGTTGGGTAGAATTCTACGCAGTGTGGCTTTAAGGGCAAAACGAAATAGTTCTTGACATTGAATAGAGGTAGAGAGTGCTGCACTGGATCAAATGAGTCATGGCGGTGTAGGCTAAAGTAGAAATCCTCTTGTGGGGAAAAAAAACTGACAAAAATCAGATGCTCTTCAGGCTTAGAGGACATGGATTCTGTGAAAGGCTGTATTGAGAAGCTGAGGCATTGTGAATTTACAAAGGATTTTTTGACAAATAAAATCCTTTGCAAATTCGGAGTGCCTTAACTTCACAATAACAGCTATGCGTTGTTGTTTGCAGCAAATTATTGTTTCATTTGGTTTAAAATGGGTTAAAGCGGCTTTTATAAAGGCTGCTAATGTTACACTGTTTACTAGTCGCCACAAGTAACATGGCGGATTTTCATTTCCACCATCAAGTCTAATATGCTCCTAATAGGCTAATTTCCACCACAGAGGCAGGGCATACCCATTAGCGTATTCATTTTTGAGGTTTTAAAAGTCTCTCTATGCATAATGTTTCTGAATCTGAAGGTGTTGTGTATTCACAGCATTGGTGGCAGACTGCGATGAAAAGTGGACTTGGTGTTGGCTACATCCAACAACTGGTAAGTATTTATTTATATTGTGGGTTGAAAATATGCAGCGCTAATGTCTTCTCAGTACACTGTGAACACATTAACGGCACATAATGTTTCATCGCGTTTATGAATTAACATCTTAGAAGAATATATTTGTTGGTGCTTAGTTGGTTTAGCATACTTTTGCACACTGGGATGCCGTTATTCTTATTACAAAAAATGCCATTGGTATGCGGTAGAGAACTAGTATACAAATAAATAAAATGTGTGGGAAGCCATTGATGTCATTATACTGTGGAAGCATTTCTGCAAATTGTGTATGATCAAAAGTGTGTTAACAGCTGTGCGTGGACGTGGTGATGCGTTTAAGTCCGCATTCACACGGACTCGGCGGGGAGCAGCAAGAAAAGGAACATCCGTGCTGCTTTCTTGTTGAACGGAGGATCCCTGCAAGGTCAATGATTAGCTCATTTACCAAAAAAAGCTACTTGCTAATAACCCGCTAACAGCTGCTTTCAGGGGCTGTATCTGATCAGCACACCAGTCTATTTAGACAGCCTCATCTCAGGTTATTTCAAGGGGATTTGTGGGGAAGTTAACCATATCTATTGAGAAGGCAGAGCTACAAATCACAGGAAGAGCTTTCTTTAGGCTCTGGAACCATCACCTGAATTACCAATGAGGCAAGGAGGATGGTTTAAGATTACCATCCCCAGGTGGGGTATGTACTTGTCACGAGGTCACAGTGAAGACCTCTAGAGCTTGCAATGTGGCTCCTCTAGAGACCTGCACTCACATCACCGCACTTATTTAATTAATTGAGAATGCAAGATAAGATGAAGCTTCGGATGTCACATGTGTAAGACGTGTGCTTGTCCATTGAGCAGACATCAAGGTTACAAAGGACCCCACGTGAAAGTGAAGCAGCTGCAATGTAAGACCAGCCTGCACAGTGATGACTTCCACCCAGCGCCGCCTGATTGAAGCAAACAACCGATTGTGCGAGTCAGGTAGGCAGTACGTGATCACCTCAGTGTTTTGAATGTACAACATTTGAAAGTTCCTGGTTTCACGCATCACTAGTACATTTAGGAGAGCAAAGGTCTCCTCTGAATGCAAACTGAATGTCTCTGTAATGGATAGTTTTAAAAAAGACCAAACACAACTCAACTACAGTCACTGTTTGATATTCATAAATGATGTCAGGAGTCAGGACCGCATTTGGTCGGATGGATTTACAGCGCAGAATGTGGCAGGTAAAGAAAAGCAGTAAGTACATTTTCAGAAATAGACTTTTGTAATATTGAAGTTATAGCCCTATATTTGGGATGATAGATGTTATTAGGATACATTGTATCAAAGCTGGGTGCTGTACAGAGATCGAGTAGGTACTAATAGGGTACAAAAATAGGGCTGCGCAATCACTTATATTTATCTGGAGCATTATCATGCAGATGCATCACTTATTGAGACACTCATTTATGAATTGATATTTTGCTGTCTTTTCTAAATTATTGATTTCATTACTAGTATTACAAAGGTCTTGATCTTTAGTAGAAGTAGTGTACTAAATACTAAATGGCTAAAAAAGAACTACAAGTTATTCTGTTTTCTGCCAGAGTATCGTACAGATACAAGTGAACTCCTGTCTTCTTTACTGGGTCAATAGTCTGTAATCAAAATCGTTTTTGCACCAAAATCAAGTTATCAACATTAAATATTGGTATTAAGTACTGAATTTGACCTTAGCATTAAAATCATGAAATGTAAGTATTGTGACAACACTATTGCCCAGCAGCAGTATTTTTGAGTGATTGAGAAACCATCAATAGCCTGTCCTCCTAACTATAGTTTTCCATAGCTCTCCTTACACTGTGGCCCTCAGGTGCAACGCATCAATACACCGCCCAAGTCATTGAATCTCCCCCTTTTTTTCCTCGAGTGAAAATGTCAAACTGCCTGCTCTCACATGGGACGGAAAGGTACGTGCGGGTCTGTTCCAGGCAGAATACAGCGCAGAATAAAGTCTGCTCGGAGCGGCTCTTTGAAAGAAACGCCTGTGGCTGCAGGGCTGGGAATTGTGTCCGAGGGTTCCTGGCACCATCAGAAAAGAGTTTTCAATAAAATATGAGGCTGGCCCACAGCGGTCCACATTTAAAGCCCCTCAGTCTGTCACGGAACATCATCTCAGACACACTAAATTAGTCATCAGGAGAGTGACATTCTCAGACCCAATACTCGTCTGAAGCCTAACTCCAGATTGATCTCGCTTTTGGCCAGCCCTCCCTGTGGTCACACTCTCTGTTATTGAGACTATAATAATGATTATGATAATGAAAAAGCAGTAATGGTAATGACCGTCATGTGTAATGATTGAATTAGTCTGATATTATCCTGCAGATTTTCTATGTTGCCTTGGGTTACTCATACTTCATCCAGTAATGGTTATTTCACGCTGAAAAGAGTGGGTTCAGTTTCATTAGTACATATAGATTTGACTTAAGGACATGGGTTGGATCCAGTGTAGACTCGTAGTGTAGTTTTGCAAAGGTCAGATGAGTATTTTAGTAAACACTATTTTACTAAATCTCTTCTGTGGAGAAATTTGAATTCAGAGTCAGAGCTGAAGGCTAAAGTATTGTAATATTTATATGTATATGTAATATTTTGCTAACTCAGGCAGAAACCAAAACACGTTAACTTAAAAATGTGCAAAAATTCAGCTTGTGTCATAATTTTCCTCATTTTGTTACATTATAGCCTCGGTTTGAATCTAATTTAGTATTTTAAAGTCTTATTTTGGCAGCATTTGATGACAAAATAAAGTAATTACATTTATTGTTTAATTTGAATGAAATATAATGTGTTGAAATAGTTTAGTGGAGTATTTCTTATATCATGCAGCCCTGATACACATCCACCATTTGGGAAATCATGTTTTTGGCATTTATCAAATTCTGTCTCATTTTCTCCTAACTGAGCAGCTTTATTTGCATGAACTTAATGAACGATTAGCATGTGCGAGTTAGCTGAGAGGAAATGCATTTACATGTTTGCACCTGGGAGGCCCAGCGCTGCCTTGTGTGTGGTGTTTGTGAGAGAATAGAGAGGGATCATATGAGGCATGGCGGCAGCAGCAGCTTATCGCTCCCACACCCAGCAGAGACACATCATTCAGGCCGCGGGCGCCTGCTCTCATCAATCACAACCGCATTGGCATAACATGGCACAAAGTCAAACAGTGTCCTCTCACTGAATGAATTGGCAGGAGAGGCTCCGCGATGAGACTGCAACCAAGGAATGCTAATTTACCCACAGCCTGGAGATGTTTTGAGTAAAGACTCAATTTCCCAGAGGTCAGTGTGGTGTGATCACGTCCTTACAACTAACTGATTGAGTATTTGTGACATCTGCACTTCTGACGGCACCGCAGTGGCAGGCAGGGCTAACATGGACCAGCGTGGGATTAAATATTCTGTTAGACTCAAGAATTCACTCGGTGGCCCTTCTTAAGCAGCTGAACCCGGCTCTCCACCCGCTTATTCATGCTTTAGTTTATGTAAAGGCAGAGGGAGGGCCTACAGCAGCTCTCAGATACACACCACTAAGCCCTGAAACGCTGCCATCCAACATTATCTTCAAAAGCAGAGAGCAGCGCCATGCATTATCCCCACATGTGTCCCAAGTGCGCCAAGGTTTTTAATGCTGTCACATGAACTCTCTTCTACATATGTTTTATTTGCCTTTAACCCCTGAAGTGACTTACCGAAAGTGTACAATTATAACAGTGCAACCGACGGAGCTTTGCGTTCAGCGGGTGATCTGTATTCTGTCAGGTCTGAAGCCGAGACTTTTGCCTTGCCAGAGAAATGTAATTCATCATCCCCGCTGCCCTTCCACTTTTCGCACTTATTTCATCATCATGTGCTGTGCTAATACGGCCCAAAAGCAGCAACGATTTTCTTTCGTTTAACCATGCATTCATTCACAGCCCCATCATTCCGACTTACTGTATACTGAAAATAAAATAGTTTGCTCTGCTTTCAAAACTTTATCTGACAAGTACCTGGAGGCTTTCTGCAAGATGACTTCCTTGTCGTTCCGCTTCTGCCTCAACGCGTTTCCTCAGCCCCACCCCCTGGTCAATGGCCGGTCGTCCTTCCTGTCCCCAAGAAAAAAATCCAACACCTGACCCGGTGTACTGTGTATTTCCCATGTCTTGATGTATGTGCTTTGCCTTCGCATATATTCTTTTGTAAGGCGCATTGAGTTGCCTTGTGTACGAAATGCACAGTATAAATAAACATGCCTTGCCTTGCCTTGCTTGTAATTTGTGTAAAAAAAAAACCAGACTCACTATCACCATTTTTTATTCATAATACATTAAAACACAAGCGATTTTACAAAGGTTTGCTTCAGTTTAATACAGACAAACAGAATTAGCTCAATTGATTCACCTGGACTTGACTAGCTTTATAAGGCTGAGAAGAAAACAATTCTCTTCTTCACAGGGCCTGAGATGGTAACAGTGATGTCCCAGCAGGCTGCTGGTTTGGCAGTGACGTAATTTCAGTGCTCAGGTATTGAAAATTGTACAGTCTTCAGGCAAATGATGCTAAACTCTGGTTCAATTCAAGAAATGTGGATAAATCCATCTGGTTATTACTAGATTAGACTTTGGCCATGTAAAACTGCAGCAGTACTGGCCCGCGGTATCAAGTGTTAATTAAGTGTTAATTTTTCCTGACAGAGAAGACGTTGTGGACAATGTGCATCACTCACTGAGCCACTATCCATAAACCAAGTCAAAGCAGGTACATTTTGACAGTAAAAGGCAAATTTCACCATAGAAATGTAGCCTGTCCTCCACAATAATATTACACTGAGGGCTCTTTAGAAATGTTATGTCATCTGTTACGTCAGCCACTACAAAAACAAAGGAAAAAAATCCATTATGTAAAGAACAAATAAGGCGCTGCTTTATCCTAATAAATACTGAGAGGGTGAGCTTTCATGGGTAAACCTTTTCCAGTCTTTCGTGACTTCTGTTTAAAAGTCAATTCTGTGAGACGAGGCTTCTCCGTGCATTGGTTCCTCTTGGCTGCGCTTTCCTGCTTATCTAAATGGCCGCTGTTTCCCGGAGCAGTTAGCTAATTGGTGCTCCCGTGGTTACCAGCTTGTAGTACGCTCCCTTGAGGGCCATGAGTTGGTCGTGCGCGCCCTTCTCGATGACATATCCGCGGGACATGACGGCGATGATGTCCGAGTTCTGGATGGTGGAGAGGCGGTGGGCGATCACGATGCAGGTGCGGCCCTCTCTGGCTTTATCCAGGGCGTCTTGTACGGTCTGACACAAAAACACAGCATAAGGGCTGAGCAAAGAGAAGGATATCTAACTGCACATTTGCGATTTGCTAATTGCGACCATTTCAATTGCAATTTCGATAAGTCCGTGAATAATATTGCATCCCTACACAACATTACAGTAATAAACTCTAGCGCTGTCGGTTTTCCCACAGATACACACCGCACAATTATAGCAATTTGACAATCACGCCTTGATTACTACTATTAGAATGTTCCAGTAGACGAGCGCCACAGAGAGGGCTCTTCTCTCCACAGCGGGATTCAGCCATGCCAGGATCCCATCCCACAGCCCACATACATAAAGACACTACTGGAGCTGCAGCTGATAATAGGCATGATGAATGATAATGAGCCTAATGATAATAATAAACTGCTGCCTGCTCGTCTTTCCTTTGGTGGAATATCAAGCAGCTGCACAGATCACTGCGTTAGCATTTAGTGTGGGCGTACCTTCTCACTCTCGGTATCCAGGGCGGAGGTGGCCTCGTCCAGCAGCAGGATCTTGGGGTCACGGATGATGGCTCTGGCGATGGCAATCCTCTGCTTCTGACCACGGGACAGCTGGGACCCCTGGGACCCCACATTTGTGTCATATTTCTGAGGACAGAGAAATGCGTTATAATATGCGGAGGCTAACTTCCTGATAATAATTGACCATGAGGTTATCAAGTTTGCTCTGTTCGATGGAGTTCTCCTGTTTTTACATTGCATATAGGGCTGCAGCTAGTATTTTCTTTCCAGTATTTTCTACCATTAATCATCAGATTGTGAAAGACATGTTCATATTTCTAAATTTGAACTTCCTGAAATGAAAATCATATGTGTGTGTATATATATATATATATATATATATATATATATATGTCATTTCCGGACTACAAGTACTCTGTCAGTTTGGCTGGGGGTGCGACTTATACTCAGATGTGACTTACATATCAAAATATATATTTTCACATTTGTTATTTTCACACTGACAGATGCTAGAGGGCGGTCTAGGCTTGTGTAACAGTATCCGCTACTCCTGTACCACTGAAAATAAAAAGAATAAATAAAAAGGTAATCGAGCAGCATAACAAAAGTGTGGAGTGAGCCAGAAACTTGTGAGGGACTGGCGAAAAGCGGAGGTTACTCTTACTCCAATGAAGAAAACAAAAAAAGCTAATCGCGGGCTAAAAGCTAGATGGCCACAGCTAGAGGAACGAGTTCACAAATGGGTGCTTGAACAACTCCGGAGTATAAGGCTGGTGCGACTTATAGTCCGGAAAATACTGTAATTATGTTTTTATTACAATTATTTCAATAATTGTATCAATCACAATTAATTCAGTGAACGTTTTAGCCCTAGATGCATCCATTTGTTTCTGTCTGACGTTTTTGCAGAGGTATTTTTCCCACTTTGGTCTGTCAGTCCTTTTAGTGATTAAATACCTTCTTTCTCAGTTTTCTCCTATTGTGCCTCTACAGCTGTCCTGCCTTTCCTCTGATTGTAATCTCCAGCTTTCTTGTACTCCACTCCTCCATCTTTTCCCCCTTTGTGCTTGACCAAACTCTGGATCCAGTCTGTTTCCCCACAAAGGCTGATTCTCTATGTGCACAGTACCTCTGGTAGGGACATGACAAAGCTGTGGAGCTGGGCTTTCTTAGCAGCGGCGATGACCTCATTCATGCTGATTTCCCTGGAGTTGTCGCCATACTTGATGTTTTCTGCTATGCTGCAGTCAAACAGGATCGGCTCTTGGGACACTATGCCAATCTTGGAGCGCAGGAAGGCCACATTGACACACGTAGAGTTGTGGCCATCAATCAGCTGCAGAAAGCCATTGATTTTACCATTAGTACAAAACAACATTAGACTCCAAAGTAACCTAATGGGCAATCATACAACAAAACGAGTCCGTAATTTCTATACAAACAACACTAAGGTGGTGTTGGCCTTTGTAAATCAGCCTGCGAATCAGGACAGCATTTCCAAACCACTTCCAACTCAATTAAGGCCATTTGAATCTTGGCACTGATCCTTCCCTGGCACAAAGGCAACACTCCACTCTGGATGAAGAGCTCCCTTTTTATAAATAAAGCACGACGTCAGCAGAAAATGTCCGACTGATAAATGAGAATCAGGAATGGCTCAGTCCACAAGTGCACTAAATGCCCGCCAATTATTCTGTGACACTGACAAACTGCACCTTCCATTGTATAGCGTCTAGTGACACTTGTATTCTGCTGCAGCTGAACCTTTTTGACATTTGCTCAAAAGTACCTTTCATAGAATCTCATCTATAACCTTGACTTTCGTCTCATAGCTTTTGAGAGCTCAGTATTTCCCTCAGCAGCAGATTTTGGAGAGGCATATAAACAAGAGGCATTTTTTTGTCTAATATGTTTATGACTGTGTAAGCTCTCTTTTCCTCCAGGTCTGTCCCACTGTTTCTTTTTACTTCAAGTTTTGTCAATTCTGAAATTGCACTGATCAGAATACTGAACTATACAGACCTCCAGAATAAAAGGGGTTTGCATTAGCTCTCACTTGATCCAGATAACTACTTTTTAAAAACTATTACTACCATGACTGTACTAGCTGTTCAATTTAATGTACTATATGAGTTGATAAAAAGCTTGTTCGTATTGATCACCCTATGTCACAGTCACAGTGATGTTGTTCCTTCCAAAATTGTCCCAGTTGAATAACAATAGTAAGGATTGTACGTACCACTCGACCTTGATCGGGGTCATAGAACCTCTCGAGCAGCTGCACACTGGTGCTTTTACCACAGCCGCTGCTGCCCACAAAGGCCAGGGTCTGACCTTGCTTCACAGACACATTCAGTCCATTCAGGACTTGGATGTCCGGCCTGGTGGGGTAGGTGAACTTGCAGTCAATGAACTCAATGTTGCCTTGGAAGTTTTCCTAAAACAACACACAGAACAAGGGTCAGAGTGCTAGAGCGTCATCTTGTGTATAGTAAAGATGTACTATATTTCATAGGCTTAAGGCTTATGCAAAATTAACAAGCAATGTCAGAAGAGGCCCTCATTACATCTTTGTTTCCTCCATAAATGTATCATTACAAGCCCTTCTTTCATGGACGATGCATACAGTATGTGCCTGGTTGTCTTACATGAAGTATCACATCCTCATACCCATTTATCTCCCTTGTTACTGTACACGCTGATAAGAGGCGGGCGGTCGAGCAGCTGGAAGAAGCGTGCGGCTGAGATCTTGGCTTTGGCATAGTCCGGTGTGTAGGATGACGCTCTGCCCATTGCTTGGCCGGCCGTAATGATGGCTGAGATGACCCTGAAACGGAAAAAAACAACACATCAACACTTCTGTTTAACTAGAGGCATTTATTTGGATTTTTGTCTTGTCTTACCGGAAAACCAGGCTAAAATGAAGCCCCTCATGTCTCACCAAATACCCTCCAAACCTGTAGGAGGCCGAGTTGGTGAAGAATATAACACACTGGGCAAAGCCGTAGCAGGCTCCGTAAACATTGGCCTTCTTTAGGGCTGCTTCATACGGCACGTGCAGCTGAGCTTCAAACATTTCCACAAACACCTTCTCTTTCCCTAAGCCAGCGATGGTGCGGATGTTGTTTAGGGCCTCACCAGCAATCTGTCACACATTTAAGAAGCGCAAGCTGAACCTCCAGGACACACTGTAACTATTAACACCGTAATGCCAGGAAAAAAACATTACCATGGTGGGGAAAAAAATGCCTAGACAGTATTTGCTTTTCTCTTATCCTATTTTCTACTGCTGCCATCGCTCCCCTTTACCCCATAAGGGATCATTAAACTTTCATCTAATCTACTTTAAATGAAGAACCATGGATGTGTGTCACTGCAGTGGAACAATTAAGATTAGCAAAAATTGAGTTCACAGCAGACTGACTTTGGAGTACTTTTTCTTGGTGTGGACATGTTTTTCTTCTCTCGCTATGTCCTGAGGCAAAGCTTTTTCATAATCCTGCATGCCAATATTTTTTAACAAAAACTGCAAACTCCAAGCTTAATGATAAACATATGCCCACGCTGAGCCACTGTGTGTGAGAGCTGTATTTCTTATACTGTTCCAAAAAGTACTCCACTCCAAAAAATGTTGGAGATTAGTTTAAATGTCTCAAATTGAGCGTAATATTTTAACTTTGAGTTGTTTTGACTGGTTAAGATTTAGTTGGGCATTTGACCTACAGGATTTCACGCGTTCTGATGTTTCTGACTTGATACATTTTGAGAAAATCGCACTTGCCCCATTGGCAGTTTTGTCATTTAAAGTCATTTAAACCCACGCTTGATTTTCGTTTTTGTAGTGTGTTTGCAGCTTAAAGACACACTGTGTTTCTGTGTCACAAGAGCAGCTAAACTGTTACATTAAACAAACAAACCAGTGATACCGAATGTCCTCCTAATGCTCAGCTACACTCATTATTACTCACTATTTTTGCGATGGGTTATCAAAATAAAGCATTTGGATGAGGAGCAGATGTATACTTTAAACCAACTGTCGTCAAAGCCACTTCACAATGGAATCAAATGGATCATAACTACTGGGTGAAGTGTTTTGCCGTATGGGTTAAAAATCCCATGCAGAACTGCCATGACTGACCCGTCCAGCTCTCTCCATGGCAGCTTTGTCCTGTTTGGCGAAGCCTGTGAGCATGTGAGCCTGAAAGCCTCCTGACACAACAATGAAGGGCAAGAAACACAGGATGACCATAGTGAGCTTCCAGCTGAAGTAGAATGACATGAAGATGGCCACGCCAATGTTGGTCAGAGAGTTGACTATCATTCCGATCTGGGAGCCGGTAGCCTGAAAAAGCACATATATATAATGTTAGAGATGCAATAATGAACATATCTGCATCTGAATACTTTTGTCACTATGTCTCCAAGAAGAAAATAAATGTTTTAGTGTGAGAGTTGGTGCCTAATGAAAACAGTCTGAATTTTATGTTTATTCTCCAGGGAAGTAGCTCACCCCTTGAACCTGTGAGGCGTCTGTTGCCAGTCGCGTGGTCAGAGCTCCGGGGCTGTTCCTGTGATCATCAAACCAGCCCACCTCCTGACCCAGCATGGCATGGAAGCCCAGCCGCCTCAGCCGCCGCGTCAACAACTCCCCGGACTTTGAGAAGGCGTAGCCCTAAAGAAACAGGTCCAATTAATGCACCGTTACATTACATGAGCTGTTTATCAACTTGGCCACATCAGATTCATGGACAACTCTTGAAATAATCAACTACTTTAGAAATTGTTCTTTGTTATCTGGTACTACCGAAAGGTGTGTTTTAACTATGAATATTCTCAGTCAAGGCTCTCTGTCTTTTTTTTTAACCGTAATCATGTAATAACACACAGCTTTATTAAAGCCTCTCCTGTGACTTGAGAGGCACGTGTTACAAAGTCATGGGTTCAGTCCTGGACGTACTCTACCTGAAGCATCTGAGTGAAGAAAGAAATTACGCCAACCAAGACAAAGAACAGGCAGATATTATCAATCTCCTGCCGCTGCTTCTCAAGATCTGTGATTGAAAACGTCTGTGCACAAAGAGTCACAATCACACTTGTGCTTTTACACACTGATGAGTTCATGCTAAGTGAATGGCACTCGTACCGCCAGGATTTGACTGAAGAGTAGGGAATACACAGGGTTGACTCCTCCATTGATGGCAGCTCCGATGGAGCCAAATAACATGTAGGGCCACTCAGGCGCGTTGTATTTGAGGATTCTGGACACAGGAGCAGGCTGCACCAGCTCCTCCTCCTCTTCTTCAGGCACAGTCATCTGTGAACCATAGACAAACGGAGACAATATTAATTGGTAATGCCTTGGATTAATTGTTAAAGCGAGGGATCTGAATAAACATGTTACCAAACTACTTAAATAAACTCAGGGAGATGCTCAGCTGCTGCCAAGATCTCAGATGAAGGCTCTGTTTGGTTATTTTAGTAGCTTGAACTGGGTAACCACAGAATAATTACAGCTGGAAGTGACAATCAAGGACCATGCCCCCAAATAGATAAATACTTTATCAATCCACACAAGGGGAAATTCAGCTGTGATAAATAAAAACTGTGTTTAGTGCTGTAAATGAATCTAAACATGTGGATTTATGTCAAATTACAATGCCTATTCTTTACTTGGAGCCAGTTTGGGAATTTTATCTTTTAAATAAGATCTGCAAATAATAAATACATAGGCTTAATAATAATTGTGTTCATTAATTAATCCAAATGATTCAAATGAGTGCATATTCTTTTAATTATTAATCATTCAAGTCAAAATATGCCCAGCAATCAAATAAACCTGTAATTAATTGCAATTGCAATTATCAATATTGGATTGACAACACATACATGTAATTGTATTTCAGTAAGAGTACTAATGAAGCATGTGGATATTTGAACATGCTGCACTGGCATCGGCACACACCTTTGATTTTTCTGGCCGAGAAAGCGAGTATGCTCGGGGGCCAAGATCTCCCGAAAACGAAACTGAATCAGGAATGAGGTTGGACAGCTGTGACCGGGACCTCTGGCGAAGGGAAGCTCTGCAAATAAAATGGAGAAACAGGAGTGTCTTTATGGATTGAGGCTCATTGGCTTATTTTCACACAGATATCCTGCACGAGGTGTAGGAAATATGTCTTTACATGATGAACTATGATTATTTCATATTTACCATGAAATCCCGTCAGGTTAGAGGGCACGAGCAAATAAAACCCATAGACTAACGTTAGCTAAAAGCATCATATAACAGTAGAGAAAAGAGCCGAGGAACAACACCTTAAGCAGCTAGGTCACCACTGGTTAACACATCTAATACAATATAGGGAAAAAGGACAGAAATCATGGTGGGTTTTCACGACACAGTCCCAAGCTCTATACTTGAAGCTTCCTCTACGTCTCTTGGGATGACGAATCAGTTCATGGCCAAGTCAGTATAAGAGGATTATTATTATTATTACATGACTCAATAAAAGCCACAAAATGGCCACAGTAATGACTCTATTCTGGTGCTAAAGTAGAAGTAAGGACTGTACCTGAGGCTGTTTCGGTAGCTCCCCGCTCTCACCATGTTAAGGCCCTCCAGCTCCTCTTCAGTGTTGGCCACTAGTACAAGACACGACAGGGTGGATAAATCTTTAATCAAAGACATGTAAAGGTGTGTTTCCTACTTTCTCGAGCCTTCTCGTTGAGTGCCTTGTCCCCTTGGCTCTGGAGTGTGACCAGGGTGAAGTAGACTCCTTTCCTCTCCAGCAGATCGTTGTGTTTGCCTCTTTCCACGGCCCGGCCATGCTCAAAGCCCACAATCACGTCTGCGTTTTTTATGGTGGACAAGCGGTGGGCAATGGAGATCGTGGTTCGACCCAAGCGTACCTGTAAAAATGGCGGGAAATGGTCTGAGGAATTATGGAAAACTGATAAAAGCTGTGTGAAGTGAAAGGGTGGCACTTACTTTATCCAGAGCCTCTTGGACCACGGCCTCGCTCTCATTGTCCAGGGCTGATGTGGCCATGTCCAGAAGCAGGATACGAGGGTTCCTGACCAGTGCCCGGGCGATCGCAATGCGCTGCTTCTGACCTCCGCTCATCTGACCACCACCCTCACCCACCGATGTTTCAAATTTCTGACAAAAGTAATTCAGCTCATTGTGGAAATGGCAGAGATGGCCTTGCTTCCTCTTTATCTCTGTGTATTGTTAATGTATAAGACTAAACCTATTTTCACTTCAATTTGGTTATTATTAGATTTAATTTTCTTCAAAGTAACCGAGTACTGTTAATCATCATTTTGGATTCAGTTATCATATTTGTGTAATACACTATTTCTATACTCATGAATAAGCGAATGGCGCTTTTACCTGAGGCAAGTCCATAATGAAGTTGTAAGCATTGGCCTCTTTGGCAGCAGCAACAATGTCCTCCATGGCGATCCCGGGGCGGCCGTAGCGGATGTTCTCTGCGATGGTGGTGGCGAAAAGCACGGGCTCTTGCTCCACGATGCCGATCAGGGAGCGCAGCCACTGGATGTTGAGTCCTCGGATGTCATGGCCGTCCAGGGTCACCTGAGACGCAGGGCGCACAGAGCAGGTGGCTCAGAGTGATGGATGATGCTATTAATATATTTTGGAACACAACTATTTTATTTTGCATAACCTTCACATTGCAACTTTTGGAGGTTTTTTTTCTTCTGCAGAGGCTGATTGGAAAAAGAAGATTATGGTCTTGTTCTAGCAGAATTTGAGAACGAGGCTCCCTGGACCCATTGTCAGATAATGAAACAGATTATCATGTAATTTTATCAGTCCCCCTGGGGTGTCTATTTTTAAAACTACTCTGAATGTAAAAGGGAGACAGCTGCTACACCAAAGGACTTCATTTCCAGTTTGACAAAGAGGCAACTGACACAAGAACCACTATATTACTCCTGTACCTTTTGATTGTGTGTTTGAAATGGAAACGCACCATGCCCTCCTTGGGGTCGTAGAAGCGCTGGATGAGCTGAACAGCAGTGCTCTTCCCTGCTCCGCTCGGACCAACAAACGCCGTGGTCTCCCCTGACTTCACCGCCACGCTCAACTGATCCAGGATCTGCCAGAACATCGTCATTATTTCAAAAAGTAGAGTTTGTTTATTTGAATTTGAATGCACCTCTCTGTTGTTTACCTTCACTTCAGGTCTGGAGGGGTAGTGGAAGGTCACATTATGAAATTCAATATCTCCTTTGACCCTGTCCAGTTTATATCCCGCCTCAGATAAACAGTCGATCTCCGGCTCCTGCCAGTGGCAAATTTCAAGACACAGCTCATCAATAAGTCTCGGCAGTTGCCATAGAAATAACTCAAATGTTATTTCTCAGAGTTAGAGTAGTTCAGACCGATATTGTCAAATGTCTTACTCTGTCGATTGTTTCGAAGATGGTGGTCGCAGCTCCACGTCCCGCTGCAAAAGCTTCCAGACATGGGGAGGCCTGGCCCAGGTTCATGGCAGCAATCAAGACACCAAAAAACACCTGCAAGGAATCATATTTGAATTTACTATAAAGGATATCTTTTGTTGGTATAATGGATTCAAACCTGCAGCAGCGTCCCCGGTGTATACTCGTTTGTGTCCAACACCAGACCGGAGCCGTACCAGAAGGCCAGAGCGTAGCAGAGGAAGATGATGAACCACATGTATCCAGTGAAGAAGCCCATGATGAGGCCCTTCCTGATGCCCCACTGCTGCGCTGACACCAGGTTCCTGTCATATCTGCACACAGCCAATTGTGAGGAGTTCAGCGGGACTGAGCTCTCAGGCACTCCGTCTGTGCATAATTTACCTGTCCACTTCTTTTTTCTCCCCACCGAAAGCTGCCACCGTGCGGATAGCGGAGAGGACCTCATCAGCTATTGCTCCTGCCTTTGCGTAGGCCTGCAGTTCGAGGCCTGTCAGCTTGGCCACAAACTAGAAACCCATTAAAGTTCTTAAAGGAAAGTTATGCCCACAACTGTTAAAAGTCACACACTGATACCAGGGCTTACCAGAGCCATGAGACCAGTTGCTATACCAATTAGAGGACTCGCAGCCACAATGACAAGAGTTAGTTTCCAGCCTTTGACAAAGCCAACACAGAAACCACACACAAAAGTGGTAAAACGCTGCAAGAAAACAGCCACTTGATCAGCAATGGCGTCGTTGATTTTGTTGATATCGCTGGAATACGCAAGGAACATGTTAATTATTGAATCCTGCAGTATTGATTATTGTTAGAAAGTGATGTGAGCACCCACTCTGACATGCGCGTGTTGAGCTCCCCCACAGACGTACAGTCAAACCAGCCAATCTCCATCCGCATCACTTTACCAAAGTAGTTCCTTCTGATCAGCTGGATTTGTCTGGCTGCTGACGTCACCCACAGTGAAATCTACAGTCCAAATGATAAGCTTTTAATGTAAGGTTAATGTATTTGATATACTCTGTAAACCAATGTCTTTCCTTTAACCACTAACCTGGAAGTAGCCAAGAAAAAACACTGCAACTCCAATGCCGACATAGTAGAAGGCAAATTTGGTCATTTCATATTCAATGTCTAGATTTCTGAAAGTGAGTGCGCACAGTAAATAATACATATAAAACGGCATGTAAACATGGATCTAAAAAGAGCAAAAATCTTTTAATATCACATCTTACATCATATTTGATGTTGGAAAAGCCTGCCTCATGCATTTCACAAAGCCACTTACCCACATGGGAGCCCCGGCAGAGGATTGAGCATCTCCCATGTTGAATTGTTCATGATGCCCCAGGCTGGCTGGCTCATGTTCAGTCCAGCTGTGTAGTTCCTCCTCCACTGGATGGTGCCATTCACACACTCCTTCCTGTCATCCTTCAGTTCATTCAGCTCCACGTCATACTCAATGAAAGTGTCTGTGAGCAGGCCGAACACCAGCAGCATCAGGGGCTGCGCTGATCCATGGAGCACCGCACACACACTGCCCACCACCATCATCAGCACGTCATGCTTTGTAGCAAAACGGAACTGAGCAGAAACAAATGAAGTTGACCAACATCTGAGGAACACTCCTAACCACTGTCACAAGTCCAGGTACATTACCAGCTGGAAGAAGCCAACTCGTATAGCCGGATCCTGAGACTTCCCCTGTGGCCTAAGAATAAGGACAAATCAGCTTATTTAAGCGGCTTGATATACATGAATGCAAAAATAATAATTACTTTTCATGCTCCTTTGAGGCAGACATGCTCCTGCAAGGAAAAAATACATTTCAGTTATCATGCCAAACACAGTGATTGGACTGAGCCATTCTCTACTAGTCAACAGGACTTCTTCAAATAATGTGCCTTCATTGAAACGAACACTACTCACATGTATGGCGCAGCTGGTTCTAAGAAAGATGTAAATAACAAGGTTTAGAAAATAAACCAAGGAAAACATTTATTCAGGCAGTCGAGCAAACCATTAATTTCATTACCGTCATCTGAGACGTCATAGTTGTGGTTTTCTTGACCCAGTTTTTAATGCTTTGTAATCTTACCGATCCTGCTGGCATTATGATTCATCTGGAAGAAACCGCAAGACTTCATTACATATTACATTTTTCTTCTCAGTTGAACCATTGTTTTTAAGGCAATCATTAAAACCACACTTACCTACGTGTCCATGCAGGTGCAAGACACAGATCACATTAACCGGTGTTTGCGGACGCTCAGAGCTGTGAGGGTGGCACTGTGCTTGTGTTCTGTGGCAGCACTGCACGTGCTGTTTTTTAGCTGCGTTGCTTTGGCTCGTGGGGTCAGAGTGTCTGTTCGAGGGTAAGTGTCCTGGCGGTTGATACTACACTGGTCATTGACCTCACAGACGAACACTTTATGTGAATCCTATGCAAGAAAGCTGAATAAAACAAACACAGCGGTCACAGCCAGGTAGAGATTGATGGTTGGCTCCGATTTTCTTGTTTAGATTGTATTGTATACGATTTAGTGTGGAAATTGTTTAGAGAGAGGGATTGTCTTTGTTTAGGGTTTTTTGGGGTGGTGGTGTTTTTTTATAGTAGTGTGTTCTTTGCTTTAGTTAAAAGTTGAAAACACATTGAAATGCTGGACAGAAAGATCCTGAAAATGCGATTACTTACCAGCTGAAGTTGACCAGCATAACGGTGCAGCGGTTTGTGCTCTGCGCTCATAGCAAGAAGATCCTGGGTTCAATTCTAGGGCTGAGTGGGGCCTTTTGGTTTGGATTTTGCATCTTCTTGTTCTCCTTGTGTCTGAGTTGGTATCCTCCAGGCTTACCCTACCACTAAAACATGCGTAGTCCCTTAAGAGGCCTGGAAATGACACCGAGAGCGCAATAGGATGTTCCTGGTTACTTAATAATAATTTAATGAATAATTAAAAAAAAAAAAAAGCCTGAAAGAATAAGTTATCCTCATAATCTTGTGTTGGTTCATGGGTCTGGTTCATGACAAAATGACCAATATACTGTTTATACATATACCATTTAATGTTTTTGGGAGTAAATGGAGCTGATACAGGCTCTTGACTCGTGCAAAATGCTCATTCTTCTTAGAGATTTTCTTATTGGAATAACTGTTTCTGTCAGCATGAGACCAATACAAATGATCAGGGTCTCTCAGTGGCTGGAGGATAATCTGTCTTTAAATTGTTCTAAAACAGTGTCTATGTGTTTTTCAATAACAGACCTGAACGAGTTTAAAAGTAAAGTTAAACAATGGCTCAAACTGAATCAAACTTGTGGACACAACAGAAGTGTATAATATTTTATTGCCTTTTGTGTTTTGTATTGGTTGTAATGATTTGTGTAGGTGTATTATGTGTTTTTGTGTCTTAGAGACCAGGTCTGCGAATTAGCTGTTAGCTATAAGGCCTATGAACATGGCATCGGTTATTTGTAGCAATGCTTCTTGTTCTGTCCCTATCAAATAAACATATAAATAAAATAAATACAAAGTTGTGATTCAGATTATTGGTAAATATTTTGAGGACTCCCTGCATCTCGTGGTGGGTGTTAGCCACATCATAATCTAAGGTAAATATACAGATGATATGATGGCCAAAGAAAAGGAAAAAAGAAAAGCTGCACGTTTGTGTCATAAAAGAATAGGTAAAAATAATCATGTTGATGAGCCTGTTTCAGTCAGTCGGTCAGTGTTCGCAAGGTTTTTGACCCCAACTGTTGTATCCTCTGTGTGGGTACTTTGGCAGGCAAATATAATCTGCTTTATTTAGAACACGGGCAAAACAAAATGTTCTCTTACATAAAATCTTTAAATCATGCACAAAAGAGTACTCTTTACTTGTTATGGTAAGTATAAGTATAGTGAAGACCATTCTGCCAAAAGACAATTTCTAATTTGTTATTCCAAGATAAACATTTACTGGTCATGCGTGGCAAGTAAAAGACAAAATTGCAACAACAAAAATTATATAAAAAATATGAATATGAACATATTATTGGGCAACACCATTGGCAAAAGAAAGAAGAAGAAACGTGCTGCCATCTTGCTGTGAAAATATATCATGCAACATCCATTTTGTTGAATAAGAACTTGTCTGCAGTCACACCGTTAATCAATAGCTTATTATTTTTTTATTAAAAAACAAACAGAGAAACAAAACAGTTTATGCTGCAGTTAAAGGGAAAACAAACATAGACATAAGTGGAGCACAAACGGTAAGCAAAGTGCCTCCATCTTGTGGTGAACATATCACACGACAGTTACTTCAAAGGTAGGGTGACCAGGTTTTCCTACATTAAAAGCCGGGACACAAAGGGGGTTTTGAGGGCTAGCCAAATTGTGACTTTTTTTCACCCACGTTGAATGGTCAAACTTCCTGTTTATAAAGGTCTAATCTCAATTAAATGACCAATGATGACCAATCAGCATCGAGATGATAGCCCTTTCATGTTTAAATGGTTCAGCCAGCAAACTTTGTATTTGACGCACACGTGGCCTGAAGTCATTACATTTCAAGTCAAATAGCTGCTTTAGGCATGGCACTGGTGAAAAACCGGGACACCTGGGACAGAGCTTGCAAAAAACTGGGACAAATCAATGGTTTTGGAGAAATCCACTGGGACATGGGACAGAGGGCTCAAAACTGGGACTGTCCTGGGTAAACTGGGACATCTGGTCAGGTAATGTCTTTATTTATTTCGAGAGCGTCAATAAGGGCTAACTCATGTGAGTTCTCAGTGTCTTATGACGCTCCATTGGCATTTTCTCTCTGTCGAGTGCGAGGTCTTAAATCAGCTACACTCAGAAACGAAAAGTTAATCATGAACTACAAAGTGAAATGAACGATGTGTACTTTGTTGTTTGCGCTCTGCGGTTCTACTTGTACATTTTAGTGTGCAGATGCTGGCATCGGTCAGGCCTTGTTACGTAAAAAACAAAACTTGTAACAAGAGTAGGCCGCCTGTTATTCTGATAAACGGTGTAATATGTCTATGTGTTTTTAATATGTTTATGTGTAGCCCCTTTTTTCCTAGGCGGACCCATAGGGCGGGGCTAATGATTGTATGTCCCCCGGTCAGAGTGCGAAGTACAACAGCGCATTCCTCTGTGGATCTGCGCGAAATCCACAAAGCCTCTACGTCTTGACCCAGGTCTTTGAAACATTTTCTACATTAGTTGTTTGCTTTATAATTAGATATAAAGAGATAAGAGAAGATATGAAGAACTCGATGTAAAGAATGGCTACTTATGGTTTGATAAAATAATAACTATGGAATAGAGGTGAACTAAGTTAGGAATGTGTTGATTTTTCTGAAATGCTAGTTTCCCAGTGTTGTCGATTTTGAAGCAGCTTATTTGCAAGGAACATTTAATGTACTTTACATCTGTCCTATCTTTTACTTCACTCTGCTGCCAAGGAGATACCATGATCTTGACCCTGGACTTGCTCTATCTTGGTATTGCAGGCATGTTCCTGTACTTGGTGGCACTGGTGGTATTCTATTACCTGTACCGGTGGGTCAAAGAGATACCCAGGGTCCCGGACAAGGGTAACAAGTATGTGTACATCACAGGCTGCGACACTGGCTTTGGAAACCTTCTGGCAAGACATCTGGACAAACAGGGCTTCAGAGTGATTGCAGGCTGTTACAGTGAAAAAGGAGAGGAAGATCTGAGGAAGGCCTGCTCTGAGAGGTTGACCACTACTCACCTTGATGTTGTGTCGAAAGAAAGTGTGGCCAAAGTGGCTACAATGATCAAGGACAAAGTAGGGGAGCGTGGTAAGTTGCACTTCCTGATACTTATCCATATGCACCTAAAGTGATGTCTTGTCCCTCTTCTGGAGAGCCATTTATTAGGGCTTTGTCCCACCTGCCCTCCCCCTAGACACTACTGACATTAGTTTTATCATTATGAGTGAACACAAATGGTTACCACTGTTCAAATTTCTGAATTTAATTGTGTGAAATGTGTCCTGATGTCAATTGTTTAGGCTTGTGGGCTGTAGTGAACAATGCTGGCGTGTCTGTTCCCTCTGCGCCCTGTGATTGGCTCACCATCGATGACTACACATCTATGCTGAACGTGAACCTGAATGGGGTCATAGCCGTGACCCTGAGTGTCCTGCCGCTGATTAAGAAGGCCAGAGGGAGAGTAGTCAATGTTGCCAGTGTGTTTGGAAGAATAAGTCCCACAGGAGGCCCTTACACTGTGTCTAAGTACGGGGTCGAAGCTTTTAATGACAGTCTCAGGTAAAACATTAACTCCCAGGTTTATTAAGTTTATTTTGTTTTTGCATTTCAAACCAATTTCTAACCTATTTCCATGTATTTTTCTAAGAATTAATATGCATGGCTTTGGGGTCAAAGTTCTGTGCATTGAGCCGGGCTTCTTCAAAACAAATGTGACCAATGCTGATATCATTTCCAAATCTGTGGCGTCAATTTGGGAAAAACTGCCCCAAGATGTCAAAGACGACTATGGACCACATTACTTGGACCAAGGTAAGTGTTAATTATTTAGTTCAGTTGATTTTGTTTCCATATATATGAATTTGCAGATGTTTGTAATTTTCTTTTCTTTATTTCACAGTAATAAAACAAGTAAGAGTTGAAGTAGCAAGGATGAGTGATGCAGATCTTATGAAAGTGGTCAACTGTATGGAGCATGCTGTGTCTGCTGTCCGGCCAAGGCTTCGCTATTCCCCGGGGTGGGATGCCAAGTTGTTCTGGCTGCCACTATCTTATATGCCATCATGGATCTCTGATTACATTATGATATCACAAAGCATTCCCATTGCAAAGCCCCTGTAGTAAAGTTGCATTGATATTTTGTGATACAGTAGAATGTTGCAGAACGCACCACTGTAGTGTGGAGTAATACTTCTAATCAGAAAACTGATGATTGCATTAAGAAAGCAATCTGTACATTTGAAATAAAACTACTTTTGATGTTTTGTTCATTTGGTTGGTACAGTGCATGTTAATGAACACGACTCATGCATGTAAACGTGCCCTGCTTGCCCAGAGCCTGCCACCGCTCTGCCAATCCCAACCCACCCTCGAGTGATTCATGCACAATCACTGTTGGACAGGGTGCACATCTAATTCAGTAATAAGATTCTGCACAAGCCAAACTTTGTAAAAGTGACAAAATACATGTTAGTCACCACAGCACAGTCACATCTCAGTTTTAAAGAGTAAATGGCCTAAATTTATAAGTAATGATTGGATATTGTTATTAGGCGAAGGGGAGTTTATATATACTAGTAAATTGCATACATTATTTTCGTGAAATGTCTTACTTGGAAGTTTTGTAAATCTCATGTGATTTTCTTCCTGTACAACTAGGGTGACCAGATGTCCCAGTTTACCCGGGACAGTCCCAGTTTTGAGTCCTCTGTCCCATGTCCCCACACATTCCTCCAAAACCATTCATTTGTCCCAGTTTTACACAGTATCTGTCCCAAGTGTCCCAGTTTTTGGCCAATATGATACACAAAGTACAAACTTCGCTTGAAAATTCACGTCTTTGGGCCATGCAAATGTCCATTAGAAGTAGAAACCAATCAAAAAATATCAAGTCTATCATGTTAATGCTGATTGGTGCATGGTGTAAGACATTAACAAGCAGATTTACCCTTTAGCGTGGGATGGCTCCCTGGTTGACCATGCAACTAAGTCCCAAATAGTGTCCCAGTTTTTTAGTCAGGAAATCTGGTCACCCTATGTACAACATGAATGCTTTTCTCCATTAATGCTGCAATACGTAAGATTAATGACTTAGTTATGTTTTGTATTTCTTGAGTTTATCTGAAATGCAATTACTTTGAATGGGGGGTAGGCATTTATAAGCTTTTTTGCTTCAGCCTACTCCTTTTGAGCTTTATTTTACTGCAATGATGTAACCAACAATTTATGTTTTATAAAGTGCTCAAATAAACTAAACACTAAATGAAGGCACTATGTGAAAAAACAGAAGGTAGGAGTGCTGCTTGGAACTGTTTTACTTATCTTATTTCTTGTTAATCGATGGTGCTCTTTGGTAAAGGGCTAAGTCCTTAGGCAATAAAGGGAAAAAAATGGCCAAGGCACTCATCTAGAAATATTAAAAAGCCTTTATTGAATCACATGGCTGTAAAGGTAAAAAAGTGCTCCAACGCGTTTCGGCTAGGGGCCTTCATCAGGGAGTGTAACCTGAATGGTGAGAAAAACCAAGCAATTAAAAGAACCTGTGACACTAGGTACCATGTGCTAGCACCTAATTCATCAGCACACAGGAAAAACAAAAACAAACAAAGAAACAGACAGAAGGAGGCAATATCCAAAGTCCAACAGGAGGGGGCCTCGTAGCCAAAAAAGCAAGGCCAAAAAAGGAGGGTCACAAGCACAGACAACAGCTCAATCACAAACAAAGTCATAGAAAAGAATAACAAATCCAATGTCAATAACTCTTACAAAAAATGATGATACTCTAAATCTTCATTAAGTCCTGGATATTGTGTTGCTTTTAGCTTAAAAATCCAAAAACTCTCCCGTTGGTTGAGTAGCTTTTGCCTATCACCTCCCCTTAAGGTGTGGGGTATATGATCAATACCTATAGCCCTAAGGATGGAGGGATCGTTGTTGTGTTTGTCTCTGAAATGGCGAGCCATTGGGTAGTTATCATTTTTTGTTCTGATAGCATACTTATGTTCAGAGATTCTGTCTTGTAATCGCCGTTTGGTTCTGCCAACATAAAACACCTCACACAGAGGGCATTCCAACTTATAAATTACAAAAGTAGTTTTACAATTGATAAAATGTTTGATTTCATAGGTTCTGTTACCATGCATATCATGAAAGTTTTTGCATTTGGCCACAGTGGAACAGTGATTACAGTGACCACACTGAAAACTGCCTTGAGGTTTAGCTGATAGCCATGTAGATTTAGTAGGTGCTGGTAAGTAGCTATGGACCAATTTGTCGCTCAAAGTAGGTGGACGTTTAAAGCTGAAAACAGGAGGCTCTGAAAATACTTCTCTTAGAGAGACATCACATTGTAGTAGGTTCCAGTTTTTTTAATTATATTTTTAATGTGATTGGCCTCAGTGCTGAATCTCGTAGAGAAGAAAACTCGTTCTGAGCACCGCCTAGTAGTTCTACTTTTCAAGAGGGGCTGTCGTTCAAGATTTCTTGCTTTATTTTTGGCAGTTTGGACAACACTTTTTCTGTAGCCTCTCTGTATAAACCGTTCTTCCATACTTATGGCTTTTTCATCAAAATCATCAGTTTGATCACAGATTCTTCTAAGTCTCTGAAATTGCCCAAAGGGAATATTTTCTTTCAGATGTTTTGGATGATGGCTTGTTGCATGCAGTATGGTATTGCGAGAACCAAACGGCGATTACAAGACAGAATCTCTGAACATAAGTATGCTATCAGAACAAAAAATGATAACTACCCAATGGCTCGCCATTTCAGAGACAAACACAACAACGATCCCTCCATCCTTAGGGCTATAGGTATTGATCATATACCCCACACCTTAAGGGGAGGTGATAGGCAAAAGCTACTCAACCAACGGGAGAGTTTTTGGATTTTTAAGCTAAAAGCAACACAATATCCAGGACTTAATGAAGATTTAGAGTATCATCATTTTTTGTAAGAGTTATTGACATTGGATTTGTTATTCTTTTCTATGACTTTGTTTGTGATTGAGCTGTTGTCTGTGCTTGTGACCCTCCTTTTTTGGCCTTGCTTTTTTGGCTACGAGGCCCCCTCCTGTTGGACTTTGGATATTGCCTCCTTCTGTCTGTTTCTTTGTTTGTTTTTGTTTTTCCTGTGTGCTGATGAATTAGGTGCTAGCACATGGTACCTAGTGTCACAGGTTCTTTTAATTGCTTGGTTTTTCTCACCATTCAGGTTACACTCCCTGATGAAGGCCCCTAGCCGAAACGCGTTGGAGCACTTTTTTACCTTTACAGCCATGTGATTCAATAAAGGCTTTTTAATATTTCTAGATGAGTGCCTTGGCCATTTTTTTCCCTTTATTGACTAAATGAAGGCAGTTTATGCTTTCATTTAGAATTAACTTAAGCCTCATGGCTAGTTTGCAGAGATTGTGCAGCGGAGGAGCAGACCAGACCTCACTGTGTTAATGCGACTGGTTTTCTCTGATGAACCAAAGGACCGGTTTTGATGGAATATTTGACCGGAGCAGTTTAATTCTGTGAGGGCTGTAGCTGTAGGGGATGATAAAACTGCTTTTTATCATCCCGTTTTCTGTGTGGCTTCTTATCGTTATTGTGGTTCATGTTTAATTAGTCAGTGGCTGCAGGAGGAGTATTGTTTGTGATGAAACAGCCGTTGGTGATGTCAAATTCCTACAAGTCTACTGAACCTCCACCACCTTGTGACATCAGGTGGCGTATTAATGGCAACACTAGCGGGCCTAAGTATGTCCAAGCTGTAAATTACCAACAGTTTATTTTTGGGTAAAAATATGCAGAAAACTCAGTTTTTGCCAGCCATTTATTTCAATAAAGGGACATTAAGGCAGAACTATTAAATGAGTTTCTTACAGATTAGATTGCGATGGATAGAGTTGACCGACATTTTGTGGACAGACCACCTTTATTTCATTCTTAGGAAACATTAAATAGAACGTTAATATGAACAAGACAGGTTTGATTTGTATTTTGACATGTTTTGCAAACCAAGTGCTCCTAAACCATTTTCAGGACAGTTTTTACTTTTATATTTACGAGTGCTCCTCAGCCAGTTTCTCAGCCTTCTGTACAACTTCTTCAATGGGCCCAACCATGTAGAAAGCCTGTTCTGGCAGGGCATCATACTCGCCTAACGAGGGAAGTGAACAAATTAATGATCATGAACAAGTGGATGGGGCGACAATGTATAATTCCACTTTGCTTACCGGCAAGGATGGCCTTGAAGCCGCTGATTGTCTCCTTAAGAGGCACCAGCTTACCCATATGTCCAGTGAAAACCTCAGCCACCTGGAAGGGCTGTGACAAGAAACGCTGGATCTTACGGGCACGAGACACAGTCAGTCTGTCCTCCTCAGACAACTCATCCATTCCCAGAATAGCAATGATATCCTGCAGGGATTTGTAATCCTGTAACAGAGGAAATGTAAGAGTTAATGAAATGTTATATTACTAAAGCTTGTGCATTTCATTATTTAGTCACAAACCTGAAGGATTTTCTGCACACCACGGGCAACATCGTAATGTTCAGAACCCACAATGTTGGGGTCCATAATACGGGAGGTGGAGTCCAAGGGGTCCACAGCAGGATAGATACCCAGCTCAGCGATAGCACGTGACAACACAGTGGTGGCATCCAAGTGAGCGAAGGTTGTGGCGGGAGCAGGGTCAGTCAAATCATCAGCAGGCACATAGATAGCCTTTGAGGGTATGGTGATAAGTGATAAAGTTTACATCTCATTTGATTTCATTACAGGGATAATCTAATATGTTTACCTGCACAGATGTGATTGAACCCTTCTTGGTGGTAGTGATTCTCTCCTGCATGGTACCCATGTCAGTGGCCAGAGTTGGCTGATAACCCACGGCTGATGGAATACGACCCAGGAGGGCAGATACCTAAAAAGCATCATTATCAAACATAAAGTCAAAGTAAATACAGCCTTGTTGGCTAGAGACGCACCGACCCAGTTTTTTGTTTCCAATAAATTAAGCAAATGGGCAAAAACCTGATCAAGAGTATCTTCAGATTCATAGCAAATAGTTTTAAGAAAATATGGTTTATGTAACATGATATGCAGAAAGATAAACTGGCCAGCAAACTTTATATTGCAGTTAATAATTGTTGGACCACCATGAGACATTTCAGGCTTGCTAGCTGTTCAGAAAATGGCCCTACATTAAATGTCCAAATTATAAGTTTGCATGTGTATGGCACATGCAAAAAAAACAAGATTGTTGGAGAAAAGGTGTATTTTTAACAAGCTGGTCAACATGTTTTCATTAATGGGCACAAACATTCCATCTCATCTGCATCGGTTTGAAGGAAGGATTCTAACCTCAGAGCCAGCCTGTGTGAAGCGGAAGATGTTGTCAATGAACAGCAGCACATTTTGCCCCTCTTGATCACGGAAATACTCAGCCACAGTTAGACCTGTGAGAGCCACTCTGGCACGGGCACCAGGGGGCTCGTTCATCTGTCCGTACACCAGCGCCACCTATCATTACAGATGTCAGTGAGAATACATTTAAAAATAAATAAAATCATTTCAAAATCATCACTTTCTAACCAACCTTGGAAGTAGCGTCTTTCAGGTTAATGACACCAGATTCAATCATTTCATGGTACAAGTCATTTCCTTCTCGGGTCCTCTCTCCCACACCGGCAAACACAGAGTAACCACCATGGGCCTTAGCCACATTGTTGATCAGCTCCATAATCAACACAGTCTTGCCGACACCAGCACCACCAAAGAGACCTGGAAACCATGATCAAATGGATAAATAAATGCCATCAAGATTAGTTTGTTGATAAATCAATGACATACCGATTTTTCCTCCCTTTGCATAAGGAGCGAGCAGGTCCACAACCTTGATTCCAGTAACCAAAATTTCCTGCTCCACACTCATGTCTGTGAATTCAGGGGCCTCTGCGTGAATTGGTGCCGTCCTTGAAGATCACAAACACAGTAATTGTTATTTGTTAAGATTCCACACAGAACCAGCAGGTTTTGTTTTTACACTTTGAGATGAACTTACTGTTTTGTTGTGATGGGCCCCCTCTCATCAATGGGCTCTCCAATTACATTCATGATTCTGCCCAGGGTCTCGGGGCCAACCGGGATTCTAATAGGAGCACCAGTGTCCAGTACTTTCTGCCCACGGACCAAACCTTCAGTACCATCCATAGCAATGGTTCGCACCGTGTTCTGCCCTGAACACACACACAAAAGATGTTGAGTGCATTTGAGCAGGCTTAAATTTAAAACTCAAGGTCGAATATAACTGCACTCACCAAGATGCTGTGCCACCTCAAGGACAAGTCTGGAGTCACGGCCAGCCACCTCCAGAGCGTTGAGGATGGGTGGAAGGTCCTCCTCAAACTGGACGTCGACCACGGCCCCAATGACAGCCACGATCTTCCCACCGGCAGTCGCTGCAGCGGCGGCAGGAGCAACATAGTTTCGGCCTGCAAAGATAATCATAATTACAGAACTTTGATTATCACGTCACATCGTAGGAACCACATTTTTTTCCCCCAGCAGCATTGGGTAGCCTAACTTCTAAAACGCATAACGCAGCAAGTCAAATGAATGAAGCCTATATTGAGCTAACAATGCTAACGCTAATCTGTCAAGAACATACTGTCCAGAATCGCAATTAGCCACGGAGAAATGTCTTTCCACATGCATTTCAACAAGATGGTCCACTATTAGCTAGAATATAATACTTTTCTATATTTAATAATGGCAGACTTTGCGATCCAAACAGACCAACATGGCCTCACGTCATTACGAAAGGTCATTTCTGCCAACACATTTACAACATAAAGGAGAGCGCAACACCACCGTAATTCCAATATGTGTATTGTGAATACACATTTTCACATGACTAATATATACTCATATCATTAAAACGTTTAACGAACACATCTGAACGTAAAGGCCTTAACCCCCCGGTAGACATTCAGCGTGGAGGTGACTTGCTAGCATCAACCAGCATTAGCCTGGTTGCACCCATCTGCTGTCTTTCACGCTGTTCGTTACACATAACTCCACAAAAAAAACATTAAGCATGCCTAACATACGTGCGAGGACGGCCGGGGATCCAGCAAGGGCTTTCAGGGGCTGGACCCCAGGCTTGAGAGCCTGCAGAGCCCCGGTGCAGCAGCGTCCCACAGCTCCTAACATGGTTAAAATGGCTGAAGGTGGAAAGAGACAGCGGAACTGTGCTTTATAATGAACGAGGGCATACACTTACTGCGCCTGCGCGTGGCGCATGCGCAACAACCTCTCCAGCTGCCTGACATTCTGCCCTCGCTGACATTCTGCCCTCTGCCTTCCATCCAAATACAGTAGTACCTTCAAAGTCAAAGTATATATGTTTAGGCTGTAGTTTTGGCTCGTGTGTTTAATGTATAGACACTATGATGCTGTGCAAAACAACAGTATTATTTGCGCGGTATATGATACAGCAACAAGAATAGCAGAGCCTGAAATGATTCTCATCTTATCTTTTCAGTAGGCCTTGTCTATCCTTAAATTTCACATGTTTGTCTTAACATGTACTCCTCAAAGTATTAATATCTTGTACAGCCCTTGTCAAAGTGCAGTACGTCGCGGTCACCTTTGTCAATCAACAAGTCTCACGGGGCCCCAACATTATGAATGCACTCTTTTCCAAAAATATGAAATATTTTCTCTCATTGATTTCTCATAGTGTTACCTAACAATTAACACATAATAGTGGCTAAATACTTTCTTATAATTAAACAAATTCACCCATTCATTTTTAAGTTGAATAGTGTGTGGTCAACCTTTCGTTCTCTCTGGAATTAATGAATTAATTAATCAATCAATCAATCAATCAATCAATCAAGTAATCAAGCAATCAAGCAATCAATCAAACAATATATTTGTAAAGCGCTATTCACGCACACAGTGCGTCTCAAAGCGCTATAACAGGAATAAAAATACAAACAATGCAATTAAAACATCCATAAACAGCATATAAACTATACAGCCATACAGAAATTCAAAACACTCTGCATTATGATCTGAATGAGTCAAGTGTGGAAAATGGCCAATAATAGAAAGCTGCAGACCCGGAGCCGAGACAGATCCACGACAGTGAGGCGGATCTGCCGTGAGTGCGCCCACTGCTCAGGAGCAGATCCACGAAAGGTATTATTTGTTAATATTTGATGTTTTACAATTATTGTTAGAGTTAGTTTACAATCATTAGGATTAGGGATAGGTTAAGATTAGGGTTAAGGTTAGGTTAGGGTTGTTAGGATTAGGGTTAGGTTAAGATTAGGATCGTTCAGGAACAAAAATAACAAGCAATGTATGCTGTTCAAAGTTATGTTATCTTTATTAATCAACAGATAATAAAATCATAAGAATTTCGTCTTGTTTTCATGAAAACATTTAAATAACTCAGCCTACTAACACGTGCGTGATATACAGTAGATCAACATATCAATCAACATCAATCTTCCTAAAAGCTGATCGGTCTAGATCCGCTTTATCCAGCAGAGGGCGCACTATCACTGTTCTGGGTCTGCAGCTTTCCCCTACTCAAAATGGCTCATCTAGTATTAGATTTAGCTTTTTGGCACCAGGGGGAGCTATTGACTAAGAAAATGAGAAATACGAGTCTTTTTTCCCTTCCAGGTAATTTAGTTGTTTGCATTAAGAATTTAATTCTCTACTGATATTGTAGTTATTTTCCTAGTTATTTGTTAAATATGCACGTGAAAAGGCGCAGTGACAGTCTCTAAAGCTTCTTCCTCCAAAAATGACGAAATGGCTTTCAAGATTAAGTCAAATGGGTGAATGATGGCTATGGTGTTTTGTGTAGCATGGTTTTGTGGTTAATACAAAAGTTGATGTTTCTCCCAATAGTATTTTCTTGGTTATCGTTTTGAATATCTGGAAATGTATTTGTCAAGTGTCAACTGATGCTGTGTTTTTTGTGTGTGCGTTTTTTGTTGCTGTGGTGGACACAGGGGAAGATGAGAAGGTGTCAGATGCAGCTTGGATGTCTCCAAATACAAGCAAGGTCAGAGGACAGAAAATCACATCACTTAATTTCACAATATGTGTCTGACATGTCATCTGCGTTTATCTCGACTGTTTAATATGTAAAAGTGCTCAGACTGGTACAAAACTTGTTGAGGCATAGGAATATCTGACAAAGCATCATCAGCCACAGCCTCCTGCAGCTCTAAGTGTATGTTTAAATAACATGCATTAGCTTGTAAAAACAGTGGGTACTCCCAATGTCGCAGGAAAGATACCTGCAGGGGTTGGAAAAATCAAAGCATGCCATAAAGAGCAGCCAATCCATGTTTCTCCTCCGCCCTCATGCCACACACTTTTATGGAAAAAAAAAAGTTAAATGATCTTAGTAAACATGCCCTGCCATGCCTTCTGACCTTTATGGTCTGCCTGCTTCTCTGTGTAGCCGATACCGCACAGCTTCTTATGCAGTGTGGTTTGACTTTCATTCAGGGAAGATACAAAACAAATTCAAATAAAATCTGTACTTTATTCCTGCTTAAAGCCTATTTTAATCTTTTCTGTTGATGTAATAGGTACGGCTCAGGTTATGGTCATTCTTGCCATGTATTACTGTGGCAATACTGTAGTGGCTCCTATCTTTTACAGCTATCTGCACACAACACAGTTTATGAAAGTATTGGTGATTAACGGCTGGGGGTCTCTGTCTCTCGTTCAGAAGTGCATTCTTGAGTGGCAGCTTATCTATTCTTCCTTTGCTTTGATCAATACGGTAGACAGTAAAAACATTTTTGTCATTCCTGCTGTGATCAGTCCTAGTTTTAGACTTCTAACAGTCCATTTGCTTGGGATTACAATCATATCAGTACCGCGATAGTAACATTTACAATCAAATTTAGACTAAATATAGTTTTCAGTCACACGCATTTAAAAAGTCACAATTGATTTGACCATTTACTCTTTATGAGGTTGAGTCAAATTGGCAAGTGATTGACAAGCGCTTACTGTGTAATTGTACAATGTGACTACTGTATGAACACATTTTCTTTTCACCAGGTGCATCATGTTTACAGTAAATCACTTTGACAACTTATAGCAAACGATTGTGTTTTCACAGGTGAATCCTGGTATGCTGTTTTTGCAAGGTGTTCAGCCTACAGCAAAAATATGGCATTTTTAGAGCTTTGAATTATTGTGAGGTGAGGTTTCAAAATGTTAGGTTTCGCTCCAACACACACACACAAAATCTGCAGTGTATTCAATGCTATGGAGAAGAAGGAAAATACTAAAAGTTACCAAGCAACCGATTGATTTTGTTTATCCCGAGGGTTTATAGTAAGTAAGTAAGTAAGTGCTTTATTGTCATTGTAGAAGTGTATAACAAAATAGTGTTCAGGTGTCAGTCCTGAGCTGCTGCTGTGGGTCAACCTGACGCATTATATCTACTGATTACAAATTACATCGACTATGGAAAAAATGAAAAGGTAGTGTCAGTGTTATTCAAAGACTCCTCGTTGAAGTGGGGGGGGGTTTCTGAAGCGAGTGGATGTCTGTCACCCCTCCCTGCGCTGAAATGGGTGTGCGTCTCAAAGAGGGCTGGCCTGGCTTCATTTACTGCGCCCCAGAATGGCTCATGTCTGAGGCAGCCTCCTGAGATCCAGACAAAAGTTTGGGTAACACACTTTTGCAGCCGGTGTCACAGCTTGGTATCCGCGAGGCCTGCAGACTCCCAGAACCCACCTTCAACCCCATCAGGACTTCCAAGTCATGGACACATAGGATCATACACTGCAGCCGCTCAGATTGGTCTCTATGAAGAACACCTTTGCACTTTTCAAGAGCTCTGAGAACAGTGAAAACTCAAGTCAGCATCATTGTGAGTTATGCATGCTTCCTGGCTAAGCCCCATCAAGTGAGCGCCTGTTAGAGCTTGTTGGGGGTTTCTGGAGGCATTATAGTAAGTAGATCTTTGATTCTCTCCTCTCTTTCTGTCTCTGCTCTGAAGAGTCATGGTCCCCTCTCTGCACTGGCTCCTTCTCCTTTGGGGACTTCAAGGTCTGCTGGCACAGGTCTTTGACAAAGATTATGAAGAAGAAGTCGTGCCCACCAGAAAGAAGAACGGCAAAGTCTACTCACCTAATTCTGTAGGCCAGAACGGTAAAGGTAAGCTGCCTCATCTTTGTCACAGATGTCACAGATTCAGAGATGACGGATGCTAGTGAGGCTTACTCCAGCAGGCATTTGGGTCATTTTTATCTATCAGTGTGAAAACAGTGCTGCTACAGGTGGAGGAAACTAGAACATGCTCCTCAACAAGGACACTGCTGGAGGATACAGTGGATTGATCATATCTCTCAGCCATTCATCTGCTGCTGAGTGGCCGGTGTATGCGCTGTTATCCAAATGTTTTATTTGCGCAGAATTCACTTTCCCCCGCCGCATTCTCTCACTGACATATTTCTCTGTAGATGAATGTGATTTCTCCTCAGCCTATATTAGATCCGTGACCTCCTTCTGTTGAAGGTTGCCTCTGAGAGTTGAGTTACTTTTATTTCTCTTTAATATTATATGTCACATCCATGGACTTATCGCACATTTTCTTGATCAGGCACCAGAGTATTGGCCTGCGATGTTTAATAAATCTTCTTTGGCCAGCATGAGAACTCCACAGATAAAAGTGTCGCTCTGGCTCTCGCAATTCACTTAGCCATGATGAGTTAGGTCTTTATGTTTGGCCGGAAATGAAAGTAATGGACAATCAATCTTGGCTTAAGAAAATGCAGGGCAAGTGTACTTTATGTAGCAGCAGCATGTGAATGTTAATAGATAATGTCCCAGTTACTAAAGAGAAATGTCTAGTTGCTTGATTACAGACGTTTCTGAGTCTATACCTTTCCTTTTTAGCACTTGTTGATGAAGATTGCAGTTTGGAGATCGCCTTCCTGATCGACAGCTCAGAGAGTGCCAAAGACAACCATGCCCAGGAGAAGCGCTTCGCCTCGGACGTGATGGACCGGCTGCAGGGGGCCCGGCTGCAGACGGGCCGCGGCCTCGTCTCGCGCGCCGCTCTCCTCCAGTACAGCAGTCACGTGATCATAGAGCAGACCTTCAAACAGTGGCGAGGCCCCGAGGATTTCAAGGCCCGGATCGCGCCCATTGTCTACATCGGCCACGGCACTTACACCACGTACGCCATCACCAACCTCACCCGAATTTACCTGGAGGAGTCTGACCTCAAGAGCATCAAGGTGGCCATCCTGCTCTTCGACGGCGTCTCTCATCCGAGGAACCCTGATATATCCACGGCCGTGGCAGACGCCAAGAACCAGGGGGTGCGCTTCTTTGCCATCGGCATCACCCCCGAGGCCAATGAACCCGCTAACATTGCTCAGCTGAAGCTGATCGCGAGCGTCCCCCTCTCCCGCTACCTGCACAACCTCCAGGACAGAGCTATTGTGGACAAAATCATCAAGGAGATTGTGAGTCATTTAAGTCCAAGGCTAACTCTACATGTTGTATTTCAGGTGACAAAATTAGAGCCAGTGTGCTCTTCAAACCCTGCTGTTCTAGGATGTTTTGTTAAGTGCAAAGAGGCTCTCTGACACATCTCAATGTGGAAAAGAGCTTTTCAGTCTTTTCTAAAATGTTAGCGCTCCAGGACATGTTTAAAATGTGCACAGTATCCGTCCATCCATCCATCCATCCATCCATCCATCCATCCATCCATCCATCCATCCATCCATCCATCTTCTTCCACTTGTCCGTTGCCGGGTCATGGGGGCAGCTGTTGGAGCTGCCCAAATCACATTGCACCAGCCCCTATGGCTCCTCCTGCAGGTGATGGGTCCACAGAAGGACGGCCTCATGGTTCTAACCGGGCCTGTTGGTCTCTCATAAGAGGCTTCTGAACCGCTCTTTGTCTGACCCGTCTCCTAGGACCTGTTTGCCATGGGAGACCCTACCAGGGGCACCAAGCCCCCGACAACAGAGCCCCCAGGATCATTCGAGCGCTCAAACCCCTCCACCACGTTCAGGTGGCGGTTCCAGGAGGGGCTGATTTAAATCCTAATTCTCAAACATACATGCGACTGCAATATTTAACACACATTCATTTATCCCTAGTTGCCAAAATTATGCAAATTGTGATGGCAAGGTTGCACAGACTGTGCAGCTCCTACATTCCGTTTATAAAGTTTGCTCCAGACCTGCTCAGACCTGCAGAGACCTTTTCAAAATCCTTAGCATTTCTTTAGCTGGGAGGTCTTTTCTGATTGCAATTATGATCGTACATTCAGTAGCTGATTGATACCCAAGGCATTGTTGCAACATATGAAGGCATCTATTTTTTTAAATTGTTTTTACATTCGCAGGCCTCCTAATCAGCACTTTCTCTGTGGACACCACGCTCCGCTATCATATTACATCCCTCTATTACACCTGCTGCCCGCTACCATAGTAACATACGTGAGAATATCAATGAATTTCTACTGAGCTCATAATTATATCTTTTGTCTGGAGTTTCTTGTATATAAACCGCGGATGCATTTCCAGTTAATTAGAACATGTGCGACGCAGGATCTTCCTGAAGTCACAACCAGGCTATTGACTGAAACATATGCTCCACATTAAACCCCATTGTGGGAAAATATGTGGAAGCAGGACCCAAGTATATATGCACGCCACGTCATTCGAGAGAACCCACAGAGAAACCAGAGCTGGCTGTTGACTCAGGTGGTGCATGTCTAAATGCGATAAAGAAAGTCTTCTAGTTGTACCGATGTGGCTGGCTATAGGAGCCGGTCTCCAGCTCCACTTTCATCTGGATGTGAAAGACAGCATCTGTATGTCATAAGCATGTTTCAGCCATCTTTTATCTTCACTGTTCCTTCCTTTCAACTGCCTTCTCGGAGCCGGCATATCCCTCTGCTACCTCGTAGATGCTGCTATTCCGGAACAGTGCATGTGGTTTGCGTTTGGCCTCCCATCCGACCCCTCGTATAGAGAGCGTGGTCAGCTTTCATGTGATGAGAAACCCGAGGCGTAAAAGGCGGCTCCATGAAAAAGACGCCGTTTTACAGCAGTGAGTCAAGTCTCTCACGCACAAACAGGTGGACGGGCGGAGGGTCATTTGACAAAACCCGTCTCTGCGAGCGGAGCGAGAGCTGTGAGAGGGAGGTGTGTAGGATTTCAGTGGAATCCAGTGATGCGATATTTAAGAAAGAATTGATATTTGCCTTGGGAAAAGCGCCGGGCTGTGTGAGCGATGCCAGAACATTGGATATAGAATAAAGTTTCCTAGTCAATGTTGTTTACGACTGTCAAGTACCAGGGCGGGGATGTGCTTAATTCTACTGTAAAGATTTATATATGAGCTCTGGTTGTTTTATTTGTGCGACAGTGTTTGCCAAATGAGGAAGTGTAGTTCTGGCACCTTATTAATGAGGCCTATAGATTTTCAGCTGGCCTTGTAAACGAACATATGGATTGAATGTAACTAGTTTCCTGTTTTTTTGTTTTGCAGACGATGCTGGCAGATGAAGGGGTGAGTCTCGTCAGGGGCCGGGCGGTCTCCCCTTTACATTTTTGTCCGTCATCTCGGTGTCCCGTGTAACCGCTGCTTCTTCATGTGTGCAGTGCCCATTAGCTCTGAGCCAGTGTGCGTGTGACAAGGGCGAGAGGGGACCCGGCGGCGCTCCCGTAAGTATTTTCCATTCCTTTAAGGCTCATTTTTACTAAACCACTGTTTTGTTCCTAAAAGACAATTGCTCCTAAAGGGACTCCATTTGAAGTGCTGCTGACAGCTCCACAGCTGACAAAGGCATCCTCATCCATAACCGTAACAGGCTACCAAATTGCAGGGGCTTTAAGAGGTTTTAGTAAAATGGTGTGGTTTTTTTGAAGATCTGCTCAACCCGGCAGCAGTGAGAGTAGGGAGAATGCCTTACATTCCTATACACCTTATTGAGAACATGCCTAAACAGACAGGAGGACATAAGTAAAATCTTGTTTGAAGAATTTACCCACTTTGGGAATGTCTGAGGACACAAGGCGTCAGATCCGTCGCGCGCAACTCTCTTCATGTTGCGAGGCGGAGTCTGTCCTATTATTAACAAGGTCAGCCGCAATTAGACTCAGCGGTTTAGCTTTGATGCACATTCACAGGAAGAGAACAAAAGCTGGATCACATCACAGACACCAGTTAGACTTGGCTGCTGTGTGCGCCGGCGAACAGAGATATATGAGCGATAAGACGTTGTACTCACGAACATGACTGCAGTCCTCATACGTTCACCTCTGAGTCATACTGGAACACACTGCTGCCTGTGTCCAATGATGCACTTTGAAAACATGTTTCCGCTTTAGGGTAAGAAGGGTCGTCCTGGCGAGGATGGAAGCCCCGGGCCCAAAGGACAGAAGGTGCTTCACATTTATTTATGCTTTCTTTAATATAATTCCGCTGCTCTTCTTTTGGAAATGCTGATCTGGCTCATGCACTTAATGAAAGTGTCCTCCCTCAGGGCGAGAGTGGACTCAGCGGTCTTCCGGGTCGAGAGGGAGCAGAGGTGAGCACATGATGGGAAGTTAATTGCTTTGCGTTTGGTAAATTGCTATTGTTGCTCTATATGAGCATTAAGAGGATAAGCAGTCTCTTTATGTCGTCTGTGTGACACTGTTTCGGTTCTCTCTCTCCATGACTTCTCTGTGTTTTGTGTGCTCAGGGAAAATCTGGATACAAAGGCGAGAAGGTACTGTGTGGATTATCTCCCTCTGTTGTATGCAAAGCACGACGATAACGATGTTTCCAGTTCTGCACGTAATCCCATGTTATTGTGCAAGTTTAGTAAACCCCCAACATCGATTGTAGTTTAAACCCGTTGCTTCATGGAAACTGTACTCTGTCATTAAAATGATTAAGGAAAGTCATTACACTGTTGTTTTTTTCTCTTATAGGGAGTACGTGGGGAATGTGGTGTACCTGGAGTTAAAGGAGACAGAGTATGTTGATCATTTTGTGTGGTAATTATCTTGTCAGCAGCATAGAATTTGCAAGCAAGAAATTTGAATATTCACCATGTGCCGGCATTATACTTTCGCAATACTGTATACTTTCAATCTTTTAACAGTTAGAAGATTAAATGTTTATAGCGCAGTTAATATCCTTGGGGCACAAGTTTTCAAGGATAACATTTTATAGCCTGGATGATTCAAAACACTCCCATATTTTTATGTATAGATAAAACTAATGTTCGAATGAATGCATTAACAAATGTATCTGTTTTCATTTGTGTGATCTAGGGTCCTGAGGGCACAGTTGGGCCCAGAGGAAACCGTGGTCTGCAGGTTAGATGAAATCTTCTATTAAATAATAATTACACTCATTTATTAATTATGAACTGTGCTCTAATGTGTTTGGATTAGGGTTTGTCTGGTCCACCTGGTGATAGTGGCCCTGAAGGTCTAATGGGCAAAAAAGTAAGTGAAATTGTACATGTTTTATATGAAGCATAATACAAAGGGAAGAGGGGAAAAAAGAATCGAACAGTCCACTTCATGTGTGAGTGAATACCATTCCCCCAAAGTCTGGCCTTAACTGTCCAGATGAAGTGATCAAAGGTGACCCACAGTTACAAAAGCAGCTGCACACCTGTCAGAGACTGGGTTAGACGCATAAAAAACTTTTTTCCAACATATTCGGTCTGGTTCAAGTTAAGTCCTTTCATGGTCATATCAAAAGCCACGTCAGCGGATTCATCAGCACAAAGGAAATAAACGAGTCCGTAACGTAAGAGTTGGCGGAGGTGAAATCAAATGCAGAGACTGAAAATGGGAAGTGGAGGTGACGTAAAGGGAAAACAATGTTTTCCTCATAACAGTGACATATCCACAAACAATTTAGATTAAATCTGAGCATCATTGATAATGACATGATCCGTAAACGGGGCAGACGAACATGTGAAGAGTTTTTGAGTTATGATCCATCAGCGCTGGAACGCTGGTTGCCCCTGTAAGCAGCTCGTCTGTTATTACCTTGTCAACCTATTTGTCTGAACCTATTTTTTAAGCCCCTTTCACATGTTAGAGCTGCCAATTTGGCCATGTGCCCACACTCCCCACCAACCTCTGGCCCCTTAATTATTTTGGAAGAATGTTCATGCTGATTGTGTAGCAGTCATCCTATATCACCTGAACAGCAGAGTAATGTCTAGCTTTAGACATTGTCCTGACTTGTTGGAAAGGGCAGAGGGATGTGAAAAAGAATAGCGGTATGCTATTGCTAACATTTCCACACCCTCTTCACGCCTTGAGTGCGCCCTCCTGCTGCACAGGCTGGATGTGATTTACTGCTGCGGGATCGGCATCTGTAAAGACTGCACTCGAAGAACTCTACCTAAGAGCCTCACGTACTGTATATTAGAGCAGCGAAGATCGAGAAATTCAAAATAGTTTCAAAAGTTTTGTTTGTGGAAAAACAAGGAGAGAAAGAACAAATGGAAGGTTCAATCTTTTATAGATTTTTATTGTTGCTAAAATCTGATGCAATATTTTGTAATGATCGGAGGCATAAAGGAGCATAATGTCATATCCATTAGACATGCTCAAAATAACAATTCTGCAAGTCACGGCTAAAGCTCTTTTTATTGGACCTGAAATGTTGGCTCTGTATTTTACGAGCTCTATATTACTCACACAAAGAAAACTGCAATCAATCTGTCGATGCATTAAACCCATTTTGCATAGTGCAAATAGATTGTGCCAAACAAAGCCCTCTGTGTGTGGCTGATGACCTTTCGCTGTATGTTCTCCCTGTATCTGTGTTTACTTGTCGGTGGTTTATAGGGAGAAAGGGGACTTCCTGGGCCACCTGGAATTCAGGGCGAGACGGGGATCGGCCTGCAGGGACCAAAGGTGAAGCTCATTGTCACGGAAAAATAAATTACTAGGATCCTATCTCCACTTTATGCGTCACCTGCTCCTGTGCTTTCAGGGTAACATCGGTTTCCAGGGGCAACCAGGGCCCCCAGGGCCTCCGGGACTGGGAGAGTCCGGACCACCGGTAAATATGAAGAAGACACATATCAAAGAGACTGACTCAAGGGTTAATAACATTTATTTTCTTCATTTTTCAGGGGCCTCAAGGGCCACAGGGGGTACAAGGAGAGAGAGGGCCCACAGGAGAAGGTTTCCCGGGACCTAAAGTGAGTTTCTATCTTTGTATGTAAAGTGTTTAATGTCCCACAGCTTTTTATGAGTTTTTTGGAGAGGTGTTCACTGTGCGCCGAGTGGAAAGCCTAAACCTATGTGACCCTTTTCAAAGACTGTTCAACTTTGCTGCCGTCTTCTGTGTCCTACACACTGGCCTCACTGGGCCCCAGATTCCACAGCGTAATGACAGGAAATTGTCAGCGTGTACAGTTACATGGGGTGATAACACAACACAGCACATAAATTGACACACAGCGTGGCAGTATAGCTCTCATCGCTGTGAGACGTAGATCTGGTTCATTGATTGTCCCCAATAGAGGGCGCAGCGTGTCAGCAGAGTGCAGAAGACAAAAGATTGGACAGACATGAGAGAGCCTCACTGATGGCATCTGTGTTGCCTCACTTGGACACAGCTTGTCACGCATGCAAGGTCAGGACCAGAAGAGCCTCGAGCCTCAAAGACTTCCTTTTCACCAGATCTTCTGTTGGCATGTTGACTCATCACCATACTTTATGCCTCAAAGGCAAATCAGCTGGGAAAACGAAGGACTCCGTCACCTCTGAAGTCACTGTTACAGAGTGAGTGTTTAGGCAGCTGCACCAGAGCATATCAGCCGTTAAATAAGCATGATAATATCATTATTTTTTGGCTTCTTTACAACACTTTAATATGAACACATGTAAAGCATTAATCAAGTGAAACTCCAGCCCTTTATTTCCTGTGATCTTCATCTAGTTCATCCGCTATCTGCTTCCCAGACATTGACAACAGTTTCCACCCAAACAGGACGACTGCCGCCCCCAGCCTTTTTGCCTTTGGCCTGAAAGGTGCACTCTTTCCTGTGCACTGACTGTGGACGCGCAGGTGGCGCTCAGGTTCCAGAGCAGCGTTCTTTCTTGTGACATGCCTCGACAAGATCCAGATTTACAAGAGCTCAGCGGCAATATCACAATTTTTCCACATCATTAGCACTCGGGACTATGTGCCGAATATCACGCAGATATGACTCGATCGGTTCTTTTTACTACTGCAGTGCCGTTAAATGCAGTGTTAATGGTGATGTTATTGTAGCTGCAGGTTCTCTTGTCCTTGAATGACTTTGGTAAAGAAGACATTTCTCCAGAGGAAAAATGTATTCTCCACAGTCATACGCAGCACACGCCGTCTCTCTCCTCATTGTACTTACTGTCAGCTTGGATTACCAGTCTAATCCGTCTCTGTACTTCTACTCTGGCTTCTTCTCTCCTTAAAACACCCAAACAGCCCCTCTAGTGTGGCCTTAAGCCGTGTAAAACACTGCTTAAAAACTATACCAGAGTGAATTCTCCAGCCTTGCTTGCTTTCTACACTCCTACATAAACTTTAGTCATTCGCCGTCACCTCGGGCTACAAGCTCCCCTACAGTCGGTTCATTTTTACAGGTCTGCTTTTACAGCCACAAGTAACTTTCTTTGTCTATTACGTGCGTCTGATTTGTGTCTGAAATACTGCGGCGAATGCTTGTAAACGTTTTATTGAGCGGAGGCTTCAGGTGCTGTCAGGATCTTCAGGGGAGCGTTGTGAATCGGTTACTGCAGATGTAGCGGCTCATATGCAGGTGAAGAGAATACAGCTAACAACAGATGTCTAACTAATGTGTTGCAAATGCTTAATTGTGTGTAGTTCATGCAAAGTGTTGCTCTGCTAAGAAAAGCTTGACACCTGGTAAAAGACCACTAACAACTATATTTTTCATCTCGTCCATGTATTTTATCCCCCACCTCCTTCCTTTTTCAAACCCCTCACCAGCCACAGCTTATTATAATGTTGCTTAAATGTTCGAAAGGAAAAAAAGGATAATTTGACATTTAAGCTCCCTATTCATGGTTTGGTCACGCACTTCGATTTCAGCAGCAAGAGATGAAATTAAAGCTTGCTGAACTGGGGGCTGTCTTAATGCTACAGCAGTACAGTAGCACTTTTACAAATGTCTCAGAGAACCAATTTGGAACACATCCCAGAATTCCTTTGGGGTAGTTTCTGTGGTTACAAGCTAAAGGGGGGGAAGATTACTTTACATTGGTAGCAAGGAAAATGTATTTTTCCGACAATCCACAGAGGCGTAAACAGATTTATTGAGCCTCAAATAAAATATGTAAATTCTGGTCTTCTGTGAATTGTGTTAAAGCAACAATGCCATAATATGCCAAACAGGATTCTTTCTTATTGCTTCTCAAATGGGCTAGTTTATTCTTTGTTTTGTTCATATTTGCTGAAGATTAAAGCCATTGTGTCTTCACAGGGGGAACGAGGCTTAGACGGCCAGCGGGGGCCCAGAGGACAAACAGGCCTGGGGATCAAAGGTGACAAGGTAGGAGATTGACCACTGAACTCATCCAGTCTGTGCAGTATACGGGTTACAATTTAGACTTAGACTTAGACCCTGAGAGATATTTGAAGCTGAGCCTGGTAATGGAGGGAAATATGGCAAAATAGCGTGAATCAAACTCTTGACCTTTTTGGCTCCGTGAACAAACGCTCTAACCATTCATCCGCTGTCAGCCTGGCCCATTAGACAAAAGATTACTCTTCTGTGACTTTTCTCTTCTTTGCATATCAGACTGAATCGTGACCCAAAGCTCAGAGCAGTGGCTGTGATTTCAATGTTGCTCTGTCGTCCTTTAGGGGGATTTTGGACCTCCGGGGCTTCCAGGACCTATCGGCCTCCCAGGGGTGGGCATACAGGGGGAGAAGGTATGTCTGTGTCCGTCTAATCATGTCCTCATATAGACATCATTTTAAGGACTTTGACTATTCGGAAGAGACACTATTTTTGTCACTAGAAAGTTGAACCCATGAATAGTGTCTTATGTGCATTGTAGTCTAAATTACTGTGTGTTCTGTAGGGCGTGGAGGGTCCAAGGGGTCCACCCGGCACGAGGGGGCTCCCAGGAGAGGGCTTCCCTGGATCCAAGGTTTGTACAGTACATGTTTCTGCATGAGTCAGCATATTTATGTAACTTTGCTGTATGGTGCAGGGAGATCAAGGGTTGCCTGGCGAGACCGGTGCCTCAGGAGAGAGAGGGGCAGGAGAACCAGGAGCTAAGGTGGGTCCACGCGCTGGTCAAATACACCACAGTTGTTCAAGTGTTCATGTTCACTGCCTCTGACCCAGGGTGAACCAGGAGCTCCAGGGATATCAGGAGTGCCCGGCCTGCCAGGGGAAGACGGGGCGCCAGGGCAGAAGGTTTCTACTCATTATCAACTTCCTCAAACTATTAGCTGTCTTCCACAGTCGCTCCAGCCACTCATTAGCCGAGCTGCTGTGTGTTTTAGGGCGAACTAGGAGCAACGGGTCTCCGGGGGCTGGAGGGGGCACCAGGACTCGGGACTCAGGGAGAGAAGGTACATTGAAGATTAGTTTATTGTTAACTCTGATCACAATTAGCTGAAAGTCCTTTGTCACCTCTCAGGGAGACCAAGGTCAAAGAGGAATCCGAGGTTTGAGCGGTCCACCTGGCATTGCTGGACCTTCAGGACCGAAGGTGAGTCTCAAACAGACACATACACTCACAGTCATGTTCATATGCTGAACGACTAAAATAATGACTGTTCCAATGGTTTGTCAGGGCGAGCCTGGGTCACAGGGCCGAGTAGGTTTCCCTGGTCCCTCTGGACGCTTTGTTGTTGGACCGAAGGTATATTTATAACTGCACTATGTTTCTTGCACGGTTTCTGAATGAATAGCACATTCCATTTTATGTCCATTAGGGTGATCTGGGCCCAGGTGGTCCACCTGGCCCAGTTGGGGAGACTGGCTACGGACTTCCTGGACCAAAGGTGAAAAAGTCATAGCAGTAAAATGTGTCATGTTATTCCGGATGCTTTTCTTATTGCACAGTACAGCGTTGTCAGTTTTCAGAGTTAAATCATAGTCTCATCTGGTAGTAATTTGATTCTGGGATCCAATGCACACTTTCCCATCATTAAGTAAGAATGCAAAATAATTACTAAAACATTGTTTTGGGTAAGACTTGCATCTCCACATGATGTCTTCACTTCACTGCATTTGTTGAAAGACTCATCTTGTAAAATGCTACGCCATGTTTGGCAGTTGCTACTTTCAGGATGTTTAAAGTATTACACAGTAACTCCAGATCAGAGCATACATGTATTTATCCGTTTACATCCACATTCCTCTGTGTCGTACAAAGTGCTGTGTGTAAATCAGCTCCATCCTGCTGTATGGATAAATGTAGATTTACTGTGTCTTCTTCAAAGGGTGACCGTGGAGATCGTGGCTCAGGGGGTCCACCTGGTCCTAAAGGAGACGGGTATCCTGGCCCTGTGGTAAACAATCACTCACGCACACATTACTACTCAACATTATCCACACAAAGGAATCTCATCTTTAATATCTATAGTCATCATTTCAATGAGCTACTGGATGAGATTATTTTCAACTGTAACAAGTATTCAGCCTTCTATTCATTTCAGGGGCCTCCTGGTTTGCCTGGACTTCCAGGAGAACCTGGACAGGAAGGCGTTGGTGTCCCAGGACCAAAGGTAACGAGGCTGGAGTCACGAGTTTGATGTGTGAATGTTTACATTTGTTGAAACGGTCAGTTTAGTAATAATAATAATAATAATAATAATAATGCATTAGTCTTATATAGCGCTTTTCCAGACGCTCAAAGTCGCTTTACAATTTGGTGCATTATTCATTCACTCCATACTCGGTGATGATAAGCGAGGCAACCAGTCTGTGCACATCAGCCACCACCACCAACCACTCACTCACTCACTACATTCGCTAGGCTTCCTGGTGTTACTGAACGGTCTCCCATCCAAGTACTAACCAGGCCCTACCCTGCTTAGCTTCCAAGGTCTGACGGGATTGGGCATCGCAAAGGCGGTATGGCCACACTGTTGTGGGCATAGCTGACTGAACTGAAAGTGACAGGAGACATGCTGAAACAATTGAAGCCTATCTTTTATAGAGCATAACAACAAAGCACATTCCATTTACCCACTTCAAACCAGTGTGCGAACCACAAACAAAACAAAAGCTCCAGAGTCACAGTGTGAGCATGTGTGATGATGAATCTGCTGACTTTGCCATGTTACTGTAATGCTTTATAGATGTGTGAAACATTTATTTACATTCATGACAGCACCATAGTTGAGATAATCACATGAAGCTCCCCGATTGACTTTTGCTTGGAGATGAGATGTTGTGAAAGTCATTTGTTAAGAAAAGTAATTAAAGTAACAACACAGTACTCCCAGCACAGAGGGTCATTTGCTGATGGAGTGTAAGCATCCGTGTGTAAATATTCATGTGTGGTGTCTGTGTTTACTTCTTTTCAGGGGGATGTTGGCTTCCGTGGACCGCCTGGTTTACCCGGACCTCCGGGCGAAGGCCTCCAAGGACCTCCAGTATGTATTAACATTTTTCTATTCAGACTACAAATGATCTGCCGCTAAACCCAATTTGACTTCCCTTTTTCACATCTTCCTCAAAGCACATTTCCTTAACTCATAAATTGGTATTTGTATTGGTCGTCTGATTCGCCCGTCAAGGACAACATAATAATGTGTTTACTCATGCCCAAAGCCTTGTGTAATTTTATTTGCTGTAGTGCCAGATGGGTCAGATTGAGGCATATCCTCAGAAGAATTAGCTGCAGTCAGAAAGCATCAAATTAAAAAGGATCTGCCTCTTCTCTGGTGTGAACAGCCTCACAGCAGTACATTTGTTCAGCAGCGTTCACGAGCCAAAGCCCGCTCAGAGTGTGACTCTGTGGACATATGTGTGTGATGAGACCGCTCTGCAGTGACACCAGCACCCTTATGTCGTCCATATCACACTCCTCACCCATGGGACACTGCTGATGCCTCTGCAGGGCTGTGTGCTCCAGGCATGAGGCACCGTTAAATTAGGCACTCCACCAACCTGTCAAATATAAAGGGATTTCAGTGTTCACAGTGGGGCCGTTTTGGACGCAGGGGGACTCGGATCCTCAAACCGTCTCCACATTCTCAAATTATTGAGCTCCTAATATTGTGCTAGAAATAACATTTAGAGTCACAATTTGGGTGTTTTCTCCAGATTTCACATTCACTGGTACATGTGGTACGAGTCACCACCACCGCTTTGTGAATGTAGTGTGTAAGTGAATAGTTGGTGGTGGTAAGAGGGGCTGATGGCGCAGATTGGCAGCCTCGCTTCTGTCAGTCTACACCAGGGCAGATGTGGCTACACCTACTAGCAGCTTATCACCACCAAGTATAATAAGTATAATGAATAATGTTAAGTCTTATGTCTTATGTCCTTTAGGGAAATCAAGGCAGTCCTGGGCCTCTTGGGCCAATGGGGCCAACAGGACAAGGAGTCCAGGGGCCAAAGGTATTAAGTTGTGAGTTAATGTGCCACTTCATAGATGCTTGTGTCACTGGCTTGTTTTATGTCTGTGTTGTATTCAGGGCGAGCAGGGGTCTCAAGGCGTGACAGGACCAAGAGGTCCCCCTGGAGAAGGTTTCCCTGGGGCTAAAGTGAGCCTCTTAACTATTGCTCTCAACTGTGTGCTTCATGTCTTAAAGTAACCATACTGTGCGTCTCAGGGAGACCGCGGCGCTGGGGGCGAGAGGGGACTGAAAGGATTCAAAGGGGACTTGGGAGATCCAGGGACTCCAGGACTTCCAGTAAGAAAGTTTATAACAGCCACAAGATAGACATAATGTAGTTGTTCTTTTTATTTTAAACCAAACGATTTGCTCTGAGGTGTAGGTGCCCTTTTTTAGATGCATTATAGGCCTATAATGTGTCTGTTAGCTGGATCTTACTTATGCACAAAATCATACAGAAAAGGTTGTTTGTGTTAATATTTAATACCGTTCTAGGGTCGTCAGGGATTCAAAGGTGAAGCAGGCCTTACTGTGAGTAATTTCATTTGATACTTGATGCTCTGTAATTTACAGTCTATTCACTGAGGGGACGTGTGGTATATATATTACAGAGAGAGGATATCATTCGGATGATCAAAGAGATCTGTGGTAACGTATCTCTGATGCCTGTTATTTTTATTTCATTTTCTATATTGATTTAAGCTTTGTCTGTGTTATAAGAGAAGATTCAGTGTGTAAATATAAGACACTGTCAGGTTTAATCTGTAAATTAGCAGATCACATGGCAAAGACCAGATCTTATCAGTGACGTCCGGCTGAGATCTCCTGTGTCCATGTGCTGTAATTTCAGGCTGTGGGATCAAATGTAAGGAGAGGCCTATGGAGCTGGTGTTTGTCATTGACAGCTCGGAGAGTGTGGGACCGGACAACTTTGAGATCATCAAGGACTTTGTCAACGCTCTAGTGGACCGGGTCACCGTGGGCCACCACGCCACACGCATCGGCCTGGTGCTCTACAGTCTGGAGGCCAAGCTGGTCTTCAACCTGGCGCACTACAAGACCAAGCAGGACATCACACAGGCCGTCCGCAACATCCCGTACATGGGAGAGGGAACCTACACCGGCACGGCCATCCGTAAAGCCTCTCAGGACGCCTTCTACAGTTCACGCGTGGGAGTCAGCAAAGTGGCTATTGTTATCACCGACGGCCAGACGGACAAGCGCGACCCGGTGAAGCTGGATATAGCAGTGAGGGAAGCACACGCTGCCAATATTGAGATGTTCGCTCTGGGGATTGTGAACATGACCGACCCGACGCAAGCCGAGTTTTTGAGAGAGCTCAATCTTATCGCCTCAGACCCAGACAGCGAGCACATGTTGCTCATTGATGATTTCAACACGCTGCCAGGTACGTGTCATGTATCTGGGTCGTAAAGCTTCCACCTCTATATCACTATTACCCTTTTATACGAAGCCTGGGAGTTGTCCAGCATGTTAGACCTGAAGGTTTTTATTTTCTCTCCAGCCGCTGACCCCGTTACCCTCTTGCATGTTTAGAATGCACTGTACACTCTCTTGTCTCTTTGACTCCTCTGTGTCTCGCCTTCTCAGCTCTGGAATCCAAGCTGGTCAGCCAGTTCTGCGAGGACGAGAACGGAGCGCTGATTTACAACAAAATAACAAACGGCTACAATGGAAACAACGGCTACAACGGCTACGGCACCAACAGCAACAAGAATGTCGTCAACGGCAACTATGCCATCGGCGGCTATGGCTTCAAGCCTCATCCTGACAGCGGACCTCAGACTGGCGACGGCACCCGCACACAGGGAGGGGGGTCTGTGGTCACCCAGACAGGCAGCAAGGGATCCAGCACGGTAAGTCTTTTGCTTAGATTTCTTGGATTCCTGTCGCAGTCCATGATAATAAACCAATTAGATTTTTAACATGTAAATTACTGGAGTTATTGTTCACATAATAGCATTTGGACACTGCAGGGGTTCGATGTGTTAACCAATAGTCAGTGTTGGGGGTAACTTATTACAAAAGTATACAAAAATATATTACTTTATTCAAGGAACATGACATATTACTTAAACAAAACACAGGAATATATTAATAGGCATTACAATTTAAGTAATTAATGTTAAAAGTTCTTGAATGAATGGTTTTCCCCCTGGTGTCTCTGGCCAGAAAACCACAACTTCGCTGCCACCGGGTAGGAGTCACCAATACACACTAATGGAATCACGAAGAAGAAGCTAACAGGCTAACGGTCAAAGCTAACTTCAGGCTAGCACCACTTAAACAGTATTTACAGCCAAGTTTGAGTGAAAAAATATCTTCATTGTGTAATTAGATGTACAATTTCCCTCTCTCCCTTTGTCTTTTCTGTCAGTGTAGTATTTACTCTCACGGACAATGAGTAAAAAACCGCAACATGCTACAACTCCTGCAGTGGTGCTTACGGCCTCTAGGGGCACGAGTTACTGTACTTAGTATGGTTTTAATGTTGTCAAAAAGGGAATCTTTGACTATTTTCAGTTTATAGTTTGCCAAAAGTAACTCAAAAGTAACTTAAAGTAGTGTAATTCAGCTACATTTTTGAAACAGTAATATGTAATACAAACATATTACATTTTTAAAGCTGTAAGTACTAATATAGAATATATTACAATGTGAAAGTAACTTGCCCAACACTTTTTATATTGTTTTTAGCTAATGTTAGTCTATGGAGAATGTTTGCTAGTACCACCTAACATGCTGGATTTCTATTGTTGCATTTAATTTATAAATTCCATCCCAAAAACTATATCAACTCCTGTTACTCAAAGTTCAATGTCTTCTCTGTCAGCACAAAACGAACAAAGGTGAAATCATTCTTTCATAACTGCTTCAAAAAGTGGTGAAATTGTTACAAAACTGGGCTTTGGAAAGAACGTCAAGCCATCAGGTTAAAGGTTTTTGAACCTAATCCCCGACGAATAATGATGAGGTTCAACATTGTGAATTTCTTTTGGGTTGTTTTTCAGAGCGGCGGGGGCCAGTTTGGCTCCACTGACACGACGAGGCAGGGGACAGAGCGTGGCGATACCTTTAACCGGCAGGACTCCAACAGGGGCACGTCGTCGTCATCCACATCCACATCCACATCCACCAGAAACATAACGATATCAACGTCAGGCGGTTCAAGGCCAACTCTTCCTAAAGGTACGGCGCAGTCATTAAAAGTCTGCGCAGGCACGAACACGAAGTCGTTACCGGGGGGAAACAATTTGTGAATAATTATAGACAAACGCTATCAACAATGGGAATAAAATTAGCTGTGAAGGACACGTACAATAATAGATTCAGACTTCAGAGGGGCGCAAAAACAAGGCGAGACATGCTTCGAGAATTCACTAGCTTGATCACTTTACACGGTTATTACATTATATTATATTTATGACGGGACGTGGGACTTTTAAAAATATGTAATCAACACTTGAGTATGCACAGATGCAAATGTGTAATGTAAGTAGAGATGAGATGCAGCGCTGTCCGAATCATGTTTTATCATTTATCACTGTCTTGTGGATGTTGTCATGACTACAGGAAATTAAATTGGACCACAAATTACATAGTTTTCTGGCTCAAATAAAAAAATATGTTATTCTTTTCTGTGGAGCACAACCGAAGGGCGCAGGTTGCACGCGGCTGGTTCCAATACAGTGCCTGGTGAATGTAAGGCGCTGATGGTCTGCTTCAGGGTTTGATAAGTGCTTTTTGATTGACACGTCCAGGAATAGGGCCAGGTAGGTGAGGAGCAGCAAGGCCAATTATTTTTGATGTGCGCCGGATGATCTAATGGAATGTTCTTTCTGAGCAGGTAGTTAGCACATGTATGCTAAAAGAAGAACAAGGGACATGACAAAGTTCACACACCTCTTTCAATCATTTCTGTTCTGTTATGTAGCTGTCTATTGTAAGCTATCTTGAAAAAAACAACATTTCTAAGTTGGGTTCAAATTCGGTCCCTGTACAACGACAGCAGATCCATGCAATTCTCAGTCATAGTTGTGCTTTTTGAATATTAATAAACATTTGGGTCTGTTTCAGAGCTGGACAATATGAGAATCAATTTCAATTTTCTGTTACTGTCCTGAATATTTTCTAAACCATTTGTTTTTTCCTCAAATTGTGTCAGAACAAGACTTGTTGAATAAATGCAAGGAATGATTAGTCCAATAAATCGAACCAACTGAATTTTCTTGCCCAAAAGCTGACATTTTGGCACAAGGCATGTAGCTTCTTCAAAGGCTAGGTCAGTGGCAGTGTCCCACACGATCCAACAGTGCACAGGGGTTTGAAATCTCCACAAAACCTAGTGTGAAATTCCATTCATTGCCGATTGTGAGATTGGAGGGTACAACTTCTATATAAGAGTGTAGCTTTGTTAAAGAGGGGGTATTATGCTTTTTTCAACCACATAGCACCAGTCTATAGCATACTACAATGATGACGTAACCTTCTGTTGGTCTGTATATGCAGTAAATTCAAATAACTGCCTTGAATAAAATTGCTCTCTCAAAATGGCTGTACTGAACGTCTTGAAATAGGCCTCTGTCTCTTTAAGAAGCTTTCCGACACGCCCCCTTCAGCACACTGCTGTGGCATCTAAACAACACTACTGTGCGGGGAGGGGCCTCTGCTGAGCTGAGGAGCAGTGGTTGGTGGCTTGGCTGGTGACGAAAGGTCCAGAGGCGTCTCCAGGAGGTGGGGGCGTTCCTAGGAGGACTGAGGCATAGCTACACCTAAAATGGCTGCCGTCTAAGTTTTTACTGATTACTCAAAAATATGTGAATGAGCCAAGGCAACACTCCAGGCATGTGTTTAATGAGGGGATGACATAATAACAGGATATAAAGCTTGAAAAAGTCGATTTTACATAATACCCCCCTTTAGGGATAAATAATGTAAAGTTTCAGAACATAACAGAGGAATATAAAGAAGAGAATGAATACTTCTACATGTAACCGTATAAAAAGAGAATTTCACCTGAACTTTTACTGATGTGAAGGGTGTTTTGTCTTTTGCCGATGCAGAGACTGTGCCTTTAGACCCTCGCTGTAATCTGTTGCTGGACCAGGGCCCGTGTCGGGACTACAACATCCGCTGGTACTACGACAAACAGGCCAACGCCTGCGCCCAGTTCTGGTTCGGAAGCTGCGGCGGCAACGCGAATCGCTTCGACACCGAGGAGGAGTGCAAGAGGACGTGCGTTCGAGTCAGCTCCACCGGTACGCTCCCCTGACTGACTCATTCGCACCAGACTAGACACTTCAATCACACCCTTTGTGTCTCTTATGACTGTGTTTTGACTTTACAGGAGGATAAAGAAGGCATCTGCCAAACATCTGCACCAGAAAACTTCCAACGAGGAGCAGCTAAAACCACTTTTCCACTTTTACTTCCATTAGTACACCATTCTCAGGCCTTTGCACTTGATGTCAGGAAACATGGAGGTAGGAAATCGTTGTACTCCCCTCTGCAGCAAACTCCTGCCCCAGTAGCACTTATCTCGCCTTAAAACGATCACAATCAAGCAGAACCTCACTTTGATAGATACCTCCAGTGTTTTTTCATTGTTCATTGTGGGTGAGATAATCCATCACATTCATTCAGGTGCTGTGTGTGTGTGTGTGTGTGTGTGTGTGTGTGTGTGTGTGTGTGTGTGTGTGTGTGTGTATATATGTGTGTTTCCAGTTCTCGACTTTTTTACACTGTCTTTGACCATTGTAGAGATGAGGGAAACGGACTTTATCCCAACAGAGCCGCCAACGTTTTATATCTATGGTTATATCAATGTCAAGTGCCTTTTATTTTGAATACTGTGTCATAGATTACCGTGCGAATGAATGAATGTGTTAGTATTTGATTTTATTACTCAAAAATGTCATTGGTGTTTACATTGTTTTAGCTCTTTACTATTAATCTGACTTCATGTGTCGGAGTTGTACAATGATGGACTGACATACAGTACTATATACACACTGCCCTCTACTGGGTGACACAACTTCGTCTGCGTGAGTTAAGCTGTGCCTTATGTTTAGACACAAATGATGCCTTGTGTTTTGACTAACTGGCTCGTCACTGTATTTGTAACAGTGTGTTAATCTCTTTGATGGTCGGCCAATAAAATAAGCCTAATAAACCTAATCTAATAAACAGTAACATCAAGTGAAATGTAAATATTATTCCCGCGGAGACATTTGGTCCTATTTGATTTGTGTTGGGGAAGTAGTACAGTTTTCTTACACTCTCCTTTTCTGTTTAAATTACATGTGAGACTCTCCCAGACAAGTGGCGTAGTCTGATCTATCTTTAGTGCTGCCCATGGGAGGAATGTTATCTTACTCTACGCGCTCCATGGTTTATCAGGCCATGCAGATGAAAACCCAACAACTTTGGGCCTTATTGATTCCGACAGCGCGGCAGTATGCTTTGTAACCGCCTGTTTCAGCATCCACTTTTTTAGTATTAGTAGTAGTAGTTTATTCGGTCATTTCATTCCTTTAAACATTAAACAGACATTTCCATTATTCGTGTACAACACAACCGAAAGGGTTTAGGCTGAAGTGAAAACGTATTATGCCTAACCCACTTTACATACTTCCACGAGAAAACAAACACAAACATTTATAGTAAACAATATCAAGTGTCAAACAGAAGAGAAATAAGCATGTATTTACAGTAGAATTGATTTTAACATAAATTTCAATATGTTTTATGTGAATTGTAACGCTGGGGCTTTTTACAGAGTAAGAGTACTTCCTTCACAAGATTGTTTTTTAAATTTTTCATGAGCAAAAACACACACAAGCAGCTGATTTCATACACTAGGGGTGGGTGGGTGGGCAGAGGGGACAGAGTGGCCTGATTGGATGCGCCTGTCACCCGTTTCTGCAACAGCTGCCGCACCCAAACTTTACTGAGGCGATTTTAGCCCAATACATATAATGCCTTTGTGAGAAGAAAATAGAGTTCATGTTAAAGCAGCAATTTTAGATCACTGTACTCCAGGTCTCCTGATAAATAATGTTGAGAACGTACTGGATTGAATTTAAAGTGATTTAAATCTAATTAATCAGCTAGATAGTTGTTTTTCCACTTCCCTGACCTTCCAGAAATTAAACCTCAGTTCATTTTACTTTCTAGATATGAGCACATTGTTCCACTTTTACCCTCTTGGTAGTCATTTCTATTTAGGGCTTTGACAGCATTGTCCCCCTGACTTGCCAGTCACACGACACCCACCCCCGACCGGCTGAATCACGGTGAAAGATCCTGGGCCAGCCAGTTGCTTCCTTCAGTCTCTGACAGCAGCTGCTCAGGCTGAGGCCTGTGAATGGCCCCAGTCAGATTCCACTGCAGTCGGGGTAGGGGTAGGCCAGGAGCACAGGCAGCTATTTTTAAAGTGGGTTGGATTACATTGCAGGGTCTTCACACCAGGAACCCTTTGGCCGCTCTGCCTTTTCCAGCCAGGACTAGACCCCGAAGGCTGTCTGCTCCTTCCTGTCCTTCTCTCCACGGACCCCAGCCATGGACCCCAATGCCATCAAGGAGGAGCTACGCCTGTTCCAGAGCACCCTGCTGCAGGACGGCCTGAAGGAGCTGCTCAATGAGAACAAGTTTGTGGACTGTACCCTGAAAGTGGGCGACCGCTGTTTCCCTTGCCACCGGCTCATCATGGCGGCCTGCAGCCCCTACTTCAGAGAGCTCTTCTTCACGGAAGACGGGAAGGAGGTGGAGAACACCAAAGAAGTGGTCCTAGAGGACGTCAACCCCACCATCCTCGACATGGTCATCAAATACCTGTACTCAGCTGAGATAGACCTCACTGATGACAATGTTCAGGATATTATCGCTGTGGCAAACCGCTTCCAGATCCCATCTGTCTTTACTGTCTGTGTCAACTACCTCCAGAAGAAGATCTCCATGTCCAACTGCATGGCCATATTCCGGATAGGCCTGGTGCTCAGCTGTCCCAGGCTGGCCATGGCTGCACGTAATTTCATTGCTGATCGCTTTGAATTCCTGCACAAGGACGAGGAGTTCCTCAAGCTCGCTCCCCATGAACTTTTTGCAGTCATTGGTGGCGACACTTTGAACGTGGAGAGGGAGGAGATGGTGTTTGAAGCGCTCATGTCTTGGGTCCGCCATGACAAAGGTAATCGCGTCAAGATTCTTAAAGATGCCTTCAACTGCATTCGATTTCGCCTTCTTCCTGAGAAATACATCACAGAAAAAGTTGAGACAGATGAAATTATCAAGGCTGACCCTGAACTGCTGAAGACCATCCAGGTTGTCAAAGATGCCTTCAAAGGGAAGCTTCCGGAAACCCCCCCAAGAAGAAGGATCAGGAGGGAGCTGATGGAGCAGAGGAGGAAGAAAGCCTGTTCCCTGGCTTCCTGAATGACAACCGCAGGCATGGCATGTACATGCAAGATTTCATTGTGATGATCAACGACACAGCGGCTGTGGCCTATGATGTCAATGACAACGAGTGCTTCCTGGCAGCCATGTCAGAACAGGTCCCACGAAACCACGTCAGCGTGGTGACACAGAAAAACCAGCTCTTCATCATCGGAGGACTGTTTGTGGATGAAGAGAATAAGGATGTACCACTGCAGTGCTACTTTTATGTGGTATGTTTCCATGTTTGTAATATGTTTCATAAATATAGATATAAATTTGCATTTGGTACAGTTCGGCAAACATGCCTTTCCCACTAAATAAAGAGGATATGCCATGCCCCTATATAACAAGACATTAATACGCTTTCTTCGTTTTTTTAATGACAAAGACTCCAACACAAAACAACCTTGAAGTAATTCAGCATTTTGGCGGGCTTATTTCCTGTTTGTCCTTGACCTGGAGCATGATCACAGAAAAATGAGACAGATATTGCTATTAATTTTTCAGTGTATAACTGGGACACACTTATCTTGCTGTCTGTGATCAATGCTTGGATTATGTTTCCCATGCTGCCCATCAGATGCGAGCAACACACACATGTTGAGAGGAGTGATAAAAGCCCTGAATAACTCTATTTTACAGCTAAATCAATATGTGGATACAATGTGCCCTGTAGATACCTCTCACAGATAAACATAAATGTTAATGCTCCTGTTTTGTTCCATTGCAGTTGGATCCTCTTTCGTCTGACTGGTTCGCTCTGCCGCCCATGCCCTCTCCACGATGCCTCTTTAACATCGGAGAAAGTGAGAACATGCTGTTCGCCATTGCAGGCAAAGACCTCCAGAGCAACGAGTCGCTGGATACTGTCATGTGCTATGATGTCGAGTGAGTGTCTTGGTCTCTTCTTTCTTCTTTCTTTTCTCAGTCTGCCTCGGAAGTAAGACATAGTTCAGCTCATAATAGTAAGTGATAATTAACTGCAAGAAATCGACCTAATACTTTCCTGTGTATGTTCATTATAGGCTTTATTAAAATACTCTACTTAATTTTCTCACTAATTATGAGTGTGATTTTTATTTCTAATGGCAATGTTATTTTCGCCAGGGTGTTGAAATTACATCACACTTACACAGTGATTTCGACAAAAATCAATGAAAATGGTAAATGGTCTCAATTTATATAGCGTCTTTCGTCATCCAATGGCCTTTCACACACATATAAACACCAGTGTATGTAAACATTGAGGGCAAGTTTGTTGTAACGACCTTATCCACTGCTGGGAGCTGAAGTAAACTGTCAATATTTGAGTCTGTGGGCAAACACTCTTCCAACTGAGCTACTGCTGCTCCCAAACGCTTACAAGTCAAAGTGACATAGTTAACTAAATGCCTGTGTTTGTGCTTTAGTCAAATGAAGTGGACCGAGACCAAAAAGCTTCCCTTGAAAATCCACGGACACTCGGTGGTCTCCCACAAAGGCCTGGTCTACTGCATCGGCGGAAAGACGGACGACAAGTGAGTTAATGAGCGACCCTGCAGCTGTTCCCGGTACATCACTGTGGCAGCCAGCAACATCATGACCAACAATTACAGGCCTGCAGTCCAGCAATATCTCCCAATAACGAGAGCACCATCCGCTCTATCGCTTGAATCACTGACATTACAGGGCCATAAATACATCAACATGGAGGTTGATAATGCCAGGGAAGACAGGAAATTGAAAATAGTGTGGAAAAAAATGTTTAGAACTGAGAGAACTGGGGGAATAGATTGTTTTGCCTAACAATGGGTTATGTTGGTTCAGTGTGGTCAGCTGTTTGAGGAGCACTGTCAAGAGCTTCTTATCAATGACACATGACCGGACAGTGGAGATCTTTGCAGAAATACACGGAACTGATTTACATTTGTTACACTGCACAATCTTCATTAATTGCAATTAGTATTTTTATTGGCAGTATCATATTTAAAAAAAAAGTGGGACAAAGAAGAAAAATAAGACAGTAAAAACTAATTGATCTGACAATATTCTGTGTATAAATAGAAGAGCTCATCAAGACAGTCTGTATTGGCTATCATTGCATGAATAAGTAGCACAGACATTGCTGAGACCTAATTTGAAAAAAAATGCAATTCACATTAAAATCTTGTTGTTATTTTGTTTTCTAAAGCAAAGCACTCAACAAGATGTTTGCGTACAACCACAAGCAGGCTGAGTGGAAGGAGCTGGCAGGCATGAAGACCCCTAGATCCATGTTTGGGGTAGTCATCCACAACGACAAGATTATTGTGACGGGTGGAGTGAACGAGGACGGCCTCACTGCTACCTCTGAAGCCTACAACTTTGCCACAAACAAGTATGTGTTTTCATCCGCTGTGTTAGGTCAAAGCGAATGTGTGTGGAGCGGGTGTATCCGATGTCCACTTTGTTTTGTGGCTGACCTTCTGCTGATGCTTGGTCTCCTCAGGTGGGAGCCGTTCACAGAGTTTCCCCAGGAGAGGAGCTCTGTCAACCTGGTGAGCACTGGCGGCCTGCTGTACGCCGTGGGCGGCTTTGCTATGATGGAGATGGAGAACAAAGAGGTGGCTCCCACGGAGGTCACAGACGTCTGGCAGTAAGTCTTTTAAACCTAGAGGCTTCCAAGGGCTCAGCGCACATTAATACTGCATGGCTCTGGTAGCCTATTTGTTTTAATTAGTGATCGCCTGTGTTGTGTTTTAGGTACGAGGAGGATAAGAAGCAGTGGAGCGGCATGCTGAGAGAGATGCGTTATGCTGCTGGCTCCTCCTGTGTGTCTATGCGGCTCAATGCTGCCAGGATGCCCAAACTGTAGCTTTTCCCCCCTTTTTTGTAAACTTCAAACATCTTTTTATCCACATCCTCTGAACTCGGATTTTAGTGTCACAAGTCAATCTTTGACATTTCTATCTCTTCTATAAATGTTTTGCCACTTCAAAGACCATGCTATCTTTCACGGCATTAAAAACACTTAGATGTATCCATAAAGCTGTTTACATCCTTTCTAGCTCTTTTGTAAAATAAATATTTGTAAACCTATACTGTTTTCTTATTGATATATTTGTGTGATCTACAAATGTAGGCCCTATGACTGTAAAGCACCACATAAAATGCTTTAAAGGCCATTTATAGTGCAGAGATGCATCGAAGAGTGAGGTAAACAAGGAAATAAAGGTGGGTTAATGTACTGTATGTTTATGGTAATAGCCTCTATGGTTCACCATTTACACTCCTCAAACACACATAACAGAGTGTTTACGGAGTGGCCTGAGGTTACAGAGAAAGATAAACACAGCCACAGCATAAACACGATAGTAAGCTGGCTCTACATGAATAAGATTCAAGTAAGATTATGATGTAAGTATTTGGATGAGGTTTGATTCCACCAAATAACAACAATGAAGGCTTTATTTCAGGAAATAAAAAAATAGGCCTAAATATGTATAGAGTTCGGGAATGTGATCTCATATCGCTAAGCATCATTGTTTTTAATTAATGTTAGTCTACGGAAAATGTAGCAAACATAGCGGATCTCCATGGTAACTGGATTTTCGCGAACTCAAAATCACGTGATACGACGCACCTGTAAAGCTAGCAGCGATAAACCTGGAATAAACCTGGGTAAGTGTGACTTTGTAACATTCTTCAACAAATCACCATTCAGTATTTTATATATGTAACTATTCAAAGATACATTTTACATAATTCTTTCTCAAAAGTTCACACTGAAATGCGAACGCTGAAGCCTTAGTGCTAACTCTCAGAAATGGCTACTGATAATAGAACATGGTTAGTTCATTATCAATTTGGAGGAAGAACCCACACATTGTCTGAACATATGAAAAGAAAGAAAGAAAGACGCATGCTTTTTGGTTAAAAAAAGAGGGAAAAAAGGGGAAAAGGAGCGACATAAACATGAATGTTTTCCAGGGTCTTCTATAGGCTTTTATACTGTTTTTAGTGTGTTTATTTTCTTCTGTACATGTTACTTCACCAATATTTACTGTATAAACAACATTTTGCACCTCATCTCTAAGCTGCTTTACTCTCCTCTCCCTCCTTTAGGTCTGACTGGACTGTGTTTTTTTGTGGTCAGGTAAGACATTTATGCTGTTTTACATAGCTGAACACCAAAAGGATTAAATTACAAGCTTTTTTATTAGTATTTCTGGACAAAGGATGCACTGAAGTATAATACAATTTACGAGTTCACAATACTGCGGCTCGGCACTCACACAATAACTAAAGCTGTGTCCATGTGAAGTGACCCTTGAGCTTTTACCGGGAAGTATTATTCACACATGAACTAAGTTTCAATAACACAGGCGAGGTAAGGTTTTCAAACAAAGGCGAGTTAGAGCTTCCCTGTGGGAGGGGAAGACTGGAAGAGTGCAGAAGTGGACCAGGAAACACTATGGCACATTTAGAGCTTGGACTGATGAAGACACAGCAGCCAAACGTGAGTACAACTTCTCTTTGGATCTTAAATCTGTATTTTCCGAGGTTAAATATAGACAGGGTGTAATCACCACTGAAATAAATACAACTTGAAATCAAAGTGTACACTGCAGAGCTTTCGACCTCTCATACATTGCCTCTCAACTTTAATGAGAGCAGATTGCACTGGCAGCATTACAGGAAGCTGCCAACAAGCCAGAATGCCATAAGCGCTGTCATGTCCTGGGAGATGCTCACAGTACTACTCACTGTTGATAAGTGAGGAAGAACACTATTTTCTGTTTCATTTAGTTTCTACTGAGTTTGTGTAATAGTTGTAACAGTTCTGTGCCCTGTTGTTTTCCCCTCCATCATCTCTCCTTCACCTGTAATTGCTAGTGATATGACAGCTAAGGGAAAAGGGATAATGATTTTGCTTGCAGCTTCAATTCTCCTTACTAGTGTTCTCTATAACGTAGGGTCACTACAAAATGGAATTTAAATGTGTTTTTTCTGGTTGGTTTTACAAAAAAGAAAGATGGATGGAAAATGGTCTTATATCAAATGATAAAGAAATCCTCATGTTTCAGTCACTCATTACTGACTTTTGTAATAGCAGCGTGTCACATTTTTTTCTGTTTTCATATAGCAAAGACCTCGCCATGGCAAACCAGAGTGAAAGGTGCACAGATGTGGATGAATTGATGAAGCGTTACTTTCTGCCTGTGGGCTACTCCGTGGTCTTCATTGGGGGCCTGCTGGGGAACATGGCTGCCTTGATCGTGTATGTGGTTAAGTTCCGTCCATGGAAGAGCAGCAGCATCATTATGGTCAACTTGGCAGTCACAGACCTCCTGTTTGCCTTGAGCATGCCCTACTTGGTTTATTACTACAGCAAAGGAGACCAGTGGACACTTGGAGACTTTATGTGTCGCGTCATACGTTTCTTTTTTCACTTTAACCTGTATGGGAGCATTATGTTCCTGACATGTATCGCTCTGTTCAGGTATGTGGTAGTGGTGTGGCCCCTGTGGGCCTCTCGGGTGCAGGAGAAGCAGTGGGGCATCATAGCGTGTGCTGTTGTGTGGATAATAGCTGCAGCAGAGATGGTCCCATTTCTTAAGGTGATCAATGCGAAGGAAGGAGATAATCAGACCTACTGCCTGGACTTTGCCAGCACCACTGATGTCAGTGACATTCGTCTGTACAGTCTGCTCATCACTGCCTTTGGATTTGTGCTTCCTTTCTTGGTGGTCTTTATCTGTTACATTCGGATTGTGGTGCAGCTGCGTAAAGGGCTACATCCCAACAGCGCCTGTCGGAGGCGGGCGCGCCGTGTCATCATAATCATTCTGGTGGCGTTTGTGCTGTGTTTTCTGCCCTATCACGTCCTGCGTGTTCTGCGCATTGAAACGCGCAAGATGCCACACCTGTCATGTACCGTCAGAAACCTAGTGCATGCTGCATACATCATCTCCAGACCTGTGGCTGCTTTCAACACCTTCTTCAACTTGGCTCTGTACACTCTGTCAGGAGATGCATTCAGAAAGGCCTTTATCAGTCTCCTCTGCTGCCAGTGCAGGCACACAAAGAAAATCTCACTGGTGAATCTAGCTATCATCAGCCGGCAGTGAGGTTCCTGTGGAGTAACTGCACAACACTTCATGTCTCAGAGCTGCGGAGCCCACAAACAAACTGGACGATTATAGGAACTTGTGACTGAACCGTGGTCTTAGTAAACATCAACTCTTGAAGAAGTTCTATGTCATTAGACGAATAATGTTTTAATACGTAGCGCATCGAGTTTATGGAGGACATATGAAAGAGCATTTGTTTGATGTGCTTGCGATTACTGTAGAGATGTTTGCACACTGTGCCAATGTAGAATTTTTTATTTCTTTTTAAATTTAATTTTATTTGGAAAGAGCAAATGAGTGTGTGTATGTGTATGTGTGTGTGTGTGTGTGTGTGTGTGTGTGTATATATATATATATATATATATATATATATATATATATATAGATACGTATCTCATTTTTATTTCATTGGTGTCTTATTCCCACAAACATTCAGTACACAGATTTAACTTAATATTCCTTTTTACGTTGCTGTCGTTTTTATACAAACGCTGATAATTTCCTGTTCAGTTGTGACTTCTCTCTTTTTAAAGCTATGTTTTTTCCCCCAAGCACTACAAATACGGGATTTGCAGATCCATATTTTTGACCCAAATTAAATTATATTGAGGATGGTAATGACAACTGGGAAGTAGCAAGATCTCAGAGTATAATATGTATTAATGCACCTTTATAACATAAAAGTAGCACATTCTTTTGTTGTTCTTTATTTTGCTGTTGTTTTTATTTTATTCTTCTTCATTATTTATTGTTACTTTGCCCTATGTTCCTTTTGTTTATGATTTGCTTCCTTGTAAATATTAAATGTAATGTTATTATTTTTATTTTGAGGTGGGCGCTTATAAGCCTTTGGCTTCAGCCCACTCCCTTTGAGCAGGTTAACTGCTCAAACAAATAAATAAACTAAACTAAACTAAGCCACAATAAAAATGGTCTAAAAATAAAAGCACAAATATCACCCAGAATGGTTTTCTGCTTTTGTCTCTACAATTTGTGAAAATGATGTTGCAGCCCAGCAACACCCCCAGCAGCTACTGATCTGTGAAAGACTGAAGGTTGTATCACAGTGCTTAGCCCTCAGAGCACATGCTTTCACCTTGTCACGTATTAACAAGGCAGCTCATTTTCAAAGTCTACACCTTACTGTCTGTTTTGTCTTCCAGCTTAAAGGAAAAAAGGCTCTACAAAATGCACTGAGAGAAAATTTTCAATATGAATAAATCTCTTCTAAAACCTTTTCATTTCATTATAAGCATTTCCAGTGACACTTTTTATTGGATGGAACATATTTCTCATCCAAACTATTATCCTAATTTATTGGGGCCACTTTGCGTAATACAATATTTGTTTAGTGCTCACAACTGTCATAAAACCAAATGCATGTTGGGTGTATGAATGTACTTTAATAATAATGCAAATGCCGGCTCAACCATTATCATACCATACCATTATCTTTGGCGCCATGTGCTCAGTAAAAGAGACTATAGCAGCTGATAAATGCGCTATTTCAGTCCTCTCCTTTTTTCCCACGGATCTCCTTGTGCTTATTTTCCATTTTGCAAACAAAAAAATGAATATGAGTCAATGATTCCGGCTCCACGCGTCGCCGAGGCCTGTTGTCTGCGGAAACGTATGGAAATAGATTGTTTTGCCGATGTGTTGCAAATGGAACACCAGTGAAGCTGAGTGCTATATGTTTGGCAGATTAGAGAGAGGAAAAAGCATTCAGTGAGTTGCTGGCTTTCTTTTTTTCTCTGCTGTGCTAGAGTCATGGTCAATTGAACTTTAAATGATCAATTTGGAAGCGAAGAGTCTGTGATCAATGGCCTAATGGTGGAAATACCAATGTTCTTTGTCCGTGATGTAAGAGTGCTAAAATCAACTCTGACAGCCTGTCTTTCAGTCCACATAAGTCTCCATTTTGCATCTTGATGAAGTGCGTGTAAGCAAGTTTGTGGTGCATGTAGAAGAAGTTGGCACAGTGCACAAAGATTTCACATTTTTATGGTGAGAACATGCTGTGAAAGGCAAAACACGTGCATGTACACATGCAGACCAGAGACTGCATTGGGAACACTTGTACATCACTGGATGCTGCTTATTTTTTATTTAACACATTTCTTGCAAGACATTGCCTTGATTGTTTGTGAATTTTGCAGCTAAATCAGTCAGAATAAAAACACTGCAGACTATTGCCAAGTTTGTGCTTGGATACTTGTTTGAAGCCAAACACCACAGAGTAGCTACGATACTTCACTGATCAACACAGCGCTATATCACATACACAGCCACCCCTCAGACTCACACCAGCTTCTTTAGAAATCACTAAAATTGTCCTTTACATTGAAGCCTGCTCAAGTGAAGGTTTAGAACATTCAAAGCTAATGAATAAATTAACCAGTGCTTTGTTCAAATAGAGCCTTTACGAAAAACATAAATACAAAAATTTGTTGCCATGACAAATACATCCATCATAAATATTAAGACAGTATTGGGTAATCCAATAAGCGCAAAGAGGTTTGTAGAGTAGCAGGTTTTGGAGCACAGCAGAAATGGAGGGCAGAGAAAAGCACAATGGTCCGGTGCCACCAGTCAGCTTCTATAGCTCCTGTTACCATCTGACCACTTGGCTGCTGTAATCCTCTGTGGTGGCTACCTCCTCCAGTGTGTTGATCACCTCATTCTGGTCCTCATCCTCCTCTGCTCCTGCTCCCAGTCTAAACAGCTGGGCCCAGTATGTCCTGTGCAGCCGCTGCCTGTGCTGCCTCAGCTGCCGTCTGCGCAGACGCTCCTCCTGGTGCTGCTGTTGCCGCTGGTATTGGTAACGGCGCAGGAACAGCTCCTTGGCATACTCATAAAGCTCTACATCCAGAGCGTTGAGGCCCTCGATGCGCCAGCGCACTTTCTCGCTGATGCCCACACTGGCTGCGCGAGTGCTGTTGATCTGCGTAAAGGCCCGGATGAAGTGCAGACCAAACGTCCTCTCAAAGAGGTACTGCGTCTTGCGTTGGAACTCTGTCAGGCCATAGAAGGCCATGTTGCGCAGGTTGGCCTTGGCGCTGGCCAGCAGCACCTGGCCCCTCTCCAGCTCACTCATAGACGACATGTTATAGCAGCCTACCAGGCTGAGGTCCGCCAGCATCCGCACCTGTCGGTTATTGGCCAGGTTGGAAGGGCAGTTCAGGAAGTCTGCCAGAGGCACTCCGGTCCAGTCGTCTCCGCTGTAGCAGGCAGGCAGCTCGTCCTGAGTGGCCGGATGCCCGCCACACATGTGTAGAGCTGTTTTCCACGTGGCTCCGCGCTGGACATGCTTCCACTCACTCAGGTACCGGGACACAGGGTCTCGAAGCATGGTAATGTAGTAGAAGTTTCTGCATCAAAACAAGACATGACCTGTGTTACAACATTGCTTTACATTTACAATATGCAAGACATTGTGTAACACATGGATAGGATGCTTTGTCTTCAGAGTGAGCAGCAGAAGAATGGGGGAAGTGGTCCCTGGAGTGAGCTGCAGTTACTGCAGTGGCTGAGGTTCATGTCCCAGTAATGTCACACTACTGCTGTGCGGCTGCAGCACATCCCTCCTCTCTGATGTGCATGTGCACTGGCGTTTCTGTCTCTTAGATGAACTCTAGTACCCAACAATGTGTTTGTCAAACACTGCAATAAATAAATTATATACATTAACTTTAAGGATCCTAGTACTATCGTTAGTAACTTTTTAGCCTACTTATTTATTGGAATTTATTTGTTGTGTATGGCGTTTGGACTGTATGCTACTGGACACCTGAATTTCCCCCTTTGGGGTATTAATGAAATATTTATCTCATCTTATCTTGTGTGCACTCACATTGACTTGAACTGAGAAAAAAATATATATATTTAAAAAAAATCTTTTTTGGGGGGGCAATTCACACTCAGAAACTATTTTTTCTGAGAGCAATAGAAGAAAATATTTATATGTAAAATTCTTCTATCAAGTATTTTTTTCTCGTACAAAATTGTTTTGTTTAAATGATTTGTTATCACATCATTGTTTGTGTTTCAACTCAGGATCACCTGATCTGCCCTAAACAGCACTTAAGAAAATGAGTGTTACCCGGCTATATCTAACCCTTTCAGCGACTACAGCTCTGTGCTCTTATCTGTTGAGCCCTGCAGCCTCACAGCGAGGTGAATTCACACATTTTCTATTTATTTATAAAAAAAAATTAAAGGAAAGCAGCAGACTAAAATTGAAAAGGAAAAAGAAAATGTTTGTGGGGTTTGTTGGATATCAGTGAAGCTCCAGGGTCACACAGAAAGCAAACCAAATCTAAAGACAAGTCAAATGTCACAGTGACTTCATTCCACTGACTCAGTCCACCTGTAGCTTTCAGCTAGATCAAGACCGCAATTGCTGGTTTCTTTGAAGCAGGTTGTGGCTATGGAAAATCCCATTTTAGTAGGCTACTACTACAACTACTTACTTAATTATATTTTTTAGTTGCAGCTATCTATTAATATTGAAATGTGTGTGGCTAACTTGTAATTACGTTGACCTAAGTTTTTCATAATCACAGATAAAGCAGACAAGGTATTTTGATTAAAACATGCAAAGAATCCTCTGCCTTTTTGATTCGTATTTGTGATGTTCTGTTGCAGAGCAGTGAGCTGTGTAGGACTGGAGCGTTTTACAAAGAGCGCATTCAACCACTTAACTGCTAAATTTGATTAAATAGGGAGAAGCTGTCTCAGTGTGCACAGTGCGTGCAGCCAAACAGCCTTAAAAGGTCCACAATTCAGCAATTATTGCCGGGCGGCAGATATCAATCAGCAGTGATATATTTTTAAGTGAGTGCCATGATGATATCATGGCAGAGCCCTCCCACAGACAGCACACCACCTAAGGATAATGGCCATCCACAGAGGAGTCTAAGTGAATTAGCCTGCCATCTTCGCCGGGTGAACGGACAGCTCGAGATGGATGGACGAAAGGGGCCGCCTCACAAAGCCGCCTTTGTTGTAGTTGCTGCAGAATGGCTCTGCCTTTCCTTCTCCGGTGCCTATCATCTATCTGTACAGCTAACCGTGAGACAGGTGATCAATAGTTGTCCATGCAGCCCTCCTTTTTGCGTCTGCGTTTTCATCATGACCTATTGACAAAGAGCTGCAAATGTCAAAGCTCTCCTCTTACCCGTGTCAGCGACAGAAAAAGGGTCAGATTATGAAAGGAAGTAATGATTACCACTTGGAGAATTGCCAAGTGCGATAAGAGGAGCAATTTGCCATCGTTCAATCTGTACAAACCATAAAACAAACTAGTAATAAAAAAAATCTGCAAGCTCATGTCCCTCTGATGCGTTTCCTTTGGACATCTAAGCTCACTTTCTTGTCTACAGTGAGTCAGAAGAAGTGGAATCCAACTTTGTTTGAACTGTTGACAAGTACATTAGCATTACTACATACAGTTTGCTCAGTAAGCAGTTGTATGAATAGATAATCAACTACGTAGGAAAAAAAATCTGTGAAACTAGTGGCTTAGCTTTGATGCCTGCAGGCTTATGAGGGCTTTCTGAACTAAATAACTTTTCCACCACATCCATCTCTCTCCAACATCTGTGATCCAGTGCATTTTCTCCCGCGTTGGTGCTAAAAGTCCCGTTGCATGTGCTAAATGGCCTTTTAAGTCACTCAGGAGAACATGGCCACAGTTTCTTGGTTTTCAGTGAAACCTGATTGATTGTGCGAAAACCTTCTGTTGTCAGAGCGATCCCTCTTCTGCACTGTCAAATAAAAGCACAATCAGCCCGGGCTCTGCGTGTGACCATGCGCTGCTCTGGGGAGAAAGTAGAATCAGCGTGTTGCATTTTGCCGGCGATCAATGGCAACGCCTCGTTCATGCCCTTCTGCTGCCTGTCACCTTCCTCCACACAGCAACCTGCAAACACTATCGACCAGCTCTGCCTCTGATTGTCTCTCTCTCACTCTCTAAATCACCATCAAAAAGCTACAGAGGAAACTCACAGCCTACAATCGATATCTGCCTTGTTAATTCACTCCCGCCTATCAAGGACACTGTCAGACCCATGATAAAAGCCTTGATGGAAACTATTTATGCCACAGATGGAGCAAGTCATACAAAAACTCAGCCCGTCGACAACAATCTCATTTGATTCATTTGCTAAAAAAACGAAAATTTGTCATGTTGCTGCCTAACTTGTCTTTGGTTCAGTTGTTTTCACACTGCTTCATTGAGACTGTCAAAGAGGCCTCTCTTTCAAAAGGCATTGGATGAGTGAAGTTGAGGGAAGAAGCTGCACTGAAAACGAGCACAGCATCGATTTCACACTGAAGTCAGGGTGTTGATAACAAATCCATTTTAAGGGTGTTTCTGCGGACACTGGGGAACCCTTAACCAGAGGCCCTGGGGAACAGTCGCCGCCACTTCCAGTCACATGGCGCTTGGCAGCTCATAGTCACCTTCCATGTTCCTGTGAGATAAACCCCCTTCGATAAAGGAGCATCTCTCAGATTATTCTACTTTTATCTCTAAAAAAATTATATTACATTCCTTTTAAGTGTATAATTTTCACTGAAGATTGCTGAAAATAGTTGCCCTCATGACAATAAAATATGATTTAGTGTGAACTCAATCAGCACAAAAAGTAGTGCTTCATTACGTGCAGTCATTTAAAGCAGAACTAAGTAACTCATGCACCCTAGAGGCCATAAGCGCCACTGCAGGTGTCGTAGCATGTTGCGTTTTTTTACTCATTAATTGTCCGTGAGAGTAAATACTACGCTGACAGAAAAGACAAAGGGTGAGACGGATATTGTACATCCAATTACACAATGGAGATCATTTTTTTCACTCTAACTTGGCTGTAAATACTGCTAAAGTGGCGCTAGCCCGCAGTTAGCTTTGCTTGTTAGCCTGTTAGCTTCGTCTTCGTGATTCTATTAGTGTGTATTGCGCCTCCTACCCGGTGCAGGGAACGTTGCAAGGGTGGTTTTCTGGCCAGAGACACCAGGGGAGATGAAAGACCCCCCAATCATCCCATTAACACTTGTATTACCCCCAGAGGGACTACAAAAGGATTTATAAGTAAGGTATACAAGTTCTTCTTTAAGGCCTATAAACGTCATAGATATCTTGTCACTCAATAAGAATGTGTGGGCTTTTTACCAAGTGTTGAATGAAACCAGCGCTGCAGACCAAGCAGTTCCATGACCGGCTCGAGGTTTATATATAACACCGCGTTAGGTGGGGAAGATACAATCTGAGCGGGTTCGATTTTCCGTTTAGTCCACCTGACTATGGCGACTGGATGAATGTGGAGAGGCAGGACAAGCCAATGAAGACACAGGAAGGCGTGAAAGAGTGCTAAATCTCAAAAGGCAAATGAGAGTGGCAATTAGAGGTCTGAAATTGGAGGATCAGCCGACATATTCAGCTACAGCAAGTGGCGAGTGAGGGAGAGGTCTCATTACATCAGTCGCTGGACCAGGAGGTCAAGTGGGAGCCATTTCCACTCAACTGCTCCTCTCTCACACACTAATTTAATTTCTGTGTGCCAAATTATGGGCTTCCCAGCACACATACCAAACGGAGCTACTGCCACACGCTTTTAGCTCGAAATATTCCATTAATAGTGTCTTGGCGCTCCAAAATTCAGTGTAACCCAGTTGGTGGAGCTGCTGCCTGCTATTTTATAAATCACTGTGAAGTGCAGATTGAGAGGAAGGGAGTGAGAGGTGATGAGCAAAGAGCCTGGTGCTGCACTGTGATGTGATCTTCACTGGTCTCATATGAAAAGCTATAATATCACTTTTTGAGCAATAAAGGAAATGCCCCGGGGCAAGGAGAGAAGACAAGGGAACCAAGATAGGCTTCCGGAAAAAAAAACGCGAGGCAATCGAGTTTGTGGAAGACTCGGTAAACAAAACCATAAGTACAAATAAGGCTTGCGTCTTGCGGATTCAATACCGCGTAGAACACGCCATCGCTGCTGATAGATCTTCGGCAAAATCATCCATCTGTTTGTTCACATTTGGATGCAATTTGTGTAGCTCCACTCGGCACAATTCCAGCCTCCATTTGGTTAGTTAAACACACTGTTAGTGGATCCACGCACGCACACAACAACCTGGTTTGTGCGGCTTTAGTAGCTTTAGCGTCTTAGCTTTAACCTTAGCCTGACATCATAATCTTTGCAGCTTTGTGAGGTGTCAGACGCTCTTCGAGGTCCATGCAGATATGAACGGATAAATGGAAGACTGCACTGAGAAAAAGGTCACATCTACCCACACAACCAGCACCGGCATCTGAAAGAATCTCACTTTTTTTTTTCCATCAAAAAGCTGTTGAGAGCAAAATCTTACTTTCCAGCAAAAAGCTGCAGCAAACCGAATCAGGTATTGATGATAAAGTCTGAGATTTGAAGTATAAATTGTTGATTACGTTCCTCTCTAAGATAAAACTAAAAACATTTTGGAAATCAATGTGCTGATTTGTCCCAGTGTATCTCCTTACACAGGACTGGCAGTGAATTGAATAATGCGATATTTAATCAACTTCTATATTAATCCACGACATCCTCCTCCCTGAGTAATAAAACCTGTCTTGGACTGCCCCTAATCCTCATACAGAGAGAAGAGATTAACAAGATCCTCAGAGTATCCCATATCTCACAATAATACAACTAAAACACTGCATTTAAGGAACAGGAAGGGAATATCTCTATATCATTATGCCAATCCATCCCAGCTTTTTTCCTCCAGTAATTTGATCACTGTCAGAAGAAGAAAGCCTTTAATTACTCTGCTGATTATGTAAGTTTTCACAATAAACAAGATATGGAAGAAGAAACAATCCTGACAAGCAAGAGATCACAATTTTCAGCTCATTATCACTTTCTATTTAAACAACAGTTAACAATATGCTGCACATTATCGCTCATCTTAAAAAGTGCGTTATGTTTTTTTTTTACATAATTATTTGCTTTGAAGACATTTGTGTGTTTTGTAGTTTTCCTGCAGTCTTTGAACAATTTACTTTGATAACTTGTACTTGTTTTATACAGCTAAAAGAGAGTTATTTGATAATCCAGCCACTGCAAATCACAGCTGTGTTTTCTTTATATTCATCCCAAGCTTTGACTAGTGAAGAAGATAGTGTCATTTGATACAGGAGCAGTGACAAATCCAGTCTACTGGTAAAATCCAACTGTAACCTTAAAATCAATACAGCCATCTCACAATATAATGCTGAGAAACCTGCTTCCGTCCGCAATTTATGAAAAATAATAATAATCTATGCCAAATGTCACCATATGTAGCGTCACGTGTGATACATGTTGATGTCCTTGTGCGACGCCTCATATGCTGAATCACACTAAATGATTTTAGTGCATACATCACAACGTCAGGCTGAAGCTTCATTCTTCCGTATGGCCTAGTACTTTCAGCCTAACACAAAAATATTCCACTTTCCAGATGCATGGCACTTAAGTGAAATGGTATGTGTTTTTAAATTAATGTCTTGGCGGACGCTCAAGTCCTTGTTCGCTCACATGTCATACGGATTTGATTTCCTTGCTGCTCAGGGTCACTTTAACAATGACAACACTCATCATTTGACAATCAGCATGTTTGTCATTTTCAGTGCACAATAGGAAATACGTATGCTATTCTAGCTTTGGCAAAGCACAAAGAACAGTAGTTGGTGTAGTACAGTTTCAAATGGAAGTTTGACAAATCATTCTTCTACAAATAATTCACATTGACTTCAGTCACTTTATGTTGATCTCTGTACGGTTAATTGCAATTGATTGAAAATCGCAGTAGGAATGCCAGCAATTAATGGGAAATTAAGTGCTTTTTTTAAAAATTATTTAGTCAGTACAATATTCTTTGCAACTGACAATGTCTCGTTTACAAACATGCTCCGAAATGTATGGAATTATTTCATTTCAATCTTCTCAAATGTTAATGCATCTGGATGTTTAAAACCTTGAAGTGAATCTTGATTTTAAAACATAAATTGCAATCCTTCTTCACATGCATCTCATTTTAGCTTCCAGAATATGCTAATGTAGTGAGCATTAGCATATCCTGGGAGCAAAACTGCCCTTATCATCACAAGCGAGGATCCATTGCCAAATGAATAGCTTAAACCATTGAGAAGCCTAAATGTGGCCAGAACGAAGTAGGCTAATTAGACGCAGGCAGATCTTGGTTGTGTCCGTCCTGCATTCTTGCCTCTAATCTGAAATAATGAGGTCAGTAATAAGGTTACACTCTCTGACTGCTCAGCGTGGGGCAGCTGCCGAGGAAGACTAGGGCAACTCTGTAACTGAAACAAGTTTGACGTCTGACCTAGCAGCAATTTCGCGACCTGCTGCGGGGCCAGTGATGCTGCCACACGCTGGGAGTAAAGACCCGCAGTGTGAGCCCATCAAAAACTATTTGAAACTGTCAATATTAGTCATTTTTCCATGCTGGAGGGAAAATTGCCAGACAGGCTCAGAGCGAATGTGTAGGTGCAGGTTAACTCAAGGAAACAGATGTAAGAGGAGAGATGCAAAACATGTCATTTTCTTTGAAATCACTGCGCTCCAAGGGTGCTACAGGTTTTCTAAGTAGGAGCTAAATTCAGCCATGGTTTGACGAAGATGTGTTAACGCTGTGCTGCTAATGTCTCTTATCAAAACTGAAACTGGTTGCTATGCCAACTCCTCGTCTGACCGAGAAGCTAATTAGTGATGTTTCTCCCATTTCCTGGGCATTTTCTGTGAGACGTGAAACTTTTCTTACCTAACAAGTGGAGTTAAAGCTTGCATTGGAATCATTCAAGTCATTATCTGTTGTTATTTGGTCCTCGTCTCCTGGGGACGTCGCAATAGGTTTGGACACGTCCTCAAGCCAAACTTTCCCCCTGAGGCGCGGGAGAATGATTGATACGTGACTGTCTGTTCTTTGTAAAATGATGACCAGTCATTATATAGATAATTTGTTGGTCTTTCACTAAAGCTACACTGCGTAACATTTCCCCAAATAAAAAGGAGCAAATATGAGCCTTCGTTTCATTATGTGTTTTATTGGTCAATAATGACTAACCCTATGAGTAGAGCTGGGCGATTTTTTATTTTATTTTTTTTCCCCAAAAAAAATCTGCGTTTTTTTAAATAAAAAAACTCAAATTACGATTCGATTTGATATTTTTTCTCCCCCATTTTAAACAAAAATAATGGCAAACTGTAAATATATTTTAAATATGTATATTTATTGTATTTAATGAAAGTGCATCAAGAAACAAAATTGCAAAGGCAACCCTTTAACTGAAAAGTCTTGCACTTGTAATGCGCTTTACAAACCTGTATTACCAAGTTTCTCAAAGCGCTACACTGTCACTGTCGTACGCTACTGTTGTAGCCACAGCTGCCCTGGGGTAGATTGAAGGAAGTGAGGCAACCAGTCAGTGGCATCGGCCACTCCGACCACCACCAACCAACCACTCACACACTACATTCGCCAGGCATTCTGGTGTTACTAAACGGTCTCCCATCCAAGTACTGACCAGGCCTTTCCCTGCTTAGCTTCCAAGGTCTGACGGGATTGGGCAGAGCAAAGGCAGCATGGCTATTGCTGTATTTCGATTGAGCTAATAAAACAAAAAGGTGGGCTCTGTTCTTCTTGGCACATTTATACAGCAGGACCTTCTTCAGAGAGGGGGGCAGAGAGCAAAAAAATAATAATTAAAAAATAGAACATTCTAAAAAAAAAAGAATTCTAAAAAAACAACAACAAAAAACGATTTTTTGAAAATATGAATCGATTTGACCTACCAACTCGATTTTTAAATAAAATCGATTTTTTTTTTCCCCCAGCCCTACCTATGAGCGGACTCTATTTTGTAAACCATTGCCAAAATAGCCGTGTCAGTGTTTGGCTGATCTTTATGCACATTTGCTTTCGCTGGCTTGTTGTTCATGTGCCAGTGTTGAATGACAGTTTAGACGCCTTTGTGATGAAGCTACATACAGTATCACCTGGAAATATCACCTCAAAATCAGACTTATTCTGCCCCGCACACTTTTGCCTCTTTTTGCCTTGTCTCAGCACTTCCTTTATATTGACACGTCCGATGGAGCGCAAAACCTGTTCATTTATTGCTCAAGTGTTTATTGTGAAATATGGAGAATTTGGATTGATAAATCTTTGAACTCAAACATTCCCAATGTAATTCCTGGTCTGGTTGGATCCCTGTTTGACGTCTACGGGTGCGTGAAATCAGATAACCTGTGAGACCACTTTACGTTAACTTTTGTGATGATTAGACATTAGAAGTATCTAATTTACTTAATGTATAATATAACTGTTTGGGACTCATTTACCAAGCGTTTGCTCATGTTCAAAGCAAGTATAGCACGTGCAGCAGCAGCACAGTCATTTATGCACTTTCTACTGCATTGTCTTATCGCCCCATGTATGATTTGGGGCGATAATACTGTAATGCAGGCAACATCAAATAGTAAACTTAGTGCAACATGTTCACAAAATCGCAGATTGACAACTAACTGTTGGTCAAATATTGCATTGAATACCTAAGTGCCTTATATACATGTGTTTCCAATGACATCATACGAGTTCTGGCAGCCACTTTGAATACCGAAGTAGCATTATGCAGTACTACAACATGTAACAATATCTCTACTCCGGATGAAAATGAAAGACAACTGATTGACAGTGGCATTTTCATGTACTCGTAATCATTGCTCAAGAAGATAACAGTTAAAACACGACCCCAGAGACGCACGTTTATGTGATATAAGCAGCAAATGTGGCACAGACGTAGCAGCTCTGTTTGTCGAGCTACAGCAGGATTTATAAAAGATCTGCTTCGTTTCTCAGGCTAAATGAACTCATCAAAGAGGAAACAGAAAACCTTTCTCTGGGATTTTTAGTTTGTCATGTCAATAGAGTCTCAGTCTGAGTCAGTGTTTAAGCTGCTCAAGACATTAGCATGCTACCGGTTAGCAACTGTCAACCAACTGTCAATGGCTTCAACGCGATAAACACATGTGTGGCTCACATCTATGAACACTGAGGAAATACCACAGTAACAGCTCGGCTCTGACCTCTGTCACATGTTGTATCCAAGGCTAGATGTTTGTTATTCAGGGCTTTCCCTTGGAGCAGTCAGAGCTGAGCTGAGCTGACTGTTGAAGCTAAATGCTAACTGGTAGCATGCAAACATCTTAAACACTGACTTACTGATTTCTTCACATAAACGTGCGTCTCTGGGGCCGTGTTTTAACTGTTATCTTCTTGAGCAATGATTACGAGGACATAAAAATGCCACTGTCAATCAGTTGTCTTTCATTTATATCCTGAGTAGAGATATTGTTACATGTTGTAATACTGCATAATTCTACTTCGGTATTCAAAATGGCCGCCATAACAACAAAAGTCACATGACTGAAAGGCATGTATTGCCCAGTCGACCGATCACCTTTATTCACACACCTCTCCACTTCTGTAGCAAACATTAATATATGAAACCAGGCAGAGGAGGACAGAGGTGAAACGATGGTGACCATGTAGTGTTTAGGGCAGGCAGATGGAGCTGCTGTAACGTGAGGGACGACATACAGGCCACCGACTTTGATCATAAAGTGCGCTAATGAGGTGAGGCTGACTGCTGTACCTTACACTTGTCATGACCTTGAATCGCATGACGACAATAGGAAACTTGAGATAAGTTTTCATCAGTTTTCATACCCTATAGTGCCAGATAAAGATCAGGATTTAGGCTGTTCGTATACCCGAGGCCCATGACTAAAGCTGGAAGAATTATCATTAAAAGTTACAAAATGAGTTGTCAAATTGAATACTGGGTGCAAGGGCCTTCAGTGGTCAGGTCCGCTTTAGGAGAAACATGTGGGAAAATGTCTAGAACGAGACACTTACAAACTCCTTCACAGCCCGCCGCGTGTAGCCTCTGGGTGTGAGTGGGCGTCTTCCGCTCCTGTGAAGTTTGCGCCCTGCTCCCATTGCTGTAAGTGACTTGTATAAGACGGGAGTCATCCTTCTATATCCATGCACTTTTGAGAGAGGACCGGCTTTTGTAATCGCGCACAAAAAGCTTTTCAAGAGCTCGAAAAAAATAAAATAAAAAATACACAGAAGATGAATGGGATGTGCTTCTAATCAGGGGTTATCTCTAAGCGCAGGTACGTCGACAAGTGCACTCAGGATTATATGGAATTATTGCGGAAACTAGAAATGCTCTTTCCTTTTGAGAAAATAAACCCATCTCAAGGCAACGCTGCAGACAATCCCCAGTTATATGTTGCAATGTCATAACTAAAGTGCCGTAAAAAGCTGTGAATAAATGTGCCATCGATAACAGTCATGCTCCAAATGATTAGCTGCTTTTTTAACCGATAAAGCACCTGAAATGTGAAAGTAATGCTTGTTCTTTATTCTATTTGAGTGAGATGTAATACAGTGTGACTTTAACCCCACAAATCAATGTTTTCCACTGCGGTACACATAAAATAGTATAAATAAATAATATTTTATTTAGTCCCAGCTCTGTCCCGGCTGTAGACCTGTTCATAATTGAGATTGACCAGTGGCTATAGATGAAATCACGATTCGATTTAAAATGAAAGTAATTGCACATACAGACATCTGACTGAGATACAGTACGCGTTGCTCTCCGGGTGTGCCATTGCGAACGTCATGTGAGCTAACACTTAACAGTTTCTTTACAGTGCCGCCGTCTCCATCTGCGTCAGACTCGATCACATAATCGGAGATGCAGGCCAAAGTGACAGAACAAGCAGCCTTCAGGTCTGGTAAGTGTAAAGCATAAACGTCACGGCTCCAGTCGGCTGCCGTTCAGCTCGCTTCACATCACATGGAAATGAGAGACCTAACTGTTCTTCTATTTCTAGGCCAGCAATCACTGTTGCATACTGCTAACCTTATGGGCCACGGCTGTCTATAGACGCTAAACCGACTGGACAGCATCCAGGGGAAATGACGCTCACATGGCTCAGGTTATTACATTTTTACAGGTACGGAATGACTTGTGACTCATGACGTATTGGGTTCATTTTGAACACATTTAAAAAAGCTGTAATCGGGTCATTTGAAAGAGACATACTGTACCTGACTGTTAATGTCAATGCACTTTGTCTATAAAGGCCCTATACCTGATGTTTGTAGAAGTAGTGAAATAGAATTGTTTTTGTCCTTCAGTATATTTTAAAAGCAGACAAAATACTTTATGCGCTGTTTGTGCATCTAATTATAATGAATTTTTATCATTGTGATCTTGCCAGCTATTTGTTGTTGTTATCTACATTACCATGACAGTAATTGCTTCCTAAAGCCATGAAACGTGCTCAGAAACTCATCCCAGTAGAATTTGGAATGTTAGAAATGCATTGGGAAAGTTCGGATTGAGTTTGGATGACAAATAAAACATAAAAGAATATCACGCTCCGAGTATCAAAAAACTAATTCTAAAGGGCAGGAATGATGATCTAAGAGTGGCATTTCTCACACTGATCCTAAAGATGATTAATGAACAAAACGGTAGCTTAAATAAACACAAAAGGTAATAAATCAGAAAAAATGTACTAATAATGAGAAATATTTTTTTCCTGTTCTGGGTGCAATTTTGAGGACTTTTCACCATCAAAAGAGGTGTTTTGTAATTGCTGTGGCAACAATTCTCATATTTCATGACATGATTGGAGGATAGTTCCCATGTTGTAATTCAAATTGAAGATAACCCCAACCACCCTTTTTTTTAGGGGGGGGGGACAATGCACAAATCTAACAAAGGTTGACTCTAAACGTGCTCCAAAATGACATACATAAACTGCTTTGTGTCCACTGTCCAGTTTAGTGTTAGTGAGACGAACTGCATGTCCTGATCATCTTGAGCCAGGCTTGTCAGACTCATAAAGACCCAGCTTTGTCCAATTGTCTGATTGGTTGCGACAGAGCAGCCGACCTCCAACCTATCATATTGTGTGCCGCAGTGGAAATGGAGCGCCTCGGAGTCGCTTTTGCCGAATGAAAACTTAGGCGTTAATTCCCTATAAACTGCGAGTCCACAATCAACAGCTCCCAGGAAACTTTGCAATCCAAATGATGGGGTGTTTAGTTCAACATTTTCTGGATAAAGAAAGGTTTTCATACACTTGTATAATCAGACATCTCTGACACACTGCAAATTGCTCTGAAATTACTCTTGGAGAACCTTGCTCTGTCATTTGTCTCTGCAATTACATTTTTATGTTGGCTGTAAAGGTATTCTCAGTGCCAAGTGGCACTGCACGATAGTCTAGGGGTTGAGGCTGCGGCACATATGCAGGACACTGTGCCCGCCAAAGCATCATGAGTTACTGGCTTATTTGCTGAATGTCTTCTCACCACGCTACCTTTCAAATATAAAGCCTGCAAACCAAGCCCCCTTTATCGTCTATAAAGTTTGCCTCATTGAAACAATGAGGCAGTGGTTCATGACGTAATTGCTTAGAGCTACAAATCAAAACTAACCAAAGATCTAATGAGGCCTGCCTTCCCTTGACTTGTACATGGAGCTGACAAGTGTTGTCTTGTTAATTCTCTCTTCATGCTGATATGGCTGTGAGGCGCATCTCCAGTGGGAACAGAGGACAGCTGAAGGATTGGCAGTATATTCAGCCCATTTCAAAAGGGGCTGTAACATATGGAGATCTGAGGCCTGAACCAAACGTGAGGTAAATTGGCTTGAACGCCACACCTCAAAGGACCGTGGCCTTCTTAAGTGGTTTTGCGCCTTAAGCTGTGCGGTAATTAAAGGAAATTGAGGCAGACCTGCAAGAGATTAAGGTGACAGCCTGGTGCAGTGTAGGTATGCACTTTGGTGTGAAATAAAGGCATCTGTTCTGAATTTAAACTCTTGACACAATAGATCTGAGCCACCCTGCTGTTTGTCAGCACACCGTGTTTAGTGGGTGAGCACCATGAAGTAATTTCACAAGCTCCAAGCAGATTCAATTATAATCCTTATTCATTAAATTAGATGGAGAGAATAGTGTATACCTATTAATGAATGTATAACTGGCCTATGGTAGGCGTAGTAGAAAGGCCATACTGTGGTGTTCATAGTTTTTGGTTTTAAGATGATGCCACTTATTGTAGTTATAGGTCTAGAGCTTTTTATTTTGACAAATTAACTATGTGGAATAGAAGATCCATTAATATGCTGCCCATACTTGTGAGAAATATGCAAAATCAAATCAAAGATGTTTATTCATTTAGAAATATTAAGACCTGTGATTTAAGCTGTAGGCAGTTACAGCCTGCCAAACCCCTAATGCTATTTTAATTGCCTGTCGTTTCCCCCGCACTTTCATTTGCCAGTCCGTGGCTGATGAAACTAACTTTTGGCTCCTTCATGCACATACTGATTTGTGCGTATTTGAAAGTGTTGACACATAAGTGACAGTGAATGCTTCACCTTTTACTCTTTTGCGCGCTCTTCTTGTCCCTCTTGTTCATGACCACGGGCACGCAGCTCGTGAGCTCGGTCCAGTCCGCGTGTAGCCCGCAGCTCCAGCCCGTAGAGAAGCGCGAGAAGAGCCAGGACTCGGCTTTACCGGGTCGGTGGCAAGTGCACTTTCTCTGGCCGGGCATGCAGTCGCACGGCTGCTCCAACTGGATGTTTTTGACCAGGTGGCGCCCGAACGTGGTGCCCCCCGTTTTTTGAATGTGCAGAAACACCATGACGTCGTCCCCGCGGATGTTGAAGTCGACGTGCCTGTCCAGATCCCGTTCCGTAAAGTTAAATTTGGTGGTGATCTTGGAGGGAAGGTCCTCGTCCGCGTCGTCCGGGTAAACAAAGTCATATCCGGAAGAGTAGCGCTGGAAAAGCCCATTCTCGTCCCCTCTGAAGTAGCAGGTGTTGCTGTCCGCGGGGCACACGTACTGGTACCCGATCATCAGAAACAGCACCGCTGCAATGGGGACGAACAGAAGTCTATTGAACTTCTCCTCCATGATGACAACTGTAAGTCACTCCGCCACCACAAACATTAACATGACTCCCCAGCCGTGCCTCTGCTCTCCTAGTACCATCCTGTCAATGAAAACCTCGCTGCAACTTTGGTCCAGGGCAGTTACACCTCGTCCCGCATCTGGAGTGCTTTCAAACTTTCAGCCGTCACTCTGAGCCTCACTGTCCTCCGTGCACACGCCGATTTAAATATGTCATATAGCTGGCTTATTTATCCCTCATCCACACTGCGCTAACGTCAGAGGAGCGGCACATCCCCGCACCTGCAGTGTGCACGCTCGGCTGTCCTGCCAGTGCCAACTGATCGCTATCAGAGCCAGGAGCGCCAGGACAAGCTGCGCGGAATTAACAGCGCCACTTCCGAGTGGGACTTACAAAAACAAAGTCCTGGTTTGAACTTACTCACAGCCTGCATTTATCACACTTGATGGAAGCTTGCCTGCTCAACGTGAAATTAAAATAGGCGATAGACAATTTTCACTTAATTAGATATTATTAGCAGCCTACTAAAAATGGCTTCCAAGGAACTATAGCTTACACGGAGCTATTACTTTAAATTATTTCTGTAGATCAGTGATAATTTCTTCAATAAACCTTTAGGGCGGGAAATGTTCATAACGTGTAATTATGTGTCATTTGCGTGCGTAATGCGTCAATGATGCGTGCGTAATTTGCACACATGCGGTGTAGTCCAGTGGTTCTCAAACTTTTCACATTACAACATATTTGACCTTCCAAATAAAAAAGGGTAAAAACAAAAAATAGGTCTTAACCAAATATAGAATAAATAAAGTACACCCTGACTAGTTTAAAACTAAAGGCTACAGTAATTTCACAAACTAGACGTTGTGCAATAAACGAAACCACATTCTATGCATAGACTTGCTTTTATTTTGAAAACGGGTCGAATCATTTTATGCCTCGATTTCTTCCGCTTTGACTCTACATCTGCGCCAGTCGTCTGTCCCGGCTACCGACTCGGTGACGCAACGCGCTCTCTAATCCCGCACACACACACCCCGGCAATTTGAGGGGCCCGTAGGACAATCACTTTCGCGCATATTGTGCATTCTAGTTAAATAGCTTTCCAAACTGCTAAGTGGAGTTTTATTGGTCGCCTGTAGAGCAACATTTATTCTTGCAACCACTTGCTTTATTCGGGACAGGTTATCAATAATTTCGCTGATGCATTACGGGCTGTTAGATCCATGTCACAGCTTTGCCACGTGGTTGATAGATTGCCGTGCAGTCAAGTGGAAAGAAAGAGTTGAATCCCCGGGCGAATCATTTCAGCACCATGGACAGTTTCCAGGAGCATGACGCTTTTACGTCAATAATTGGCCCTGAGCGCGTGTGAGACAAAAATGCGCGCGATCTCGTCAGTATCCTACGACAAATTAAACACGACCTGACGTATTAGGGTTACACAATGGCAACATATGGGCATGGGTAATGACTAGAACTAAAGGCATGTGGCTACACAGTGATGGATTTCCAGTAAGCCGTCCCGATCAAAAGCTTTTGTTATTTTGCCTAAGATGCACTCCATCAAGGGATTTAACTGGGCTGCACTTTAGCATGTATTCTGTTCAATCCTCTTTGTGCAGCCCATGCCCTTTGGCCTCTAGATCTGACACTATAATCTGAATGGGGGGAGTTCGGTGTGCACTTCTCCGCCTCTCATCGTCCCTTAAGAGGAGAGGCAGGTGAATTGGTTATGCTAAGACAAGGCGCGTGCGGTTTTCCAAAGGTCAAACAAAAGCTGGACTCTGGCCCGAGTGATGATAATATCCCGTGTCAGCGCGCTCTTTACCTGTGGTCCTCCGCCTCCATAGTCAGATATTTGACAAAGTGCTTTCCGCAAATGGCACGCTGGCTGATTAAAAATGTGCTAGTCCCTGATGGCAAAGGAAGGAGAAAGGAAGCAAAAAAAACCTGCATTAATGTTTTGTGCACTGTAGCAAGACTTGTGTTGTTCTGGCTGTGCAGCTGGGATATTTACGAGGTCCCTGGCGCTCACTACACAAGCCTTATGAGAAATAACCCTGGGATGTGCTGAATCAGCTGGCTGCGGCTATATACTGTACAAGCTCTCCCAATAATGGAACTCAAGCTTCATGGAAATTATGATTGGTTTGGGATTTCTATTTTATATCTGTTCACCGCCTTGTTTTTTGTATCAAAGCCTCGGGGTGTGTGTATTTGGTATTTATGGGAATTAACTATTGATTTTGAAATGATGCGGGGAGCTGTGGCTGAGAAAGTTTTTGAGAGAGAGAGGGAGAGGGAGAGAGTTGAGCTGCCCAGGACGCTATTAAAAGTAGCAAATGAAATCTCAGAGTGCTGCGCGGGAAAGATTAGGAAAAATTAAAGGGGAAATCTAATAGCCGTTTTAAGGGGAGGAGGCGTCTCAAACTTCAGGGCATCTGTAAAAATGTGCACCTCCTGCCACCAGCGCATTGTAGTCATATTAGCGAAAAGCAAAGCAGCATTCGTCATCTTAACGCTCAAAACACACAAATGGAAACCTCACAGAGCACTTTAAATGTTGTTTCGCTCTTTGTTGCAGGTGCACGATTGGGAATGGAAGTGGTTCTCACTCTCTAGTTGGTGCATAATGTGTAGTTTTTCTCATGTTCTAATTCTAAGAGATTGCTTTGATTCCAGGTTTAATTCCAGTTTTGACATGGTTTCATTTCGCTGTGGTTGTAATTGATGAACAGACATTTTTCAGAGTCTGTACTTTGTGAGACAATTTCTTCCCATGTTTGAGAACCACTGGTCTAAAACTGTAGGCTGGGTGACCACAACAAGTAGTAAAACTGGAGCTATTCTAAACATTTTAAACCTATGTTAGCTTAAGACCAACATAGAACCATTCCAAATACTGTTTTAGCCCCAAAACACACTTAAGTTTAGCAAAGGATTACAACCCATTAGCAAGGAGACCCAATATCGCACACTTTATGCAACAAGTAGCAGATAGATAGATAGATTGATGATTTATACTTTATATATACTGTATATATTCCTCATGGTCCACAGTTTGAAACAAGAGGCTCTTCAGAATGTTGTGATGTCAGGCTCCCAGTGCCCGTCTCACTGTCTGAAGCCACCGCTGCAGCCGGCTGCTCTTTATAGCTCATTATAGGCCTGGGATGACGGTTACCACTGCTGTGTGCACTCTCTCTGCTGGCCCTCATACTTCGGCATTTGTTTGCACTGCCCAGCAACCGGTTGATGTTGTCAACAAGTGTCACGGGTGTGTGCTCCGACCGAAACAGGATTACTCACTACAATCATTTATCAGTGGTTATTTTAAAGACTTTACATACTGCTTATTGTACTGCTCACATTTTGGTTTCAATTGTTTATTGAAAGCTGTCCTGCGGAACATTTCAAGTTGTTTGTTGCCTTCAGTTGTGTGAGGTCTTCCCCGCAGGTCCCAGTCCTGTCTGGCCCCTTTTGTCCCCACGCACAACCCTCTCTGTCCCGGATGACGAAGAATATACTGTTGCGCTCGGCTCCTTGGCAACCGGTCTGAGAGTCCCCATCATTGGCGCAGCGCAGCGAGGAGCCGCGATACCATCTACATTTTCTAACAGGTAATTGAAGCTTGTGATGGTGATGTGTCCTGTGGCGTCCTAATCAGCCTTCCTGTCTCCACCGCCGCCGCTGATGGATGTTTATGGTTTGCTCGAACCAGGCTGTGTGTCACTGAGCGCTGAAGTAGAGTCGAACAGCTGAATGGATGTCAGAGGGGAAATGACTGTAATTTCTCTCGTCTGGTTTTATTGGAGCATGTGCCCTCATATTATGGCCATCGTCGTGGCTTCTGTTATTCGGTAAGGAACAGGAGTGCAATTTCCCTGCCAAACATATCCCATGTATGATTATTACCGAAACTGTCTCGACTTGAGGCCATTCTCTTCATCAAATCGGTGCACTTCTCGCATTCAAAAGATTGGACAACTTGTTTTTTTTTTTTAACCTGATGCTTAGTTTAAGTACATACCAATCTACAAGTTTGGCACTTTCTTGTAACATGTAGCAAACCTTTCATTTAGAATAATGGCATCTTTTTTTAAACCACTCTAAGCCATCACCTTTCAAAATTAAATACATTCCAGTACATCTTTGTTTTGTCTTTTGCCTTACTAAACAATTAATTTGTGCTATATCGCATTGATCGCCTACCTACTTTTAATGAATTTCACACTTTCTTATTCAGGAAAAGGCCTCAGCAGCAAACCCAAGGACACTTGCTCAGCTTTGCAAAGTATTTAATTCTGAATAGCAGCGAGACGTTTAAGGTGAGACTCGTTAAAGGCTGAATGCATTTTAATTAAGATGTCTACTTTTGAATGAAAATGACTGTGGGTTGGGAGTGTCACATATAAAATCGGTAAATGCAGTTTCTTTGGTTTGACTGATCTGTAGCTCAGCCGGACAGTTCCCCTCACTTTAAAGACTGAGGCCACGTGAGATCATTGACAGTTGTTTCCCTAAAGAACATCATAGTACATCAAGTCAAAAAGGCAGACTCCTCGTTTGAAATATGCAATATGAAAATACCTTATCAAAAAAATGGTTCAAATAGCTTTTTGTAAATTTGGCGCAGTATTTCTCAAGGCCTCTTATAAAACAGTATATTGCTAAAATGAAGCTTTTTTATCAGCATTCACAAGAGGCAGGTAGCCAAACCGTTTCCTTTGCCCTTAGTTGTGAATTATTAATCTTTCATGCTGCCCTAAGTTGCATTAACCTTTCTTAACGCCGTGATGAAACACTTGTTTGCGCTGCCGTCATTTGTATCATAGAGTCCTTGGTTTTCCGATGAGGTCTCTCCTGATTATGGCGGATAATGGTGGCTCTGGCTGGGACAGGTCCGTGCCAAGTCGACCTTGCCTTAGAGCTGAGTCAGCTCCAAGTTCTCGGACAGTTGTCTCTGGGACCACTGCCTGAGAACTCTCACCACTTAGACTTTTACAGACTATTTAGCGCAGTGCCTCGGCTTTCATCAACATTATACATTCCAGGCACAATCCAGAGGGAAAGTCCAGTTCTCGCCGTCTTCTTGTTTATTCCTTTATTCCATCCATATTGCTCTGGTGGCATCTACCTAGCAGCCGGGGCCGCTTTGTTGTTCTAGCCATTGGGATTGAATTATTCATATCCACGCAGGATTTGCATTTGTGCACTCTCCGGTGGGTCGTGTTTAAATTCACAGTCTTAAGCAGTTATGAATTTTTAGAAGAAAAAAAAAATTAAAAGGTAGATTTGTGCTGCGGTGTTGGAGTAGGAATTGAAATAAGTCATTATCTCCCACAAACACCTTCCCGGACGTGGCTTTAAAAGCATACTTCACTGGTGCTACCCAGGCACACTGCATGGAGAAAATATATATATATATAAATATGAAAAAAAATCCTGCCTGGAGAATCTCTGGGAGGACAGTTGTGGCAAGCTGCTTAGGTAAGTGCATTAAACTACCCAACATCAAAGACTTAAGTATTCAGTGAGCCTTAAGATGGCGAGAAATGTACAAAAATGGATTATTCCTCCTTGAGTAAACAGACAGAATGTAAGTGAGAGGCTTTCTGCACAGGAGCAGCTGGTGAGTTTAAGTGCTCTGATCATGTGATGGAAAACATGATGAGGAGGAGACCAGCGCAGTGCTCGTAGTACGATATCAAATCACGCCTGATGGTACCATGATTTAAGAGGCTGTGTTCACATTCTAGTGTTGGGTTATTTTTTCCGATGGAGGAACAGGGCCTCTTAAACTCTATAGGGATTAATTTTTGTTTTTGAATATAAATTGATTGTTACCAAAGAAATCCGCCATTTTAGGAGGAACTGGCTAGTATTGTCTACAGTTTAACATCAGAAGCTAAGAAGAATGAAAAATGTAGAAAAACATCCAAAAACTCTGGTATTTTACATTTCAAAAACTCTAGTAGATTTTTGTAGAATTCATTAGGAATTCTAGAAATCTTAGCAGTTTTGACGACACAAAACAGAGCTCTTCTGGAGATTTGTGGTTTTGGAAAGAAATGTTCTGACAGAAACTCCACACATGTTGGACCACATTATGATTTGTTTGTGAATCCAGCAGTAATATAGGACATTATTGCACATAGTTGAAGAGAATGTTTAGTTTACTTTATTAGTTTATTCGACAGGGACAATCAATGTACAAAATATCTTACAAAAAGATGCTCTGTAGCTGTAACTTTGTATCTACAGTCCCCGGGCAGGTGCAGTATTAAAACATTACACTACAAATAACTGTAACAAATACCTGCGATATTAGCTGAACAGTAACCATTTAAAATTTATCAGATGGTTTGTTTAAGAAACCATCACAGAATAAAATTAATACAAAATAGTAAAAATTGTTTGCTACAGTATTACATTTGTAAAATTTAAGTGCGCTGATGCTGACACAGCTGGTTATCGAGGGTGTTGAGAGAAATGATTCTGATCTACAGATGGATCTAGTTGTTTTATAAATCTGCTCAGTACAGGCCCCTATAACAAGCTTGTTTTGATGTGTGGATATTGTGATGCATAAGGGAACACTGCTCGGGAAGAGGTTTGATGAGGTGTCTTGACTTTGGGAAGGGGCATAAGGTGCACAAACAAGTTGCTATATTAGAGACAAATGGAAAAATGAGACTATGAAAGTTTTCCCAGAACGGCGGACACATGGCGAGGACATGGAGTGATGAATCGCTAACCTTGTTTCCTAAACTCTGCTCCTGCGCACGGGCTTCATCACTATGCAGCTCTGTCTTCATACTTCTGCCTCTCCGGCTGATTTATTAGAGAGTACGACTCGCTCGCAAGACCTCGCATCAAACGCTTTAGTGCGGCTGCGTACATAGCCTGCATGGAGAAAAATACAGCTTTGCTCATTTGTAAGATAGATGGCCTGTGGTCATTAGACTTGCAAAATATGCTGGCTCACATTCCCTGGATTTGTTTGTTTAAACATATTTAAATGTTGATATTTCTTTGATGTAATTACCATGACTCATTGTATGCTTTGGTCCGTTGGGTTGCTTTTAATTGCAGCACATTTCACTGAGAAATAATGATTGATGAGTTCAATCTTTGTCCACAAGAGCAGTGACCTTTTGCTACTTGTTACATATTCATGCGGTCTTGTTGTGGAGGTCCCTTCAGGACAGCACTTTATCAAAGGGAATATTTATTGTGGTATTAATGGAAAGAAGATTTGTCATTTTTAGAAGAGAAGGAACCATTGAAATGGCGGTGATCCACTGTACAGACCAGCATTACAACCATCTGGTTAAGATTTGAGACTTTCAGAAAGCTTGTGTCGCCCACTCAAAGCTCAGAGTGTCCCTTTTCTTGGCCACTATTAAAATGCACAGTGTACGTGTGGATTTCTTTCTGGGATAGCAGCAGCCCTAATGTACAAGCTAAGAAGATTGTTCTGTAAGCCTTTAAAAGATCATATCTGATAGAAATGAGATGAAACCATTTCAGGGTGAGCTTAGTGTGAGCCCCGGCACCGGTCCGAAAGGTGCCGGCTGCACAAGGGCCCGGTGATTCTTTTATCTTTGTGGCCAAAGCTCTGTGGAGAAGCACCCCTCCTGGCATTTAAAACACATGTCTGCGATAACATCATTGGTTCTTTTCTCTATCCTCGTGGCCTCTCCAGGGAGAATCGGCGAGGATCTCTAAATGTCACGTTAAGTGCTTCTCTTGTCCCGCGCTGACACAAAAAAGAGGTGTCCGCAGAATACAAAGGAGCTGTGCATTGGACTGCTGCCATAGCTCAGAGAGAGAGAGCGACAGTTATCTCCTCTTCTCTTTCCGGCTCGCTCCCTCATTTGTTCCAACTGTCAAAAGTAACATTTAGTCTCTATTAGGGCTACCAAACACTTTCACTTCTGTGCTCCCCTTTGAATATGAGTGTTCGCCCGACATCATTAAACAAAAATCATGGCTTTCAGGACAGCTGCTATTAACATCATGGTCCCTATAATTCAAACAATCACCTCCTTCTTGTCATCCCGGTGTATGCTGCTTTATAATTGCCCTGTAACTTAATATCGAGAGAGAGAGAGGGGCGTAATTAGATCTTGCAGGTAAGGAATCAGCAGAGCAGTGGTGTAGAAATGATGACTCCTTTAAATGCTTATGTCATAACAAGGTGCTACTTTGCCCGCCTGCCGCTGCGACTGGAGTGTGAGACTGAAACGAAATGGCTCTGTCTTACTTTGCTCCTAATAGCTGCTTCGGCACAACAGTTTTTTATTAGTGTTCGCAGAGGCACATCCAAGTCCGAGCAGGAACAGTCTCAGCTCTGGGCGAGGAGAAAGGCTTGTCCTGGAAGATAGCAAGTAACTGTTGTGTTAATTGACCGCTAATTGTCTTGAGGCTGTTTTTCACACAGACTTTCAATCCATAAGTCTAATCATTACAACATCCCTTCCGTTAAGCGTCTGCCAATGTTTATTCACCTTTCTGTGCAAGTTTGTCGGTAAATAAGAGGTCGAGCAACCGCTGCTCTTTTTGTTTTAGGAAGTTTGAAATGCTGTAGGGGCTCAAGTTGTTTAAAGGATTTTTGGCCGGTACGGTTTATTGGACAGGACAGCTCAGGGTGGAGGAGGTGAAGAGTGGAGAGAGACGTTAAGCATATTGTTGAACTGAGGACTCGAACCTACAACGAGAAGTCTTCTGCCATATGTGCAGCAGTCTTAACCACTAGACTGGGCTGGACACAGGACATTTGTTTTGATAGAGAAACTACTAATAGTACATTCTCTATAAAGGTTTTGGCCCGTAATGAGGGAGTGTCAAGTGTCAATCAAGTAACCTATAGTATTTGATATGAATGCAATACTGTGGGGTGGATGTTTGCAGAGTGATTAGCAAGACGATTCCCATTCCTGCCATTACCTAATTTCCCCACATGCCCTTCCTTTATCAGCATAGGCTGTTATGTTTTGGAAAACTTTAAGGTCTAAGTTTCAGCCACATATGGGCTCTAATGTGAATGAGAAGTAAATAAATGAATAATTTGACTCTCGGTCCCGTTTCCAATAGCCTCAACTTGTACAGTGACAAGTTGAGGGAAATTGTCTGGAAAATGCAAAGGTTTTTTTAAACTTCTTGCCTACATCCCAGTTTTAGATGATGTGCATGTTAACTTTTATACTTATAATATCTTACATTGCTTTCTTCATATACCACTATTTCACTTCTGTGAAAGTGTTTCCAGTAGTGTTTCCTGGAAAAGATGTGCCGCTGCTGCGGTGACTGATTGGCCCGACAGAGCACAGGGCTCCTGGCTCAGTAGGAGGATGAGAAAAATCTGTGCAAACAGCGTCATGTGTCTGCTATATATAATACTTTAGCAGAGAGGTACCTCATCTGACCGGAGCAACATTCAGAGGGGACAATGAAAGGAAACGGTGGGATGCTTCTCGCTGCTCCCCTCCCAATGCAGCCCTCTCTCATCTCTCCTTCCCACAAGCCTGATTCACCACTTGTGACCCCTGCGGCTACCTCGTTCAAAATAGACAACAAAGTGTCTGAGATGAAAACCGGTGTGCAGTTGGAGATCGCCGTTTCGACTTGGAGCTGGCCGTACAGCGGTGCGCTCTCTCGCTGTGCTGACACTTTCGCTTGTGTGGATCTGCTGGTGTAAAGAGTATGGAAGTGGCACTGGCACGCACACACGTGTGAGTGCAACAAACACCAGGCCTGCTTTCAGAGAAAATAGAAAGAGTCCTTACAAAGTTATTTACTTGACTGGGTGCATTTTACAAATCACAAAGACTGTAATTATGTGTGCTGTAGACTTTTTGCAAAAAAAAAATATCTTGTTTATAAAACCTGCTAACCTTTGGACCTCTACAAACATGTTCTGAAATGCATGTGAATGTGCAGTGATATAATTAGTAATTTAAAAACATTAATTTCAAGTCTTCTAAGCAATTCTTCTAAAACCAGAATACATCTATTGATATATTTTTTCCAAATTTGTGCTCCTCTAAAATCGAAGTCTTTATTAACCGTCCTAACATCACGGTCCTCAAAATTTAAGATCAAGACAAAACACTACAACAACCTAAAAATTTCAGCCACACAGCCCTCTCACTTTGATAAGATGCTGTTTCATGAATAAAGATAGTTTAGGCATCCCCCTTTACTCCGTGTACTTGTTATTGTGTGGCTATTATTTATAGTACTGCTCGGGCCCAGAGTGGCGCGAGTGGGTCTCAAGGGAGATGGGGAAGTGGAGCCAGTGCTACCTATAGTGGGGAAGATATACCACCTCACCCCCGCTGAGAACTTGGAGCAGGAAATGAAGTCATAAATCAAGCAGTAAATTGAGTGTAGGGCCGTGCTTACTCATCTCAAGAGGTCCGGTCCTCTTCCTCCACACAAGGCCTAGCTTCTTTTGCTGCGTGACTAATGCAACGCTGCACTTTTCTCTAGCATGTCTTTCCCACTTATAACAAAAAAATGTTCTTTGTAACTCTGGCTTTTTGTAGGATTACAGTGTGGGAGCAGGAGGTGCATCGGCAGAGGCGGGAAACTCCAGCAGATGGCTGCCAACCACAAACGTGCACCTGATTTAGAAACAGGAACTTGGTGTAGTCCTGCTGTTCAAAAATGATTTCAACCAGACGAGACTTAAAAGGCAAATGAGTGTGGTGAATTGTTTGTTGTTGGGTACAGGTTGATGTCGCGATGTCATAAATGGAATCAGACTTAATGAATTGTTAGGAGAGTGTTGGGGAAGGAGATAAAATATCTGTGGAGGCAAATGGTTTGACTGTTAAGGGAGAAATAGGGTGAAGGAGGAGAGGCAGGATGAAAGATGGAAGAAAGTGCATTTATCGGGGTCCAGTAAAACATATGAGAAGGTTTTTTCAGCTTTGATTTATTTGAGCTATTATTTATAGTGCGTTATTAATTACAATATTTACATTTCATTTACATTATCACAAAAAACCCAATAAAAATAAATAACTCAAAAGGAGTAGGCCGAAGCAAGAAAGCTTTTAAGTGCCTACCCCAATTTCAAAATACAATACAAATAGAAAAGTTTGTGATTTCTGAGTACTTAGTTTTATAATTTTCTCTTATTTTTTTTTATTCATCATTGCTTATATTACCTGGTCACCATTCTATTGATTCTATTGATTTACTTATTATTTAAATAGCCATAGTGTTTTATATATATATATATATATATATATATATATATATATATATATATATATATATATACATACATATATACATACACATACATTACTAGCGCACATATTTATTATACATATATTATCACCATAATAACAATGACAATAATGGCATTCTCAAAGGTATCATTCTCAAAATATAATCTTCAAATTTTTTATCACGTTTCTCATTGCTATCATACATGCGGTAGCCCCCACCAGCGAGCCCCCACCCTGCTGCCCTAACTAGTTGATGTTGTGAACCACTTTATAATCCTATAATGAGTGGTGTTTTAAAAAGACAAGATTTATGAGCCCGTTGAGAGGGGGACCTACAACAGGTCCACATCTCGCCTGCCCCAATTCTATTTTATTTGTAATGACCAGCGGTCATAATTTATCTCAAGTTCCTTTAATACAGATCAAATAGACTTGGTTGATAGAGTTGGTGACAATTGATTACATCGGCAATGATGTGGTATTTCACAAGTTCACAGTAATACAGATTACTTAAGGAGAGTGACTGAGAGACAAGGTCACATGTCTTCAGCATACTTCTCAAACACAGTTCTCTTATACTGTCTTTTAAATTGCTGTAGACTAGCTGCACCTTTTAAGTCTTCATCTAAATTATACCACAGATTTACTCCTCTCCGTGTAATACAATGTTTTTTTTTAGCGTGGAATGGATACATTGTACTTTCAGATTATGAGTTCCACTTAGATGTATCTTCCCTCTCTTTTACCAAACATTAATTGTATGTTACTAGGGAGCTGGTTATTTACAGCTCTGTATAATTACTAAATAAATAAATACTGTGCATATTGTATAACTAATACAATTTGCCAGGTTCACTTCAGCAGAGTTGCTAAGTTGTAATATTTACTACTAGCTCTATTTCCTGTCCTGGTGCCTGTTGCACCAGGCCTATTGGCCTATGGCTGAACTTGTTTCCCTCATTGTGATGCAGCTGGTATATGAGCCGGGTGTCTTCACCGGACACAGCCTGAGAGGAGATGCTCTCCTGTCTGCCCCGGGCAACACTGACAGTCACAGGCCCTGTCCACAAGAATTAAAATGTCTATTTATCAAGCGTCGACTGGAGTGTCTTGGGACTGACCGGGAAAATGGCACACAGTCAGCCTCTTATAGCTCTGGGACTTTGCCTGGGAGTTCAGCATGCTGGGACGTGCCCATGCAGCTTGTTATCTTGACAGCATTTTTGGTGTTAAAACATGCTCTCTCTATTTCATTCTAGTGCTGTTCCAACTTCACTAACGACTTTGAAGAGAATCCATCCTTTATCTTCAGCTTTTCAACAACTCAAATATCCTTGAGAGCAAACAATGTGTAAGTTAATGTGCGTGCAAGCAATGTGAATGCATCCCGCTGAGCTTTACATGCCATTAAAGAAGACACTGTCTCACACTGTCTGACACTTCACTCCTGCACAGCTAAGCCCAGATAACTGCTGTGCCAAGGTACGATCTCTGCTGACATCTACTGGCCAACTATGAGGAGGCCGAGAAAAGGCACTTAAATCAAGCAGATTGGATGCAAATACAGATGGACTAAAATAAGTTTAATTTTACTGTATAAATTAAATTATTTAAAGAAATTCCGCCAGTAATGATAGAGGTGTAGAACCACTCCCATAAAATAAGTGCTTAATAGTCCTCATAATGAAGAAATTAACTCCATACTTTTACAATACTACAATAGTTTTATGACAATATTTCTGAAGGACTCGTAGCACACGACTTTCATGCGGACTAACTCCAACAAAAATGTGCCTCTCTTGTGTCTTGACTGCATGTGCGAGATTAGCGTCTTTTGTTCTGCATCAGTCCCTTTTCCTTATGCCTCTTTAAATTCGGACTACAGTGTGTGAAGACCTCATTGCGAACGGCCAACCCGCTGTTTTCGACACCCTCTTTTCAAAGCCCCACAATCTTCTCCCTTCCCCCTTTATCCTTCAAACTACACCGCCACAAAGCGCACGATAACAATACAGGATGTAGAAATCTGCTTATCAGGAAATAAAAGCTGTGCAGTGGGGAAAGTCCTTCACTGATCCAGGTTTAATGATATTAACATCGAAACTTCCATTCTTGTTGGCATTAATAACTGGCACGGTGATGGGAAATGCTCCTACATGATGTAAACCAGCACGTGGAGCTAATATTTCTTGAGCAAATGCCCTTTCGGTTTTAATTTGAAGGGATTTTCCGGAAACACCCTCTCAGACCATGTTGCTTTTGATAGTTATCTTTTGTGAGCACGGATTTAGGAATGTGGAGACCTGCGACGTCACCCTCAAACCGCCCGGGGTCCCGTTTTCAGAAAACTTTCTTATAAAGCGAAAAAAACGGGAAACAAAGTGACAATAGCTTCAAGGTAAGTTTTCTATGGGACCTTTCGCAACACGGCCATGCAATTACTGTGTAATATATGTTTTGTAATTGCAGAGTGTGTTAGTGCTTTTTTCTTTGGGATCTAACTACACGCTGGCCGTTAGCTAGCCTGTAGTTATGTGTGTACTGAAGTGAGCTCACAGTTTGCTAGGGTGCTAACTTTAAAACGCGGGATTAAAAGAAGAAAAACCAAAGACCAAGTTGTTAAAGTTATCTTTGTTTTTGTAACTTAAGATGACCTGATCTGTCTGGACATGTCTTTGCGCGTATGGTTGGGATTGTTAAGGTCAAGCACAGGTATATTAAACGTCAATCTCTGCTAGAAACTGTGGTTATCGGTAACTTGATTCCACAATATGGCATCAGCGCTCGGTGTAAGAGTGTGCATCTATCAGTTAGCGACTAAGTGCTTTTCAAAATCACCCACATTTGTCTGTTCTAATTGCTAACTATGTGTTATTGCCAATTCCCTCTCGGACAGTCTGTATTGCAAGCACAGTGGCGCAAACATGTCCTAATGCTCTCCATGTTTTGGTAACATTTGCTCTCCAGGGACGCTCGTGTGCGTCTCCATGGTAACGGCGGCGTTGTGGCTTTGAGCAGCGAGGGGGCGGAACCGGCGAGGGACGACGACTGTTCGGTGCACTGCTGTCGACAGAGGCGTAACATCGGTGGAAGATGGTAAGGAAAACGGGACTGTGTACGGACACCGGTTCATAGTGGCCTGCTGCAGTGCTGGAATCTAGCTGTGCTCTTTTATTTTTTGCTCTTTGTACTGGCATTCACGAGATCAGCTTTGATATGGAAATGAGCGTCTTTTCTTTCTTGATTTCAGCCATTTCAGGGGGGCATCTATTACCCCTACGGCCGTGACACCCATGGGACCCATTCTTCAGCTGGGATTCCTTCCCTCCTTAATTCTCCACTCAGCCAGCAGTTGAACGGTCATTGTGCCCCAGGTATGACTCCGTCCAGCGGTGTCTCCACGGCTCCCCCCTTCAGGTTTCGACCTCGAAGGGAGAGCGTAGACTGGAGACGTATTATCGCAGTGGACATAGACGCGGTGGTCAGTCAGATAGACGTGGATGCCCTTCAGGAGCACATCACCGCTGTAACGTTCTGCAGCTTGGATAGTGAGCGTTGCCCGCGGTGTCAGAGTCCGGTAGATCCTGCTCTGATCAAGCTCCTGCGCCTGGCCCAGCTCTCTGTTGAGTGGCTCCTGCATTGCCAGGAGTTTTTGACACTGAACCTGCATTCAATGGAGGCTAGGCTAGAAGCTGCAGGAAAGGATCGAGAACAGCTGCTGGCTCAGCGCAAGGCGCTTGAAGAAAAGATAAAGATGCTGAATGGGGAGCTAAAGCAGAGGAAGAAACTGATTCGTAACCAGCAGCTGCTAATTGCACCAGAGATCCGCCACAAGGTACGATATTTGATGAAATTGTGTTGCCATGTGAATACTAATATTTCACATGTGTATATCAGGCTGACAGCTATCACCCCCCTTTGACTGACTCCTCCCCCTCCGAGCCACGGCTCTGTCATTGTTCTATTGATCTGTTCACAGCTTGCTTTGAGCTGTGTGGAACTATAAATGCCACGGCCTGATTCCAAAGATCTATCCACAGTATAATTTTATAATATAATTAAACCTTTTGTCTATGTTGTTGTAGCATGGGTTTAATACGCTTCAAACTTAAAGTAAAGGATTAAAGCTGTAGAGCAGATGGTGTCATTATATGGCAATTACTCAGTAAGTCCACTTGTAATAGGGGGACGACATTTAGGCATTTAAGTGACATCCTCTATTCTTTTATGTGTGCTACATCTTTCTTTCAACAGCAGTCACTTTATTCAATGTATTTATCACGGCCCTGCTTTTTAGTGTGCACTTTGACTTCTAATCTGGCCTGCTGTTTCCAGGGCAACACATGTAGTTTGTCGCAATAGTATGTGGTTGCTAGGTGTGTGTTAGCAGCTCAGCTAACACCAGTGGCTCAATAATTGATAGAGAAGCCATGTGTGTGTCCTCTCAAAACCTGTGGTGTTTGTTTAGTAATGTCAGCAATACTTCACCTTCAGGCGAGGCCCTAATGTGTATATTATATGTAATTTCTGCATTAGATGTCTTAATTTAAAATGATTGCTAGCCGTCTTTCAATCTTTGCCATATGGTGCGAAGAGATATCAGTTGCAGCCTGATTAACATTGAATGAAGTCACAGCATCGTGAGCTGTAGAGTTAAATGTAGCGTGTGATGTGAGTGTGTTTATCATGGGGAGAGAAGCGTGGTGTTTTCTGCCTAAGGGAAGAAATCAGCATCACTTGCACTATCTGTCTGGAGTTTGGACTGGGCGGATGCTGATGCTCATCTGGTTCTAAGTTTAGAAATCCTATTTTATAAGGGCTCCAAAGAATAGTAATTACAAATAGTTTTTTAGTGGTAATTTCTATTTCATTGTGCAAAATATACATTCTTAACAAATAATGTATGGTGTTGTCTGCTTTGCCTTTTCCTCTAGTGTCAAAACTGTGAAAAATCTTTTCTTAATGCCATGTATCTCCAAAAACACATTGAGCGACGCCACCCAGAAGAGTATGACAGACGTATGTAATATTATGTTTTCTGGAATAAAACTTGCCAGACAAGACTGGTGATTCACAGTTCTCTTTCCATCTTAACATTCCCTTCCTTTAGAAGTGCGATCAGACAGTGAAAACAAATCGGAGATTGACAGGCTAAAATCTGAAACTACAAATTTAAAGGAACAGATCGTTCAGCTGCAACACGCCTTACAAACAAAAGCAGCTCAGGTACAAACACATTAAAATGATCTTGTTTACATGGATGATGTCCTTTGTTAAATCTCATTCTATATTTTTATTTCAGGAAAAAGAGCAGGAGACATTGCATCGAGAGGTTCAGCGTGAGTTGGATCGTTTTAAGGCTGAGGAGATGGCACGTGTGGACAGAAAGTTTGAGGACAACAGGGACGGCCTGCGGCGGGAGATGGAGTTCATGTATAATCGCAATATTCAGGCACTTAATGTACACACCGTTTTGATTAGAGCTTTTTATACGTGTAATATTATGTAGTAATCATTTATGTATTTTCTATGGTGACTTGTTACATTTTAGGTAGCTAATCAGCAGCCGTCAACCAGACCGGAAAAGTCGAGTCCCGTTCAGATGGAACCAGAGAAAGACCAAAACAGCTTTAAAGAACATGAGCAGCAATTTAAGAAACAGGTGACCAACTATTGTCACTCAATTTTTTTTTTTTTTAAATATAGTAAATAAATAAAAAAGTTATAACTTATAACCTCAAAATATTGTGTTTAGAAAAAAAGTTGGAATCTAAAGTGCAAGAACTAAAGGCTAAACTCGAATCAGAGAAAAATGAAGTAAGATCTTTCAGCCTTATGTTACAACACATTCTCTATGGTATATAATTCCTCATTTGTCTCTTTCACTATGGTGCAGTTTAGGAATGAGCTGAACAGATTGCAGTTGAAGATGTCAGAGCGGGATGAGCAGAGTCAAAGGCAAAAGCAAGAGTTTGGCCAAACGCTGCAGGAGATGAAACAAATGATCAAGTCTCAAAAGGAGAAGGTCAGTCGTCACCACACGATTATCACAGCGCGTTATGCCGACAGGAAATGGGGTGCAGGGTCAGGGCTTATTCGGGATTTCCTTTATTTGTTGCATTCACTTAAGCCTAGGTCACAACGGGACGTACGACTTTTTGGTCATGCGATTTCTGGCGTTTCCCAAATCGCTGCGTTTATTTTTTGTCCGTGGAGAACATAGCTGTGGTGTTCAGATCACCGCGCACCCAACATGCGTCACACACAGACTGCTCGGACGTGCGGCTGTCACTTGATTGGTACAGCAAACGCACGACCAACCTGCAATAAACGTACTGACCGTGGATCGTAAGAAGTTTGCAAGAACTGCACACGATCTGTACGTCGTGTGGACTAACGGCGTGCGTTATCTCAGAGATTACTGGGCAAATTGGAGGGGAGTAGCATATATATTTCGCCCTTGAATACAGAGAAGGCGCATGTTTGGGCAGTATGACACACTTTTCCAGGAGCTGGAGAGCGAAAGCCACGGTTACTACATGTCTTATTGACCCTTTAACTGCTGACATCATCAGTGACATCATCTGGAGGCAGGAAGTGATCAAGAGAAATAAGATGAAACTAATACTAGCGATTTAAAGTGTAAAACTACAACTGAAAAATGTGGTCCTGTTGTGGCTTAAGGTGCCAGAACAAGAGGAATGACGTTTGAGACGATAAAATAAGGTTTATCTGATATTTCCAAAAACAGTTAGACATTTGTTTATCGTTACTATGACAACAGCTACAGTGGAAATAGATAGGAATCGAGCTTCCTGCCTCCAGCTAAGCCCGGAATGTTTACAAACAATTAAAGGGTCTATAGACCCTTTAATTGTTTGTAAACATTCCGGGCTTAGCTGGAGGCGGGAAGCTCGATTCCTATCTATTTCCATTGTAGCTGTTGTCATAGTAACGATAAACAAATGTTTAACCGTTTTTGGAAATATCAGATAAATCTTATTTTATCGTCTCAAATGTCATTCCTCTTGTTCTTGCACCTTAAGCTACAACAGGACCACATTTCTCAGTTGTAGTTTTACACTTAAAATCGCTAGTTTTAGTTTAATCTTATTTCTCTTGGTCACTTCCTGCCTCCAGATGATGTCACTGATGATGTCAGCAGTTAAAGGGTCTATAGTCGCATACATAGATCCCAAAAAACCTTTGGTGAATGGCTGCTGCGCGTCACAGCAGTATAACGCCTTTTTCTCTCCTCCCTCTCTGACACCTGTTCTATCCTCGCCTTCCCTCTTCCCCCTGGCATATTGCAAAAACTTTATACTTTGTACCTGGTCAGAGGCACCTCTGAAGCTTTATATATCGGAGTTTTACGAACGACTTACGCAAAATGTATAGAGGACGCACGAGATATCTGAACGTGCATTGGCCTCACTAATGGTGTGCGTGTGGCACACGACACATATTCGAAGTCCTCAAGTGCGGCATACAAAAAAGTTGCGTACAAAATGTACAAAAGACATACGCTGGCCGCACAGACGATGCACGCAGACGTACGGCGTTCTTGCAACCTGAAAAAAACCTAAGTGTGGCACTAGGTGTTTTACTTTATAGATTAAAATAGTTCCCCCACCCCCCCATTAAAAACTCTTAAGGTCATAAAACTAAAATTCAATACTGTTTATTATTGTTTACTTTTCGCTATGGTAAGGTTTTACTGTTTTAATTTAACATGCAATACATGGCCCCCTCCTGGAACCGCCACCTTAATGTGGTGGAGGGGTATGAGCACCTGAATGATCCTGGAGCTCTGTTGTCGGGGCTTGGTGCCCCTGGTAGGGTCTCCCATGGCAAACAGGTCCTAGGTCATGGGTCAGACAAAGAGCGGTTCAGAAGCCCCTTATGAGAGACCAACAGGCCCAGCTAGAACCATGAGGCCATCCTTCTGTGGACCCACCACCTGCAGGAGGAGCCATAGGGGCTGGTGCAATGTGAGCTGCCCCCACCACCCGGCAATGGACAAGTGGAAGAAAATGGATGGATGGATGCAATACATGGCAACACCAGCAGAGGGCGCTTGGTATCAGTAGCTGGCGCTGTAGAAGAAGTCCTGCCAGTACTGATATGAGCATGGATCTATAATAGAGAAGAGTAACGAAGATTCAGAGATTTGTGTCATGCGTACTGGTGTAAAAACAGTGACATTGCCAGCGCAAGAAAAATGGGTGCCTCCGTGTTGTGATTTCAGAGAGCTCAATCGTAAGTCAGTTCCAGACCACCGTCCAATACCAAGGATTCAAGACATGTTGGATGCGTTAAGTGGGAGCTCCTGGTTTTCAGTTTTAGATAAGGGAAAAGCGTACCACCAGGTTTTCCTTGATGAAGAAAGCCACCCGCCATCCTTCAGTGCTACAGAGAGCATGGTGTAAAGCTGACGCCAAAGAAATGTGAACTTTTTAGGAGTAGTGTTAAGTTTCTGGGAAAGCAGGTGAAAGGAGAAGGCTATACCATGGACCCAGCAGAGATGGCGCCAGTGAGGGCTCTGAAAGAAAAGACACCTGCAACTGTCGGAGAGGTACGTCAAATGCTTGGCTTTCTCTCTTATTACAGGCCCTTCATACCAACTTCTCTTGTGTGGCCCACGGTCCGCTGTACAACCTGCTCAGTCCCCCAGCTCCTGAGAAAACCGCTCCAGCTCCTGCAGAAAAGTTCAAAAAGTGGGTCAAGAAGAACAAAGGCCACATGCCATCACGCACACCCATACAGTGGACCAGTACCCACCAAGAAATATTGAACCAGCTCGTGGATGCACTCACAGAGCCTCCTGTCCTCAGGTATGCCGATTTCACCCAACCATTCGTGTTACACTGTGATGCCTCACAAGTCTGCTTGGGTGCTGTGTTGTATCAGGAAAGATGAGAGTGATAGCGTTGGGCTCCCGCACCCTGAGTCCAGCAGAGAAGAAATACCACCTGCACTCTGGCAAGCTAGAGTTCCTGGCAATGAAGTGGGCCAGCTGTGAATGCTTCCGGGATTATCTGTACCATGCTTCATCATTCATCGTATACACCAATGGCCGCTGGCTGCTCTGCTTTACGACCGCAACACTGGAGGCCGCCATTGCTGTAGTACATCCATATAGCCGCTAGTCTCCCATTGAAAAGCATTGGACTTTAGACATGTTAAAAACAACTTTAATGCCTGGATTTTATTTTTTTGTGTTTAAAAACGGCTACATATTCCTCCTGAGATATAACGCTGGGTTAGTCACAATAAAAGAAACCAGGCTGGTTTTCTAAATATTTTTTTTTTAAATCTTGTACTAATGAGGGTCGGACTGTTAGCATTGGAGCTGCACAAGCTACACGTAACGCAAGGGCTGAGTCTACAGTGAAGATCCCGCCCTTATGCCCTTTTTAGGAACATGCTTCGTCAGAGCTGGGGAGGAGGAGTCTGTAAATCCGCCCTGATTTCCCCCTCGAATGTGGTCATTGTGGTAAACGGGGAGGAGTGAGTAATGACGGTCTAAATATGTCTATGGTGTACACGGATAATAATCCGTTAACGTATGTGCTCACAAGCTCACAACAGCAAAGCTCAATGCTACAGGTCACAAATGGGTCACGTAGTTGGCCGATAACAACTTCACTATTCGTTATCGTCCAGGCAAGACCGACGCTGATGGGCTGTCGCGGATGCCATTGGGCATTGAAAACTACATGAACACCTGCACAGCTGAAGTCACTCAAGAAGTAGTAAGTGCATCTATGGAGTCCGTGAAAATTGAACATGACCCTTGCCAAGGCGTTTGTGTGATCCAGGTCAGTGCCCTGAAGTTGATCAAAGACTCTGACACTAACCAGCCTTTCACTCCAGACCAGATCCGTAAAGCACAGGAAGATGACGAAATCATGGCAAGAGTCATCTGGTTTAAGACACAGAACAAAAGGCCGAGTAGAGCCGAAGTAAAGTCCGAGCATCCTGCTGTCGCGGCACTGCTCAAGCAATGGCTAAAGCTTCATATCGATCCAGATGGTGTCCTGCGCCGCCGCACTGCGCACAGAGAGCAGTTCTTGATCCCTAAAGCTTACCGTCCCCTGGTTTTCAAAGAGCTGCACCAGGAGATGGGCCACTTAGGGGTGGAAAGGACACTCGACTTGATCAGAGAAAGGTTCTACTGGCCACAAATGAGTAAAAAAGTGGAGCATTTTGTGACAGAAGAAAGCGAGAGCTTAAAGAAGAAAAAGCCAAGTAAGCGGACTCGAGCACCTCTGACCACAATCCATACTACGCACCCATTCCAACTCGTGTCCATAGACTTCCTTCACTTGGAAAAGTGCAAAAACGGCTATGAGTACATTTTGGTAGTTATGGATCACTTTACAAGGTTTGCTCAAGCCTACGCTACGAGGAACAAAGCAGCCAAAACAGTTGCAGACAAGCTGTTCAATGACTTCGCACTCAAGTTCGGGTTCCCGACAAGAATACACCATGACATGGGTAAAGAGTTTGAGAACAAGTTAATGGCAAGGCTCAAAGAACTGTCAGGCATCCAGGGCTCACACACGACACCGTACCATCCACAGGGAAACGGACAGGTCGAGAGATTTGGTAGACGAAGAGAAAGAAGATTGGAAAGAGTCGTTAGCTAAAGTTCTTCATGCATACAATTGCACGAAAAGTGAAGCAACAGGCTACACTCCATACTACCTCATCTTTGGTCGTGCCCCCTGCTTGCCTATTTGACCTGTTGTTCGACATAAAGAAAGAAGAGTCCCATGTAGATTACGACGATTATGTAAACAGTTGGAAAAGAGAATGCAAGAGGCCTATGCTATCGCAGCAAAAACAGCTGATAAAGAAGCGGCTCGAGGTAAAGCTCACTACGACAAGAGTTAAAGGCAGAGACCTCCAGCCGGGCGATAGAGTCCTCCTCAGAAATCTCACTCCTAAGAGTGGTCCTGCAAAATCCAGTCCTACTGGGAGGAACATGTTTACAAAGTAAAAGAGAGAAAAGCTGAAGATAGTCCAGTGTGTCACATAACTCCTGAAAATGGAAAAGGAAGAGATAAAGTCGTGCACAGAAATCTTCTGCTCCCCTGCGATTTCCTGCCCTGCGAGAAGCCCCCAGCGACTACTCCAGCAGCAGCAAAGAGAACATCCAGACTTCAACGCAGTGGTACCTTCGGCCTGGTCCAGGAAGGCGGCAGCAGACTTCAACGCATTGGCGGAGCCATTCCACCCCCATCAGGACCCAGTGCAACGAGAAGAGGAAATGCCACTACAGAGCAAAGAGGAAATGCCACTACAAAGCGAAGAAGACTTGCCACCACAGACTGAAGAAAATGTTCTGGATTTGGGAAGAGGCAGTCCAGCGTGTGGTGAGTCCAACACAGATGCTTCAGTTGTCGATGGAGGTGAGACTAAGACTATTACTCAGCGACCTCAGCGACACGGACAACGACCCATGGTACTGAGTTACAACACTTTAGGTCAGCCAACTTCGGTACAAAGGGGTTGTAGGGTAAAGACTCAGGTTATTGAGAATAAAACCTTTTGGAGAACCTGGGCTGTCCAAGTGTGCTAAGGATACAGGCTAAGTAACAGAAATGTAAGGAGACATTTCATTTTGTGGGGGAGAGTGTGGCCCTAGGTGTTTTACTTTATAGATGAAAATAGTTAAAATAGACATTCTAAACAAACTTTTAAGTGTTTTGTTTTTACCATAAGCACATCATCATCATGTGTGTTCAGCTAAGCTACTAGGGTATGTGTGCTAAGGCAGGAAAATGTACAGTCACACAGTACAGTAGGTCAAGTTTCATAAGAGAAGACACAATACAATAGATACAAAGATAAATACAATTCATAGGTAATTAAAAACATGATTATATGGTAGTTAAAAACTGGTAAAAAGTTTTTTCTTAAGTAATTTGAATATTGTAAAATTATTCAACTCCAGGGGGGAAGGCGATGATATTTGCATGCCAAGCAATGAAGGCTGCTAAACTGGGGAAACTGAAGCTACTAACATAGCTTACCACCACCGAGTATGGAGTGAATGTAAAATGCTCTCATGTAAAGCGCTTTGTGACCATGTCTGTGAAAGGCGCTATATAAATAAAGATCTTCTTCTTCTAAAAGAAGGTACTTCAGAGACATACAACTACAGTAACTTATTACACTCCTGTGTTGCTCTCCTTCCTCTTCTTTTCTCCTTATTATAGCGAGATAGCTGCTCTGTTTACACCAACACGTGGGTTTGCGCCATCTCTCTCTCTCCTTCCCCTCTGAGAAGGGGGGGGGGGAGGGGCGCTCATGGGGCTCTTTCAGGGAGTATGCCACGACAACTCTTGTTGCACCTTGTCAATGCTGATGCAGTGACTGTATCTCTTGGTCGTTTCTGTCAAATCTGTTGGCCCTCTGGGGGCCCCAGCTGGCTTGGGGGCCCCAGGCAGCTGCCTGCCTTGCCTTATGGCAAACTACGCCTCTGGCCGGTTGTGACCATAGCTTTACACTGCATTGAAAGAGCCCATACTGTACTTTTGACTGAGGTGTTTTACAGATGAAGACAATGGCCTCTAACAAACCAGCCAAAGTTGTTGAAACTCAAGGTACATTTCATAAATATAAGCGCATTATATCAATGTTGTTTTTTTAATTTGTTTGCAAACATAATTTTGTTTTTATTTTTTTCAAGTGCTTCTTACATCTGCAGCACCAGAGCCAAAACCAAAGAAAGTTGTAATGGGTAAGTCACACTGAACATGTTTTCAATGGGGCAGAGCTTATTAATTCCTTTCAAAAATATCTTTTTAGCTGTATCTATATATTTAAAAAAACCATCTTAGTTGATCCAGCGTACTACTGCCTAATTGACCTTTCGCAAAACCACGCCCCAAACCGGTAATTATCCAATCAGACATCCTAGCAACCGTTACTATGAAGCTAGGTCCGTCATGCCACAGATCTCCAATGCAAAACAATGGGACATACCAGCAATGAGCAATGAGCAGATGCACTTTTTTTTTTACTGCTAACCACCAAAAACCCACCAGACAAATAAGAAGAAGCAAAATGGTGAAGCAATCTGCCTATGGAGGATGTAAATCAGACACTAGGGACCACAAGAGTGTGTCAGGGAGAGTCCAGTTATTCCCCTTCCCAAAGCGAAAACACAACCTGAGCACTGCGCATTGAGTTGCCTTGTGTACGAAATGCGCGGTATAAATAAACTTGCCTTGCCTACAATGGATCAAACAATGTGGACGGTCTACGCCCAGCTAGATTTCTCCAAAATAAACAAGCAAATGTCTGCTCTAAGGTAAGGCAAGAGCCTATAGTTAGGCTAACACCTTAGCATGCTAACATCGTAGCTACTGACAGTCACATAATGTTACACAAACTGGCACTGGAGCTGTAACTTTAACTGCGGTGGTGAACTTTTACAAGCCTACAGTCTGACGTGTTTTTGCCTCCCTTTTTGATAAAAGTACTGTGTATTTTTTTCACGGCCCTTATAACTGGCTGTAGCTGATTGTCATTGTGGCACCTGTAGGTTTAGCTAGCGTTAGCTAACTTTAGCGCACCGGAGAAATGCACAGAGAAATTTTCCTATTTTTAGAAATATTTAAAACCTAAGAGGGTGCTTACCGGACAGTGTAAGAGCACGACTGGTCCACAAGGCTGTGCTGTTGCATTTAAAGAGCAACTAAACACCAAATCAAGTTTTTTTTACTGATAAACTGTCTCAATGGGTGTCTCATAGTGTTGTCCACTGGTCCCTGACATTATTCTGACATTATAGCGCAAACATGTGTTAAATCCTAACTTTGGCCTGAAAACGAATGGGTTGCGCCCCCTTCAGGGAAAACTCTGCTACTAAATTAGAATTTCCTAATTGGCTGGAAAGTGTCCACGGCCTCCACAGAACGTCATAAGCCGCACCAGCTCCACACATCATCACCAGGTGCTGCCAATTGTCCTGCCCCTGTACCTGTGGTATATAACCAAGCCCCTCCTACGTAATCTGTCTGCTGTGATTGTGCCAATGCAAAGGCCCACACACCGCCTACACACTCACCCCCTGCATGTCACCCCCAAACTTCACAGACCGCCTCTTTCACAGCAATTTTTGACTTTTGTTTGTGGGTGGGGAAAGGCTTTGGCACGCCCGTTTAGGTACTCTTTAAAGAAGAGATCAGAAGGTTTCTCTGATATTTCTGGAGACCTGTCTGTTTGCTGTAGTGTCAATAGACCTTTATCCTTCGTTGGATAGTTCTTGAATATATCCCTCCACTGCATACTGTAACCCCTTTTGCCTCAATCTGGAGAATATCGTAGAGCTATTGCTCCAAAAAGGTCACTGACAGGCATGGCAATCTGTTGCGCTGCTCGTATTTTACCATTAATTGTCGGGCGTAGCAACAGTAACTAAGGGGGGCGGGGCTTGGCGAAAGGTCAATTGACTCTGTGCATAACTTCAAATCATAAAAACGCTGCCCAAGAAGTGACCAGCACACCAAAATAAAAGCACACTGCTTGTCTCATTGATTAGTTCAGCAGGTACTTGGGACATTACAAGAATATAATTAAATACACACATTTTAAGTGTTTTGTCTGTTAATAGTTAGGCAGAAAGAAAGTTGAACTAATGAACTGCTGAACTAATGGTAATAAGATGGTGCTTTTATTTTGGTGTGCTGGATCGAAACAGGAAGTCATTTCTTGGGCGGTGTTGTTATGATTTGAAGTTATGCACAGAGTCAATTACGCTTGATTTACCTGCCCTTTAATGACCTCTGACCTCCTGTGCTGTCCAATCAGAGGAGCCTCCCTCTGCTCTTATGTTGGACCCCATACAGGAGCTGTCAGAAGAGGATAAAGGTAAACGAGAGTAGCAGAGACGCTTGAGTGCATGCCGTCTGCATGGATGCATCCGTCTGTCCGTAGAGGTCATTCCATCAGGAGTTTAGTCTTAACATCATCTAAACATGTTCATAGTAAAGGCTCTAAGATGATTTCAAAACGTGTAAACTGGATCATGGTCAGTTACAGTCTGCTATAGCAACTGTTCATTAGTGTAAGTGACATCTTGATGGTGCAAACTTGCATGTAGGCATTCTCTTCTGCCTGCCCAATGTAGAGCTCTTCCATTATTTTGGCATGAAAAGTGTTTGTATCATGCGGCATGTAGCATTCAAAACAACACTGTTATCGCACACTGACAGTGCCCTCTTTCCAGAGTCCAGCAGTGTTTCTGAGGCAAAGCCACTGCAGAAAAAAACAGAGCGAGCCCCAGAGAAGAAACAGCACACAGCCACCACTGTTCTGAAAAGGGAGGCCGAGATCAGGACAGAGATCAGGCACGACTTGGAGGAGTCCCTCATCAGGAGACTGGAAAGCTATGGAGTCAAGGATGTAAGTACTAACACAATGTCATCGCCCCATTATTGTCAATAAGACGGTTCAAAATGCTCAGAGGCACTGCCTTAACACACTTGTAACTCCAGATGTTGCCCGTTCTGTTCTTCAGTTACTGTATAGTATTTTTAATTATGACTATTCCATTTTATGGAGCTTTCTTACTTACTTTTCTACTTTTGGTTTTAAACATTTGATCTGTCTCTCCACAGAATTGCAAAGGCGTGACGACCAAAGAATTTAACTCCATAATGAAAAAGATGCAGTCGGACCGGGAGAGAACAGCACAGAAGATGCCTGGTTACTTGTCTTGTCGTGAGCAGATAAGAAAAGCCTTGGAGGACAAGCTGGGAGGGAGCAAGAGAGGCAGTGATCACGGAAGCGGTACTAAAATCACTATCTGTTTTTTGGAGCGTGTTTTGGCATTTGTCTGTGCAATAAAAACATGTATTTCTGTAGTGGTGCATTTCCGCACTCGCTCGAGTAGCCTGCCAGCTCGAGCAACGCAAGTGAGGTCCGCATCCGCAGAAAGACGGCCCAAAACCCCTCAACCCGCACCCAGATCCAAGTCCGTGCCACAACCGAAGACGTCCACACCCAAGGACAAGAGCCAGTGGAGGACCATGTAAACATTAAATACATGATTTCTCGCATGACAGGTTTTGATATTTGTTTGACACCTAGTTAGACACATAACGCACTGTGCCTCTTCTTACTAACTCTGTGAAAAGCCACATTTTAAAACAATAGTGTTTCAGAACAGCATGATATTGAAAACTGATTTGTGTAACTCTCAAGGACACCTCCTTTCAGCTCAGATGAAGAATCTGAAGAAGACGAGGAGGATGAAACTGATACTGAGGAAGAGCTTCATCTTGACCAATGGAAGAAACCCAGTCTGGTCCAAAACAGAGCCACACCTGTTCTCACCAAGCAGGCCTCGGTGTCCTCCGCCCACAGCCCACAGTCCAGGGGGTAACTGGAGGGGTGACCAAAACAGCGGTCACAAACGTGGACAGTGATGATGAGGAAGACTGGTCAGAGGTCAGCGAGTTACTGGAGATCGACCCGAAAGGGCTGCACAGCTACAAAGACCAGAATGGGAACTTAGAGAAGAAAGGATTTGGGAATGGTAGCTTGAAATCATTGAATCATTGTAGAGAGACTGACAAGAACGAGATAATGATTTTTGCTTTATTTTAGGAAACAAGATCAGTGAAATGGCCAAAAAGATGGAGAAGCAGTTTACAGAAAGACTGGGCAAGAAGCCAGTAGGGGGCGTTAGCATCTTGCCTGAAAGGAAAAATGAAGTACTGGAACTTTCGGTGGGTTTTATGAATATTTATTGACCAAAGTTATCATTTCTAACATGCAGATTAATTTATACCTGTGAACGGCAGTGCACGGATCTAGAGGAAAGCAATGAGTGGGCATCATCATCTTTGGAAGAGAAACGGTCAAAATCTAAACCAGCCCACAGCTCCGCTCCACTGAGGAAGAGTTTGGACTCGGGCAGCACCAGTGTGTGGGGGACGTCCACCGGAAAGGGACCCAGATCAAGTTAGTCCCAGCACTGCCTTTGTGTTTCATAGTACATCCAATATCAGCTATTCAGTCCATTTCATAGTAATGTTAAATGAATGCTCACTTTAAACTTGTCTTGCAGATCTGACTGAAGCTGGTACAGGCAGCACCTTGAAGAGCAGTTTGTGCTCCTTCAGTGATTTCAGTGATGACGACTTTAGCAATAATTAATAAGGAACTAGAGCGGACCATTTACCTCAGACAACGCCAAACAGCAACCTACAAGAGGCAGCACTATTTCAAAAAGGGAATTAGACTGTTGAAAACTGTCTTTATGAAATAAGGAAACATTTTGCTTCTTAACTTATCTTAGTATGAGATTGCACTATTTTCTATTTGAGAATTAGAATGCCAACTCTGTAATGCTGATCAATTGTAATAACCAAATGTTTTTAATCCTTATAAAACACTGTTACTGTCTGTTGCCAGTGCTTTGTACATTATATTTTGTAAGTTTGTTACATGTATAGAAAGTATTTATATCAAACAATAAAAGTTTTTAATACAAACTTGAGTCAATGTAGCAATTCTTGTCGCAACAGCGCATCCAATATAAAAAAGAAACAATTATTTTCAGGTGAATTTCAAAACAAGTCTCAAACAAAGCTGTCCCGGTTGTATGTGATTGTATGGGTTTTTGCCGATCGTGTTCCTCTTGTGGTTCTGCTCTTCCTCCCTTCGTAGAACACAGGTGGCACCATGGTCAGTCTGGAGGCGGGGACCATGTAGGTGCGTCTGCTGCGGGCCGTGACGTAAGTGCCGGGAATTCTGCGCATTTTTGAGGAACTGGAAGATGCACACAGTGGTCAGTGAATCATTTTTATAGCAAAATTATGACTGAAATTCTCGAAATGTTACCTTGACAGCAGGCCTTCTTTTCCTGAGAAGTAAGCCTGCACAAATCCCCCTGAGAGGAGCAAGATGGAGCCTCCCCATCCAACAAAAACAGCAGCTCCCAGTTCAAATCTAAATGTGAGATTATACCATTATCATAAAGGTGTTTCTACTATATAATGTGTCATACTGCTTTACACTTACTTTTGCGTCCTGAAATTTGGATTCAAGAACTCACTTATGACTTTATGGCCCCACCAGGAATATACTATCATCCCACAGAATCCTACCAAGCAAATACACTCATTACACTTGTTATAAACTGTACATATGAAACAGGAACTTGGTGTAGTCCTGCTGCTCAAAAATGATTTCACGAGACTTAACAGGCAAATGAGTGTGGTGAATTGTTTGTTGTTGGGTACAGGTTGATGTCGCAATGTCATAAAGGGAATCAGACTTAATGAATTTGTTAATGAGATAAATATGTGTGGAGGCCAATGGTTTGGCTGTTAAGGGAGAAATAGGGTGAAGGAGGAGAGGCAGGATGAGAGATGGAAGAAAGTGCATTTATTGGGCTCCAGTAAAACGTATAAGGTTTTTTCCGCTTTAAATACTGTGCATATTGTATAAGTAATACAATTTGCCAGGTTTACTTCAGCAGAGTTGCCATTTCCGGTCCTGGTGCCTGTTGCACCAGACCTATTGGCCTATGGCTGAACTTGTTTCCCTTGTGATGCAGCTGGTACAGTAGTGTTCAAAATATAGCAGTCCAACATGACTAACCAGAATATTCAGTTTTTGGTATAAATCATAGAACTACATGGACAACAATTTACCAGTAGGTGCAGTAGATTCTTAGAAACACAGACAGACCCAGCATTCATGGTATGCATGCTCTTACTTCTGTGTAGTTCAATATTCAATTGAAAGGGGTGTGTTCAAAATAATAGCAGTGGGGAGTTCAATTGCTGAGGTCAATCATTCTGTGGAAAAACAGGTTTGAATCAGGTGGTCTTTGTTTTAGGAAGTCAGCACATGTTATACATGCATTTCACTTTGAAATCCTGAAGAAAAATGAGTTGTTCAAGACCTTGTTCAGAAGAACAGCCTTCTTTAGTTAACATCTTGATTGGAGGGGGTAAAACTGCTAAAATGATCTCCCACGTGTTAAAATGGAAAGCAAAAACACAGACGTGGAAGAAAATGGTAGACAACTATTCGAATTGATCGGACAATAGCCAGAACTCCAAAGGCTCAGCCAATGATCAGCTCCAGCATGATCAAAGACAGTCTGAAGTTACCTGTGAGTACTGTGACAGTTAGAAGACGCCTGTGTGAAGCTAATCTACTTGCAAGTCCCACTGTTACAAAAAAGACATGTGCTGAAGAGGATACAATTTTCAAAAGAACACATCATCTGGCCGAAAGAGAAATGGAGAAACATTTTGTGGACTGATGAAAGTAATGTAACAGGATATGATGTATCTCCCTTACTGCCACTTTAAGTTGGGTGTGGTTATTTTTGTGGGTGTTTTTCTTTATTTGCAGTGGGCCAAAGCCTTTCCTCACCCACAAACAAAAGTCAAAAATTGCCATGAAAGAGGCGGTCTCTGAAGTTTGGGGGTGACATGCGGGGGGTGAGTGTGTGAGCCTTTGCATTGGCACAATCACAGCAGACAGATTACGTGGGAGGGACTTGGTTATATACCACAGGTACAGGGGCGGGACAATGGGAAGCACCTGATGACGATGTGTGGAGCTGGTGCGGCTTATGACGTTCTGTGGAGGCCGTGGACAAGTCTCTAGCCAATCAGGAAATTCTAATTTAGTAGCAGAGTTTACCCTGAAGGGGGCGCAACCCATTCGTTTTCAGGCCAAAGTTAGGATTTGACACATGTTTGCGCTATAATGTCAGAATAATGTCAGGGACCAGTAGACAACACTAAGAGACACCCATTGAGACAGTTTATCAGTAAAAAAAAAAAAAAAACTTGATTTGGTGTTTAGTTGCTCTTTAATTTAAGTGGGCAGTTATTAGGGATGTGATTTTAATCATAAAAGCACCTGTGCACATTTTGCTCTCCCTCATTGTTTTGTTTGGTCTTGTCCACCAGGTCCGTACAGCCTCACCCATGCTTGTTCACATTATTGTAAAATGTATACATTATAAATGAAGATATTTTGGTTGCATAGTTCTTTTCTTCATTGTAACATAGCTCGTCACTCATCGTTTTGTTTGGTCTTGTCCACCAGGGGTCCAGGCCAGTCCGAGGGCAAGTCGGCTGCTCCGCTGGGACGGCGTGTGGTTGCTGGGGTCATAGCACCAAACCAGCACAGAGACCAGGAGCCATGTTGCGGAGTATGCCGACCATTCAGCCTGGACCCCTGGAAAAGAGACCTTGTCTGAGCCCATCTCCACCCATGTCAAAATTAAGTTCCTCCTACTCCCCAAACTGACAGCTGGACCCCATCAGACTAACCTGCTCCTCCCCAATCAATTTTAGACTTTTTACATTCTACAAAATAAACACCTAAACTCTCTCGTTGTCTTTGTCTCCTTGGACCCTGGTGATCAGGCCATGGGGGTGTTACAGTAAGATTGCTCGTTTTAGGTCCAAGGGCTGCAGACAGTTTGTCAGACGACCCCCAAACTCTGAATTCAAGCCATAGTCCACTCTGAAGACAGTGAAGCATAGTGGGGCAAGCATCATGATATGGGCATGTTTCTCTAACTATGGTGTGGGGCCTATTTATCGAATACCAGGGATCATGGGTTAGTTTGGATGTATCAAAATACTTGAAGAGGTCATGCTGCCATATGCTGAAGAGGAAATGCCCTAGAAATGGGTGTTTCAACAAGACAATGACCCCAAACACACCAGTAAGCAAGCTAAATCTGTGTTCCAGACCAAGAAAATTAATTTTATGGAGTGGCCTGCCCAATTCCCGGAACTTAATCCCATAGAAAACTTGTGGGGCGACATCAAAATGCAGTTTCTGATACAAAACCAAGGAATTGTGGAATGTTGTCAAAGCATCTTGGGCTGGAATACCTGTTGACAGGTGCCAGAAGTTGGTTGACTCTACGCAACACTGATGTGAAGCAGTTCTAATAAACTGTGGTCATACAACTAAATATTAGTTTGATTCACAGGAAAGCTAAATCCTATGGGGAATTTCTTTTTTGTGTAGTACAAACTGAGCTTGTAAAGACAAATGCAGACACGAATGCTATTTTTTTGAACAGCCCTATGTTCATTTTTTAAAATGTTCTACAAAGTACTTGTAGAAATTATACATTTCTCCATGTTTTGATTTAGAAAACCATGGGCAATGCTTCCAATGCACCTAAATAAATCTATTATGAAGGTTTTGGGCTTAACTAACGTTTTTAAACACACTGCTATTATTTTGACCACACAACTGTATGTCTGGGTGTCTTCACCGGACACAGCCTGAGAGGAGATGCTCTCCTGTCTGCCCCGGGCAACACTGACAGTCACAGGCCCTGTCCACAAGAATTAAAATGTCTATTTATCAAGCGTCAACTGGAGTGTCTTGGGACTGACCGGGAAAATGGCACACAGTCAGCCTCTTATAGCTCTGGGACTTTGCCTGGGAGTTCAGCATGCTGGGACGTGCCCATGCAGCTTGTTATCTTGACAGCATTTTTGGTGTTAAAACATGCTCTCTCCATTTCATTTTAGTGCTGTTCCAACTTCACTAACGACTTTGAAGAGAATCCATCCTTTATCTTCAGCTTTTCAACAACTCAAATATCCTTGAGAGCAAACAATGTGTAAGTTTATGTGCGTGCAAGCAATGTGAATGCATCCCGCTGAGCTTTACATGCCATTAAAGAAGACACTGTCTCCTCCTACTGTTGCTCTCCATCACAGCAGCAGTAGGCAGCATTTCCCTGACAGAGTAAGAGAGAAAACGCATGGAGGGGGGCTTAGCTCCTCCACAGCTAAGCCCAGATGACTGCTGTGCCAAGGTACGATCTCTGCTGACATCTACTGGCCAACTATGTGAGGGAGGCCGAGAAAAGGCACCTAAATCAAGCAGATTGGATGCAAATACAAATGGGCTCAAATAAGTTTAATTTTACTGTATAAATTAAATTATTTAAAGAAATTCCGCCAGTAATGGTAGAAGTGTAGAACCACTCCTATAAAATAAGTGCTTAATTGATCTCATAATGAGAGACAGAGAGAGAGACAGACAGAGAGAGAGAGAGGACAGACAGACACCCCGGTTCGAATCCCCATTGGGGAAAAATGAGCTGCCAGTGTGGGTCTTTAGGCATGGCTGCTCTGCGACGACGACACTGGAGGCCGCCATTGCTGCAATACCTCCATATACCCGCTAGGCCCCCACGTTTTAACGTTAGACACGTTAAAAACAACTTTAAAGCCTGGTGCCTAATTTTTTGGAACTGTCTACAGCTAGATATTCCTCCTGTGATTACGCTGGGTTAGACACAGTCAGAGGCACCGGGCTGGTTATGGTTGGATACATTTTAGAAATCTCCTACTTAACGGGGGTCGGACTGTTACCATTGGAGCTGCGCGAGCTACACGTCACTCAAGGGCCGAGTCTACATTGAAGAGCGCGCCCTTATGCCCTTATTAGGAACATGCTTTGTCAGAGCTGGGGAGGAGGAGTCTGTAAATCCGCCATGAATTCCCCCTCGAACGTGGTCATTGTGGTAAACGGGGAGGAGTGAGTATTGACGGTCTATTAATAATATGTCTATGGGCAAGACCCTTCACGCTACCGCCTACCTCATACAATGATGAGAGACAATGAAATGAATGACATGCCGGCTCAGACATCGCCCGGCCAAACAAGGTCTGCGTCAGGTGCTGGGGAACCAGAGCACCTCGATGAAAAATGGGCTACTGAAACAAGGCGGAAATGGGCAAGATGCGAGAATAGGGCTCTGATGGGACGTGTTCAGTGAATGTCTCAGACAATGGGGAACAGAAGATGAGGTGCTGGAGGTCCCGTCATGGGAGGACAAGCCCCTACACGGGATGTACCACCGAAACATAACTGAAGTGGCGGATATCAAGAAATCCTATGGCTAGACAGAGCTGGCCTGAAGGACAGCACAGAGGCACTCATCATGGCTGCACAGGAGCAGGCCTTCAGCACCAGAGCAATAGAGGCCTAGACACACCTATCACACCAGACAAGACCCCAGGTGTAGACTGTGCAAAGAGGCCAATCAGACAATCCAGCACATAACTGCAGGGTGTAAGATGCTGGCAGGGAAAGCTTACATGGAGCGCCATAACCAAGTGGCTGGCATAGTGTACAGGAACATCTGTGCAGAGTATGGGCTGGAAACCCCAAGGTCAAAGTGGGAAACACCTCCAAAGGTGGTAGAGAATGACCGAGCCAAGATCCTGTGGGACTTCCAGATACAGACAGACAGAATGGTAATGGCGAACCAACCGGACATTGTGGTGGTGGACAAAGAGCAGAGGAAAGCCGTGGTGGTTGACATAGCAATACCAAGCGACTTCAACATCAGGAAAAAGGAACACGAGAAACTAGAGAAATACCAGGGGCTCAGAGAAGAGCTAGAGAAGGCCTGGAGAGTGAAGGCATCAGTGGTGCCCATGGTCGTTGGGGCACTCGGGGCAGTGACCCCCAAACTGGAGGAGTGGCTCCAGCAAATCCCAGGAAATACATCGGACATCTCGGTCCAGAAAAGTGCAGTTCTAGGAACTGCAAAGATACTGTGCAGAACCCTCAAGCTCCCAGGCCTCTGGTAGAGGACCCGAGCCTGGAGGAAAAAGAGACAGCCCGTGGAGGGTGAGGAAGAGTTTTTTTTTTAAATATATAGTTCCCATGCTATACAATCATGTGACAATGTCAGATGGAGAAGGCCAATTCAACTCTTTAGAAGTGAACCAGTTTTTGAAAGAAATGTCCAAATGTTTTCTTTAGTCATTATGTGGTAGTGACTGAACTCACAAATCTGCTTTATAATTCTTATGACTGAAAGTCCTATGTACAAACCAACATCACACACAGGATTTTGAATATTGCCTCCACTTTTGGACTCCTTAATGAGGAATATTACCTTAGATTGACCATGCCACAGGAAAGACATTGATCCTGTTTTTTTCATGCGATTTGTGATTATTCCATTAATGAGAGAGATATTAACCATAAACTATGACAATTAAATCTGCATTTTGACATTAGATTTCCCAGCTAACCATTCGCTCAATTTTAATGGCCTCTTTACAATGATATGTCACATGAACACAACCCGATTGATTATAATACTGTGAATTACCTGGTATATCTTCATTGTACCCTTTACGGGCTCGATCTTCTCCGGCAGCAAGGAGTCTTGATTCTCGATTCCATCCTCGGTTATGTAGAAGAGGTTTACTTTGGACTCTTTCTGCAGGGATTCATAGACCACCTTTCCATTAAGGAGATCCAGTCCTTTGGAGACCAATTAATCTGCGGTGCGTTTTATGGCAGCACCAACCCCATCGGGTTGCTGACTTTGGAGCCATTTGGGGGAAGACATACTGAAAACACAAACAAAATAATAATGAAACCGTTTAACTCCCAAATGAGGTCAGTAACATATGAAATAATAAAAAATAAAAAAAACATTTCTACTTATAAACAAATATAATTGAGTAAATTTAAAATCAATGAATGAGAAAACTGACGACTTCATTACCGTCACACTTCATGATGTGATGGTAATGACGTAATGATGTAATGACATTTCTTAAGCTAACTGTGCTAAACTAATAGAGCTAGCTTAAACCATTTATTAAACAGTGATGTATAGTGTTTCTATATAAATATAAGGTTTCTAGACAAAAATCTTAAAATATTTATCAACTAGAAGTGGTTTGGTAATGACGCTAGAGCTGGGTGATTTTTTAAAATGAAAAACTTGATTTATGATTCGATTTTTTTCTCCCTCATTTTAAAAATAATGCCAAACTGTGTGTGTGTGTGTGTGTGTGTGTGTGTGTGTGTGTGTGTGTGTGTGTGTGTGTGTGTGTGTGTGTGTGTGTGTGTGTGTGTGTGTGTGTGTGTGTGTGTGTATGTGTATATATATATATATATATATTGTATTTAATTAAAGTGCATCAACATAAACAAAATTGCAAAGGCAACCCTTTCTCTAACTGAAAAGTCACTGTGCAACAAAGATTGTTAAACATCCAAATTATTTACTGTATTAATAATAATAATAATAATGTCTTGCACTTGTAATGCGCTTTACAAGCCTGTATTACCAAGTTTCTCAAAGCGCTACACTGTCACTGTCACACGCTACTGTTGTAGCCACAGCTGCCCTGGGGTAGATTGACGGAAGCGAGGCAGTGCCATCGGCCACTCCGACCAAAACCAACCACTCACTCACACACTACATTCGCCAGGCATCCTGGTGTTACTAAACGGTCTCCCATCCAAGTACCGACCAGCGATTCCTGCTTAGCTTCCGAGGTCTGATGGGATTGGGCAGAGCAAAGGCAGCATGGCTATTGCTGTATTTCGATTGAGCTAATAAAACTAAAAATCCTGAGGTGGGCTCTGTTCTTCTTGACACATTTATACAGCAGGACCTTCTTCAGAGAGGGGGGCAGAGAGCAAAAAAAATTTTGAAAAAAAATTGAAATAAGAAAATCGATTTTTTTGGAAATATCAATTTGACCTACCAACTCGATTATAAAATCGAATAGATGTTTTTCCCAGCCCTAAATGACGCACAATATTTTTTTTCTGCCACTTGTAGGTAGAAAGTAGACTTACTGTTCCAGGGGTCAAAATGTATGTCCTTCTGTCCAGCATGTGCTGGAGTGACAGCACAAACTGACATGGATAATGAGAGATTCAAATTTTGAAAAAACTTTATAGCTCCAAAAACATTACATGTGATGGTAATGACAGATATACTAAGGGACAGACATATTTTATTAAAAATTAAAGCGTGAATTTGACATATTTAGTCTAATATGATAAGGGATCACAAATTCTATTGTATTTTAACACATTTATACAAAATACACAATCTTATATATTTTTTGTGGAAAAATGGAGCACCACATATTCAAACCACGAGCTAGGGACAAGGAGAAAAATGCAAAATACCATCTTAAAAAGGCTATAAAAATATTAAAACATGCTTGTATTGAAGTGAAATTGTAGACATAATTGGTAAATGTCGCACATTTCTATCGTCCCCACGATATGTATCGTCATATCGCCCAGCACTAATGTGCAGGATGATTACTGTGAGTAGAAAAATGTACCAGAGTATTACAGATGTCCAGTCGGATATGCCAATCCATTTATTTTTAGGAAAAAGGATTATGATGAAAACGTACAGCTTTGTTGGTTATTGTTTTAACACACAGAAGACCACGAGAACGGTCAAAACCATTTGCCTCTGTAGCACCACACCTGGCACTAGATTGGCGCACCCTTTAACCTTTTTGGTAGAGGCACTCCCAGAGCGCGCTCTACATGTAATGGCTCCGCCAATGAGTTTGATCTGTCTGGACCTATGGTCTGGACATGTCTTTGCGCGTATGGTTGGGATTGTTAAGGTCAAGCACAGGTATATTAAACGTCAATCTCTGCTAGAAACTGTGGTTATCGGTAACTTGATTCCACATTATGGCATCAGCGCTCGCTGTCGTGTAAGAGTTTGCATCTATCAGTTAGCGACTAAGTGCTTTTCAAAACCACCAACGCTCGTGTGCGTCTCCATGGTAACGGCGGCGTTGTGGCTTTGAGCAGCGAGGGGGGGGGACCGGCGAGGGACGACGACTGTTCGGTGTACTGCTGTCGACAGAAGCGTAACATCGGTGGAAGATGGTAAGGAAAGCGGGGCTGTGTACGGACACCGGTTCATAGTGGCCTGCAGCAGTGCTGGAATCTAGCTGTGCTCTTTTATTTTTTGAACCGCGGTGAAGTTGGTTTCACGTTGGACGTTGGATATTCGCCACTAAACACCGAGTTCGTTCGAACTTGGGGACCGTCTATGAATTACTCTTAGGGTGACCAGATGAGTTGCCCTGAAATTTGGGAAGGGGCATAAATCATATGCCACGTGTCAAGGGGTTGTTATCTGTGATAACAGTACACCTGTTTCCATAGAGATAATCATGAAATTTGTTTTGGGCCATAATTTGTTATGGCCCATTTCAAGGCTATGAATTCTAATTTGTGGGCGGGGTATCGCGCTTGACTGCGAGATAGACCCATGGATCTAATATAATAAACGGATAGACCACGGCTTGCGTAAGCGGACTTGAGTTATTCCATTTTGTATTTGATAAAGTGCTGCGCCAAGCCCAGTTGTACTGTGTAACAGGTAGGGGAGTTTTGGATCAGCAGGGCTCTAAAATTTGTAATAGTTTAAAAACTGAATCAGCACAAACGGAAATCTTTACAGCACAAAACAGCACAGATGTAGTGGAAGGGGTTGACACCATTTTAACCCGTTTTGGAACTTTATAACGAGCAGGCTGACCTTAGATCTGACCAATAAAACAATCATTAATATCTAAAAAACGATAACAGCACAAACACATTTTTTTACAGCACAAAACAGTACAAACGTAGCACAAACGATTGACATATATTTTTTTAAATACAATTTTGAGTATGATGGGGGCCAGGTTCACGTTAATGGGGACCCCTACTTTAGAACATTCTTCAGAGCACAGTTTTTGTTGTAGAGCTCGTCCAGATCAAGCCCCTCTTCCACATTAAGAGCGCACACAGCACTTTTGACATTCTAAAAATATTTTTGGGGGAATTTAGGTCGGATTCGGGATTCGGGAGGAGAGCATGGATTTTGTGACTGTCCCGAATTTTTCGGGACGTATGGTCACCCCAATTAATTTGTTAAAAGGTTTGAAAAATGTAGTTTAGGTGTGAATCAATAATATGATACAATGGCCCAAACTCGTTTCTAGTACTCACAATCCCTCCTGCATGTCCGAATTGTTCAAGCACATTTTTATATGCACATTATTTCACACCCGTGTACAGCTTTGAGCAGTGGAAAAGTGGAAAAGGGGAAAAGGGGTGACCACCCCTAAAAAAAATATCACTCATTTAGAGAGGTATTTTTATCTTTTGTCGCTCAATAAATAATTAGGTGAAGACAATTTAACAAGATCTGTTTTTTGCTGTGTTTATAACTCACTCTGAGGTGGTAAAAACAAATTTACTTTTCAACAACAAAGGTCAGGTACCCCAGCTTTAATAATCACAATTCCTAATAAATTCAGTCAATTGATGTTAATATTTTTTTGAAGGGATTCATGTTAAGTTACTGTGGGCTATGCTATACATCTCAGTCTGTGCTGGTGAGTAACTGTGTTATTTCGATGTGGATTACCTTTTTTGTTTTATTAAAAATAAATGAAAATCCATTAATAGAAAGCTGTGATGAACGCCTTTTTTATTCGCATACGCTCCCAAATTTATGCCGTTGCGATCTAAAAATAGGATTACTCGCATGTTTGCGACTCCCACGTAAATACTCCGGTCCACCTTAAAGAAAGCCTTCTCGTGGTACCTTAAAGGAGCTGTATCATGCTATTTTAGCCATTCCAAAGTAAAGTATAGGCATTTATATGATATATTGTACCTCTATCACTATATGGAGTACTCATTTTTGAGAGAAATATAAGTATTTTCTGGGGGTATTTTTCAAACCCGGAAGACAAGACGCTTCGATTCAGTTAACTCCGCCCCTCTCCGCTCATTCCACATTTGCAGTATTATAAATATAAATATCGCTGCAAAAAGTGAAGTTACTTCACATAATGCAGTTATAAGGAGTTGACATGTGCAACACAGTTTCATAAATGGCTAACACACACGCTAACACGCGTTTTGATTGACTCACCGCTCAGCCTGGCCTCCCCATCGGGTGTTTATGTTATAGCACTCGCGCGTTGGTTGTAAAAGTTAATCCACTTTGATTCTGGCCAAGGTTCACCAAGCATCCATCAGGTTGGTTGATAGAGTCGCTGAATCCCGGAAAGAAATTCCAACTTCTGGCGAGTGCACTCTTCTTTAGGAAGGTTGAATAGTCCTCTCGTAGCCAAACCATGGAGCTAATAGAGCCATTTGTTTACTCTCCTGGGACAGCACAGACGCGTCGGAGAGAGTTCCTTTTTTTAAATTTATTTATTTCTCTCTTACAACAAAAATAATGAAAAAGCTGTTTTATAAATTAAAACCAGGCCGTAAGGCATTACATTACAGACGTAGAGCACTTCCGTTCCTTTGTGACAACACAACTGAACAGCTCAGTCGTTTATCAGGAGAGGGCGGAACAGCTGCTCAGAGAGCAGGATTCAGGAGGATTACTTAGAACTGTGTGAATGAAGCCAAAAACGCTCTGGGGGTGTTTTTGATAAGGAAATAGCATAACAACATGGCTAAAAACTCCAAAAAGTCGAGTTTGCATGATATAGGACCTTTATAAAAAGCTTGTGTCATTGTTTCACGAACACTGCCTGTCAGCAACAGCAAACTTTCTGTTCTAAAATAGTTCGAGAGCATATTGTAAACTACGATCTGTCCTCTCTTCTGGCTCAGCGCCGCTGTCATTCCTCCCAGTCGTACTTGCTGGGCCAACCTGCACCAGCCCAGTGCCTATGCTCCGCTCTCATTCATCTGCCCGCTTTCATTGAATGAGCCAATGTTTTTACGCAACTGTAGTCTCTTTATGAGCAACCGAAGAATATCATTCACAAACTTATTGGGACTGGGGGCATCTCTCAAATGACCCTCGATGTCAGGGAGAGAAGCAGCACAAACTTCAATCCAGCCCCCTCGTGCAGCCCTGAAAGCGAATCATCGCCACTCTTGTAAAATACAAAACGTAAAGTCACAAACGCAATGTCAAACACGTCTTCAAAGGTTCTGGCAAAGGATTTTTCCGCGTGTAGATCTATGGAGCTGTCCCCGCAGCACAGAGTGAGGAGACGAGATGCTGTGAATGCAGTGAAGCAGGGGCGGAGCAGAGAAAGTCAGGGGTTGGGAGGCACACAATCTGGTGTCCCATTTACAGTGTTAAAATATAATGTGTTTTGTAGATTTGTGAATCAATGCAAACAGCTAAAATAACACATCTATAATGCAACAGAAGGCTGGAAGTGGCATGTGATATGTTTAACTTCCCCTCTTCCTTTTAAAAGCTTCCCTGTTTTTTTGTTTTTTGTTTTGGTTGTGCTCCTAAATTTTTAACTGTGCTCCTAAATTTGAGAATTATAGGAGCACAAGCACTACCAAGAAAAAAAGTAAAATTTGAGCCCTGCATATTCAATTAAAAAGCATAGTTCACATTTTATTTAATTTGCTAACTTTAATACAATAGAGGTGAAGTTATATATTTGACCTCTACTGAGTGCGGCCCAGTTGTTTGTATATTTTTCTGTATGTGGCCCCCAGTGAAAAAAGTTTGTACACCCCTGGTTTAAATGATATATCTCCCACCTCAATTTGTATCATATTATTGATTCACACCTAAACTAAATTTTTTAATCCAACACCTTTTTACAAAGAGAGTAATTCATAGACGGTCCCTAAGTTCGAACGATCTGTGTGTTGGAGGCGAATATTAGGGCTGCAACTAACGATTATTTTGTAATCGATTAATCTATCGATTATTTTTATGATTAAACGATTAATCGTTTGACCGAGAATGGTGTAGGAAAATTTAGTTTTTTCTTTTTTTTGTCACATAAAGCTTGAGGACATATTGATGGAGTAAACTTAGAGTGAATGTTTGTTGGAGGCTCTTAGCGCTAATTCTGCTTTCTGATTGGATGAGACACAGACAGATATTCATGAAATTTACAATGTACAAAACACTAGGCAAGGCAAGGCAAGTTTATTTGTAGAGCACAATTCATACACGAGGCAATTCAAAGTGCTTCACAGTTGCAGAAAAAATTACAAGAAAACAGATAAAACATCAACATAAAGTTAATCAATTACAGTACAAGGCAAGAGTGCAGATAAAATACTTTCAGTTTTCATATGCACGGGTAAAAAAAAGTTGTTTTCAGCCTGGATTTGAACATTGTCAGAGTTGAGGCCTGTCTCACATCCTCATGAAGACTGTTCCAGATTTTAGCTGCATGAAACTGAAACGCAGCCTCACCGTGTTTATTATTGACTCTGGGAACCACCAGGAGACCCCTCCCTGAAGTTCTCAGGGCCCGAGATGGTTCATACGGCTCTAACATGTCAGAGATGTACTTTGGTGCTAAACCATGAAAAGACTTGTACACAAGCAGAGCTGTTTTAAATTCTATTCTCTGAGTGACAGGACGCCAGTGCAGAGACCGGAGCACTGGACTAATGTGGTCGTATTTCCTGGTTCTTGTCAGGACTCGGGCAGCAGCGTTCTGGATGTACTGCAGCTCTAACAGTGAGCAGGCCATTACAGTAGTCTAACCTGCTGGAGACAAAAGCATGGATGAGTCTCTCTAAGTCTGGTTTTGACACTATTCCTCTGATCTTAGCAATGTTCTTCAGATGATAAAAAGCTGATGATGTTATTGCTTTGATGTGGCTGTTTAAGTTCAGGTCTGAGTCCATGATTACTCCTAGATTTCTAACCTGATTTTTTGGTTTCAGAGCGAGAGACTCAAGGTGACTGATAACACTTTGTCTTTGTGTCTGTGGGCCAAAGACAATGATCTCAGTTTTGTCTGAATTTAGTTGGAGAAAGTTGTTTTGCATTCACAAACTGATCTGTTCGATGCATTGACAGAGAGTATCTACAGGCCCATGTTCACCTGCCATCAGTGACACGTAGATCTGAGTGTCATCTGCGTAGTTGTGGTACGACACATTGTTGCTGTTAATTAGCTGACCCAATGGAAGCATGTACAAGTTGAATAAGAGGGGTCCCAAGATTGACCCCTGGGGGACTCCACAGGTCATGGAAATTTTGTCTGAGACACAGTTGCCAATTTCGACAAAGTACGTCCTATCCTTGAGATAGGACTTGAACCAGTTTAGAGCAGTACCAGAGATTCCCACCCAGTTTTCTAACCTGTGAAGTAAGATCCCGTACAAACCCTAACTATAAAAACAAAGTAGGTTTTCATCAAAAATACTATATTTTTATGTCATTTTTGGCTCTATTTGAGTCTGTGTGAACCAGAAAACGATTAATCGATTACTAAAATAGTTAATCGTCGATTAATCGATTAGTTGATTCAGCACTAGCGAATATCCAACGTCCAACGTGAAACCAACTTCACCACGGTCATTCACGAGATCAGCTTTGATATGGAAATGAGCGTCTTTTCTTTCTTGATTTCAGCCATTTCAGGGGGGCATCTATTACCCCTACGGCCATGACACCCATGGGACCCATTCTTCAGCTGGGATTCCTTCCCTCCTTAATTCTCCACTCAGCCAGCAGTTGAACGGTCATTGTGCACCAGGTATGACTCCGTCCTGCTGTGTCTCCACGGCTCCCCCCTTCAGGTTTCGACCTCGAAGGGAGAGCGTAGACTGGAGGCGTATTATCGCAGTGGACATAGACGCGGTGGTCAGTCAGATAGACGTGGATGCCCTTCAGGAGCACATCACCGCTGTAACGTTCTGCAGCTTGGATAGTGAGCGTTGCCCGCTGTGTCGGAGTCCGGTAGATCCTGCTCTGATCAAGCTCCTGCGCCTGGCCCAGCTCTCTGTTGAGTGGCTCCTGCATTGCCAGGAGTTTTTGACACTGAACCTGCATTCAATGGAGGCTAGGCTAGAAGCTGCAGGAAAGGATCGAGAACAGCTGCTGGCTCAGCACAAGGCGCTTGAAGAAAAGATAAAGATGCTGAATGGGGAGCTAAAGCAGAGGAAGAAACTGATTCGTAACCAGCAGCTGCTAATTGCACCAGAGATCCACCACAAGGTACAATATTTGATGAAATTGTGTTGCCATGTGAATACTAATATTTCACATGTGTATATCAGGCTGACAGCTATCACCCCCCCTTTGCCTGACTCCTCCCCCTCTGAGCCACGGCTCTGTCATTGTTCTATTGATCTGTTCACAGCTTGCTTTGAGCTGTGTGGAACTATAAATGCCACGGCCTGATTCCAAAGATCTATCCACAGTATAATTTTTTGGAAAAATAATCAAACCTTTTGTTGTCTATGTTGTTGTAGCATGGGTTTAATAAGCTTCAAACTTAAAGTAAAGGATTAAAGCTGTAGAGCAGATGGTGTCATTATGTGGCAATTACTCAGTAAATCCACTTGTAAAAGGGGGACGACATTTAGGCATTTAAGTGACATCCTCTATTCTTTTATGTGTGATTATAGCTACATCTTTCTTTCAACAGCAGTCACTTTAATTCAATTTATTTATCACTGCCTTGCTTTTTAGTGTGCACTTTGACTTCTAATCTGGCCTGCTGTTTCCAGGGCAACACATGTATGCAATAGTATGTGGTTGCTAGGTGTGTGTTAGCAGCTCAGCTAACACCAGTGGCTCAATAATTGATAGAGAAATATAAATATAAATTCTTAACTAATAATGTATGGTGTTGTCTGCTTTGCCTTTTCCTCTAGTGTCAAAACTGTGAAAAATCTTTTCTTAATGCCATGTATCTCCAAAAACACATTGAGCGATGCCACCCAGAAGAGTATGACAGACGTATGTAAATGTTTTCTGGAATAAAACTTGCCAGACAAGACTGGTGATTCACAGTTCTCTTTCCATCTTAACATTCCCTTCCTTTAGAAGTGCGATCAGACAGTGAAAACAAATCGGAGATTGACAGGCTAAAATCTGAAACTACAAATTTAAAGGAACAGATCGTTCAGCTGCAACACGCCTTACAAACAAAAGCAGCTCAGGTACAAACACATTAAAATGATCTTGTTTACATGGATGATGTCCTTTGTTAAATCTGATTCTATATTTTTATTTCAGGAAAAAGAGCAGGAGACATTGCATCGAGAGGTTCAGCGTGAGTTGGATCGTTTTAAGGCTGAGGAGATGGCACGTGTGGACAGAAAGTTTGACGACAACAGGGACGGCCTGCGGCGGGAGATGGAGTTCATGTATAATCGCAATATTCAGGAACTTAATGTACACACCGTTTTGATTAGAGCTTTTTATACGTGTAATATTATGTAGTAATCATTTATGTTGTGTTTCGGAAAAAAGTTTGAATCTGAAGTAAAAGAACTAAACGCTCAACACGAATCAGAGAAAAATGAAGTAAGATCTTTCAGCCTTATGTTACAACACATTCTCTATGGTATATAATTCCTCATCTGTCTCTTTCACTATGGTGCAGTTGCGGAATGAGCTGAACAGATTGCAGTTGGAGATGTCAGAGCAGCATGAGCAGAGTCAAAGGCAGAAACACGAGTTTGGCCAAACGCTGCAGGAGATGGAACAAACGATCAAGTCTCAAAGGGAGAAGGTCAGTCGTCATTCACACGATTATCACAGCGCGTTATGCCGACAGGAAATGGGGCGCAGGGTCAGGGCTTATCAGGATTTCCTTTATTTGTTGCATTCACTTACACTGCATTGGACAGAAAGTTTGAGGACAACAGGCACGGCCTACGGCGGGAGATGGAGTTCATGTATAATCGCAATATTCAGGCACTTAATGTACACACCGTTTTGATTAGAGCTTTTTATACGTGTAATATTATGTAGTAATCATTTATGTATTTTCTATGGTGACTTGTTACATTTTAGGTAGCTAATCAGCAGCCGTCAACCAGACCGGAAAAGTCGAGTCCCGTTCAGATGGAACCAGAGAAAGACCAAAACAGCTTTAAAGAACTTGAGCAGCAATTTAAGAAACAGGTGACCAACTATTGTCACTCAATTTTTTTTATTCTAAATATAGTAAATAAATTAAAAAGTTATAATTTAGAACCTCAAAATATTGTGTTTAGGAAAAAAAGTTTGAATCTGAAGTAAAAGAACTAAACGCTCAACACGAATCAGAGAAAAATGAAGTAAGATCTTTCAGCCTTATGTTACAACACATTCTCTATGGTATATAATTCCTCATCTGTCTCTTTCACTATGGTGCAGTTGCGGAATGAGCTGAACAGATTGCAGTTGAAGATGTCAGAGCAGCATGAGCAGAGTCAAAGGCAAAAGCAAGAGTTTGGCCAAACGCTGCAGGAGATGGAACAAACGATCAAGTCTCAAAGGGAGAAGGTCAGTCGTCATTCACACGATTATCACAGCGCGTTATGCCGACAGGAAATGGGGCGCCGGGTCAGGGCTTATTCAGGATTTCCTTTATTTGTTGCATTCACTTACACTGCATTGAAAGAGCCCATACTGTACTTTTGACCGAGGTGACACAATGTTTTACAGGTGAAGACAATGGCCCTAACAAACCAGCCAAAGTTGTTGAAACTCAAGGTTCATTTCATAAATATAAGCGTATTCTTAAAGTGCATATGACAGGTTTTAACACTTTTGAAAATATAACTTTTTTAGAAGGATTACATCAGTCGCAAGTTCATCAGTTGCATAATTATCATTTTATTTCAGTGAAGCAGCAATTTCAATGAAGAAATGTTGGGTAGAAAGTTATTTTTATTTGAATTTTTAAGCTACTGACAGGAAGTGACAAAGAAGAAGGTAACTTCCATTGCAGTTTGACTCATTCCTGTCCCACTGACTCATAGAAATAAAAAGGAGAAGCGTCATTCAATCCCTACGCATGCGGACAGTTAGCAAAGAAGCTACTCCGGTATACTTTTCAGATTCCATTAGCCTCCTCAATGTGTTTTCCCTATAGCCGTTAGCATTAGCCACCAAACATCTCAAATTATGAACGATTCAGATGTTTTCAGCTGTTGTCAACCCATCGACCACATTTAGGGGAGGCCAAAGCCTAGTTAGAACTCGTTAATAAATGTACAGACCTTTGGATAACTTATTTTAGATAGAAATTAGCGTCTAAAAATGTCCTCCGAGTTACATGCTAAATTCTAAATCACGTTCAAGTTTCTGCTTTTCATGGGTCTGATTCACAAATACGCATCTAATGGACATTAAACATCATCTTATGACATGTACATGATAAAGAAACCACAGATAAGTATATAAATACTGCGAAATATGTCACACTTAGCCGTACTGTAGCTGCCTTCACTTTTCATATGTAGTTAGCATCGTTACCATGGGGTTTGAAGCAGGAGGTTTACGGCTCACGGAGCAAACGTTACTGTGTAGTTTGAGACTGTTTTAATCAAAGGACAGTCACTACGAAACCGCAGAGAATTACCTTTCTCAGGTATGAATTATAATTTAAAGTTTATATTGTTATTTTGGTCACTTTATTTGGTTGTTACAATCAGTTTGACAAAAGGTTAATGGCAGTTTGTGTCGCTGGTATGTTTACTGATAATCAAAATTAGCCCATTAGGAAGTAGGAATAATTATTAACATAAAACATCAGTTAAGTTAAAAAATAAATATAATATATAATAATATGATCCCTCGATCAAAAAACAAAACGTAACGTAAGTCATTTTGATGTCAAGGCTGCCATCTACTGTTTGTATAGGTCAATTATGGCCTGTTCAATCAAAACTTCATAAAATATTATATAATTTTTATATGTGGCAAGAATATTGCAAAAATATCAAACTGTGATTAGTAGCAACCCTTAATCCTTATGATCACACTTGCATTTGTTGTTATGATGGGTTTTATCAGAAAAATGCCAACAGTTCCATTACATTACATTGGGTGGCTTAGTAACATATGCCGGACCAAGATGGCGGCATGGCGTCCGTATTGCGACAATGGAACGAAGCCACTAAGGACATTTCTCCTTTTTATTTCTATGCACTTAACATGGTTGCACGGCAACAGTTTAAAATTGTTTACCTTCTTCTATGTCACTTCCTGTCAGTGTCCAATAAGGAAGTGAAACTATAACCATCACAAACAAAAAACTAAACTAAAGAAAGCTGGATAAAATCTTTAGCAAAATCTTAAATATCATCGCATTAACTATGTTTAGGCAAAAATTGCATATGACTAATATGTCATATGCACTTTGTATCAATGTTGTTGTTGTTGTTTTTTTATTTGTTTTCAAACTTAATTTCAAACTGTTTTTATTTTTTTATATTTTCAAGTGCTTCTTACATCTGCAGCACCAGAGCCAAAACCAAAGAAAGTTGTAATGGGTAAGTCACACTGAACATGTTTTCAATGGGGCAGAGCTTATTAATTCCTTTCAAAAATATCTTTTTAGCTGTATCTATGTAAAAAAAAACATCTTAGTTGATCCAGCGTACTACTGCCTAATTGCCTCTGTGCATAACTTCAAATCACAAAAACGCCGCCCAAGAAGTGACCAGCACACTAAAATAAAAGCACACTGCTCGTCTCATTGATTAGTTCAGCAGGTACTTGGGACATTACAAGAATATAATTAAATACACACATTTTAAGTGTTTTGTCTGTTAATAGTTAGGCAGAAAGAAAGTTGAACTAATGAACTGCTGAACTAATGGTAATAAAATGGTGCTTTTATTTTGGTGTGCTGGATCGAAACAGGAAGTCATTTCTTGGGCGGTGTTGTTATGATTTTAAGTTATGCACAGAGTCAATTATGCTTGATTTACCTGCCCTTTAATGACCTCTGACCTCCTGTGCTGTCCAATCAGAGGAGCCTCCCTCTGCTCTTATGTTGGACCCCATACAGGAGCTGTCAGAAGAGGATAAAGGTAAACGAGAGTAGCAGAGACGCTTGAGTGCATGCCGTCTGCATGGATGCATCCGTCTGTCCGTAGAGGTCATTCCATCAGGAATTTAGTCTTAACATTATCTAAACATGTTCATAGTAAAGGCTCTAAGATGATTTCAAAACACGTGTAAACTGGATCATGGTCAGTTACAGTCTGCTATAGCAACTGTTCATTAGTGTAAGTGACATCTTGACATCTCTTGTGCAAACTTGCATGTAGGCATTCTCTTCTGCCTGCCCAATGTAGCCGCAGAGCTCTTCCATTATTTTGGCATGAAAAGTGTTTGTATCATGCGGCATGTAGCATTCAAAACAACACTGTTATCGCACACTGACAGTGCCCTCTTTCCAGAGTCCAGCAGTGTTTCTGAGGCAAAGCCACTGCAGAAAAAAACAGAGCGAGCCCCAGAGAAGAAACAGCACACAGCCACCAGTGTTCTGAAAAGGGAGGCCGACATCAGGATAAAGATCAGGCACGACTTGGAGGAGTCCCTCATCAGGAGACTGGAAAGCTATGGAGTCAAGGCTGTAAGTACTAACACAATGTCATCGCCCCATTATTGTCAATAAGACGGTTCAAAATGCTCAGAGGCACTGCCTTAACATACTCGTAACTCCAGATGTTGCCCGTTCTGTTCTTCAGTTACTGTATAGTATTTTTAATTATGACTATTCCATTTTATGGAGCTTTCTTACTTACTTTTCTACTTTTGGTTTTAAACATTTGATCTGTCTCTCCACAGAATTGCAAAGGCGTGACGACCAAAGAATTTAACTCCATAATGAAAAAGATGCAGTCGGACCGGGAGAGAACAGCACAGAAGATGCCTGGTTATTGGTCTTGTCGTGAGCAGATAAGAAAAGCCTCGCAGGACAAACTGGGAGGGAGCAAGAGAGGCAGTGATCACAGAAGCGGTACTAAAATCACTATCTGTTTTTTGGAGCGTGTTTTGGCATTTGTCCGTGCAGTAAAAACAACATGTATTTCTGTAGTGGTGCATTTCCGCACTCGCTCGAGTAGCCTTGCCAGCTTGAGCAACGCAAGTGAGGTCCGAAACCGCAGAAAGACGGCCCAAAACCCCTCAACCCTCCCCCAGATCCAAGTCCGTGCCACAACCGAAGACGTCCATGTAAAAATTAAATAAATGATTTCTCGCATGACAGGTTTTGATATTTGTTTGACACCTAGTTAGACACATAACGCACTGTGCCTCTTCTTACTAACTCTGTGAAAAGCCACATTTTAAAACAATAGTGTTTCAGAACAGCATGATATTGAAAACTGATTTGTGTAACTCTCAAGGACACCTCCTTTCAGCTCAGATGAAGAATCTGAAGAAGACGAGGAGGATGAAACTGATACTGAGGAAGAGCTTCATCTTGACCAATGGAAGAAACTCAGTCTGGTCCAAAACAGAGCCACACCTGTTCTCACCAAGCAGGCCTCGGTGTCCTCCCCCACAGCCCACAGTCCAGGGGGGTAACTGGAGGGGTGACCAAAACAGCGGTCACAAACGTGGACAGTGATGATGAGGAAGACTGGTCAGAGGTCAGCGAGTTACTGGAGATCGACCCGAAAGGGCTGCACAGCTACAAAGACCAGAATGGGAACTTGGAGAAGAAAGGATTTGGGAATGGTAGCTTGAAATCAATTAAATCATTGTAGAGAGACTGACAAGAACGAGATAATGATTTTTGCTTTATTTTAGATCAGTGAAATGGCCAAAAAGATGGAGAAGCAGTTTACAGAAAGACTGGGCAAGAAGCCAGTAGGGGGCGTTAGCATCTTGCCTGAAAGGAAAAATGAAGTACTGGAACTTTCGGTGGGTTTTATTAATATTTATTGAGCAAAGTTACCATTTCTAACATGCAGATTAATTTATACCTGTGAACGGCAGTGCACGGATCTAGAGGAAAGCAATGAGTGGGCGTCATCATCTTTGGAAGAGAAACAGCCAAAATCTAAACCAGCCCACAGCTCCGCTCCACTGAGGAAGAGTTTGGACTCGGGCAGCACCAGTGTGTGGGGGACGTCCACCGGAAAGGGACCCAGATCAAGTTAGTCCCAGCACTGCCTTTGTGTTTCATAGTATATCCAATATCAGCTATTCAGTCCATTTCATAGTAATGTTAAATGAATGCTCACTTTAAACTTGTCTTGCAGATCTGACTGAAGCTGGTACAGGCTAGCCTGGCTAACGCCAGACTGCTGTGTGCGCTCGAATCTTTTCGAACTTCACAACAGCCTGGGGACCATGGCCGACATTTTTCCATGGATTTGGGCACCAATCACAGAACGAGGAGGGACGGTAAGACGATGACGCGCTATTTGACATACGGAAGCTTGTAGTTTGTTTAGGGATAAAAAAAATATATATATATATTTACGGATCCAACATGACAGCAGCAGACGCGATGCCATCTTTCGATCAAGCTTTAGAACGTGTTCTAAATAGTTTAGCTCAAACGTTTACAGCAGGTACGTCATACGTCATCTGATACCATGATACGATTGGCTATGGCTACGTGCAGACGCATGAGAGACATTCGTAGCGCCCAATAAACGGCTATGGACAATCGTAAACCACACCTCTCCTACGAGAAAATGAATTGGTGGTCCCCAGACTAAATATCACTTGTGATTTTAGTCTGGCGTTAGCCAGGCTAGGTACAGGCAGCACCTTGAAGAGCAGTTTGTGCTCCTTCAGTGATTTCAGTGATGACGACTTTAGCAATAATTAATAAGGAACTAGAGCGGACCATTTACCTCAGACAACGCCAAATAGCAACCTACAAGAGGCAGCACTATTTCAAAAAAGGGAATTAGACTGTTGAAAACTGTCTTTATGAAATAAGGAAACATTTTGCTTCTTAACTTATCTTAGTATGAGATTGCACTATTTTCTATTTGAGAATTAGAATGCCAACTCTGTAATGCTGATCAATTGTAATAACCAAATGTTTTTAATCCTTATAAAACACTGTTACTGTCTGTTGCCAGTGCTTTGTACATTATATTTTGTAAGTTTGTTACATCTATAGAAAGTATTTATATCAAACAATAAAAACTTGAGTCAATGTCGCAATTCTTGTCGCAACAGCGCATCCAATATAAAAAAGAAATTATTTTCAGGTGAATTTCAAAACAAGTCTCAAACAAAGCTGTCCCGGTTGTATGTGATTGTATGGGTTTTTGCCGATCGTGTTCCTCTTGTGGTTCTGCTCTTCCTCCCTTCGTAGAACACAGGTGGCACCATGGTCAGTCTGGAGGCGGGGACCATGTAGGTGCGTCTGCTGCGGGCCGTGACGTAAGTGCCGGGAAATCTGCGCCTTTTTGAGGAACTGTGGAAGATGCACACAGTGGTCAGTGAATCATTTTTATAGCAAAATTGTGACTGAAATTCTCGAAATGTTACCTTGACAGCAGGCCTTCTTTTCCTGAGAAGTAAGCCTGCACAAATCCCCCTGAGAGGAGCAAGATGGAGCCTCCCCATCCAACAAAAACAGCAGCTCCCAGTTCAAATCTAAATGTGAGATTATACCATTATCATAAAGGTGTTTCTACTATACAATGTGTTATACTGCTTTACACTTACTTTTGCGTCCTGAAATTTGGATTAAAGAAATCACTTATGACTTTATGGCCCCACCAGGAATATACTATCATCCCACAGAATCCTACCAAGCAAATACACTCATTACACTTGTTATAAACTGTAGTATATGTTTTGTGTGTGTATGTTTTACCTGATGTTAAGTAGGTGAGCGCTCCAGCAAATGTGACTCTTGCATTGACGACGTTTGAACCGCCTATTTTAGTGCACTTCATCCCAATGAGAGTGAGGACGCCTCCAAAGAAGCCAAATATGACCGAGCACACGGCCAGGGCTCGGCAGGCATGTAGAAACGCTAGAAAATGGACAGTTTGAGTAAGACATTAAGCTTATAGAACCTGCAGTGGGTTCAGGAAGTTTTCACAACCCTTCATTTATTCCTAAGGTACTACAGTGTAAGAATATAGTATACGTTTTTGTTCTTTACAAATGTACAGACTTACATAGAGGCTGTACTTTTTTGTATCATGGACACTAAGTGGAATTTTCCAATTACTTTAACTTTTATGAATGTACAAAAAGCAATGGAACGGCTCTGCAGATGCCATTATAGGCTTATTTTCATGTTTTTCAAATCTTTTTTAAAATTCTGCATGTATTAGGATAATCAGTGTATTTTTTCACCAATTGAAAACACATTTATTTGATTTTAGTATCAATGCTATAATGGAAAATAGTCTGAACACTTTCTGACCCCTCTATGTGATGTCTCACCAGGCAGAGCCAACATGGAGGGGTAGTACTTGCAGTCCGAGACCCCGGTAGTGTCCGATATGCAGTCCATCCACAGGTTGGAGTAGTAGTTGGCCGTCGTCAACACAATGCTGCCTACTTCGGAGAAAGTCCAGTACTCAGTCGGGAGAGTGGAGCTGACCAGTATCCATCCGCAAAGGCAGGTCACAAAGCAGCCGATCTCCACGTACATAACCAAAGTTCGGGACTTCATAGTGAGAGTGTTTCCTCAAATGACGAGAGAGCTACTCTGAATCCCTGTCAGCGATCCTGCTGATGCTTCCTCAGCAAGTTGTGGAGGTTTGGCAGGTTTTCTCATCTTATCTGTTAGATGCCTCTGCTCTGTCAGCACCTTTCTGTTCCCAGGACTCAGGTTGAAAAGATGTTTTTGAGTTCTACCACCAAACTTTATTTTTTTTGTATTCAGTGTATCTTATTATATTCATAATACTGTTAGTTACTGTATTTGAGGCCCCACTGCCGTTCCAAAGGTTAGGGACACTGCGCTCTTCTTTTATTTACTTTGTACCATTTAAACCTGCCTTGTAATTTTCTATTTATAAAGCCTTGTTTACAGTCCACGATGACAAGATACTTTCTCATCTGTTCTGGCAGGAGAGTCTCCGAGAACCGTTGTGTAATGTAAGTATAAACAGCCACAACTGACTGAGAGAAAACACATGGCCCAAGAAAAACAAGACATGGCCACATAAAAACAAGTTGTTTACAGACCGCACATGGAAAACAGGTGTTTATAAAATGCCACTCATGTGATGCTGTGCTATGGTTTCTCACAGGTGATGTGCTTTATGTCAATTGAGTGCATGAATTGAAGATGCTTTTAGATTTTTATTGACAATTGTTCAAAAGAGACATAATTCTAAAAGCATAAATTCCCTATCTATATCAAAGAGGTCTAGGTCAAGCATTTAAAGCCACACTGCGTAGGATTTTACCTGATAAATAAAACTGAAATACAAGCATTTATTTTATGACAGATATTTTCATCATCAAAAAATACCTCATAAATGTACAAAAAGACATGTGCCTTTGCTACACATGACCATAACTTTACCGGGAAATGGGTACGTCTCCAACTCGTCTCCATGGAGATGTCAGTAGAATTTGAGGTTTTAAAAAGAAAGGTTCTCATCCAAATCCATTCTTTGATTACCCACTGCAGTAATAGCATTTTCTGTGTCGAGCTGGTCATTGGGAGGAGGTTTTGAACTGATGGCAACAGTATAGTCCAAAATGTCACACAGTGTGCCTTTTAAAAATCTTTTGTTATCTGCTATTTTATTCAACATAATGTACAAAATGATATATGCAAAACAAAAAGCAGTTCAGTTTAACATATACTACAATCTGTTTAGAACATTGTTCACATGCTTTGGCCTTCACATATTCATTCAGTTTTATTTTATTTAGGATGGAAAAGTGTCATAACATAGCAAAAATGGTGTTCAGTAATAACATGGAAAAAGTAAAAAAAAACTGAAGTAATATAGAAACAGATCGGCAAAAGGCATTATCCCTTGTTACAATGGTATTTCCACAAATTACGGTACTGTAATGTAACTGACCAATATCATATTTTTTTCTCTATATGTAGGAATTCTTGACAAATGGCACCGATTCACCCCTGGAAATGCCTGATACTGAAGACACAGTCCGGCTGCTCCTGCTACTTCTGCTGCTGCTCCTGGATTCAGTCCTGGTGAACACGCTGGACCTCGAAGACCTCGAAGACCTCGAAGACCTCCCAGACTCCGATCCTGACCTGGAGACGGAGCTGCCCCGGGAGCCTGCAGACCGGGACGTCCGCCCCGACTTGGCCGAGCGTCCCGTTTTGGTAGCGCGGGCCGTCCGGGAGGAGATTTCCAAAACGTCCGGGCGTCTGGATGAAAGCTCGGAAATAGAGGAGAGTTTGGTGCCGGAGGTGACGCCTGATTGGGTGGTTAGCGTTGATGTCGACTTGTTGAGGTTGGTGGAGGTGTTCTGTTCCACGTCTGACTGTGCTTTGACGGTAATCGCCCTAAAAACACAATTTAATTTGAATTAATCTATGTGCATTTATCTGTTATTTTTGTTTTTTGTTTAGCCACTCAGGTGTGCAAGTGTCAGACTTTAATTGGTGACTCTGAGTTCTTAAGATTATCTCTAGATATTGATTAGAGCTGCTTTAGAGTATTAACATATTATTTTTTAATAGAAAATGAACTCCTGGGAAAGCACTAAAGGTAATGATGAAATAAAGTTGTTAAAATGGTGCATTACATTCGATCTACAGCAAACAGGAAATCTCAAACACTCCCCTATAATTCCTTCTATAGCTGCAGGCCTCTGTTGCTCAAGAAAAGGAGTGTGTGCATATGTTCACTTTTCCTCTCAACATGTGGCCTTCACTCTATTTATTGCGGAAGTGGAGCGCTTTCTTTACCATTGCCCCCTGACTTGTTAAGATAATAATTACATGTTTGTGCACTCACTCTGCCTCTCCTCTTTCACACAGCGGCTTGCACACGGACCACAGGTAGAAGAAACCGCCGGCCATGTGGAAGGCCGAGCCCACCCAGCCCAGGAACAGGGGCGTCCCGAGGTCATACCTGCATTCAAAGACACCGTGTGGACTCACTACTACTACCACTACTAATAAAAATATTAATGATGCATTGGGTAATATACTTACTTGAGGTCATCAAAGTTAGGATTGAAGTATTCCATTGAGACATACTGCGCATAAACGGCGTATCCACTTGTAGACAGCACACCTGAAAGACCAAAATGATAGATAATAATAATCCTTTGCCATAGAATTTGAAGCACATACGATTTATGTAAATATTTACCGCTGATAATGTGGCACCATCCTCCTGCGAAGACCTTCCTGTTTTTGGAGGTGTCCTGGCCTCCAAGATACGTACACTCCATTCCCAACATGCTCAGCACAAAGCCAAGCATGCCCAGTGAAAGGGCGGCCATTAGCAAGCCGCGCACTATCTGGATGTGTCCTACATTAAAAAAAAAAAAAGTGTGAGGAATTGATCTTTTTTGGGGGGTTTTAGACAAAGATCGAGACTGCGCTGATCCACATGGGAAATCTCTTGGTCACAGTTTTGCTCAAAATACAAAATAAACATCTTTAAAAGATCTATAAATGTAAGGTGGTTCACGGTCTACGGTTCAACGACACAATGCTTACCTTCCACAGACCAAAGCATAGGGAAGTCGTAGCAGTTGCTGACAGACGTGGAGTCCGTAAAACACGATCTCCAAAGGCTCGACCAGTACCACGCCACTGTGATGATGGAGCTGCCCGCCATGCCGCCAATAGAAGTGATTTTCCAGCCCTCCATGGCCATAGTGCAGGCCACAAAAATCCACCCAAAAACGGTCATGAGGAAGCCCCAGATCTGCACCACTCTGATCTTCATTGTCTCAAGCTTCCAAGTAAATTTTACAACTGATGTTTCTTTTCCATTTGAATTCTGCAGACGGCAAGAGCTGAAGCTGTGTGCGTCCCCAGAGTCTTCATAATCAGTGAGCGGCTCAGAACAGGAGCTCATCTCAGGTATAAATCTGGGCTATTCAGCTACTTTCCTAACACAAAACATGAGGGCGAAAGATAGTACCCACATTCGCATGGAGGTTTGCAAGTGCTAAGCAAATGTCGAATTACTGCTCAGTTTCATCCCTCTTCACTTTCCCTATAGTGATTAACTATACACAATTTATGAATTCAAGCTGCGATCTACTGGGCCTGTGCCAAAGAGCTACTGGTAGATCTCGATCATGATCTACTGGTTAGTGACCACTGATTTCTGACATTAATCTACTTAGATGTTAAATGCAGAGTTAATTTTGACAACATATATTTAGTTTATTCGTAGTCTTTTGACGAAAATGAAATTGAATTTTAGTCGAGATTTAGTCAAAAAATTCTCAATTTTAGTCTAATTTTAGTTGACTAAAATTACATCTAAATTTAGTCGACTAAATTTAAGATGAATTTAGTCATTTTTTTCCATTTTTATTTAGTCTTATTTCAGTTGATGAAAATACCTGGATATTTTAGTCTTAGTTTTAGTCTCATGAAAAACTTTTAATTTAGTTTTAGTCCAATTTTGGTCGGCAAAAATGTTACTTTGACTAAAATTATGACAAAATATTTTAGTCGACGAAATTAACACTGGTAAAAATGGACCATCTCCTGTAAGCTTTACTGTGGGGGTTTTTAACCATTGTGATGTGATGCTGCCACCTAGTGGCATAAGAGCGTATTGAATATAGTGAGAACATAAAAAAAAATCACATTGGGTTTGCCATTTACTTTTTACCTTGTTTATAAAAGTTCAGATATTAGATAGTTTCAAACATACACCAGATAATGCAGCCTTTTATTATGTGTATAGTGTATTGACCCCCAACACTGTTCACTGATCTGGCATTGAAATGTGCAGCCTCTGCAGGGTCAGAAACAGAGTCTGAAGGTTTGTAAAGCAGAGCATCGGAGTACTCCTGATTATATTCCCAGGTGGAGATAGACGAGGAACGATCTGAGGAGATCACACTGAGTCCCAGTGACATTCAGAGGCTGGACAGAAGTGTGTAAATACAGGTAAATCCACAACAATGTACTATTATGTTATTATGGTCACAAGAATGTCTAAGGCATCTCTCAAATACACATTTAATCTCATGGGAATTAGAGAGGAGGATTTGGGCACAGGTAATGTGTTGAAGGAGACTGCTGAGTTTGAGGGAAGCTTAGTGCCAGATCATATTTCCTGTTCTTACAGAAAAATCAACATGTTATTTTAACAGGTCACTGACAGAAATGCAGTAAGCTGACACTCAATACAGACATTCACATTGTACACAACCATTTCTATGTGTTTACACAGTTGACAGAACATCACAGCAGCATTCCATAGATGTGTTCATACGTATTTACACATATGCATTTCTCCCGAACTGTCTGTGCTCCTGTGTCTCTTTGTGCAGGCTGCTGACTGGTTTACAGGGACTGGGCCGTGCGGTCGCAAAAGATGCTGCTCCTCTGTAAGAATACTTCTCCCTGTGCAAAGTAGAAAGTAGTTTGTTTCCTTGCTTTAAAATTCTACATTTCTCAGTACAGCTGCAGGTGAAGGTGACTTTCATTGTGAAATTATTACAAGAGCGAAAACAAAGGAAACATTCAGGCAAACATGCTGTATCACAAAAACCATCAAACCATTTAGACTGTAAGTTATGAAACAAGATGTGGGCATAGATTGGGAAATGTGACATGTAAGTGTAATTAAACTTCTTCATGCTTCTCTTATTATGGTGATGGACACTTGCCTCAAAGTGAATCCACAAGACAGCGTCAAACAGAATACCAGCCCTCCGATAATACAAAGGACGGAGCCAGACCAGCCGATGAACAGAGCGGCTCCCAGCTCAAACCTAGACAAAAACATGGAGAAAATCATGAGGTATGTGCGACTAGGGACTTTGATCTTGATCTGCCGTCAGCCAGACTCTCCCTCTAATCCTCACCACTTACTTCTGAGCAAAGAAAAGAGGGTCAAAGAAGTCAGTGGTGATCCGGTGAGCGTATATGGAGCATGCAGTCATAGAACAGAGCCCTATGGCAGAGACATGTGTAAAACGTTTTCCTTCATTTAATGAGTAGAGTGTCATTTTCAGCTTACCACACAGGATGAAGTGGAAGCCGGACAGGACAGTCAGGCGAGCTTTGGTGGTGTCCGAGCCCCCGATCTTGGTGCACTTCATCCCCACAAGGGCCAGGGCAGCGCCGAAGAACCCCAAGCACACGGCAGCAATCATGAGACCCCTGCAAACTTGAATGTAGGCTATAGAACAAGAGGAAAGTTTGTTTAAGTTGATATTTAAGGACAAATCAGAATAACTTCACATTAGCTCAATAGACTCTGTTCTCTAGAGTAATTTTTGTGCATATAGGATGCCAGTGTAATTTTTTTTCAGTTAATCCTGATTGTCGATCTGTGGTTCTCAAATTTTTCACACCAAGTACCACCTTGTAAAATATTTGACTTTCCCATTTTCACTAAATCAGGACTGAAGTAGGTCTAAAATGGAGCTAAAATACATAAACTTGGGCTAAATCAAAACCTAACTTTAGTCTAAACCAGGTAAAGACCACAATGATACAATACCAATGTTGTAGATCATAGAATATAATATGATTGGAATGTACCCTCCACACATTAGAAACTACATTGTCTTATAAAAAAGTAAGTCAAAGCTATAATAAAATACGTTTTACATAACAAAACAAAACTATACAGTATTATAAGAATAAGAGAAGAATTAAGAATTAGATAATGTGTGTATTTGTCTGTATTTAAGCTGCATCTGTATATTTGATGCAGGTATGCAACGCTAAACTCACCGTCCAGAGCCAGCATCGAGGGAAAGTCCTTGCAGTTGGAGACTCCAGTGGAGTCTGTGACGCAGGTCTTCCACAGATTTGACCAAAACGTGGCCGTGGTGATGACTGTCCCGTCAACGGAGGACACCTTCCAGTAGTCGGTGGGCAGCGTGGACGACACCAAAATCCAGCCTGAGATAGTCAAGAGGAAAGCCACGATCTCCGTCGCCATTCTCCCCATCCTCCCTCCTGCGTTTGGCCTTGACTTTTTGGTCGCTCGGAGGGGCTCACAGGTGAACTAAATGGGCCGTGAGGAGGGAGGGCCTGTCCGGCAAAGGTACGTCAGCATCTAAAATGGCATCACACGTTTCTGCACAATCACTGTTTGTAATATTGTGTGTGTGGTCAGGGTTTGGGGGGAGGAGGGGGGGCGTACTATTCACTGCCCGTCACTCTTCACCATGCGGAGGGTCCTGCAAGGGGATCTGCCACAGAGGAAGCCTTTAATTGGAAGGATCTGAAAAGTCATGGGCACTAGATGGGGAGCAGTGATAGCCAAGGCCACTACAGTGATTCACAAAAACGACTCACCTGTATGAAATGCATACTTGAGCTCCATCTAGTGGACTTGGTTTTATACTATTGATCTATGTGAGAATTAGCAAACTCTCAGCAACTCAATAACACAATAAAAAACAAGCTTACAACATTCTAAACAGCAAAGTTATGAAGATATTAATAAAATAGGTACTGAACATAAGAGAATAACAGCTTTTGCACACTTAGCCTTTGTTTAACCCAGTTAGACCATATTCAAATGTATTTTCTATATTAGAAAATCGAACAAAACGCTACAATCAGGTGTCATTACTTGTACCATAAAAGCTAGACATGTTGTGCCCATACAGAAATGTGTTCGCTTTGGATGGCCTTTCGAGAGCAGTGGCCGGCCACACAGGACTGTCCGGGGACCAGCTCCGGATCCAGAGCCAGGATCAGGTCAGGAGTGTCTTGCTGGAAGAGCGCATTGTGCATTTATAAGTATCGTCGCAATGAGAAAAACTGCCCGCAGAAATACCTTGCTTCCTTCTCATAAATAGTGAAGATTGCATTGTGAAAACACAAGCAGTAATCTTTACGCAATTACTTTCCTATATTCCTTTGTCTGTTAACAACACCCTATTTGTTTTCTAATGCCTGGCACAATAAAAGATTGGACTTTGAGCTGTAATTGTTGACGAGGAGAGGAGGAGAAAGAAAACGTGCCTGAAACAAGTGCAACAAAGACAAAATCATTTAAAAAGGGGCTTAGTTGTACTGGATGTCTTTGAGAACTGTACCATAATTAGGATTAAAAAAAAAGGCTTTTTAGTGTCTTCGTGATCAACTCTTTTCTCCCTGCTGCTTTCCAAGAACCCCCTCCCCTCCCCGCTCCTGAGTTTTGGCGAAGTCTAAAGGATGTCACCATGGCTGCTGTTGCTGGGCACAAATCCTATATCATTGTTACTCACTGGGATCAAGAGGGGGCAGCCTGTTAATCTGAACTGCGAGATGATCAAGTACCTACCATGATAAGAAGATCATGGCAATACTTAGACTGATGAGTAGAATTTCATCTTCAAGAGTAGGCCTACTTTTAAATACCAAATTAACACCTAGAGAAAATGTAAATTTGGGGAGAATCACAATGCATTCAAATGTGTGTTTTCCTACAGAGTGGATAACAAAGGCAGTGAGGCCGGAGTGGTAATGTGAGGAGCCGAAAACAGGCTGGGACTGCCTGAGAAAGTAACACCGATCCCTGCAGTGGGCTGGCTGCTCCCTGTCTAATCTCGTGCTGTGTCTCCTCAAGTTTTTCAGCTTAGCGTCAACATTTGAAGTGGGACGCCTTCTTGTTATCACTGGACCACCTTTTGGCCAGAAAAAGGGTTCACCTCCCTGACATGTGACTGGATTTACTTTGAACATTATCTTTGAACAATGAAACAGGGGGAGGCGGGAGAGAGGGGCCGACGCGGCATGGGGAAGAGTCCAACTATGGTCCATTATATCAGCACAGGAAACACCTGTAAGCGGGCTCTGTCATCTCCTACCTGTGCAGTATTTATAGATAAACTCCATGTGTGCACCCTTGTTTGTGCAAGTGACCAGAGCAAACAGAGCAAAGACTGGTCTGAATTTACAGTGGCTATGTTTGTATAAAGCTTTAAATATTCCTCCTGGGATACGTCTGCTTCAGGAAAACGAGGATTTCCCCTATTCGATGGTGGCATGTTTTCACTAGATAGCCGGACTCCTACTGTTAGACAGAAAGCCGTGACTGAACATAATGAGAATGAAAAAGAAGAGGAAATACTTCTATGAGGAGAAGTCGTTTTACTGTCATAGTTTCAATATGTAACAGGGCTGTTATTTCCAAGCCAAAAGTCAGGACCATAAGCTTTTCTAAAAGGTACACTTTGAAAGAGCCTCATATCATTTAAATTCACTGCCAACGGAACACGTCTAATGCTTTGTTCATGTAGGAGCTGAGCTCACTATGAGCAGTGAATATGATTACATACAGGTCTATATACAATAAAATTATATGATAATGTTGGCTAAATGGTTTCCATTTATATAGTGTTTTTACATCTAAATTAGTCACGCCTGGGCGCCTCTAAATTTCCATGAAATGTTCTAAAACTAAATTACATTTTCGTCAATAGACCCAGTATTATCAAAATTAACCCTGCTGTTAAAACGGGTTATTGTAGGTAACTAATACTTATGTGATTTGATTGAGTTTATGAAACGTTTTTTTTTTTTTTTTTGCGTATGTGTAATATTGAACGCATGACACCTGCACTGTGCATTAGGTTTTATAACTTGTATTCCTCAAGCACACGAGGTTGAACCATATTAGATCCATGGGTTGAACTTATATCACCTATATGAACAGGAAGCGTTTATTGTAATGGGTTTGCAGCCAATGAGATCTCTTTGGAGGTGGAAAAAGTAGCCAATAGCCCGCCCTCGTACTACAGGTCCCAGAGCTTGTCCTATCCGGGCGCGAGGGCGGACGTATTGGCCGTACCTTTTATGCCATTCGCGCTGCGCCTCGAGACATACGTAACTCACGGTTTGGGGGTTCCGACCTCCGTGTGCGACTGGCATGTGCGAGTCTGACCGATAAACTCTAACCCCCCTAGTCCTAAAGAAAAATAACCTGGAACGGGAGAGAGACAAGGAAGGAAGAACTCCGGGGAAGCGTGGTCTGCCATGGATAATGTGGGCAAAGATGTCAAGAAAAACCCGGCAGCGACAGCCAATCTTTTCTCCAAAATATTTTTCTGGTGAGTCTTAGCGACCCATTGAGCGGGCGATTTAAACAGCGGCTGAACACGCAAGATTTGACATGCAGAGTGTAATTCCCAACATTACAGAACCGTTAGAAGGGTGAAACGCACATCTACGTACTTTTCAAAGCTATGCACTTACTTCCCATTCGCAAACAATTATCTTGTGTTTATTACAGAGCTTCCGGTTGAATCATTTGTTTTGCTTACTTTCGCATTTGGAAGCATTTACGAGTTGAGCACGGGACTTTCTCCCCGGACGTGATCAAATCCAGTTGTGTTGTGGGGGGAAAAAACACTTAACATGTAAACTCCCATCACACAGAAAAGCTACATGGCTTTTTAAAAGTGAACTAAACCAGGTCTGAATCATGTCGGAACTTGAACTGTGGTCTAAACTCTTCTAGTCTAAACTAGAACTGAAACTGGACTGATGTACCTAAACAGAGTCTTAACAGGCTTAAACGTTAGGGGCTCTTTAGATCTAAACTCGCCCAAGGAACATGGAAAGAGGCCCATATTAGGCAATTGGCTCTGCTGCATTTGCAACAAAGTTTTTTTAATGCTAGAGTCTTTTTTCTTTTATATGGGTTCAGACTTGACAGCCTCATGATACTTGCAAAGAATAATTGACTAAAGTTAAAGTAACTGTTTTGTTTTACTGCAGCTGGCTCAACCCTCTGTTCAGCATCGGATACAAACGGACTCTGGAGGAAGATGACATGTATGAAGTGCTCCCAGAGGACGGGTCCCAGCGACTGGGTCAGGCGCTGCAGAGGTACAGATCCTACAGTTGATCTACTGTAGTCCACCAGATCTCAGAATGTGTTTTTTTCCCCAAGACTAAATGCACAACAATACACTGATCAGCCATATTTGCTACGATTTTGTATTGTCTAGGCCACTTTGTGATGTTTTTAAACTGCGTTGTGAAGCACTTTAGTCTGTGAAAGGTGCTATACAAATAAAGCTTACTTACTTACTACTTACTTCTAATGTTTAAAACATGCACGAGAGGCATGTAGTGGCGATGCACACGTCCTTACGCTTCACTAAATTCATATTTTCTATATATTTTGGCTTAAATCCGCTTCACTGTGCGTGCTACAGGCAGGAAAAATGCACTTGTGTTCCATTTTTTGAGTTCCAGGGTGAAAGCAAAAGCACGTTGTCATGGCAGGCTCTTGTGCATCGCTTCGCTCATCTGTTCTACTGAAGAAACTTGTGCGGTGTGTAAGAGGCGTTATACAGGGTTCTTTCTGTTTACCCTGAGCGCATTCCACGGCCCTATGAAAGCGCTTTTCTTACCTTACAGCATCGCGCCCTGAGACTAGTCTGGAGTGAAGATGACTTCATTCCAGACTAGTCTGAGTGAAGACCGGAGGTTTGTTGGTTATGGAGGTTAATAAGTTAGTGAGGGGAAGGAGGAGGGGCTTAAGAGAGATTGTGCTTGTTGTACTTGTTCAACAAGCTTGTTGGAGGAAGAGAATTCAAATAACATTTTAATACAGCCATTTTAGAATTTAGTTTATTTTTTGAGAATGCTATTGAGTGAAAGGGGTGACGAGCCGGGACTTGAACGCTAAGAACAGTGGTCCACCATCTGTGCCGTAACAAGATAAACATATACAACAAGATGGTCATAAAAGATCTTTGAAATGATTACCAACTACCTGCAAAAAGCCTAAATGCCCCCTCTCTAACAATTTAGATAAAAGACAAGCTGTTCAGTCTGATGGGAATTTATTACAGCACATTGATCCTTGTATTGAGGAGCAGCTCTGGTTTGCAGACATGAATGACTCAGCACTTATTTGAAAATAATGAGGTTTTGTTTTGGGGGTGCAATAGACAGACAGTACATGATATTCATGGCTACTTTTCACTCCCACCCAGACATACATTTGTTCACCGTAAGTCTTTCTCCAGCAAACTATACTCCAGTAGTGCGCTAAGTTGAAGCTGGGTTTGAACCAACAACCTCTGTCACTATAATTATGGATAATTCATTGGGTTCTGTGTTTAGTTAATTACTCCCTTTTATTTATCATGTGTAACAGCTCATACTTATTTACTACAGCAGGTGGGCAACTAGAGAAAACTCAATTTCGCAGTTGTGGGGATACATCTTAAACACTGTCAAGTTAATCACAAGCTGACATTTGGAGACAATGGTTCACACTCATTCAGTGTTTAAGGGCAAGTTAAGAGTCACAAGATTACCTGCAGCTCATTTATAGGCTGAAGAGGGAGGAGAAACTGCAATGAATGTCCCATAGTCAAGCCACAATCCTGCTGAGGAAAGGCTGTACTGCGATAAGCAACTTAAACATTCCATTTTTCAGTGACTTTTGAAGTTTTTAGCTTGGGCCGCATTTAGTTTGAGAGTCATCTCAAATGCATTTTTGCACATATTATGTAGGGCTGGGAGAAAATATAGTTTTGCAGTATATCGCAATACTACTTTGTTGTGACGTATCGTATCAGAAAAAAATTATCACAATACTTTTGATACTCAAATGTTTGTTAAATCCAGATTTGGTGTTGATTGGTTTAAACAAAAGAGACGGCATTTAGGCAAGGCAAGTTTATTTGTAGAGCACAATTCATACACAAGGCAATTCAAAGTGCTTCACAGTTGCATAAAATTACAAGAAAACAGATAAAATCAATCAATAAAACATCAACATAAAGTTAATCAGTTACAGTAAAAGGCAAGAGTGCAGATAAAATACTTTCAGTTTTCATATGCACGGGTAAAAAGAGTTGTTTTCAGCCTGGATTTGAACATTGTGAGAGTTGAGGCCTGTCTCACATCCTCATGAAGACTGTTCCAGATTTTAGCTGCATGAAACTGAAACGCAGCCTCACCGTGTTTATTATTGACTCTGGGAACCACCAGGAGACCCCTCCCTGAAGTTCTCAGGGCCCGAGATGGTTCATACGGCTCTAACATGTCAGAGATGTACTTTGGTGCTAAACCATGAAAAGACTTGTACACAAGCAGAGCTGTTTTAAATTCTATTCTCTGAGTGACAGGAAGCCAGTGCAGAGACCGGAGCACTGGACTAATGTGGTCGTATTTCCTGGTTCTTGTCAGGACTCGAGCAGCAGCGTTCTGGATGTACTGCAGCTCTAACAGTGAGCAGGCCGTTACAGTAATCTAACCTGCTGGAGACAAATGCATGGATGAGTCTCTCTAAGTCTGGTTTTGACACTATTCCTCTGATCTTAGCAATGTTTTTCAGATGGTAAAAAGCTGATGATGTTATTGCTTTGATGTGGCTGTTTAAGTTCAGGTCTGAGTCCATGATTACTCCTAGATTTCTAACCTGATTTTTTGGTTTCAGAGCGAGAGACTCAAGGTGACTGATAACACTTTGTCTTTGTGTCTGTGGGCCAAAGACAATGATCTGAGTTTTGTCTGAGTTTAGTTGGAGAAAGTTGTTTTGCATCCACAAACTGATCTGTTCGATGCAGTGACAGAGTGTATCTACAGGCCCATGTTCACCTGCCGTCAGTGACACATAGATCTGAGTGTCATCTGCGTAGTTGTGGTACGACACATTGTTGCTGTTTATTAGCTGACCCAATGGAAGCATGTACAAGTTGAATAAGAGGGGTCCCAAGATTGACCCCTGGGGGACTCCACAGGTCATGGAAATTTTGTCTGAGACACAGTTGCCAATTTCGACAAAGTACGTCCTATCCTTGAGATAGGACTTGAACCAGTTTAGAGCAGTACCAGAGATTCCCACCCAGTTTTCTAACCTGTGAAGTAAGATCCCGTGGTCCACTGTGTCAAAGGCAGCGCTCAGGTCCAGCAGAACTAAAACTGAGACCTTACCTGCGTTGGTGTTCATACGGATATCATTTGTCACCTTGATCAGAGCTGTCTCAGTGCTGTGGTGGGGCCTAAATCCTGACTGGAAAGTATCAAACACATTGTTAGATAGGAGAAAGTAAGTGAGCTGTTTATATATTACTTTCTCTAGGACTTTTCCTAAGAACGGTAGGTTTGATATGGGCCGGTAGTTGTTCAGTACCTTGGCATCAAGGCTGCTCTTTAGAAGAGGCTTAATGAGGCCTTTGGAAATGCTCCAGTCTCAAATGAGATGTTAACTAACTGAACAAGTTGTGGTAACAAGCTGGTCAACACAGACTTCAGAAATCTAGTGGGTAATTCATCAAGGCAGCATGTACATGAACTCAGACCGGAGATAACCTCTTCGATTGTTTTGTCAGTAACAGGAGTGAAATGTGTCAGCTCAAGGTGTTTATCTGGTGGCAGGGTTGCCATTTGTGTTGTGGAAATTATGGCATTTTTAATGCCTTGGACTTTGTCATAAAAAAAATTGCAAACTCATTGCACTTGGATGTAGAGATTAGTTCTAAGGGCAGTGAAACTGGAGGGTTAGTTAATCTGTTTAAAACGCTTGATGTATAAGAGTCCAACAGATTATCAGCATTAGAACATGGAGGATTATCAAATCTAATAATTTCCATTAACTGTGTCCTTGTTGTATCATTTATGTGTCTTCTTTGAATAACTCCAGGCCCAACCACTGGTTTGGGTGTAACAGACAGGTCAAAGAAGACACAAAAATGATCAGATAAAGCAACATCAACAACATTCACATTTGATGTATTAACATCTTTTGTAATAATTAGATCTAGAGTGTGACCTTTGTTGTGAGTCGCCTCACTCACGTGCTGAGTTAAACCAAACATTTCAAGCACAGCATTAAGTTCTTTTGCATGCCTGTCATTGGTCACAGCCACATGCACATTAAAATCACCTGAAATGACTAAATCAAAATCAGTGCACCCCCGCCCCTTTGGTTTTGGCGTGTTTCAGACAAAAATTGAAATTTGATGAACTACACTCAATCAAAACTGCGTTACCAGTGTTTTTGTCAAGCCATGTTTCAGTTAAAAACATAAAATCTAGATTATAGGAGGAAATAAAACTATTTATTAAAAAGGACTTGTTTTTTAATGATCTGACATTGAGTACAGCATGTTTGAGATTTATCTCTGTTTGAGTGGATGGAATCTTTTTGCAAGGGATATGGATTAGAGTTCTTTGATTGGACGGTCTACTGTCCCTCTCATCTAATCTATGTTGTTTGACTGTACTAATTGTTTCAGAAGAAATGCTCCTGCCATTTTAACTTTTCAAAATGTTTTAATCGATATCAGACTGATTTATATAAATTTTTTGGAGCCTCAGCTTGCGCTTTCTTAGATTAATCATCAGCCCTATTATTATGGCACTTGTATGCTGTATTTAAAGAACCACACTTGTCAAAACTGTTTATGCTGACTGTCACGCTCTTAAACTCAGATTTTCTAGTTCTTTCTGCTGCTGTCAGTTCTCTTAATCATTGTTTGCTTTCTGCTGCTCTGTGATAATCTTAATTTACACGGCTCCCAAACACAGTGAAAGAGGGAAGCCATGGGTCATACTTTTAACTCTTGTATCCTAATGGCACCACTTTAGTTATCTACGATTATGACGATGACCATAATGTTATTCTTCTTACTCTTTAGTGCTGTAACGTACATCCTTTACAAGTAGTTATTTTAATACATTTGTTTTGTTGCTTTATAAGCTGTTAATGACTTCTATGATTTATAGCCCTTTGTTTTGTTTGTTTGTTTTCTCAGACATTGGGACCAATCTGTACAGAAGGCCTCCAAAACAAAGCAGCCCCCCAGCCTCGCTGGAGCCATCGTCCGCTGCTATTGGAAACTGTACTCTGTGCTGGGCATCTTCACTCTCATCGAGGTCTGTCACATGCTGCAAAACACAAGCTTAGACTACTCACAGGTCTAGGCAGTTTTACTATTTATGACTAAGTAAATTGTAGACTGTGGTTCACATTTTGCAACATAGCTCATCATGTGAGAAAAGGAGGGTGACAGGCACGTCATCTGACTGGTGCGGTGTCATAATGAGACACAAGATCCAACTGTTTTAGTCTGATGAAACAGGGATGGAATTGGCCTCCATTATATGTGTGACCCTTTTATTGAATAACGTTATTTTTATTTCGGTTTCTTGAGCCCCCATCTATTATAGTTCTTTTACTGCAGCTACTTCTACTATCATTACTATTATTTAAAGCTTAAAAGGACAACACTGAGTCTCATGTGCGTTTATCAATACACACACAAAGTTCAATCTCTGGACCAGATAAAGAAATAAAAGGATAATGCTTCAGTTAAGTGATTCAGATTATGAGCCTAGATCAATATTTGGAAATGGGTCCGCTGAACTCCCTGGGAGCTGCTCACTGCTCCTGGTCAACTGGTCAGACAATAAAGTAAACCATAACCTTAACCTTTGTGTGTTCAGGAGGCGATCAAAGTGATACAGCCGATATTCCTGGGCAAGATAATCCGATACTTTGAGAGTTATGATCCGGCTGACACAGCAGCGTTTCATACGAGTCTGGGTTACGCTGCAGGACTGTCCTGCTGCTCTATTAGCCTGGCTCTCACCCATCACCTTTACTTCTACCATGTGCAGAGGGCGGGCATGAAGATCCGAGTGGCATTGTGTCACATGATCTACAAGAAGGTGCGTGAGGCTTCTGGTTAATCAGTCACTCCAAGTAGTGCAGCCCATGGAGTAATCAGCAATGTTTACCAATGTCTCAAAGTTTTATTCAAGCTGCACATCTTCAGCAAAGGACCAGACCTGTCCCTTGAACTGTGAATCTGCAGATCGAGCTCTCATCATTAATTGCCCTTTAAAGCAGAACTAAGTAACTGTTGCCCCCTAGAGGCCATAAGCGCCACTGCAGGTGTCGTAGCATGTTGCCTTTTTTTTTTTAAAGGAGCTGTATCATGCTATCTTAGCCATTCCAAAGTAAAGTATAGGCATTTATATGATATATTGTACCTCTATCACTATGGAGTACTCATTGAGAGAAATATAAGTATTTTTGGGGGGTATTTTCTTTACCCGGAAGACAAGACGCTTCGATTCAGTTAACTCCGCCCCTCTCTCCGCTCATTCCACATTTACAGTATTATAGATATAAATATCGCTGCAAAAAGTGAAGTTACTTCACATAATGCCGTTATAAGGAGTTTACATGTGCAACACAGTTTCATAAATGGCTAACACGCGTTTTGATTGACTCACCGCTCAGTCTGGCTTCCCCATCGGGCTATGGGATCATGTTGGTTATAAAAGTTAATCCACTTTGATTCTGGCCAAGGTTCACCAAGCATCCATCAGGTTGTTTGATATAGTCGCTGAATCCCAGAAAGAAATTCCAACTTCTGGCGAGTGCACTCTTCTTTAGGAAGGTTGAATAGTCCTGTTCCCCTCGTAGCCAAATGCGCATCCGTAACATTATCGTTCGGTAAGAAAAAAGAACAGGCGTGTCCAGAGTAGGTTAGAAAGAGCTCAGTCTTCAAAAACAACACTTCTGCTCGGATCCATGGATCCTCCGGCCGGGGGTGTGTTTGTTTAGCCTTCGGGATAGCACAGACGCATCGGAGAGTTTTTTTTTTTCTTTTTTCTCTCACAACAAAAATAATGAAAAAGCTGTTTTATAAATTAAAATCAGGCCGTAAGGCATTGCATTACAGACGTCGAGCACTTCCGTTCCTTTGTAATGACACAACTGAACAACTCAGTCGTTTACCAGGAGGGGGCGGAACAGCTGCTCAGAGAGCAGGATTCAGGAGGATTACTTAGAACTGCGTGAATGAAGCCAAAAACCGCTCTGGGGAGGAAATAGCATAACAACATGGCTAAAAGCTCCAAAAAGTCGATTTTGCATGATTTATCTCCTTTAACTTATTAATTGTCCGTAAGAGTAAATACTACGCTGACAAAAAAAAAAAGACAACGGGAGAGAGAGATTGTAGAGAGATTGTACATTGTGCCACAACCCAATTACACAATGGAGATAATTTTTTTTGTCCTCAAACCTGGCTGTAAACACTGCTAAAGTGGCACTAGACCGTAGTTAGCTTTGCCTATTAGCCTGTAAGTTTCTTCTTCGTGATTCTATTCTATTAGTTTGTATTGCGCCTACGACCCGGTGCCGAAAAGGGGGAGATGAAAGACCCCCCCCCAATCATCCCATTAACACTTGTATTACCCCCAAGGGGATTAGGAAAAGATTTATTAAGGTAAACAAGTTACTTAGTACTGCTTTAATTCCTTTTTGTTAAATTTTAGAAATTAAAAACATTACAGTGACTATGATGAAATAAGTTTGTAGACAAAACGATCACTGGAAAGCCATACCATCTTGAGAATGCCTGATCTCATGTGAAGCTAATCAGAGTTGAGGCTGGTTAGTACCAGGATGGGAAGCTGTGTAGGAAGACTAGCTGCTGTTAGCTTGGTTAGCGGTTGGTGATGGTGCAGATTGGGCAGCTGTGGCTACTTATGCACCACTAAGTTTGGGGGAGTGAATAAATAAGGTGACTGGAAGAATACACTTCGCAAGACTGATGTTTAATTTGTATTATTGATGATGATAATAATAATAATAATAATATTGTTTTTCTAGGCATTGTGTTTGAGCAGTGCAGCCTTGGGAAAGACCACCACGGGTCAGATCGTCAACCTCCTGTCTAATGACGTGAACAGGTTTGATCAAGTAAGAAATATACATTTGACACTGACCCTACTGTCAGGAAATCCGAGCACAGAACCCAAGCCTGCCAAATCTGTGCATATTTTGACTAGGGCCGCACGTTTTCAAGTTTTTCATTAACCGTTAACCGAGGCCCTTAGCAGTTAATACTCGGTTAACCATTAGTGTGCGCACTAAACTACCTAACTAACTTTATTTTACCTGCAGTCATTTAGCCCGCTTTTTTTGAAACATTGTGCAAAGAACTTAGCCTGGTTAACGCCAGACTAAAATCACAAGTGATATTTAGTCAGGGGACCACCAATTCATTTTCTCGTAGGAGAGGTGTGGTTCACGATTGTCCATAGCCATTTATTGGGCGCCACAAACGTCTATCATATGTGTCTGCACGTAGCCATAGCCAATTGTATCGTATCAGATGACGTGTGACGTACCCGCTGTAAACTTTTGAGCTAAACTATTTAGAACACGTTCTAAAGCTTGATCGAAAGATGGCGTCGCATCTGCTGCTGTCATGTTGGATTTTATTTTATTTTTTTTAATCCCTAAACAAACTACAAGCTTCCGTATGTTGAATAGCGCGTCATTGTCTTGCCGTCCCTCCTCGTTCTGTGATTGGTCCTCAAATCCATGGAAAATGTCGGCCATGGTCCCCAGGCTGTTAAGTTCGAAAAGATTCGAGCGCACACAGCAGTCTGGCGTTAGCCAGGCTACAAAGAAATAGTAATTCATGCGTACAACAACAACACCACTTATCTCTCAATCACGTTTTAACAATAACGAGAAAGGAGATTTTGTACCTTTAGCTTACCTAGCTACCTCATAAGTGATGCCCAGGTGTAGGCTGTTGAGATGGCACAAGAAAGAAGTTGAAGTATATCTAAGCACTGCAATGCAATACTTGCATTCTGATTCATCATTCTCGGTTGTAAAGCGCTCACATGCTGTGCTGTAAACTAGCTAGCCATGCGCGATGACTGCTTCCCGTGAACAAATGTTTGGGAGCGCTCTGGCGGTCTCTGGTGGTGCAAAAATGTATTACAAGTATTTTCAATGGCACGGCAAATTATACACGCCAGTTAACCGGGCACAATGCTTTTTTTACTTGCTTTTACACAATGCTTTTTTTGGGCGGCACAGTAGCGCAGCGGTTAGTGCTCTCGCTTCACAGCTAGAAGGTCCCGGTTTCGATTCCCACCTGACGGGGCGTTTCTGTGTGGAGTTTGCATGTTCTCCCCGTGTCTGCGTAGGTTTCCTCTGGGTACTCCGGTTTCCCCTACCACCAAAAACATGTACAATAGGCCAGGATGAATGATGTGTGTGTGTGTGTGTGTGAATGCATGGAGGTGGTCAGAGGGACCGTTGGCGCAGATGTGTGCAGTCGCGACCGTGCTTCTGTCAGTCTCCCCCAGGGGAAACTGAAGCTACTAAGGTAGTTTACCACCACCAAGTATGGAGTGAATGTAAAATGCTCTCATGTAAAGCGCTTTGTGACCATGTCTATATAAATAAAGATCTTCTTCTTCTCCTTCTTCTACTCGGTTACGCAATTTTTAACGGTTAACCGGTTAACCATGGGCACCCCTAATTTTGACACCCAGTTCCGCCGACATAATGTGTTGCTTTAATACAATGTAAAAAGAAGTTGTGCATGTTCTGCCGATGCTGCCCCGTGGAAGCGGCTGAAGCCGCGTTATCAGCCAGTCAGAAGTCCGTATGTGAATTGTGCAGCTCTGTAATGAAAATATTTGTTGAGCATCCCAACCTGTGTAGGCAAATCCGATGCTATAAATGATAACTGCAGCAAAGAGGCCGCGCTATAACTGTGCCTCCAGGTCGGCTTCAACACCTCCTGCACTGTGAAAGTTTAGCGCCGTTTATCCCAACATGCTCTGTTTTGATGTCGTCTGTTAGCCGCGTGCTAATGCAAAAATAACAGTTATAATGTAGGTTAACACGACCTGCTGGATCTGTGACACCAGTGATTTTTATCATGATCGCCATAATATTTAGCAGAGAGCCTGCGTCTCTTTATAAATACTCATTACTCAAGTACAAGCCAAATGACACAACAGCTCACAGAAATCCCATTTATTGTACAATTTGTCCAAAAGTTCTATGACTGCGCCTAAATTAAACTAACCTAAACTATTTCTCCCTATCTCTGCTCTACAGTGATATGGAGCCCGTTCAGAAACATTAGTGCTACGTTTAGTTGTTTCAAATGTTTTGTTCAAAAGTTGATTTCTTGCTGTTGTGACGCTTTGGCTGAACACCTCTAAAGCTAAACCTCACATGATGGTTGCTGGAGAGGCGACAGGTTTTGGTCAGTTTGTTGAAGAAATGAAGTCAGGCGTACTTCAGGACTCGAGACACACAATGATCTTCATCCCACACCTCCTGCCATCGGTGTGGAGAAGGCCGTAAAGTTGGCAAAGACATGCAAGTCACGGTGGCACGAGCGCTCCCCTTCTTGCACATATTAGTGTTTGGGAATAATCACCTAAAGCGCACTCACTAATAGGGCTGGGCATGAGTCGAAATGTATAATCATCATACAGCCAATTCTTTGGCATAAACATCTAGTTTTGGAGATGGGATGAGACGATGGGAGATTTTTTTTTTCTGTAAATCACTGGAGACATCTCTTTTCTTCTCGTCGCTTCCGAGCACGGCTTGATACATTACATTTAGGCATAGCAAAGGCCATACCGCCTTTGCTACGCCCGATCCCGTCAGACCTCGGAAGCTAAGCAGGGAAGGGCCTGGCAGGACTTGGATGGGAGACCGTTTGGGAACACCAGGAAGCCTGGCGAATTTAGTGTGCAAGTGTGAGTGGTTGGTGGTAGTGGCTGATGTGCGCAGACTGGTTGCCTCGCTTATCATCACCGAGTATGGAGTGAATGAATAATGCACCAAATTGTAAAAGCGACTTTGAGCGTCTGGAAAAGCGCTATACAAGACTAATGCATTTTTATTATTATTATTTAGGCTAGTTTAGCTCAATAAGAGCGGCCGACCTATAAGCAGTAGGTTGCTGCTTGACCGCAACCTACTGCTTATAGGTGTGTGTGTGTATATATATATATATATATATATATATATATATATATATATATATAATTATATACACACACACAGATCTCTGTTAAATGTTGTTGAAGCTTGTTTAATTTAAAGGTAAACATTTAGTGTAATAATATAGGCTATATTATATGCAGTGGCGGCTGGTGATGTAAACTCTAGGTGGGATAGTTGCCCAAGGTGTTCGTGCTTTAGTTTTTTTTTTTAGTTTAGTTTATTTGAGCAGTTAAAAATTCTGCTCAAAAGGAGTGGGCTGAAGCAAAAGCTTATAAGCGCCCACCCCCGTGCTTCTTTTATTTTTACTGATTAGTCTCGGGACTAATCAGATCTACTAAACGTATTTACCACCACTTGTCAGACTAAAAAGAAGCATGTAACCACATATCAGCAAATACCCACAGAACAAGCATTACAAACGACGCTTCTTCCCAGAGCATCAGACCATCATTAAGGCAAAAGTGTACTATAGACGGCAGTCAAACCGCTCCAAAACATAATTTAAACAGCAGACTACGAAACGGCAGATTACCTAACAATGCATTCACCCAAATTATGAGAGCATAAAGGAGTCGTTTATGTCCTGCTAAAGTTAACAACGGCGCTGAATCCGGACAGATGTGAACCGTGCTGTAAACATGGACTCACCCGCGTTGAGGTTGCCTGGCCTGCCAAACGACATGCCTTTTCATAGATATTTCAAAGACATATAGTCTGGGAGCGAGCGTGAGCTCAACAATTTCCCGGTGGGCGTGATTGACAGACGGCATCAACCAATTAGAGC